>CM066035.1:801714327-802368402 GCA_033557465.1 Ichthyophis bannanicus | reverse complement strand
ATTTTTTTTTTTTTTTTTTTTAATTCTTTATTTTCGTTTATAACAAAACAAAGGCAAAGGAAAGACATACAGCCTGAAAAGACAGATACATAACGTGGTAATACATACACCAAAATAAACCCCTACCACCCCCCTCCCCCTGCTTCTTTCCTACTAGAAAACTAAGCATTTTTTCCCGAAGCGGTGCGTTGGTACTTACAGTTTATTGTGTTACAAAACCTAACGGTTGATTCTAAAACCATGAATGAAGTGCGCATTATAGCAGGCATGTTGGAGCAATGAGCAGAATTGTTACATAATCATTAAGCATCTGCCATTTAGACAAGCGAGAGTGAGTTTGGACATGGGGAATAGCTCTCCGAAGGTATCTGCTCATATTGTACTAATATATAAAGCAGACGAGGTTCCACCATTCATTGACAGTAAGTCGAGAGCTATCCCTTCCAATTTCCTCGTGATTTGATTAACATATGGCTATACCCAGCATGAAATCAAGGAGGAAAGGGACCCTTCCTTAGGAAGAGAGGGGACCTCCCCACAGAGCGGATAGTCCCACGACCTTCCCAAGAGGAGAGGTTCATGAAAGTGGTAAGATAGATTGAATACGACCCAGACCCGCCCCCAATAGACCTGTAGTTGAGGAACATTTCATAAATAACAATGAGCGAAGGTTTTTCCCACAGCAGTATGGCAAGACCCAACACAGGTCCCTAGCATTTGGGATCCATTTGGCTATTCTTTCTGGGGTATAAAAGCATCTGTGTGCAAAGAAGAAGAGAGTTTGGGTAACAGAGGCAGACCGGGAAACCCGCACTACTTTACTCCAGAAAACGCTCCATTGCACAGGGGTTAAAGTGGTTTGCAGTTCGCGCTCCCAGGCTTGTTGGGCTCTAAAAGTGTCCGTGGCCTGTACCCTGACATATTATTTTATAAAAGTTAGAGGCTACCCCATGTGTACTACTAATGGAGTGAACTATCTCTAATAGCCCATCCTCAGTAGGGGCAGAGGGCGGCATGATTCGAGCACTTTTGAGGCAGTGTTGAAGCTGCATCAATTGAAAGTAGTGTTTCGCTGGTAACGCAAATTCCTTTTGTAAATCAGAAAAGGTTTTCCAACGAGCTGCAGAGAAAAGCTGTTGGGGTGTCCAGATCCCCCTGGAGTACCAGGGTTTCCAGGCTATTGTTCTATTTAGGACTTGAATTCTGGGGTTATTCCATAGCGGGAGTCCGTCCTGAGGACATACATTCGGGCCCAGTGATAGAATGAGAGTGTTAAAGGCCGCAAGAGTATCGACAATCATTGGTGGATGGCGGGTGTCTACTTGATAGGACATACCGGGGAGATGGGTCAACGGAATTGGGGCTACTAAGCTCCTCTTCTATGTCAAGCCAAACTGGGATGCTGTCTGTTGAGGCATCTAGCCATCGGGCACCTTGCTTAAGTAGAAAGGCTTGATGATATCTAAGAAAATCAGGAAATCTGGTACCCCCCCTCGTTCCTTTGCAGACTGCAGTTTATGTTTAGCTATCCTTGGTGGCTTGCCCTGCCAGAGATAACGGACGAGAAGGCCCTCAATATCTTTATAAGTATGTAACGGAAGTAAGCATGGCAGCATTTCTAAAATGTAGTTCACTTTGGGGACTATCATCATTTTCACAGTTTCTAAGCGGCCCCACCATGTGAGAGATAAGGGAGACCAACGATTTGTGAGTTCACGGACTTTGGAGACTACCTCTTTGGCATTAAAACTGATAGTGTCTTCTAAAGGAGAACAGTAATGGACCCCGAGATACTTCACCATGCGGGATTGCCAAAGGAAGGGAAAGGCCTGCATGTCATCCTCATGTACCCAGCGGTTCAGTGGGAATGCTACAGATTTGGTCCAGTTAATTTTATAGCCCGATAATTGTGAGTATCCGTCAATCAGATCCAAGACAGCTGGAACCGAATCGAGGGATACGAAGAGCATAAGGTCATCTGCATATGCAGAGAGTTTAATCTCCCTATGACTAAAGGGGACACCTCGAATACGTGCAGACTGTCTAATAAGGAGGGCTAGGGGTTCAAGAGCGAGATCAAACAGCATTGGTGATAGGGGGCAACCTTGACGCGTGCCTCTTTGGAGGTTAAATGGCTGAGATTTGTTGGCGTTTACACAAATACTGGCGACGGGTTGAGTATACATGACTTGGAGATATCGGAGGAAGCCCTCTCCAAAGCCATACCATCGGAGAACTGCAAATAAGAAGGGCCATTCTAGACGATCAAAGGCTTTTTCGGCATCCAGGGAAAGACCCGCCCATGGATGGTCGAGATTGGCAGCACTAGATAACACATGGCACAAGGTCCGAGCATTGTCAGCAGTTGATCTGCCGGGTATAAAACCGCATTGGTCGGGGTGAATCAGGGTAGCCATCATGTCAGATAGCCGGGTGGCCAAGATCGTTGCGAAGATCTTATAGTCGGCATTAAGTAGGGAGATTGGACGATAGTTGGCGGTCAGTAGCGGGTCTCTGCCTTCTTTCTCAAATACAACCACATTAGCTGCAGAAAAGGATCCCAAAGAGGATGTATCTACCGCAAGGGCAGTAAAATAGAGTTTTAAATAGGGAACTAAATCTGCACTGAACGTTCTGTAGAATTCGGTCGGGAGACCATCGGGCCCTGCGGCACGGCCCGAGGCTGTTCGTTTTAGGGCAGATTGGATCTCTGAAGTAGAGAAGGGTTCATCCATCGCATCCCTATCATCTTCAGAGAGGGTCGGCCGCTGAATGCCCGAAAGCAATCGCTCGAATGTCTCTGACGAGAACTCACATTCAGATTGATATAGGCGGGTATAGAAATCCCGAAAGAGCTCTACAATGTCGGAGTCTGTGGTCACTATGCCCCTCCCTGTGGAGCTCGAAGGGCCGCAACGCGTTTGGCTTCTTTTTTGACCTTTCAAGGCATTGGCTAGGAGTCGACCGGCTCGGTTATTTTCACGATAATATGTCCCTCGCTGAAGCTCAATACTCTTAGAAGCTGCAGTTGAGAGGATTGAATTATATTGAAAACGGAGACGCTGTAATCCGAATTAATACACATGGGTCAGTGCGTGAAGTTAGAACTCGTTCGCCTGCCTTTATTTGTTGGTCTAGTATGAGCAGCTGCTGTTTACGTTGTTTCCGCAGGCGGATTTGATAGCTAGTGATCGTTGCCCGAATGGCCGCTTTGAAGCCCTCCCACCAAGCCCAGTTCGCAGTATCTTGGGGTAGATTAAAATGGAAGTAATCCTGTATGGCTGCTCGAATTTCTGACTGGAACTCTGGCTGAGTTAACAGGGCTCTATCAAAGAACCAGGCTCCCGAGTTTCCCTGGGGTACAGTAGTGTTTAATTGAAAGGAAATGGCAGCATGATCTGAAATATGTTGGGAGTGAATCTTTGCAGTGTCCACCTGAGGAACTAGCAGTTTTGAGATTAGAAAGAAGTCTATGCGAGACTGAGATTTATGAGGAAAGGAGAAGAAGGTGAAGTCAAGCTCATTGGGGTGTAGTAACCTCCATAGATCAACTAAAGCAAGATCCTTAATCAGGGAGGTAAGCGTGGCATGACTCTTGGGGGGACCACTCGTCCTAGGCGGCTGTTTGTCTATCAGGGGATCAAGGACTAGATTGAAATCCCCCCCAATGATCAATGAAGTATTAGCAGAAGCCTGCGCAACCTGAAGCAATGGCAGCAAAAAAGGCAGGGTCATCAACATTAGGAGCGTAAAGGCATATACATGTAACTTCAAGGCTACCTATCTTGAGGTGAACTCTAGACCATCTACCTTCTGTATCTGAGCTAGTCGCAATAACAGTAGCATGCAAGGATTTCCTAACCAGTATGGCAACCCCACATTTCTTAGAAACGGCTGGGGAATAGGCGGCCACCATGTAAGGTTTAATATTGAGTTTAAGCGTTTCCTTCGAATTTAAATGCGTTTCTTGGAGAAAAATCAGATCCGCTGCTTCCTGACTGAGGTAGCTTAGGATTTTCTTCCGTTTATCGGATTATTGATTCCTTTTACGTTCAATGAGAAAATCTTACATGGTGCCATCAATCGGTAATGGACATTTTAGGTAAGGGCGCTTGATAACATATAACATAAGCAGAATCTGTACAACAATATCATGATCACCGAGTATTCTGGCTAATACACCCCATATTGAAAAGCATGTACCAACGTATCTTAGAGAAGAAGCAAAACCCCCAAAGAATATGGCGACCATAAGTCTGCGGGAGGAGGCCCAAGAGAAGAAATAGAAAGACATGTAAAAAAAGAAAAAAAAACACCAGAGTCCATAATAACACTGTCTCTGATACTCATCAAGGCTGCTGTGGGTAGATGGAGTCGGGTCACAGATACCATCAAGAGTAAGGCCACAGACTGCCCACGCCAGACTCTTTGCCAGGCTGCGGCAGATCCAATATGGCAGGTATAGCGGATATGAGGAGACTTGCAGGAATATTCTGGAAGTCAGCGCATCAAGTCGGCTTCTTTGGAATCCAAAAAACTCCGCTAGTAGATCAGGGTCCTCAAATGTTCTTGTCTGATTGTGAAGCGTGACTCGGAGCTTGGCCGGGTACATCAGGCCATAGCGTGCTTGTAGTTGTTGAAGCCTCGGCCGGAATTCCAGAAAGCGCTTTCGGCGGTCGACCGTGGGTTTAGCCAAGTCGGGATAGAAGGAGATCTTGTGGCTCTCGAACTCCATATGGCCCTTTGCCCGAGAGGCACTTAGAATTTGCTCCACGTGTTGATATCTCAATAGTCGAAAAATGATAGGCCGCGGGGTCTTCCTGTTGAGCGTTATGCTGGTGGGTACACGATGAGCGCGATCAATCTCCAACTCTGTGGTAACGGTGATTTGGAGCAGGGAATGGATGATTTTGCATAAAAAACTCTTTCATGTCTCCCGATTCCGCTCCCTCCGGTATGCCCACGAGTCGTATGTTGTTGCGGCGCGCTCTATTATTGCCATCTTCCACCTCTTTCTGCAAGGCCCGCACCTGTCGTTCAACTTTGTCGAGTTTGGACAACCGGGCCGCATGGGAGTCCAATGTTTATGTTTATGTTTATGTTTATTGTCTTGATTGACCGCCCTTCATTGGTAAGCAGAGCGGTTTACAAAATATATCTTCAGTACAGTGGGCACAAGGCCGGAAAAGGAAAAAGAAATTACAATTTAGTAAAAGTAAAGAAATAAGGACAGGAGAAGAGGGTCAATAAAGGAAAAGGAGAGGCTAGGAGGGAGAGAGGTTGAAGGCAAGGGAGAAAAGGTGGGTTTTCAAAGCGTGCTTGAAAGTAGGGTGATGGGGCTCCAGGCGGAGAGTGGAGGGAAGGGAGTTCCAGAGGGCCGGACCTACAAAGAAGAAAGCAGAGGAGCGGGTGGATTGGAGATGAGCATGTGAGGGGGGGGGAGAGTGAGACGGTTGAGGTGAAAGGAGCGAGGAGTGTGCCGAGGGGTGTGAAAGTAGATGAGGTCGGCAAGGTACTGTGGCGTGGTGGTGTGAAGAACTTTATGAACGAGTGTGAGAAGCTTGAATTGAATCCGGAAGGTAACGGGAAGCCAGTGGAGATGGAAGAGGAGGGGTGTGACATGGTCCCTGTGGGAGGCGGAAAAAACGAGACGAGCAGCGGTGTTTTGGATGCGTTGTAGACGAGAGAGGTGGAGCTTCGATAGGCCAGAGAGAATAGAGTTAGCAAAATCAATCCGGGAGATGACGAGGGCTAGAAGCAGGGTGGCAAGAGCGGAAGGTGAGAGGAAGGGGCGAACAGCACGGATCTGCCTAAGATAGAAAAAGGAAGATTTAGACACGTGAGAGATATGGGAAGAGAAGGAGAGATCAGAGTCGAAAATTACCCCAAGGTATCGAAAGGTGGAGACCAGAGAGATGGGGGTGGCGGAGAACGAGGGGGCAAGTGATGGGGGCTGGTGACTATGGGGGAACCAGATAGCTGTGGTTTTTGAGGGATTAAGATGCAGGCAGTTATGGGTCATCCAGTCAGAGATGGCGGCAAGGCAGGAGTTGAGGGGAGTGATATCAGGACAGGCTGGGGACGTGTGATAGAGAAGGAGGATATCGTCAGCGTAGTAGAAGGCTGAGATACCAGATTGTTGGATAAGAAGTGTGAGAGGAGTCAGGAAGAGATTAAAGAGGAGGGGAGCCAGTACAGAACCCTGAGGGACCCCACAGGGGATGGGAAAGGGGGCAGAGGAGGGATAAGAAGGGGAGGAGGATAGAACAGCACCCGACCGGGAGGAAAGAAAAGAGTGGAACCACCGAAAAACAGTGCTACGGAGGCCAGCATCATGCAGCCGGGAGAGAAGAAGGGAGTGATCTACAAGGTCGAAAGCAGCGGAAAGATCGAGGGCCACCGCCACCGAGATTTCACCACGGTCGTGAGCAACATGCAGGGCATTGGTGAAGGCAAGAAGAGTAGTCTCAACACTGTGCCCAGGACGGAAACCAGACTGACGGGGGTGAAGGAAATTGGTGGAGTCAAGGTGATGGGATAGCTGGGCAAAGACAACCTTCTCAAGAAGTTTAGATAGAAAGGGAAGGTTGGAGACTGGACGGTAATTATTGGGGTCAAGAGGATCAAGAGAGGGTTTCTTAAGAAGGGGGCGAATGAGAGCGTGTTTCCAGGGGGAGGGAAAAGTTCCGGTGGAGAGACTGCTATTCAGGATGGTTTGAATGTAGGGGAGGAAAGACTGAGAGGGTGTCAGTAGCCAGGAGGAAGGGACAGGGTCAAGGGAGCAGAAGGTTTTGTTGGACGCAGATATAAGGTGATGGAGCTCTGTGGTGGTGGTCAGGGCAAAGGAAGACCATGTGTGGGACAATTGTGTAACAGGGGGGGGGGAGGCAACGGGGGGGGGGGAGAGGAAATGGGCGGGGGATGCGAGGGCAGGGAAGCTCGTAAGGTAGAAACTTTGTTGCTGAAGGCAGAGGCAAGAAGAGAAGGGGCAGGGATAGGGTGGGAAGGTACGGAGGGGGCAGAGGGGTGCAGGGAGGTAAGAAATTTAAGGGTAGAGTAAAGATGGTGGGTCTGGTTGGGGGCAGAGGCAATGGCGTTAGAGAAGAAGGAGGACTTGGCGAGATGAATCTGGGAGCGATAATGGGAGTGCTGGGCCTTAAAGAAGGATAAGGTAACCGGAGAGGGGGACCTACGCCATTGCCTTTCGGCTTTGCGAAGTTGGGAACGAAGGAGGAGTAGACCAGGATGGTACCAGGGGTGAGAAGGACGACGCGGAGGGGGGCGCGGGCGGAGAGGGGCAATGTGATCAAGAGCGACTGAGAGGGAAGAGAACCAGGTAGAGGCCTGTGAGTTTGGAGATAAGGAGGCAAAATTGGCAGGGAGGAGATCTGAGGCTGGAGGGAATTGCTGGGCCAGTGATGGGGTAATAGAACGTGAGAGACGTAGGGTGGAGGGAGGGACGAGAGAAGGAAGGGAGGGGATAGGATGGGAGCAGGAGGCTGAGATGCAGAGATGGTCTGACCAGGGAAGGGAAAGTGAGGATAGGTTAGAGAAGGAGAGTGGAGAGGAGGAGGGAGACAGGAGAAGATCAAGAGTGTGGCCGGCAGAGTGGGTAGGAAAAGAAACATGCTGTAAGAGAGCCAGGTCATGCAAGAGGGAGAGGAACGCATGCTCTCTGGGGGATGAAGGAGAGTCGAGGTGAAGATTAAAGTCACCGGCGATGATGAGGTGGGGAAAAAGCAAGGAGAGGTCGGAGAGTGAACGAAGGAGGGAGTCCCAAAGATCGGATCGGAGAGCGGGGGGCGCATAGACAAGAAGAACATGAATAGAGGGTGTGGTGTGAAGATGGAGGAGAAGGGCCTCGGGGTAGGACAGAGAAGGAGAGAAAATCTGAGTGAAAGAGAGGGAGGGGCAAGGATGGCGGCCACGCCGCCGCCTGAGCGACCAGTGCGGGAAACTGAGGTAGCCGAAAACCCAGCAGGGAGGCAGCGAGCCAGAAGAGCGTCCTCCCCTTCCTTCAGCCAGGTCTCAGTAAGGAGCGTCAGGTCAAAGGAAGCCTGAGAAATCAGGTCCTGGATGAGGAGGGACTTGGTCCTGAGGGAGCGACAGTTAAGAAGGCCAAGCTTAAGGGTAGAGTGGGAGGCACTAGAGAGAGCAGAGGGTTGGGAAGCGATGCAGGGGGAAGCTGTGGACGTGGGAAGGGTTAGAGCGATAGGGGGCGCAGAGGAGAAGATTGGAAGGGGAGCGAGAGCGCCAGCGGGGAAATGGGGTTGGGCGGCGACCCCAGTGGACTGGTATGCTGGACATGGAGGGAAAGACAGGAGAAGCAACAAGAGACAGTGGAAGCAAGAGAGTTGGTACCTGGTGAAGCTGAAGAGGAGTGCAGGGGGTGTGAAGAGGTGGCGCCGCGGTGAATCCAGACCCACTTGCAGTGAAGAGAGTGAGAGCTGAAACAAAGCAAACATGCAACGTAAAATTAGAGTCCTGGCCTCTGCAGCCGGAGCAGCCCCAAGGAGCGCCCCCAAGGAGCACGGCGTGCTCCTTGGGTGCGCTCCTTCGGTGCGCGCCCCCGTCGCGCGCCGCGGCGACGAGCGCCGCAGTCGCTCTGATTTTATAGCTGAAAGGCAGGATACCTCGGGAGTCGCAGCCGCGGGAGCGCGGCCACGTCACGGGAGAAGGCGGGACCAGGCTGGAGAGAGGTTCCGGGTGTCTGGAGAGGCTGGATTGACAGGCTCTGGGAAGCAAACACAGGAGAATGGGTAACAGCAGCACAGAATACAACATTAGAAAGAGCAGGAGAACTGATGCCGCAGTCGCTCTGATTTTATAGCTGAAAGGCAGGATACCTCGGGAGTCGCAGCCGCGGGAGCACGGCCACGTCACGGGAGAAGGCGGGACCAGGCTGGAGAGAGGTTCCGGGTGTCTGGAGAGGCTGGATTGACAGGCTCTGGGAAGCAAACACAGGAGAAATGGGTAACAGCAGCCACAGAATACAACATTAGAAAGAGCAGGAGAACTGATGCCGCAGTCGCTCTGATTTTATAGCTGAAAGGCAGGATACCTCGGGAGTCGCAGCCGCGGGAGCGCGGCCACGTCACGGGAGAAGGCGGGACCAGGCTGGAGAGAGGTTCCGGGTGTCTGGAGAGGCTGGATTGACAGGCTCTCGGGAGTCGCAGCCGCGGGAGCACGGCCACGTCACGGGAGAAGGCGGGACCAGGCTGGAGAGAGGTTCCGGGTGTCTGGAGAGGCTGGATTGACAGGCTCTCGGGAGTCGCAGCCGCGGGAGCGCGGCCACGTCACGGGAGAAGGCGGGACCAGGCTGGAGAGAGGTTCCGGGTGTCTGGAGAGGCTGGATTGACAGGCTCTCGGGAGTCGCAGCCGCGGGAGCGCGGCCACGTCACGGGAGAAGGCGGGACCAGGCTGGAGAGAGGTTCCGGGTGTCTGGAGAGGCTGGATTGACAGGCTCTGGGAAGCAAACACAGGAGAATGGGTAACAGCAGCACAGAATACAACATTAGAAAGAGCAGGAGAACTGATGCCGCAGTCGCTCTGATTTTATAGCTGAAAGGCAGGATACCTCGGGAGTCGCAGCCGCGGGAGCGCGGCCACGTCACGGGAGAAGGCGGGACCAGGCTGGAGAGAGGTTCCGGGTGTCTGGAGAGGCTGGATTGACAGGCTCTGGGAAGCAAACACAGGAGAATGGGTAACAGCAGCACAGAATACAACATTAGAAAGAGCAGGAGAACTGATGCCGCAGTCGCTCTGATTTTATAGCTGAAAGGCAGGATACCTCGGGAGTCGCAGCCGCGGGAGCGCGGCCACGTCACGGGAGAAGGCGGGACCAGGCTGGAGAGAGGTTCCGGGTGTCTGGAGAGGCTGGATTGACAGGCTCTGGGAAGCAAACACAGGAGAATGGGTAACAGCAGCACAGAATACAACATTAGAAAGAGCAGGAGAACTGATGCCGCAGTCGCTCTGATTTTATAGCTGAAAGGCAGGATACCTCGGGAGTCGCAGCCGCGGGAGCGCGGCCACGTCACGGGAGAAGGCGGGACCAGGCTGGAGAGAGGTTCCGGGTGTCTGGAGAGGCTGGATTGACAGGCTCTCGGGAGTCGCAGCCGCGGGAGCGCGGCCACGTCACGGGAGAAGGCGGGACCAGGCTGGAGAGAGGTTCCGGTGTCTGGAGAGGCTGGATTGACAGGCTCTCGGGAGTCGCAGCCGCGGGAGCGCGGCCACGTCACGGGAGAAGGCGGGACCAGGCTGGAGAGAGGTTCCGGGTGTCTGGAGAGGCTGGATTGACAGGCTCTGGGAAGCAAACACAGGAGAATGGGTAACAGCAGCACAGAATACAACATTAGAAAGAGCAGGAGAACTGATGCCGCAGTCGCTCTGATTTTATAGCTGAAAGGCAGGATACCTCGGGAGTCGCAGCCGCGGGAGCGCGGCCACGTCACGGGAGAAGGCGGGACCAGGCTGGAGAGAGGTTCCAGGTGTCTGGAGAGGCTGGATTGACAGGCTCTCGGGAGTCGCAGCCGCGGGAGCGCGGCCACGTCACGGGAGAAGGCGGGACCAGGCTGGAGAGAGGTTCCGGGTGTCTGGAGAGGCTGGATTGACAGGCTCTCGGGAGTCGCAGCCGCGGGAGCGCGGCCACGTCACGGGACAAGGCGGGACCAGGCTGGAGAGAGGTTCCGGGTGTCTGGAGAGGCTGGATTGACAGGCTCTGGGAAGCAAACACAGGAGAATGGGTAACAGCAGCACAGAATACAACATTAGAAAGAGCAGGAGAACTGATGCCGCAGTCGCTCTGATTTTATAGCTGAAAGGCAGGATACCTCGGGAGTCGCAGCCGCGGGAGCGCGGCCACGTCACGGGAGAAGGCGGGACCAGGCTGGAGAGAGGTTCCGGGTGTCTGGAGAGGCTGGATTGACAGGCTCTCGGGAGTCGCAGCCGCGGGAGCGCGGCCACGTCACGGGAGAAGGCGGGACCAGGCTGGAGAGAGGTTCCGGGTGTCTGGAGAGGCTGGATTGACAGGCTCTCGGGAGTCGCAGCCGCGGGAGCGCGGCCACGTCACGGGAGAAGGCGGGACCAGGCTGGAGAGAGGTTCCGGGTGTCTGGAGAGGCTGGATTGACAGGCTCTCGGGAGTCGCAGCCGCGGGAGCGCGGCCACGTCACGGGAGAAGGCGGGACCAGGCTGGAGAGAGGTTCCGGGTGTCTGGAGAGGCTGGATTGACAGGCTCTCGGGAGTCGCAGCCGCGGGAGCGTGGCCACGTCACGGGAGAAGGCGGGACCAGGCTGGAGAGAGGTTCCGGGTGTCTGGAGAGGCTGGATTGACAGGCTCTCGGGAGTCGCAGCCGCGGGAGCGCAGCCACGTCACGGGAGAAGGCGGGACCAGGCTGGAGAGAGGTTCCGGGTGTCTGGAGAGGCTGGATTGACAGGCTCTCGGGAGTCGCAGCCGCGGGAGCGCGGCCACGTCACGGGAGAAGGCGGGACCAGGCTGGAGAGAGGTTCCGGGTGTCTGGAGAGGCTGGATTGACAGGCTCTGGGAAGCAAACACAGGAGAATGGGTAACTGCAGCACAGAATACAACATTAGAAAGAGCAGGAGCATCCCTATCATCTTCAGAGAGGGTCGGCCGCTGAATGCCCGAAAGCAATCGCTCGAATGTCTCTGACGAGAACTCACATTCAGATTGATATAGGCGGGTATAGAAATCCCGAAAGAGCTCTACAATGTCGGAGTCTGTGGTCACTATGCCCCCTCCCTGTGGAGCTCGAAGGGCCGCAACGCGTTTGGCTTCTTTTGACCTTTCAAGGCATTGGCTAGGAGTCGACCGGCCTCGGTTATTTTCACGATAATATGTCCCTCGCTGAAGCTCAATACTCTTAGAAGCTGCAGTTGAGAGGATTGAATTATATTGAAAACGGAGATGCTGTAATCGAATTAATACACATGGGTCAGTGCGTGAAGTTAGAACTCGTTCGCCTGCCTTTATTTGTTGGTCTAGTATGAGCAGCTGCTGTTTACGTTGTTTCCGCAGGCGGATTTGATAGCTAGTGATCGTTGCCCGAATGGCCGCTTTGAAGCCCTCCCACCAAGCCCAGTTCGCAGTATCTTGGGGTAGATTAAAATGGAAGTAATCCTGTATGGCTGCTCGAATTTCTGACTGGAACTCTGGCTGAGTTAACAGGGCTCTATCAAAGAACCAGGCTCCCGAGTTTCCCTGGGGTACAGTAGTGTTTAATTGAAAGGAAATGGCAGCATGATCTGAATATGCTCTCCATTTTGTCCTGACGCGAAGAAAGCCCTTCTAGCTTGCTTTGCAGCACACCAAAATCTTCCCGCAGCGCTCGGAGTGCTTCACCGTTTGCCTGCACAAGGTTTTTGACCCCTCTAATCTCTACGAGGATTTCCTGCTGCATTTCGGGGCCCTCGCACAAGGCCGGCCCCTTCTGCGGGGACGGAGGTTCAGTTTTGGAGCGTTTGCCGTGAGAAGCCGCTGGAGATCCAAATTCCAGGCGCGTTGGTTTGGTCCCCGCCATCTCACCAATGTGCCCCGGCAAGATCAGAGTAAAAGTTCTAAGTTAGTGAGGTGTTAGTTCAGGATTCTGAGTAGGCCTCTCGGGAGCCTCAGCGTTATGCGACCATCCCGCTGGACATCAGGCTCCGCCTCCCTACCTTATTTTTTTAATGATGCAGGCTCAGCTGTTGTCAGTGGCCTCATTAGAACTGCCTCCGTTTTCCAAAATGGTGGGTGGCAGAAGAGGACATAAAATGGCATTTCCCCCGAGTCCAACTATTCCTGAACCACTGGAGGGGGGCAGATCAGGTGGTTTGGGAAGTCGCTGGTCTGAGGATCTCCCTGTGTTGGTGTCCTAAGCCAAGGGTGCCTTGGGATCTAGGGGCCATTGGTCAGGGGATTTAGGGCCTGGGGGATCCCAGTCTATACAGGCTGATTTTTTTTGTTTAAGTTCCCATTGACATCTATTGAATCCAAACCCTTGGGAAGTTAAAAATTTACTTCACCTCCAGAGGTAAAGTTTCTGCAATATCAAGGAAGTAAAAAAGTCCACAAATCTTTGGAGTAGTTTGCCGCATTAGAAGTAATTCTCTATGCAGATCGATAGCATACATTTCCATGTTAATTGTGGTAAGATTCTGGTTTAGCGCTGATTTTTTTTATGGGTTACTGCTGTTGCTACTTCAGAGGTAATCATAGCACACAAAAAATCATCGCTGAAATAGAAGTATGCTTAGTACACCATGTAAGTAAGAAAGAATGCATAGCAGAGAGTAAAATAAGAGGTACTTAGGACTCCGGGGACATAAATCAAAACAGGGGAAGAGGTAAAGAGGAGACGTCCCATATCTCTGGAAGGACATACTCCAGGCATGATGCTGAGGGCCTCAATGGACAATTGGGTTTTGTTATGCAATATACTTCACAAAACGTGATGGTTTGTACGAGGGGGTACCCAAAAAAAACAGGAATTATTTTTTAAAAGCTATTTATTTCAAATTCTTTACAAAACCACCTTATCCCCTTCAAAATACTCTCCATTACAACTGATACATTTGTCCCACCGGTGCTTCCACTGTTCGAAATATTTTTTGCAGTCATCTTTAGAAACGGCTGACAGCTCCTCCCTCCTTTTTTTCTTGACTTCTTCAATGTTGTCAAATCGGTGTCCTTTCATGCCCCTTTTCATGCGTGGAAATAAGAAAAAGTCGCACGGAGCCAGGTCAGGCGAGTAAGGTGCGTGGGGCAGCGGAACCATGCCATTTTTAGCCAAAAACTGTTTAACAGAGATGGCTGTGTGTGCAGGTGCGTTGTCGTGGTGAAAGAACCAGGCTCCTGTCTGCCACAAATCGGGTCTTTTTTGATGAACATTGTTGCGCAATCTTCTTAAAACTTCCAAATAAAAGGTTTGATTGACGGTCTGACCTGGGGGAACAAACTCTGAATGAACTACCCCCTTGGCATCAAAAAAGCAAATCAGCATTGTTTTGATGTTTGATTTGACTTGACGACATTTTTTTGGATGGGGTGACGATGACGTCTTCCATTGGCTTGACTGTTGCTTTGTTTCTGGGTCGTAACCATAGCACCATGACTCATCACCTGTAATGACCTTTGACAGAAAATCTGGATCAGTTTCAAGCTGTTGTTTCAAAACACGACATGTTTCAACTCGATGTTCCTTTTGATTGTCAGTCAGAACCCGAGGAACAAACTTGGCAGCAACCCTTTTCATTCCCAAATCTTCCGTTAAAATTCGCTGAACCGAGCTCCAAGATAACCCACTAATCTCTGACAGTTGATCAATTGTCTGTCGATGGTCTGTGAGCACAAGCTCTCTAATTTTTTCAATATTTTCGTCGATTCAGGCAGTTGATGGACGCCCAGAACGAGGTTTGTCATCAATCGACATGTCGCCATTTTTAAACTGAGCAAACCACTGGTACACTTGACTTTTTCCCATAGCATCATCTTGATAAGCTGTTTTCAACATTAAAACAGTTTCAGCAGCATTTTTACCGAGTAGAAAACAAAATTTTACAGCTGCACGTTGTTCACTTAAACTTGTCATCATAAAAAAAGAAACAAGAACAAAACAGCTCTAGCAAAAACAATCACTGCAGATGAACAGAACAAGCCAGGTCGACAACACAGGCGGCACTGAACTGACAATGAGTTGCACTATACATGCCTAACGGCAGAAGTGCGTACTACACAAGCTCCGCCCACGGCAATGTTATTCCTGTTTTTTTTGGGTACCCCCTCGTATTCTACGAAAAG
Organism: Ichthyophis bannanicus; assembly: GCA_033557465.1. Lineage (NCBI taxonomy): Eukaryota > Metazoa > Chordata > Amphibia > Gymnophiona > Ichthyophiidae > Ichthyophis > Ichthyophis bannanicus. The sequence goes on along the minus strand of CM066035.1, from coordinate 802,353,605 downwards.
CCAATTGAAACAGAAAGATAAGCTTTGACCAATGATATAAGCATCATTTTTGCATTATCTGCTTCTCTGACAATTAGAAAACAGAGGCTCGGCAATTAGCCAAGAACTACACAATGTTTAGATGGCCTTTCAGTGCCCTTTGAGAAATGGGGCATTACCACCACCACCACCACCACCATGTTTATCACTGCAACAGGTGAAGAAACATGATGTAGGGGTCCCACGGAGTCAGAACAATAGGTTTGGAGATAGCATGATGCTGAACAACATGAAATAAATTACTTTGGAGTGCTTTGTACTCAGCATTAGCTCCATGGAGACAAAACAGGAGAAATCCTGTTGTACATAAGCCCTTTGATTAGATGCTGCAGTATTGTTCACTCTGGAAGCATGCCATGTCCATGGGGTTGTCATTCCTCTACCTTCCAGATTCAAGTCTGTACGAATAGAGATAAGGAAGAGGAGGAGGGAAGCCAGTGCACATGCAAGAGAAAGTTTGCAAGAGTCCTCTCACAAAAAGGACATAAAAATGATTTTTAAGAACCTATAGGTATGTGCATAAATTCCATCCAGCCCCTGCAATACAGAGGAGAGGGGAGAAGACAGGAAGGGGGAAGCGATGAATGTAGAGCAGCAAACTTACTTGAAAATGTTTGCCACACGGCCTCCTGTTCCCCTTCTCTCTGCCTTGAGGTTTTCAGGCACAGCAGGCGTCACCTCCCGCAACTGGGGCGAAATATTGCAATAACAGATGTGAACCATGAACCACAGCTGTTAACACAAGACTTTAATCCGGCAACAGGAGGTGATGGCTACAAAGCCTGAAAACTTCAGGTAAGAGAGAAGAGGAGCAGAAGTCAGTGTGAAAAACATTCCTGGTGACCCAGAGGCCCCAATCCCCCCACCCATCCAATAAATAAAAAATGGTTATATGGCAGTCTGACTCCCAGGATGCACTGTGTGGAGCCAGGTGCTGCCATTTTTCAAGATGGTAAACATTTTCAAGTAAGTTTGCTGGGGAAGGGGGGGGGGGGGGCGGCGCTCCCTGCCCCTGACAAAGGGATGCCCTCAACAAATTTGGCTATGTATACCTTGGGTTTTTGTCCAGGCTGGTGATTACTCTGCCAGGTTCCATGGCCCATGGACCATTAGCAGGCGGGGCTGTGGAAATGTCCTGTACTTTATGCCTGATGTGGGATGATTCAGCTTGCAGTTCAAAAACTCATCAGTGAAAATATTGATGTGATGGGACAAAGACCAGTTTACAGAATGTAAGAGTGAAGCAGTGGTTCATGTGCACTTGCATGTGAGTTCTTGGCACAGTGAGTTTTTCTAGATATATTCTAAGGAAACTCTAACTTGTTTAAATAGTTGAGGACCCACAGAGGCTAAAGTGACTGTTTACAGGCATGTTTTCTAAAGTACGTTAGGCTTTGAGGCTAACGTGGCAAAAAAGAACAGACAGTGTGGCGTTAGCTGCAAAAGCTGTGCATTAAAGTGCTGAGAGTGCTGTCGAAGAGCAGCCTGGATGCAACTAACACCAGCTATTAAGGTGACATCGGTAGCACCCTGCAGTGATGGCACATTGCAGGCATGCCCGCTCATACAGACAACATGCTTTATGCAGATAGCGCAGAAACTTGCCATGCTATCTGCATTTTGCATGTGTTATCTATTGATGCAGCGAGATAGCATGGACTATCTGCCACATAAACTATTAGTGCAGCTTAGTAAACATGCTCCTTAGAGTTACCATAGATACAGGATTATTTTGACTGAAAGAATATGCAGTGCCGGGCCAACCACCAGGCAAACTAGGCGATTGCCTAAGCAGCAACTTCTGGGGGGGGGGGGGCTGCAAAGAACAGGGCATTCAAAGCTAAACAATAGAGTTTCACAGCTAGAGGGTGTGTAAAGCTTAAAGTTTGCCAAGGGCACCAACACCTTGAACCAACTCATGTCACCCAAGGAACCAAGAACAAGCCATTTCCTCTGCCTAACATACGTAAGCTAGGATAAGGGGTGTTTTGAAGTAATTAACATCAGATCTGTATTGGTGCACTTTCTGTCTGGGATAATGTACCAGTATGTCTTCCTTTTATCAATCTACCCAGAGACAGCTTCTGGAGGGATGTTTTTGACAAGTCCTGACTTGTGACTTGTGTCCCATTGCATTCTTGTATTTTTAGTCCTTCTTCCATCTGAAACCAACACTGTGGGTAGCAAAACACATCTATAGGTGGATGTAAACGAACCAGGATTGCCATGCTCAAAAGTCTTCCAATACTTTATTGTCTCTGCTGCTCTCTCTGCTCTACAGATCCATTTTCAAGATTCATCCTGTCTCTGCTGACCATGTATACCAACCCAGAGTGTTAATGCGCAGTGGTAATTACGTTCATGGAAATCCAATGTAAGTACTGAAATGTAATGGTGAAATATTTTGGGGGTGCACTGTTTGAAAATGAAAGTGCCCTGTATTATCTGTCACATGATGTACTGTGGCTTTTATGAAGGAGACATGAGTTGACCTGAGAACCATACTCCAAACATTTCCAATAAATACAAGGGTACTTCACGTCAAGCGTCTTAGGCTTCCTTTTTCCCATACTATGTCATAAAATCAGGCTACAATCAAAGGCCACAGATGAAGGCTGATTACTAAAGGGAAAAATCAATCACAGATGAGAGCAAGAAAGTCAAAAACAAGAGAAATTTAAAAAAATAAACTATATTTGCTATCACTTTAGGAAAACATTTTGCAACAGCAAGAAAACACCGAAGTAATGTTCCCTTTCTGTAACTTCAGCTAGAACAGACTTCCAAAATTTATTGTAAACTGATTTCTCTGACCAAAGAATGATCAAAAATAGTGAAATAAGTCAGTTATTTTAAGGATAAGTCCATCTTTGTTACAATGCAAGACACTGGGTGACCAATTATTTCATCATCACCAACCACATTTATTATTTCTAAATCACCTTTCTACATTAATAGAGCCCAAGGTGATGCACAACAATATATACAGAAAACCATTATGTTGAAGAGGATAACTCTAGAAAGCTTTTCACGGATGTACTAACTTTGTAGGTATCACCTGCAAAGTATTTGTTGTTCCTTATTTCTACATATCCCAGAAGACTAACTGAGCAACCACAATATTTTACTTGAAACCATTATCATATAAATACAATTTAAAAAAGAGATACAAATACAAATATTTAAAATATTTAAAAAAAATCTAAAATAAATAAAAAACAAGCCCGTTTCCAGTCTTCTGTCCAACATACTCTCCCCTGCCATCCACCCCCAAAACTCTAAGGGGTATGTTTACTAAACTGCGGTAACGTTACAGACCGCACGGTAGGTAACGTTAACGATTGTTAGGTAACGTTAACGCGCGTTATGTAATGTTAATGCGCGTTAGCGTTACTTAACAATCGTTAATGTCCCCGGCCACGGTAAACACCGCAGAGGGTGGAGAGAGGGCGGGGGAAGGGGTCAATGAGCGGGGAGTGGGTGGGGAGAGGCTCCCTGCACACTAACATGCTGAACTGAAGGGCTGAATCCTACCGCGAATGAAAACCTGCCAATAGATGCACATTTGCAGGAGAGAGAAACCATTTCAGTGTCAGCAATGTACAGCATCGACAGGGAGCCCAAGCAACATGAGTAGTGCTCCATTTCCAGCACCAGCATAGTGCCCAAGTATGAAAGGCCACTATGGCGATGGTGCAAGTGGGGCATTGGGGGATGCAGGCGGGACATGTAGCGCGGGCAGCTGGGGCACAGGGTGAACTAGGCGGGTGCCTAGGTGGCACATAGGAACATAGACACCAGAAATCAGCATGACAGCAGCTGACAAAGGCCAAACACAATCCACTTACATCTACCTGGTCCACCCAAGCTAACAGTTACCAGGGCAATGACCTGACATCCTCCCAGCCAACCCTCCCCCAAGCGGAAGGGACAGATTATTGGTAGGCGGTGATGGGGGGGATGTGAGGATGCTCATGTACACCCCATGCCCCAGACCCTGCTCCCTAGGCAACCACCAAACCACACAGTGGATGGCCTGGGACTGCACACTACCAGCACCGACAGCATATGCCCATGTCAGCATGGCAGGGTGGATGTGTGCCCGTGCTGGAGGGGGCAGTGGCACCTGCCTGCAGTGGACCTACACCATGCCCTGTACCAGTACGTGGTGTGCAGTGCAACATACAAAGTCTGGCTGAGGAAAAGTACCAGTAGCCCTAGGGACCACCATGCATCTGTGGCAACAGTGTGGTGCAGTACACACAGCCAGTGTGTCCAGAAGCAGAGGGTCGCAGGTTCAAACACCAGCTGTGGTTCCTGCAGAGCATGTCCCTATGTTTTACCCTACAATGCAGATACAACAGCAACATGTGCAAAGCCCAAAGCAGCGGCGAACAGGGGTACAAACACCCACTCACACAGGCTCCACAATCCAAAGATGCATGGAGAGTCAGGCTGTTGGCCCCAGCATTAAGCTACAGTTATCACCAGGGCACTATTACTACCTCCTGCACAGTTTAGCAATGTCGGCACTGTGATCAGGACCAGTGTGGAGGGCAGAATTGCCAACCACCCCTATCTTTGCACAATGCTGCAATAGGAGAATGTGTGTGTATGTCTATCCATTGTTTTGTGGCTGCCCGTACCTCACCGGGCCCACAATGTCCCACTGTTACCAGCGTTAGCCTGAATATGTGCATAAGGAGGAGCAAGTTGTCATGGGTATGGCCCGGACAGGGCGGATTGGCCAGGATGCATCTTCACAGGGTGAGGGGCAATGGCTGGGACACTGTAGTGCCCGACCACCGCCTGCATGGACAGGGTGGCCACAGCATGGCATGCTGGGAAGGCACTCACTCTGACCGAGCAGTGACCATGGAATGTCTAGGTTCCCACATAGTGCCCTGCATTGTCTGCCTCCAGTGATACTTTTGTGTTCTCACTGCTGGGGCCCCAATCACTGAGATGCCTGCTTGGTGCACGTAGTTCCTCTGTGAGCATGCACTATGGACTGGTTAATGGAATGTCTGCAGTTAGACAGTGCCTGCTGGGAACACCTATAATGTGCTGTCTGCTGGTGACTGGCAGACAGTGTTGTGAGGCAGTTGGGGTGTTCCAGACCCAGACCCAACCCCAACATTGCTGCTGGCCTGCCACTGCCCCAGTCACAGGTATGGTTCTCACCCACCAACCCTGGAGGGCTATCTTATACTAGCAGGAGGGAGGTTGCTTCACTGGAGCTGGGGCACCTGTCTCTTACCTAAAAAAAGGGTGATGTGGGCCCTTTTGGGGATGTAGTATATACCATTTTGACCTTATAAAGGCACTGCTACACACACCTCATGCTGGTCTAGAAACCCCTCTGCCCTGATAACAGGTGCCCATGTCAGCCAGACCCAAACACGGGGTACACACTAATCTGGGTGGTGTCTGGTTCCAGAGGACCACATGCGACTGCAGAATAACGATTGACACCAAATTACCTTCAGCTGTACTGCAAGAAACACCTGTCACACACTGTTAGTGATGGGGATGTATAGCAGGTCCTATCTCTAACACCACATGTACTGCGGACCTAGTGCTGGGCACTCATCCTATTCCTCAGGGAGAACACAGAACCTGCACAATGGCATGGTCTGTAGCTACTCTGTGCCAGTATCATGCACTGTCAGTTCGTCTTTCCAAGCTGAGGTACAGGAGAGAAGCTGACCCCATTTGCTGATCAGCTGTAGACAGCTATTCAGCATGTGCATTGCATCATGGGTACTGGTGGGGTTACCCTATCCTGGCAATCAGAGCAGACAGTTTGTGCAGTGACCCGCAGTCCTTCTGTACCCAGCCATTGCCATGACATACACCATGGAGGCATAGCCTACCGGTTAATACGATGCCATTCTCAGTAGTGTTTGTGGGTTCAATTCCTCATTGTTCCCTCCTCTCATGCCTGTCCTACTCAAATAGTGTGCATGCCTATAATAGTCACATTTTTGAAGATTTGTGCTGCCAGTCCATAATACCCTTGCCACAATTGCCAACATTCCCTCGGTCTGTCTATCTGCGTCTGTCAGCTGTGTAGAGTCCTGTCTGCCTGTACAGGCTGTCACCCCATGTCCTGCACTGCTACCCTTTCCTGCATTGCGCCTCTTCTTGCTTGCCTTGCCTGTGCCTGATCTGCATGGCACCACCACTCCTCTGTCCACCAGGAAGAAAGCAGCACCTGCCACGTAGACAAGCGTAGCAACCAAGACGAGAAAACGTAGGCAGTATACAAAACTTTTATTGGTCCTTATACAATAAAAAAGGGAGGCCAAACCCAACACAGGCCTTGTTTCGTGGATACTTCGTCAGGGGTGAGGCACACCACGAACTACAAAACAAAGTTAAAAGATAAAAACATAATAAAAACAGTGAAACCATCAATGGTCATAAATACAACAATAAATAATTAAAACAATAAAAGACAATGAATAATAAGAGCAGAGGAAAAAGAGTGAGCATAAAATTATAAATAACTTAGTGGTATGTTTACTAAACACCGTTGCTGTGCGGGTTCCCATTAGTGTGCTGGTGCCATATAAGGAGTGGGCGGGACAGGCAGAAAAAAGCAAAAAACCGGACCGTACGTGTGTGCGTCGCGCTAATGTGCGGGGCCCACATTAGCGCTTGGGAAGGCTAAGTGGGGCGCTGCTGCAAAACCAAACAACAGAGCTGTAGTACAACGGTGAAGACACCGACCAATGGTGCAGGGGCCAGGGGTTCAAATCCCCATTGCATACAACAAAAAAGACCAGCTGAGGCAGCAACATTTATGGGCAAAAGTGATTAGGAGGCATATTAATTCTGGGCGGCAGAAGGCGGCGCACTGTTATTTTTATTACGGCATGAGACGGCGCACTGTTTAGTGTGGGCGGCAGATGGCGGCGCATTGTTAAGATTGGGCTGCAGAAGGCGGTGCATTGATAAATGTGGGCAACAGAAGGCGGCGAGCCGGTGGGCAGAAGGCGGCGCGCTGATGTGTGAGGGGGCAGTCCAATAGTGGGAGGGATAAGTGGCGCGCTGATGTGCAAATAACAGGCACAGAGCCATAGCACAATGGTTAAGACACTGACCACTTGTGCAGGGATCAAGGGTTCAATTCCCCACAGTGCCCATTGAAAACAGCTGGCAGAGGCATTATTTTAGGGGCATTTCCATGTTGTGCGGCATAAGGCGGTGCGCTGTTAATTTAGTGCGTCACAAGATGGTGCGCTGATGGCTACAAGGCTGCGCGCGGATGCATAAACACAGGAACAGAGCCACAGCACAATGGTTAAGACACTGACCAATGGTGCAGGGGCCAGGGGTTCAACCTCTCACAGTGCCCAGTGAACAAGGCTGGCTGGGGCAGTATGTATCATGGTGAGGAGTGCTGTAGGAGGCCTTCCATTTATATTTTATTTCCCACCACTAGTAAACCCGCTCTCACAGTGTGTTAACATATGGATGCCCGTAAGGCACATGTTACAGTGCACTGTCCGCCAAGGCACCCTAGAATGTCCCCTATAGGGCACCATGTATGTTGCGACACAGGATAATGTATAGTGCACCCTATATGGATGGCAACCATAAGGTGGCCTATAGAGCGCCCTATAAAGCACCCTCAGAGGCACCTAATGGGTATAGTAAGCTGTGTGTGGTTTTGCCGGCATAGACATATGTACAGTAAATAAAAATAAAGCTGTGGACAGCCCTATAAAAGGACCCCACTGTGGGTTTGAACCCACGACCTCTGGCTGTACAGGGAGTGACATAACCATTGGGCTACAGCTCTATAGCTGACAGCAAGCCCCTGGCTGGCTGCAGAGAGCCTGCACGTCACCCCACAGACAGTCTGCTGTTGTAGACAGGATAGGGTTAGGCCAACCGTACCCATGATGCACTGCACATGCAAATCAGCTGTCCACAGATGCACACAAGTTGGAGAATGCACCCCAACAGCACCTCGGCCTGGTAGGGGGTCCTGAGCGGGTGGACTACCAGCAAAGAGTAGCTACACACCGTCACATTGTGCGGGTACTGTGCTCACCCTGAGGGTGTGATGTGGCGGCCAGGACCAGGTCCACAACACCAAAACAGTACTAACCTGTGAGATAGGAAGGTGCTGCAGAAACACGTTGGATATCTCTGTCTGTCTCAGTTAGTGGAAACCCCCATGGACCCCTAGGTGGTCAATGTAACCCCCCCCCCATGGCAGCAGAGTGGATCATCAAACCCCAGTCCTGCTGGGGAACAGACACCCTACAGGGCAGTCCAAGCAGCTCCACACACATCCATAACACACTATCAGACAGACTTTAGGCCTGGATATCCAAAGATACACCCCAGCACAATCTGATATTCACCTGCAGCAAGCCATCAGCCGCTGCACCCTGCAAGGCACTCCATCAAGACACATACCAGCTGTGAACAGTCTGCTGGTTAGCCCTGATGGAAATGCATGCACCCAAAACTGGGGTGGCAGCACACACAAGCAGAGAGTTCTGTGAGGATGCCCCAACAGGAAACCCATATATATCACAGGAGAGAAACACAATACAGCACTATGGGGGTGCCTAGCCATGCTGTCATCACTGCACACTCAGGGTGAGAGTGCTCCCCCAGCAGCACATACAGAGGTCACCCTGTCTGTGTAGGTGGTGGCCTGGCACTACAATGTCACAGCCAGTGCCCTATGCCCTGTGCAGATGCATCCTGGCCAGCCCACCATGTCTGACCTATACCCATGGTACCTTGCTGCTCATTATGCACATTGGCAGGCCAATACTGGCAGTAGTGCTGGCAGTGTGGGTTGGGGAAGGTGTTTGCAGCCAACACACACTGTATAGACAGACACACACTCCCACACCTATGCCAGCATTGTGCTACTATTGAGGGGGTGATTAGCCTTGGCCACCACACCGGTCCTGGGCACGGCACAGGCATGGATATGGTACGCAGTACTGCTGGGGGTCACTCCCTAGGGTGGTGAACACCGTCAGAGGCCAGGCCTGGAGCACGCACCGCAGACACCAAACAGATTGTTCGGATGGGGTCAACTAGCAGTATGTGCGTAACGTAGGGATATCTATCAGCCTGTACTCTTAGCAAACGTTTCAGAGCTGTGTACCTCAGGTGTAGGGTGACATTGCTAAGGTATGCAGGTGCTGGTATTGGGAGATGCACGCAGGGTCCAATGTTCTGCCTCTACAGGAGACATTGGCCAATGGGGCCTGTGTGTGTGGGTGTGGGTGTGTCTGCCCCTGTTGGCTGCTGCTTTACGGCAGCACTTCCCCACTCCAGCACAGTTTTGCACCACACTGTTCGGGTCTTCCTGCTGTCCCTCATGAATATGCATGAGCTACATCTACATGCTGTGGGGGTGGTGCATAGATATACAGCACAGGCATTTGTATGAGTGGCAGCATGGAACCTGACTGGTGTGTGGCCCACCAGGACTGCATTTGGGGGATTCTGCTGTAGGTTCTGCCCCTGTTCATGGTGTCTGTGCTCAGTGGGGTAAAAGATAGACGTATTACCATTGCATATGTCCTCGTCATGAAAGGTGTGTCCTTACTGTCACTGTTTATTTGTGGGGAAAATATGTGGGTGGAATTGCTGGTAGCCCCAGCTGGTCTTTGAGCCTGTGACCTTCTGTTCTTGTGTGCACCACCTTGTAGCCACAGCTTGGCTGAATTCCCTGGATAGTCCATGACTGTGGATCCGGCAGGGCCTGTCTGTTGCTGTGGACTGTGCCAGCCTGCACATGGCTAGGCCTATGTCTTCTGTCGCTAGCAGCCACTGCCCCCTGCACCACATGTACTAGTCCGCCAACATGCTGGCATGAGCTTCTCCCATAAAAAGCAGGTGACCTGATTGGAATGTGGCAGTACGGGACTGCATTTGGGGTACTTGGCTGTGGGTAATGCCCATTGTTGTGGTGTGTGTGTTGTTGGGTAAAATATGGGTGTTTTCCCCATGCTTATGTCCCCTGCAATACAGGGGTGTCTGCGCTATCTGTGTTTAGTGGTGGGTAAAATGTAGGGACTGGGCTGGCTAGTGCCCCAGCTGGGCTTTGAACCTCTGACCCTCTGGTCCTAGAGGTACTGACTCTGTCTGCTGCACCACACTATGGCCACATAGACAGTGCAGCCCCTGAAGGTAGTAAGCCTGGCAGGATGGAGTCACAAACCCTGCTCTACGCAAATGTACTATGGTCATATGCACCCTGTCTGGTGACAAACGTGCACATAAACCACGGAAATGACCACGGGAAATGGGTGATAAAATATCACCACGCTGGGCAACAGTGATATTAATGGGCAACCATAGCAAACACTCCCAGGAAAGCTCCACAAAAGGAAATGTTTTTTGGAAGAGTCTCCGCTCCGTAAACCCTTACAAAATTCATTTCTTTTTTCTGGAGCTTTGCTGGGTGTGGTTTCTGTATTTGCCCATCACTATAACTGTTCCCCAGCTGAATTACTATTTTTACTAGTTCTGTTGTGGTCATTTTCTATTTTTATTTGCACTTTTGTGCTGTGCACATGTATCACACTGCTCACGTTTTGCTGGTTTCCCCGGTTTTCCTGTACATTGCTGACTGAAATGGTTTTCTCTTCCCTTTAAATGCTTTCTACCGCGAGTGTTTCCCTCGCGGTAGTTTTTACATGCAAATTCGGGCCCGATACTGTGCGGGGAGCCTCTCCCCTCCCACTCTCCACCCATTGACCCCGTTCCTCCGCCCCTCCGGAGCCTTCCTCCGCCCTCCTTTAGCCGTTCCACGCCTCTATCGGACATTTGCGGGCCCGCACTTGTACGGGGCCCGTTAGTGTGCCGCGTACCTGTGCGGGGGTGACACGCACGTGTGCGGGGCGTTTAAACGCGTTTATGCACGTTTCAATGCCACGTTTCCGTGCGCTATTTTGCGGCGCGCACATTTCCGGTTTTTAGTAAACATCCCCCTTAATGTATGCTAAAATAATCAGATACACCACACAAAAAGTAATATTATGTTAATGAATGAATAAATAATCAAATAAATAACTCATAAACCACTCATAACAACAATTGAAATGAAATTGATTAAAATGATGACAATAATAACCATAATAGCACCACATATGAACAGGAAATAAATAATGTCATAAGGAACCTGTGAACACCAGTTATGAAGGCATATAAAAGATAAAAAGCCAACGGACAATGTATACATGAATATAAACAACAATTGGACCTTAAAATAAGAAAAAATGAATAAGAAAAAAGGGGGGTTAATGTCCTTTTTATCTCAGTGGAAACAGCTGTCAAATAAATCCCCCTTTTTTCTTATTCATTTTTTCTTATTCAATAGGCGTTTTATACATACAAAAATACATTCTAGTGTGTATTGCCTATCAATTTTGGTAACGGTGTGTCCGTGGTCTTTTATTGTGCATGGTCTTTTCTAACATGCGAATCTTCCGTATTCCCTTAATAGTTGTATTTTCTTTTTATTCTTTTACTTATTCAATTTTTTATTATTGTGTCACTTGTGGTTTTTAAGGTGTTTTTATGGTTTTTAGAGGGTACATTTGTGATACAAGATTAAGGGGTATGTTTACTAAACCTTCTTAATGTGCGCACAGCGTTAGTGTGCAGGATGCCATATAAGGAGTGGGCGTTTCAGTTTAAAGTAGCAAAACGGTATTAGCGCGCGATAACGCGCGCTGCTGCGCACATTATCGGGCAAAGCGCCGCTAAGCGCATTACCGCGCGGTAATCTTAAGTAGGCGCACAGACATCCAAGCATAGAAGCAGAAGTGTAACACAATGGTTAATACACTAGCTGATGTTACAGAGGTCATGAGTTCAATCCCCCAGTGTGCCTAATACATAAGGCTGGCTGAGGCATCAGCTTTGACATGTAAGTATTGTTTCCTGAGGCATTTTATTTGTATTTTAATTATTGCAGCCAGCAAACACACCCTCACGTGCCGTAACCTAAGGTGCTGCATAAGGCACCCTATAAGGCACCCCATAGGGCACATTATAAAGTGCACTGTCCGCCACGGCACCCTAAAATGTCCCCTATAGGGCACTCCATGGGACACCTTATACGGACTGTAACCATAAGGTGCCTCAGAAGGCGCTTTATAGGGTGCCCTATAGGGCGCCTTCTGAGGCACCTTATGGTTACAGTACCCTGAGGGTGTTTTGCTGGCAGCACTAATGTACATTAAAAAAAGACAATGCTTTCAACAGCCCTATCAAATAACCCCTACTGTGGGTTTGAACCCATGACCTCTGGCTCCACAAGTAGTGAAGTAACCAGTGGGCTACAGCACCATAGCTGCTAGCAAACCTCTGGCTGGCTGCAGAAGGACTGCACGTCACCACACAAACAGTCTGCTGTGGTCACCAGCATAGGGTTAACCTACCCATACCCATGATGCACTGCACATGCAAATCAGCAGTCTACAGATGATCACAAGATGGGGTATACACCTCCACAGCACCTCGGCCTGGTAGGGGGAACTGCCGTGTGTGGTACTGGCACAGAGTAGCTACACACCGTCACATTGTGCAGGTACTGCACTCACCCTGAGGGTGAGGTGGGGTGCCCAGCACCAGGTCCACAGCAGAGATAGGCCATGCTGCAGATCCCCAGCAGTGCTAATGTGTGAGATAGGTAGTTTCTGCAGACACACCTTGGATATATCTGTATGTCTCAGTCAGGTTTAGCCCCTATGGACCCCTAGGAGGATTATGTACCACCACTCTCCTCCTCCTCCAGGGCTGAGGGTGGCAAACAGGGTCTCCCACCAACAGATCCACATTCTACCTCCCTGCAATGGTGGCAGTAGAGGGGACCATCAAGCCCAGTCCTGCTGGGGAACAGACTCCCTACAGGGCAGTCAATGCAGCTCTGTACACATCCATATCACAATAGCAGACAGACATTAGGCCTGGATATGCTAAGCTGCACCCCACCACTATCTGATATTCTCCTGTAGCAAGCCTTCAGCCGCTGCACCGTGCAAGGCGTTCCATCAAGACACACACCAGCTGCAGACAGTCTGCTAGCTAGTCCATAGTGCATGTTCCTGGTGGAAATGCGTGCACCCAGAACTGGGATGTCAGCATACACACCAAGCAGATAAGTCAGTAACTGGGCCCCAAAAGGAAACCCATAAATATCACATGAGAAAAATACTATATAGCACTATGGGGGAGCCTAGCCATGCCGTGGTCACTGCTCAGTCAGGGTGAGAGTGGTCTCCCAGCAGAACATGCTGTGGCCACCCTGTCTGTGCAGGTGGTCCCAGCCAGTGCCCTATGCCCTGTGCAGATGCATCCTGGCCAGGCCACCCTGTCCGGGCTATACCCATGGTACCTTGCTCCTCATTATGCACATTGGCAGGCCAATACTGGCAACAGTGCTGGCAGTGTGGGCTGTGGAGGGTGTTTGCAGCCACCACACACTGGATAGACAGACACACACTCCCACACCTATTCCAGCATTGTGCTACTATAGAGGTGTTTAGCAGCCCTGGCCACCACACCAGTCCTGGGCACAGTGCAGGCATGGATCTGGTACGCACAACTGTTGGGGTCACTCCCCGGGGTGGTAAACACTGTCAGAGACCAGACCTGAAGCACACTCCACAGACATCAGAAAGGTTGCTATGATGGAGCTCAATCAGCAAACTGTGCTTAACGTAGGAATTGCTATCTGCCAGTAATCATAGCAAACTTTTGATAGCTGTGTACCGTATTCCCAGGTGTAGGGTGGCATTGCTAAGGTATGCAAGTGCTAGTATTGGGAGATGCACGCAGGGCCCAATGTCCTGCCTCTCCAGGGGGCATTGGCTAATGGAGCCTGTGGGTGTGGGTGTGTCTGACCCTGTTGGCTGCTGCTTTATGGCAGAGGTTCCCAACTCCAGTCCTGGTGTGCCAAACACTGTTCGGGTTTTCATGCTGTCCCTCATGAATATGCATGAGATACATCTGCATACCATGGGGGTGATGCATAGATATGCAGCACAGGCATCTTTATTAGAGGCAGCATGGAACCTGAATGGTGTTTGGCCCTCCAGGACTGCATTTGGGAGACTCTGCTCTAGGTAATGTGCCTGTTTATGGTGTCTTTGCTCTGTAGGGTAAAATGTAGGTGTTTTGGGTATGTTTACGTCATCTGCAATAAACGTTCTGTCTGTATTAGCACGTTGTAGTAGTGGGTAAAATATGGGGACTGGGTTGGCAGGCACCATAGCTGGGACTTGAACCTGTGACCTTCTGCCTCCAAACACACTGGTTGTGTGCACTGCACCCCCGTTTTGCCACAGAGACAGTGCATTCCCTGGTGATACCATGACTGTTTGTCCTGCAGGGCCTGTCTGTTGCAGTGCATGGCACGCACCTACACAGGGCTAGGCCATGGTCTGCTCTGGGCAGCTGCCACTGCCCCCCTCCACCACCAGTACCCCTCTGCCACCATGCTGACATGCCCTTCTGCTGGTGGTGCTGGTGGTGTGCAGTCTCAAGCCATCCAGTGTGCAGGTAGGCGACTGCCTATGGTGCGTGTTCTGGGGTAGGGGTGCCTGCATAGATGTCCACGCTTCCCCCAACACCGCCTGCCAATGTTCTGTGCCCTTGGAGGTACCTGCTGGGTACTATCCCCTGTGAGACTGTGATAAACACTCTCGTGCCCATGTTGGGCCCTCATCAGTTGCTGTCTGGCTGTTGTACAGTTTCAGCATTCCTAAGTGCCACCTAGGCATCTGCCTAGTCCGCACTGTGCCCCAGCTGCACCACAGCATGTGCCGCCTGCAGCCCTCTGTATCCCCTTTCCCAGCATCTGTCCAGTTGCCCATTCCGACATGCCCACCCTGCTGTTGTGGAACATGTGCATGCCATAGGAAACCTGTCCAATGGAGAGGGAAACCCTGATCAGTGCTATTTCACTGTGGAATCATTTTCCTTGTATGGGGACGGAGCGTAGACCCTTTCAAAATTCATATCTTTTTTGGGGGGTTTTCTTGGGCGTGTTTTTTGATGTTTCCCATTACTATCACTATTGCCCAGCTTGGTTATGTTTTTTGTATATTTTGTTGGGGTCCTTTTCAATGTTTATTTGTACTTTTGTGCTGTGCACATTTTTCACAGTTATCACTTTTTTGTAGGTTTCCCTGGTTTTGCTGTACATTGCTTACAGAAATGGTTTCTTTTCCCTTTAAATCAGCTCTAACGCGAGGTTTTCACTTGCGTTAGTTTTGGCCTCGAATTTCACATCGTTAGTGTGCGGAGATCCTCTCCCCTCCCTCTCTCCACCCATTGACCCCTTCTCTCCGCCCCTGGGGAGCCTTCCTCCGCCCTCTGGGAGCCTTTCCCCGCCTTCAGCGCTTGTTTGCGCCGCTGCGCACGTTAGCGCGCGCTAAGGCACATTTGTGTCCTGTAAAGCATCATTATCGCGCACTAAGGTACCTTAGCGCGCAATAATTTCACAGCGCGCACGTTAAGAAGGTTTAGTAAACATACCCCTATATGTTGTATTGCGATGGCTTGATTTGCACTATGAGCCCCTTGTTTTTGCTCGTCCAGGTGTGTATTTCAAAGGTGGTTTCTATTAAAATATTTTTTTTTGCCTCTTTTTATGACCTTTTATATACACAACAAACACATAACTGGTGCTCTTGCCTTTTCCCTCCCTTTTAATAGTTTTTACGGTGGACCTGCGGTCCTCCTTTATGCATGGTCCTTTTCACGGTTTCCTTCACACATATAAATATTCTTTTTATAGTGTTTCTCATATGGTTAGATGGTTCCCCATGCACCAAGTGTCTTTTTATATATTCAATAATACTATCTTTTAATTTTTTCACGTTTTTATTATGGTTTATTTTCCCGCGTTTTCATAGACTATTTAGGGAGCGCATGCGTCCGCGTTGTTTTCAAATCGCATATGAAAGATGCTGTGCTCCTGGTGAGCTGTGCATTATTGTTTTTATTTTTATGGTAAGATATGAACCCTTCTTCTTATCTTTTTATAAGTTTATTTCTATAATTTTGGGTTTCACTTCTTGGCGCAATTTATATAACTTCTTTTCACTTGTAGCGATATATTTTGCTGGCTTCACCTGTTCATTTTGTTTATGCGGTTGGATAACTCGTCCTTTTCGCTGGCCTGTGCAGTATTTCCGTGTGCAATTACCAATGAGAGTGTCCAACAGTTCTTTTATGGTACAATTTTTGTTTATATCAATAGTTTTCATTTTAGGTTTTATTGAGATGTTTCTGTCCTTCACACCCGCTTTTTGTATCAATTTTATAGCGGTTTTCATGTTTTTATGTTTACATTTTGATATTGCCGTTTTATTCTTTTATTCATTGCTTTTATTAGTTTCATTATTTTACAGCACATTATTTATTCATCTCACAGCAGATTGACTGTTCCGTGCTGTGTTAGCACTTGGTCCAAGGTAACCGGCCTCTGATTTGTCCTTTTTGGTTTTTGCTCCTGCCCTTTTCGCTCCTGCTTCCCTGTTAGTAGTAAAATAAATTCTTCCTTTGAGTGACATATATATCCCACCCCCTTTTGAATTTCTCCTTTCTAAAGTTTTTAAGGTCCAATTGTTGTTAATATTTGTGTATACATTGTCTGTTGGCTTTTTATCTTTTATATGCCTTCATAACTGGTGTTCACATGTTCCTTATGACATTGTTATTTATTTCCTGTTCATATGTGGTGTTATTATGGTTATTATTGTCATCATTTTAATCAATTTCATTTCAATTGTTGTTATGAGTGGTTTATGAGTTATGTATTTGATTATTTATTCATTCATTAACATAATATTACTTTTTGTGTGGTGTATCTGATTATTTTAGCATACATTAAGTTATTTATAATTTTATGCTCACTCTTTTTCCTCTGCTCTTATTATTCATTGTCTTTTATTGTTTTAATTATTTATTGTTGTATTTATGACCATTGATGGTTTCACTGTTTTTATTATGTTTTTATCTTTTAACTTTGTTTTGTAGTTCGTGGTGTGCCTCACCCCTGACGAAGTATCCACGAAACACGGCCTGTGTTGGGTTTGGCCCCCCTTTTTTATTGTATAAGGACCAATAAAAGTTTTGTATACTGCCTACGTTTTCTCGTCTTGGTTACCACCACTCCTCTGTCCACCCATCATTGTAACTATCCTGCCACCTCCGCCTCCACTGGGGGACAGGTATTCCCATCGTCTGCCACCAACTGTCTTTCCAGTACTTTACATTGCGAACACCCTGTGCTGAGGTACAGTTGCCCCCACCATGTTTGTCATCAGTACTGGCAGCCACATGGTATGCCCTCAGATATGGCAAGTCCAGCGGCTCCCAGCTCTACCTCCTTCACTCTCCTGTTCATTGCCTTTCCTGAGTGCTCTATCTAGTGTTAGGGCTACATCTGTCTCTGTGGGTAATGCATGTCATCCTGAAGCACCTTGCAGCCCTTAGGCCACGCTAACCTAGGGCACCATAACCTTGTTAGGCCACCTTAACCTATGGTTCCGTAACCCTGGGTGCCCTCTAAGGAGCCTTGTCCAGGGGTGCCTAATACGGCGCTTAGCTTAAGGAGCCCTACTGTATAGGGCACCTTACAAAGTGCCTTATGAGGCACATTACAAGGCACCTTATAGGGCACCTAACAAGGCAACTTATAAGGCACCTTATAGGGCACCTAACAAGGCATCTTATAAGGCACCTTATAAGGCACCTCACAAGGCACCTTACTTATAAGGCACGTTACTAGGCACCTTGCCTTGTAAGGTGCCTTATAAGGTGCCTTGTAAGGTGCCTTATGAAGCGCCTTGTAACGCGCATTAGTTTGTAACATGAGTTGGATGATACGGCTTGCTGTAACGATGCACCGCCCATGCCTTTATATGGGCATCTGTACCTTTACCGCGGAACCTAATGCGAATGACATTACCGCAGTTTAGTAAACATACCCCCAAGGGTGTGATTAATGAGGCATGCCTTTCATTTATAATCTTTGAAGTGCAAAGGTAAGAAGAAAGTCAACTTATTCAATATTGTCTATTATGGTTGATGATTTAACTATGCTTAATATACCACCTTTAATTACTGCAAGGTAGTTTACATTTATTAAAATAGGACAAGAAAGAAAGGAAACCCCATTTAATTATAGGAAAGATGAAAAATAAGGTGGGCAACGTATAGAAGAGTGGATTAAGCACCTAATTTAGCCAAATGAATTACTGATTCTCTGCTGGTCACTGAAAGGTATTTGAAATGTGGGTCTTTAGGGCAGAGCTAAATTTCCTGTAGGAGGGTTCAGTGTGAAGAACTATGAGAAGACTATTCCAGAGAATAGGGACTGTATTCTATATGGGAGTGGGAAACTGATGGAAAGGTGAGCTTAAGGGGTATGTTTACTAAATGGCGATAACATAGCAGCGGCGCAATTATCGCGTGATACATAACGTTATCACGCGATACATGACGTTATCGTGCAATAAATCAAACTCTTCTCGCGATAATGTGCCGTTTTGCCCGACAACGTCCCTGGCGGCGCTAAGGCACAGAAAAGGTGGAGTAAGGCTCCCCAGAGGGTGGGGTCAATGGGCGGGGGTGGGGGGTGGGGAGAGGCTCCAGGCACACCAGTGACGTGAAATGAAGGTCTGAAAAATAGTGCGAGTGAAAACCTGGCGTTAGAGGCAAAAGTGAAGGAGAGAGAAACCATTTCAGTCAGCAATGTACAGCAAAGGCAGGGAGATCAAGAACAGTGATAGTAGTGATACATGTGCTGCACCACTAGATAGTGCCCAAGTACGAAAGGGCACTATTGTGTGGCTGCACATGGGGTACAGGGGACTGCAGGCGTGACATGCAGAGGGGCAGCTGGGGCAGCTGTGTCATAGGGCAGGCTAGACAGATGCCCAGGTGACACTTAGAAAAACAGAAACGCAATATCAGCAATTGATCAAGGTCAAACATGTCCACGAGTGTCTGTGTCCCACAGTGTCCCAGGGGATAATACCTAGCAAATACCCCAAAGGGCACAGAACATTGGCAGGCGGTGCCTGGGGGAAGCATGGATGTCCATGCAGGCACCCCTACCCCAGATCACACACCATAGGCAGTCGCCTACCGGCACACTGGATGGGCTGGAACTGCACACCACCAGCACCACCAGCATAAGGGCATGTCAGCATGGTGGCACAGGGGTGCCGGTGGTGGTGGGGGCAGTGGCATCTGCCCACAGCAGACCAAGGCCAAGCCCTGTCTAGGTGGGTGCCGTGCACTGCAAAAGACAAGGTCTGTTTGACAAACAGTAATGGTATACCCAGGAATCACCTGCCTCTGTGGCAACAGTTTGGTGCAGTACACACAGCCAGTGCATTCAGGGGCAGAAGATCACAGGTTCAAGTCCCAGCTGTGGCTCCTGCAGACCATGTTCTTATATATTACCCAGTACTAAACCGTGGTAATAAAGAAGGAACCTTTTTGCAGATAAAATAAACACAACATAAATGCCTATATTCTACCCTACAGAGCATATTCACCATAGACATGTGCAGTCCCTAGAGCAGAGGTTCCCAACTGCAGTCCCAGAGGGCCACACACCATTCAGGATTCATGCTTTCCCTAAGAAATATGCCTGAGATGCATTTGTATGTCCCGCCCCCATTGTATGCAAATGTATCCCCTGCATATACATTAGGGACAGCATGAAAACCTGAATCATGTTGGGCCCACCAGGACCGGAGTTGGGAACCTCTGTCCCAGAGCATCAGCCAGCTCCACTATCCAAAGCCTCATGGAGGGTCAGGCTGTTGGGCCCTGCGCGGAGCAGCATCTACCAATACTAGAACCCGCATACCTTAGCAATGCCGTCATAAACCTTGAAACACGTTCCACATATATCAAGCAGTTACTATGATTAATGTCAGATAACAAGTCCAAAATGAAACACAATTTGTTAACAGAGATCCATCAGAGCAACCTGTCTGATATCTGTTGAGTGTGTCTCGGTTTATCTCTCTGACAGTGTTTACCACCCCGGAGAATGACCCCAACAGTATTGAGTACCATAGCAATGCCTGCGCTGTGCCCAGGACTGGTGTGGCGGCCAGGGCTGCCAACCACCTCTATATTTGTACAATGCTGAAGTAGGTGTGGGAGTGTGTGTATGTCTATCCAGTGTTTTGTGGTTGGCCTCACCTTGAGGAGCCCACAATGCTTGCACTGTTTCCAATGTTAGCCTGCCTATGTGCATAATGAGGAGCAAGGTACTGTGGGTATGAGCCGGACAGGGCAGCCTGGGCAGGATGCATCTGCACAGAGCATAGGGCAATGGCTGGGACATTGTAGTGGCTGACCACCACCTGCAGGGACAGGGTGACCACAGCATGTCATGCTGGGGGGGGGGGGGGTCACTCTCACTGAGCAGTGACCATGGCATGGCTAGGTCCTCACATAGTGCCATACAGTGTTTCTCTCAAGTGATATCTGGGAATTTCCCTGGTTGGGGCACAATCACTGACATACCACCTCTGGTTGCACACAGCTTCACCAGGAGCATGCACTATGTACTAGCTAGCAGACTGTCTGCATCTAGTGTGTGTATGGCTGGAACAGCTTGCCGGGTGAAGACTGACAGTGCTCTCTGCTGGTGAATGTCAGATGGTGGTGGGGGGCATCTGAGTGTTTACAGGCCTACTGCCTGTGTCATACAAACAGATCTGAATTGATTGCCTTGGAGTGCGCCCCTTCCCCTGCAGGACTCTGGTAGCTGGTCCCACAGCCCTTCATCATGTCCCTCCACTGCTGTTATTGCAAAGATTTAGAGTGTGGATCTGTTGGTGGCAGATCCTGTCTACCCACCCTGGTCCCGAGAGGGCGGGTTGGTAGGCATTGCCCCTTAATCCGCATGTGGGTACAGACACCCCCCCTGCCCTATAGGGCGCAGTAGGTGATGGTAATGAGGTGAGGGTGTTTCTGCTGGCAGCACAGATTGTAGAGATGTGTCAGACTGTTACATGCAGCAAAAGAGATTGCCTCAGACAGCCATATCAGATAAGACCCCTGAGGGATCGAACCCATGACCTATGGCTTGATGGTCATTGTATTAACCAGTGGGCTACAGCTCTATACACCTTCTCACAGCACTGCCACGAAGTTAAGGTTACCATGCGTAAACTGCCAACGTGCCTCCTATTGTGCGATACACAGTGCATGCTACGTGGACGTCGGCACGCCCACCTCCCTATATGGCATTGCTCACACTATCGCTGGCAGTTTCGCTGATAACATTAGGACGGTGTAGTACACAGACACCTATAGCAAATATCAGTGTGTCCACCAAAAATAAACCATCACCTCAGCTGGAAAACCTAAGGTATCCTTAGCTGTGGGTATACCCGATCCCGGTAAGCACAGCTGACATTTACTGGGTTGACTTGCAATTGCTGTGTAGTCAGCCCATGCTATGAGAAAAGGCATAGCATACTGGTTAATACGATGCCCTCAGTGTCACTGCTTATGGGTTTGAATCCCCACTGCACCAACAGCAAGATGAGTGTTAATAACAGTCAGACATATCTCTACAATCAGTAACACAAGCCTAATACACTATAACCTTTGTCCTGTGCCTTTAAGGAAAGACATGGCATTGCATCGGCGAAACATGTCATAAGGCGCCTAAAGCTAAGGTGCACCAGATGCGGTCCAGGCCAAACGGCATAAGTCATGCGATGTAAACTAAAGCCAGCCACCGTGTCCACCAATCTCTGTATCCGATGTGTATTCATGCAGCCCCAGAATAGTTTGCCATGTGGTGTCCGTGACACATGCACGTTGTGTGCACGGCATAGTAGGGCATGGCACGGCATATGCACGATGCAGCGCATGCGCGGCATACGTGCATGCGTCATCAGCACATGGGCATCCCCCAAAATGGCAACGCGATCCCGCAAGCCAGCATTTAGCCGCCACGACCTACGACAGCTGGCAGCCTTAATTTGCACCGGGCAGCTGCGCCTCTTCCCAGGCGCCTCAAACCGCCAGGATCTGGAATGCGTCAGGAGGGTGTGGGTGCGCATAACAAGGCACTTCAACCGTGTAGCAGACTACCCACGTGAGGTAAGTGTATGGGGACAGGCCACTAAATGGAAGGTGTGCAACACAATATCCAGCAATAAAAACACATAAGACATGCACCACATGTGTGAGACACATGTATGTGGGCAACCCTGTGATCAAGCTATCTGCGTATGTTGCTGTGTGCACGTATGCCAATCCCCAGGAGCCACAGACATGAAAGCAGAGGTGCAGAGGTTAGCGCAGTGTGATGTAAGCTGCTCCTGTTGCAGTGTACACCTCTGCCCAACCCCCAGGAGTTGCAGCCCCCATGACAGAGCTCTATTAGGCATCCCTAATAATCCCATGATGGCTGCTGCTATGACACATTACCAACTCTGGCCAATCCCCAGGAGACATCGGACCTGATCACAGAGGTTAAGTAGTCATCATGGTGCACTGGTAGCTGCTGCAGTTGGAGTACCACAGCCCTGCCCCATCTCCAGGAGGCATCAGATCTGATGACAGAGGTCCAGCAGTCATCCTGGTGGTGTGGTAGTTGGTTCTGTTTATGTGTGGAACATCACCCTTGGCCCCGAAGGCTCCGAGACCTGCGCACAGAGGTGTATCAAACATCTTGGTGTCAGGGTGATTGCTCCAGTTGCAGTGTCACAGGTCTGCCTTATCCCCAGGAGGCCCCAGACTAGCTGACACAGGTCTATTCTACATCCTGATGTCATGGTGGTTGTTGTTGTTGCAGGTTCGCAGCTCTGCCTTAACCCCAGGAGGTCCCAGACCAGACTATACAGGTTTATTCTAAATCCTGGTGTTATGGTGGTTGCTGTTGTTGCAGGTTTGCAGCTCTGCCCCAACCTCAGGAGGCATTAGACCTCACTACATAGGTCTATTCTCCATCCTGGTGTTATGGAAGGTGCTGCTGTGTATGTGTGGAACATCACCCTATCCCCATGAAGCCCCCAGACCTGATGACAGAGGCACAGTACACATCCTGGGGTCATGGTGGTTGCTGCAGTTGCCGTCTCCAAGCTGTGGTGCACCCCGAGAGGACCCCAGCCCACAACACAGAGGCCTATCAGTCACCCTGGTGTTATGGCTGCTGTTGCAGGCTCCAAGCTCCATCACATCCCCAGGAGGCATCATACCAGATTCCAATGGTCCACCACACATCCCGGTATAATGGTAGCTGATGTTGGTGCAGGTACCCAGCTCCCCCACACCCCCAGGTGTCCGAGCCCACACCACAGAGGCTGGAGCAGCATCCAGGCATCATGGTGATGGCTCCTGTTGATGTGGGACTGGCTGCCCAACACCGAGGTTTGTGCTGGACTGCACCGAGGGTATGGAGTCACACCCTGTGTAGATCAGAATTGGAATGCCCCACATGCCATGTTGCTGTTATGTCATGCCATGAGATGGCAGGGACATGGCATGGGGTGGTTGTGCGGTGGTGCACAGGGCACGCAGGCTTCACACCACACAAGCCCAGCCTCACGCCCACACATGCAGGCGGTGCTGCCAACAGCTAGTATGGGACCCTCTGCCCATAGCAGGAGCGGCCCCCATTGCACACAGACATGTGTGCCATGTGGTTCGCTATGGGCAGGGATACAGGGCCCTAATGGTTGCAAACATTGCTTATCCCCCCAGGTAGAGGACCTACGGAAGAAGGGCAGAGAGATGTGGCTACACTGTCCTGGATACCTCCACTGCATGCAGCGGGAGGCAATGGCCGGGGGTGACGGTGAGTGTCCCAGCCTATGCATTGTGCCACACCAGTGGCAAGGCAGCCTGTGATGCCACATACAATGTGTCTGTGCCGTAACAAACACATGACGCCCTGTTCATTTCTGCCTTCTCCACAGAGGCTGCAAATGCTGGGGAGGGGACCTCTGCACCCACACCGCCTGGTGGCAGTCCCCCCGCGACCACTGTAGGTACCAATGTGGAGGACGTACCTGCAGCGGCAGAGGACGCCATGGATGTGGGGGAGGAATACATGGAGGGTGGGGAGGGGTGGGAGGAGGGGGTGGCGGAGGGTGCTGGAGAGGTGGAGTGGGAGGGCGAGGGGGAGGGTGGCGGGGAGAGTTAGGGGTGGGGGGAGAGTTAGGCCAGGGTGGGGAGGGCGGGGAGCCATGGAGGGTGGGGAGGGGCAGCCTGTGCCTGAGGGCAGATGCAGGTCACCCCAGGGCACTGGCAGCCCCTGCCATCTGCTCCATGTGTATGGACAAGGTGTCAGGCCGGGTGTGGGACCCCCACACATTGCCACACACAGGGCCCATGCAGATGCCACTACCCAGACCACAGGTACAAGGAGGAGCAACCTCCTGCGGGTAGGACAAGCAAACACAAGGAGCAGGAGATGTGGGAAGAATCAGGGTCTTAATTATACACAAGGGACCCCAACGCGTTTCGGCAACGCCTTCCTCAGGGGGAATGACACTGGTAAATATAAAAAATACATATAGATTAATAATAAAAAAAACATAATACTTTAAAAATTAAAAATTAAAAACCAATAGAACACACTTAAAAACAATTAAATTATGAAAACACCGGCAAAACGTGCAACATCAAATAATCAAGGTGCATTGAGGTTATAGAGCCACAATACAGGGCAGGGCTGAGGGAAGAAACAGTACAATCCATATAAGATATTGTGAGAAGGGAACGCTGAACAAACTTATAGAGAGAAATATAATATGCTTATATAACTAATACAGAACCAAAGAAGATAAAATACTTATGTAATACTGATGGAGCCTACATCCTGTAGAACAAAATTGAACCAAGTGAACTGCACAAGAGCTGATTAATAACATGTGATAATAACATAAATAAATCAATAATTTAAACAAATAAATAAGTAAATAAAAAACAAACTAAAATACAATGATAATAAAAGGGAAGGAGGGTAGAATAAATACTTAAAATGATAAATATTATAATAATATAAAAGTACAGCAATGTACACAGAAATGACAACCATCAGAAATTGTGACAATAAACGTGAAAAATGAATCGATAAAAAAGCATAGAAAATAAATAAATATGAATGTTAAATATTAAAATAAATAATCGTAAAATTGCCCAAATATAAGGGAGGGCAACCATGTAAAACAAACACAAATTAAAAATAAAAATAAAAATAGAGAAACATACAATGTATGCTAATATTAAACAATGACATTAATCTAACTGTATTTGGATAATAAATCAGGAAGGAACATGGTATATTATATCAGACCAAGAATAAAACTAAAAATAACGGAGAGGAACTGGTGGACCAAAGGATAAGAAATAAAATTATATTAAATAGAATTAAAAATAATAAAAATAAATAATAAAATATACAATAAAGATAAAAATATTATTAAATTTATGTGTATATGAGGCAATATAATAAAAAGAATAATAAAAATATAAATTAATTAAAATAACATGAATTGAGACAGAAGCTAAGTATCATAAATGCATACTCAGTGGCTAAATGTAATGTGAAAGTAAGCATGCCGAACGGGGTGAGAAAACAGGGGAAACTGTTGTATAAAAGAAATGCTTTATCAGGCAGACTATCAATGGTAACATGATTAACAAAAAATAAAGACCAAATTAAAATGTGCACTGAGACGTGTGAGCAATAAAACGAAGGCAAATATACGATGCCAAAGTGCCCAGCGGACTGTGATAATATGATTAAAAAAAGAATTGAGACAGAAGCTAAGTGGTGTAAATGCATACTCAGTGGCTGAATGCCATGTGAAGGTAAGCATGCCGAACGGCGTGAGAGACCAGGGGAAACCGTTGTATAAAGAGTGCTTGTCAGGCAGATTATCAATGGTAACATGATTAACAAAAAATGAATACCAAATAAGAATGTGCACTAAACCGTGTGAGCAATAGAACGAAGGCAAATGTAAGGTACCAAAGTACCCCAGCGGACTGGAAGGGTGGGAAATGTGTGAGGAACGGTAAGGGCATGTAATTGAGAAACACCTCCGCAACACATTGAAAGTGTATGAGCGCAAATATACAAACATTAATAGCACCGCGGGAGAGTAAAAAATAAATAAAAGCACATTTAAGCGCAAAGGCCATGAAACTTGTGTTAATAAGCCATAAAACTATGATAATAAATCAGTGCAAGAGGGGAACTTTATGAAAAAAGTACCGAAGGTAGTGCTAATATACAAGAGAGGGAGAACTCAAAAAACTCACCCATGCACACGTAGACGATTAGCACAACAAACTAGTATACCAACTAGTAACGAAATCGCTAGGATAAAAATATATACAAACGTAAATAAATCGAGAGTGAAACCTTAAAATCAAATGAAGAGAGGGAGCCAAAGAGAACACTTACAGTCAGAGGACTCTCCAATACTCAAAAGAACCGTAGACACACGGACTTGTGAGAGAAACTACAACGCTGGAAGCGCGTTCTAATCAGCTGAGAAAAGAAACAGTGATGCTATACTACTATTTAAACGCAGAAATGGCGCCAGAATTTAATGACGTCATACTGGGGGAGGGGTATTAGCCCTGTAATACAGAACGGAAGTAATACTAAGGAGATCAAAGAAAACCAATTGGGAAGGGGAATTTGTACTGAAAATACTCAAATGGAATAATGTAATAAGGGAAAGGAAAAAATCAACCTAAGAAAAACTGATAGATCTGCCTCTTGATTCAAGCCATGCGGTTCTAAAGTGTTAAATTCGTAAATAAAACGCTGCTCAAGTCTTAACAGAGTTTTTTCTATATTGCCTCCCCTCCAGTGGGGGATGATCGTTTTGAGCACTAAAAACTTAATGTCACTGATATTGTGGTTCTTATCTAACCAATGAGAAACCAGTGGTTTTTCTGAATGTTTCCTAGAGATATTGCTGCGATGTTCAATGATACGGGTGCGGATCTGTCTCAAGGTCGGGCCATTATACAATTTCTGACAGGGACATTGGATTAAATAAATCACATTAGCAGTTTTACAGTTGGAGTATTGATGTAAAAAAAGTTTACGTCCTGTATTAATATCCAAGAAAACATCTTTAAACTGTAATGGCATGAGTGCACACAGAGCAGTTGCCACAACTGTAATGCCCCTTAACAGTGGGTGAGGGGCCTATTACTAGTAAGAGCAGATGGAACGAGTGAATCAGACAGATTTGAAGTGCGCTTGTAGGCAATCATTTAATTTTTTAGTTGCAAAGGCAGGTATAGTAGAAAGGAGATGCCACTCTTGCTTTAAAATGTTGACAATAGCTTTGGAAAAGCCTGAGAAAGTAAGAGGGCATACAATTTTATCAGAATGTGTGCGTGTGGTTTTCTCAAGAAGAGAAGAACGATCCGTGGCACATGCTCTCTGGTAAGCTCTTAGTTTTTACAGTTGCCCATCCCATCACACCTACCATATATATGCTTCCCAAGATTCATAAATCCCTACAGAACCCACCAGGTCGCCCTATAGTATCGGAAATTGGATCGCTCTTTGAACCCTTATCGAAACTTCTTGACGTGCACTTAAGACCTTTTGTGACACAGGCACTTTCATATGTTAGAGACTCCGCATATATCATACAGATTTTACAGTCATTTCAAGGCCCTTTTGAGGATGTGCTCTTAGTTACCTATGACATCCGTTCATTATATACCAATATTCCTCAACAAGCTGTGTTGGAGGTATTAGCCAACACTTTAATTTTAAGATCCAAACCTGTACGTACTCCTACCTTTTTCCTAACACAATTGGCAGAACTGGCTATGACTGAAAATTATTTCTGTTTCAGAGGTATCTTTTATAAGCAGATAAAAGGGGTGGCCATGGGTTCTCCCATAGCGCCCGATGTAGCAAACTTGTATGTTACAAACTTCGAGACCACCTTTTTGTCGTGCCATCCATACCAATCTAACGTGCTTCTTTGGAAGCGATACATCGATGACGTTTTCATGATATGGCACGGCACGGAAGAGCAGTTACAGATTTTTCATTCATGGCTCAATACATTAGATGTAAATTTACAATTTGAAGGCAATTATGATAGTAAAGAGATCTCTTATCTGGACATTCTGATTAAAAGGTCTAATTCAGGTTTCTCAACTACTCTTTACCGCAAACCCACGGATCGCAACACATTCCTCAAATATGATAGCTTCCACAATCCATCTTTCAAGAATAATCTCCCAGTTAGTCAATTTTTGCGCATTAAAAGATTATGCACCAATAATGAAGATTTTGAACATCATGCTTCAGATATGATGAATAGGTTCGCACAACGAGGTTACCCCTCCTCTTGCATTAGGCGAGCTTACCAGAGAGCATGTGCCACGGATCGTTCTTCTCTTCTTGAGAAAACCACACGCACACATTCTGATAAAATTGTATGCCCTCTTACTTTTTCAGGCTTTTCCAAAGCTATTGTCAACATTTTAAAGCAAGAGTGGCATCTCCTTTCTACTATACCTGCCTTTGCAACTAAAAAATTAATGATTGCCTACAAGCGCACTTCAAATCTGTCTGATTCACTCGTTCCATCTGCTCTTACTAGTAATAGGCCCTCACCCACTGTTAAGGGGCATTACAGTTGTGGCAACTGCTCTGTGTGCACTCATGCCATTACAGTTAAAGATGTTTTCTTGGATATTAATACAGGACGTAAACTTTTTTTACATCAATACTCCAACTGTAAAACTGCTAATGTGATTTATTTAATCCAATGTCCATGTCAGAAATTGTATATTGGCAAGACTTTGAGACAGATCCGCACCCGTATCATTGAACATCGCAGCAATATCTCTAGGAAACATTCAGAAAAAACACTGGTTTCTCATTGGTTAGATAAGAACCACAATATCAGTGACATTAAGTTTTTAGTGCTCAAAACGATCATCCCCCACTGGAGGGGAGGCAATATAGAAAAAACTCTGTTAAGGACTTGAGCAGCGTTTTATTTACGAATTTAACACTTTAGAACCGCATGGCTTGAATCAAGAGGCAGATCTATCAGTTTTCTTAGGTTGATTTTTTCCTTTCCCTTATTACATTATTCCATTTGAGTATTTTCAGTACAAATTCCCCTTCCCAATTGGTTTTCTTTGATCTCCTTAGTATTACTTCCGTTCTGTATTACAGGGCTAATACCCCTCCCCCAGTATGAGGTCATTAAATTCTGGCGCCATTTCGGCGTTTAAATAGTAGTATAGCATCACTGTTTCTTTTCTCAGCTGATTAGAACGCGCTTCCAGCGTTGTAGTTTCTCTCACAAGTCCGTGTGTCTACGGTTCTTTTGAGTATTGGAGAGTCCTCTGACTGTAAGTGTTCTCTTTGGCTCCCTCTCTTCATTTGATTTTAAGGTTTCACTCTCGATTTATATATTTTTATCCTAGCGATTTCGTTACTAGTTGGTATACTAGTTTGTTGTGCTAATCGTCTACGTGTGCATGGGTGAGTTTTTTGAGTTCTCCCTCTCTTGTATATTAGCACTACCTTCGGTACATTTTTCATAAAGTTCCCCTCTTGCACTGATTTATTATCATAGTTTTATGGCTTATTAACACAAGTTTCATGGCCTTTGCGCTTAAATGTGCTTTTATTTATTTTTTACTCTCCCGCGGTGCTATTAATGTTTGTATATTTGCGCTCATACACTTTCAATGTGTTGCGGAGGTGTTTCTCAATTACATGCCCTTACCGTTCCTCACACATTTCCCACCCTTCCAGTCCGCTGGGGTACTTTGGTACCTTACATTTGCCTTCGTTCTATTGCTCACACGGTTTAGTGCACATTCTTATTTGGTATTCATTTTTTGTTAATCATGTTACCATTGATAATCTGCCTGACAAGCACTCTTTATACAACGGTTTCCCCTGGTCTCTCACGCCGTTCGGCATGCTTACCTTCACATGGCATTCAGCCACTGAGTATGCATTTACACCACTTAGCTTCTGTCTCAATTCTTTTTTTAATCATATTATCACAGTCCGCTGGGGCACTTTGGCATCGTATATTTGCCTTCGTTTTTTTGCTCACACGTCTCAGTGCACATTTTTATTTGGTCTTTAATTTTTGTTAGTCATGTTACCATTGATAGTCTGCCTGATAAAGCATTTCTTTTATACAACAGTTTCCCCTGTTTTCTCACCCCGTTCGGCATGCTTACTTTCACATTACATTTAGCCACTGAGTATGCATTTATGATACTTAGCTTCTGTCTCAATTCATGTTATTTTAATTAATTTATATTTTTATTATTCTTTTTATTATATTGCCTCATATACACATAAATTTAATAATATTTTTATCTTTATTGTATATTTTATTATTTACTTTTATTATTTTTAATTCTATTTAATATAATTTTTATTTCTTATCCTTTGGTCCACCAGTTCCTCTCCGTTATTTTTAGTTTTTATTCTTGGTCTGATATAATATACCATGTTCCTTCCTGATTTATTATCCAAATACTGTTAGATTAATGTCATTGTTTAATATTAGCATACATTGTATGTTTCTTTATTTTTATTTTTATTTTTAATTTGTGTTTGTTTTACATGGTTGCCCTCCCTTATATTTGGGCAATTTTACGATTATTTATTTTAATATTTAACATTCATATTTATTTATTTTCTATGCTTTTTTATCGATTCATTTTCACGTTTATTGTCACAATTTCTGATGGTTGTCATTTCTGTGTACATTGCTGTACTTTTATATTATTATAATATTTATCATTTTAAGTATTTATTCTACCCTCCTTCCCTTTTATTATCATTGTATTTTAGTTTGTTTTTTATTTACTTATTTGTTTAAATTATTGATTTATTTATGTTATTATCACATGTTATTAATCAGCTCTTGTGCAGTTCACTTGGTTCAATTTTGTTCTACAGGATGTAGGCTCCATCAGTATTACATAAGTATTTTATCTTCTTTGGTTCTGTATTAGTTATATAAGCATATTATATTTCTCTCTATAAGTTTGTTCAGCGTTCCCTTCTCACAATATCTTATATGGATTGTACTGTTTTCTTCCCTCAGCCCTGCCCTGTATTGTGGCTCTATAACCTCAATGCACCTTGATTATTTGATGTTGCACGTTTTGCCGGTGTTTTCATAATTTAAATGTTTTTAAGTGTGTTCTATTGGTTTTTAATTTTTAATTTTTAAAGTATTATGTTTTTTTATTATTAATCTATATGTATTTTTTATATTTACCAGTGTCATTCCCCCTGAGGAAGGCGTTGCCGAAACGCGTTGGGGTCCCTTGTGTATAATAAAGACCCTGATTCTTCCCACATCTCCTGCTCCTTGTGTTTACTACCCAGACCACAGCCACATGGTGTGGATGTGGTGGCAAATGTGTGGGTTTCCTGTGTGTGGCGATGGGCACCGTTATGCGGACCCTGTGGCCATCTCCCAGTGTCTGCAAGGTAGTTAAGTGGATGCACAGATGACAAAGGTGGCAACCCTAATAGCCAAATGTATCCCCACTAACGTGTGTGACGGATGTACATGCTGGGCTAATGCCAAATGTGAACCAGTTTTAATGTTAACCCGCCTGTGGGAGGGTGTTGTTCTGTTGTACCTTTTAACATTTGTATGGCACCTACTGACACATATTTGTATTAAAACATTGTGTAGGCAGCCAAATCTTGCAATGGTCATGTGTCCTTTGTATATACATGCTGCAGTAGTGAGTGTGACAACTGTGTGCATGTCTCAGTGTGAATTTGTGCCACATACATTGCCCCTGCCCCAGAACAGGCTGTGTGGAGCGCCATGTATGCTGCTGGATGTATCCCCTGATGACATTGTGATGTAACCATGTGCTGCACCGTCCAACAGACATGGACACATTCATGTTGTCATGGAGAGTCAGTCTGTAGCAGGGATGCAGCACATGATAGGAGGGTGGGGAGGTGCGGATGTGGTACCCATGATGTAGCCTAGATGTGATGTATGCGGGGATTCACGTGTCTGACAGGGCGTTAGTCGGTGCGTCTCACTAAGATGGGGTTTGGTGGGGTGAAGGAGCAGTGGCTCACTACAAGTGCTGGAGGGGGTAAACAACTGACAGCAGCTAGGTATATCTGTATGTTGTGTCTGTCCGCCAAGCATGTGTGGTTAGTATGCCATGGTGACCCTGGTGTGTGTCTGACAGACGGGTCACCCATGTAGATAGCCTGATGTGGATGATGTGCAGGGACAGAGGGGAGATATACCCCACAATGTTGGTTAACAAGCAGACATATACATCAGATGGCAGGGGGAGGGAGGGTGTAACCCCAGGCATATGTATGGCCGTTAACACATGGCACAGTGCATGGAACACAAGGCATGTATGGACTGTTCTGTCATGACTGCTGCTGGTGCAGACACCCCAAGGCCTGTGACATGGTAGGGCACATGTGACCTTGGTAATCCCAATTGGGACAGCCCACTCAGGGGACCCCCGACACAAAAATGGACACGTGCACATCAGTGACCAAAGGTAATGCTTTATTTAATGTGGTGGTCAGACCAACGGGGGGTCCACAAAAAAACAGCACTAGCCACTCAACCGAGCAGGAGCAAAAAAAGAAGCGGCAGATACACACCCAATAAACTTAAAAACTTTATTAAACCAAAGGGGTGGCCAAAACCCAACACAGGCCGTGTTTCGTAATTACTTCATCAGGGGCTATCCAGGCACACTGTGGGTGTGAAGTACAAGGACTTCACCAGGTTCGATAGAAAAACTGGCACGTTATCCAATCCGAGTCTCCTTGAGAATCCTCAAACGGCGTGCTACAGATGGTTCCTTGGTTTGTTACCCTCTTAGTGTTGAATAGTAGCAGGTTTTTCGGTTAATGCGTCTGAGACTCGGATTGGATAACGTGGCACAAGGAATACACTGGATGTTGTTAAGAAGCTATTCTGATATTAGTATCTGCCAGTTTTTCTATCGAACCTGGTGAAGTCCTTGTACTTCACACCCACAGTGTGCTTGGATAGCCCCTGATGAAGTAATTACGAAACACGGCCTGTGTTGGGTTTTGGCCACCCCTTTGGTTTAATAAAGTTTTTAAGTTTATTGGGTGTGTATCTGCCGCTTCTTTTTTTGCTCCTGGTGGTCAGACCAACGTACAGTCACAGACCTATGGCCTGCGTGACCAGCCACGCCCACGCCCCTGCTCCCTCCCACGATCCCCCACACCCCTTGCTGCTGCTGCTGCTGCCTCTGGCGCCATTTCAGGCCGCAGGATACATCCCTCCACGGCCTCGAGGGCATCCGCCACCCTTTCTATTCCAGCTGCGATATCCATGGCAGTCCCTCGCAACTGCCGTGTCTTCAGGCTGTGCTTCCTGACATCCCTGCGGAGCCCACACACTGCCTGCATGAGGGCCTGCACCGCCTGGCATTGGGCATGCTGTACCTGCTGCTGGCCACACATCTCCGCCCGTATAGCAATCAGTGCCTGGTGAGTGCCTGTGGGAGGGGAACTGGGTGACCTGTGAGACATTTGTTGCCTAGACCCCAATGTGTATGACCTGCCCATTCCCCACTGAGCCACACCAAAGACCCCAGACATGGCCAGGGGGGCATATGTATGTGTGGAGGCCCACTGTCATCGTGCGTGTGTGTGGCCCCACCGCTGTGTCTGGGGGTTGGTGTGCCACACCAGCACATGCAACCATCCTGCCAGTTGCCTACCTGCAGCATTTCTGCATGCCGATGCCGTATGTGCCCACAGCTCCTGGAGGACAACGTGCATTGCGCCCATTGTTGCAGTCGATGGCCCTGGTGTGACAATGTGGGGCTGACCCCCACATCCTCGGGCCCCTCGCCAGCCACTGTGGTGCCTGTGTACCTACTCCACTGGGGTGACTGTTCCTCCTCTTGGGTGGCCACCTCCTCAGGCAGCACATCGGCCCATGGGGTGTCTGGGGCGCCGCTGATGGCAGCCTCTGCATGCGGCGCCTCCTTAACCTCCGCTGGCTCGGGCTCACCGCCATTGTCCTCCTCGGCTGCCTCAATGACCTGGATGTTACCTGGGGGGGGGGGATGGAACAAGGTACACTGTAGATATGGGGTTGTCACAGACACAGACGACAGACGGAGAGCACATTGTAATGTGGACACATATTTGTTTATGTACTCCTTGCTTTCCTCTGTCTCTCTTACTTGGTCAGCCCTAGGGACAGAAACTCTTCTGCTTGCTCCTTCTTTACCCCCAGTTCCCCCTCCACCACATATTGTATGCAGAAAATTAACCCATTTGAAGAGATTGCCCCATTTTATAACCCAAATCTGGGGTGAGGACATCCAAGTCTGACTGGGAGCGTGGAGTGAGCATGTGTGGGGTACTCCCAGAACTTGGATATCCTCACCAGATTTCAGATATGCCCAGGATGTCCTGAGCTATATCCAAACTTACATCTGCCCAAGGCATAAATAGGTATTAGAAAAGAGCTTATTTTGTCAGACAGATATCTGGAAGGTGTTGAGAAGGAGGTTTGCTTCTAGCCCATATATTTTCCATGAACAAACACTAACGGGGAATGCGGACTCAGGGTTTTGTTTTTCTAGGTTCAGCCACACCTGTTCCCAGGACATGGGCCCGCAACAGCCCATGGCATGCCCAGTGTGTGCGTAGTAGATAGTTGTATGTGTGCTGCATGTCTCGAACATACCTGCGTGTGGGTCAGCCATGTCCAGCGCTGGGGAGAGGTCATGTATGTAGATCGAGCCTAGGCACTCAGCCAGCTGATGCTCCAGGGGCATGAGGTTTGGGATGAAGGAGCCACCCCCCGCCAGTGCCGCTAGCATGTTGGAGTTCTGCAGTCATGTGTGCACGGACCCCCTGCCTGATATAATTGAACCTCTTATGGAGGCTGTCAAGGTCCCATGGTGGTGGCCCCCCAGCCTGTGCCACGGCCCCCTGCACCTCCTCCCACAGCTGGGTCCTTATGCTAACAGTTGTGCGTGAGCTCATGCGCCCATACAGCTCCTCATAGTGTTCGAGGACACTTGCCAGCAGGTTATGGTTTTCCTGCTGGCTGAATCGTATGGCCCTCTTCTTCTCCCCATCCGGCAGAGGCATCCGCCTACGATTGCCTGTGCTATGCCCCTCAGGCTGCTCCTGGGTGGGGTCAGACATACCCGATGGGCCCGCAACCTCAGACTCAGGATGACCCATCCCTCCCATCTGTGGGGACTGTGGCCCTGGCATTTCCCTGGACACCTCACCTATCATGGCCAGCTGCAGCATGTCCCTGCTCTCCCTGTCCTCCCTCTGCATCCCGGACCTGACTGACCTCCTGTGGCCCTTTCCCCCTCCCCTGTCACCTTCACCAGCCCTCACCACCTTAGCCACTCACCAGCCCTTCCTCCTGTCACCCCCACCATGCACCAACCCAGCCACTCACCACCACCACCAAACAACCTTGCCACTCACCTCTCCCACCACTCACCAACCCAGCCACCCACCTCTCCCACCACTCACCAACCCTGCCACCTACCTTGCCCACCACACACCAACCGTGTCACCTACCTTCCCCTACCACTCACCAACCCAGCCACATGCCTCCCCCAGCACTCACAAAGCCCGCTGCTCGCCTCTCCCACCACTCACCAACCAAGCCACCTACCTCCCCCACCGCTCACCAACCCTGCCACTCTCCACGCTTAACCTGCCTTTGACCCTCCATTCGCTTCACCACCAATAACGCACGCCTTCAACCTCGCTCGCCTGCACTAACCCCTCAGCGTGTACCAGGTGTGCACATTCATTTATGGTATGTTTGGACATCTGCATGTGTGTGTGCATATTGCATATGTGCAGAGGCGATACGTAGGGTGCATACGTGGAACCGTGTGCCACACATGCGCAAGATTTGTACGTGACTGCGCATGTGTGCCGCACGGTTCCGCTGACTCCTGTCGCCTGTGGGACAGATGCAGAATCAGGCGCCACAAATGCGCATGCAGGCTACGTATTTGTGTGGGAGCGTACGCATGTGCGGTGGCAGCTCACACCATACCATTCGTTATGGCTTGCGCGTATCCTGGCGCAGCACATGCGCAGACACATACACGGCTTGCACATGTGCGGCACACGGTTCCGCGTACGCACCCTAGGTAT
Source organism: Ichthyophis bannanicus (assembly GCA_033557465.1). Taxonomy (NCBI): domain Eukaryota; kingdom Metazoa; phylum Chordata; class Amphibia; order Gymnophiona; family Ichthyophiidae; genus Ichthyophis; species Ichthyophis bannanicus. The sequence goes on along the minus strand of CM066035.1, from coordinate 802,317,340 downwards.
CACCTCTGTGCATACGCAACACTTGCATACACGCACAGACGTCCAAACATACCATAAATGAACATGCACACCTGGTACACGCTGAGGGGCTAGTGCAGGTGAGCGAGGTTGAAGGTGTGCGTTATTGGTGGTGAAGCGAATGGAGGGTCAGAGGCAGGTTAGGCGCAGAGAGTGGCAGGGTTGGTGGGCGGTGGGGAGATAGGTGGCTTGGTTGGTAAGTGCTGGGAGAGGCAAGCGGCGGGCTTGGTGAGTGCTGGGGGAGGTGTGTGGCTGGGTTGGTGTGTGGTGGGGGAGGTAGGTGACACGGTTGGTGGGTGGTGGGTGAGGTAGGTAGCAGGGTTGGTGTGTGGTGGGGAGGTAGGTGGCAGGGTTGGTGTGTGGTGGGGAGGTGGGTGGCACGATTGGTGTGTGGTGGGTGTGGTTTGTGGCAAGGTTTGTCGGTGGTGGGTGTGGTGTGTGGCTGGGTTGGTGAGTGGTGGGGGAGGTGTGTGGCAGGGTTGGTGTGTGGTGGGGGAGGTGAGTGGCAGGGTTAGCATGAGGTGGGGAGGTGAGGGAGGTTGGGTTAATAGTGTCCGCTATGGCAGCTTTTGTGGTTGCTTCATCTACACTGGGAGATGTTCAGGGCTTGTGGTTGCCTGACGAGGGAAATGGTGTCCATGGGGCTGAGGCATAGGGCGGGGGTGCAGGCCCGCTGCAACACTGACCTGAAGCTGTGGGAGCAGGCCAGGCAGGGGCTCTGCTGGCATGGCGCAGGAGGCGTGCTGAGTTGCAGGCTCACCAGCCTCGCCTCTACAGGATGAGGGCCCGGCTCCAGGACATGCGTGAGGACCAGGTCATCTCCCTCTACCGCCTGAGCACAGTGGCTATTAGGGAGCTCTGAGGATCTAAAACCTGACCTCGAACCCCTGACTGGTCGGTCACATGCCATACCGGGTTTGGTCAAGCTCCTTGGTGCCCTACATTTCTTTGCCTCTGGCTGTTTCCAGTCATCTGTGGCCACAGTGAGTGTCATGAGCCGCCCCACCTTCTCACGCTGTCTCCACCACATACTGCGTACCATGATCAGCTGGGTAGGGAATTACATTGCATTTCCCAACACTAGGCAACTGTGGGGGACCCTGACCTAGAATTTTGAGGCATTTGCCGGGTTACTACATGTGATGGGAGCTATTGATTGCACACATGTTGCCCTGGTCCCGCCAGAGACAGGGAGGCAGTGTTCCACAACCGCAAACACTACCACTCCCTAAATGTTCAGGTTGTATGTGATGCAGGCATGCCTATTCTGAATGTGGTCCCACGGTTTGCAGGGTCCACCCATGACTCCTATATCCTGCATCACTCGGCACTGTACAGACAATTTGAGGCCGGTCAATTTGAGGACTGTATACTGCTGGGTGGGTATTTGTCATCTCTGACATGCACATTGTATACCCCTGCTAGCCGTCTGCACACATGTCTGTCTGTGACGTGTGTCCCGAGTTGTGTGTGTGTGTCATCTGTGTGTGTGAGAGCTGACACGGGGGGGGGGGATGACTCCAGGTCTTCTGTGCTGCGGTGCTGTGTGTTGGTGCCACACTGACATTTGACTTTACACGCCATTTGACATTGTGTGTTTAGGTTGGCACGGTACAACACACATGTATGCTTCATGTTTATCAACAGTGTGGTGTTGTCTATGCCATCCTGCCTGCCACAGTGGGGTACCTGTTCCTGTCGCACCATCTGTGAGTGGACATTAGCATGACCGTCACATGCTTGCACATGTGTGCATCTCTGCCCTTGTCCAGGGTGCATTGCATTTGTGTCTCTGATGTTTTCAGGGCTGGCACTACTACCTTTCGGCCTCTGGTGTCTGCCCATGTGTCTGCTGTGGTTCAGGATAATGTTGTTTGCACTCCTTCTACCTCCCCCGTGCTCTTTATCTCACACCTCCAGACACTGGCACATAGTTGTTGTGTCCCATCATGTGTTCCCCTATGTTTCTGTCTGACCTGTAGGTGCTGTGGGTTTCCACGTACATTCATGTGTACATGTGTGTGAACATCAGCTCCTGGTTTAACGTTCAACATTTCTTTCTGCAGGTGACGCAGGGTGTCGTCCCTGGTTGCTAACCCCTGTGCGTCTACCACGTACATGTGCAGAGATGAGTTACAATGAGGCCCATGCCTCCAGTCGCTCCATCATCGAGCGCACCTTTGGCATTTTGAAAAGTCACTTCAGGTGTCTGGATAGGACTGGTGGGGCCTTACAATACCAACCCGTGACAGTGGCAGAGATCATTATTGCCTGTTGCATCCTGCACAACATTGCTCTCAGACACGATATCGATGTCGAAATTAATGAGGATCTGGAAGACGATCCAACGTGTGTGAGGGCGTAGCACTCAGGCGGCAGATGATTGAGGAGCAATTTTCATGTGAGTACTGCATGTTTTGGGAATAACATTTGGATAGATATATGTACTACTACTACTACTGATCATTGGTATTGCACTACCAGTCATACGCAGCATTGCACTGACATTGCTGACACAATGCCTGGCCATCTGAGCTTACAATGTAGTCCAGCCACTAACACAGAAGGTGTGGGCAGAGGACAACAGCGGGAGGAGGTGATTAATGTAGTCAGGATTATTAGGCTTAGGCGATGTGGTAGGCTGTCACACAGGGTTTTGAGATGGTTGGTGAGGGTGGCTGCCCTGCAGCCACAGGTAGTTAGTTCCAGGTGTTGGGTGCTGCAAGGTGACAGGTGTGTGGTCCCGCATTAACAGTGGGGGAGCGGCCCATAGATAGGATCAGTTGGCTTGACATGTGGGGATGACATTTGGGGGATATGAGGGGATTGATTGGAATGTATGCTCTGATGAGCAGGGACTGTGTGTTACATGTTTTGGTATGGCGATGCATACAGGTGTTAGCACTGTTTACATGCTCCGTAGTAGTAGTAGTAGTAGTAGTATTGTTATGCGAGTCAACGTACAGGGCAACCACAGTGTGACTGCATGTATAGATCAGCAGGTGCATCCTGACCTCACCTGGAGCCTGTGAAGTGTCGTGACAGGTGGGGTGTTATTGTCATACTGGGGCTGTCGGTAGATTATTCATGCAGCGCAGTGTTGCATACATTGTGGCGGACAGAGATGATTTCGAGGCAGACCAGCAAGGTGTAGGTTACAGTGACCAGGATGGCATGTGATGAAGGGGGGCATTAGCGTTTTATTTGTGTGTTCTGGGGTGAGGGCAGAAATCTTTCTGATGTTATCTAGGGAACACCGCAGGCCTTAGCTACATGATGGGTATGTGTGGGGAAGGGGAGCGAGGGGTCATAGAGACCTGCTACCTTGATGACCACGTCGACAGAAGGTCTATCCAACCTATACACAGACACTGTAAAGGTTGGAGAGGGTTTAGGGGCGATGCCAAGATGTCCGATCTTGGCCATGCTCAATTCATGCAGCGGGGGAACCTGCAGCCAGCAATGTCAGGGAGGAAGCTGAGGTCAGGGTGTGGATTGCCAAACATAGTTCATGCGTGGAGAGATATCTTTGGGACACATCAGCGTACAGCTGCTACTGATAGCCAGGGATGTGCCTGCTGCACCAGGGAACTGAGTATGGGGCCAGGGGAATGTAGCAGCCCCTGCATATATCCCCTTCATACAGCACCTGGGAGCAGGTTAGCAGGGGAGGTGGACCGACAGGAACACACACTGAAGGTGCTATGGGAGACATATGGGGGAAGCAGGATTGTACCGGGACCTTTGGGCTGAGCACGTACAGGGTAGTGCAGTGATGATTGTGGTCAACAGTCTTGAGGGCAGCAGAGAGGTCACAAAGGGGGTGGACAGGCTACAGGCCCTTGGACCTGGCCAGGAACATGTCAGTGGCGGGTTTGGGTGGGGACAATTAGGTACAGTGTCATGATGAACTGCCAACAAAAAATAATGATAGGTCTCTCTTCCGAGTGAATTACTATTACAACATTATAACATACCTATTCACTCATATCAGTCTTGAAAACTTAAATTCTATATGCCATATGGTCTCTGGTCTCAGATAAACGGTTTGTTTTTGACACTTATTTGTGGGTAATGAAACTCGCCCATCTAGTGTCCGTTTACATCAATGACCCTGGACCAATATAGATTCTAATTTTTTCTTCTATATGTTGCTCATTTTTTATATAAATATAATTTTTCTTAAAAACTTTAGATAAGTATTCTTTTTTTACTTATCTTATGCAAAATAGCAAACAGCTGCCCTGTTCAATTGCAGACACAATGCAATTGAACAGGGCAGCTGTTTGCTATTTTGCATAAGATAAGTCAAAAAAGAATACTTATCTAAAGTTTTTAAGAAAAATGATATTTATATAAAAAATGAGCAACATATAGAAGAAAAAATTAGAATCTATATTGGTCCAGGGTCATTGATGTAAACGGACACTAGATGGGCGAGTTTCATTACCCACAAATAAGTGTCAAAAACAAACCGTTTATCTGAGACCAGAGACCATATGGCATATAGAATTTAAGTTTTCAAGACTGATATGAGTGAATAGGTATGTTATAATGATGAACTGCCAGACTGTGACGGATCTGGGGGGTTATAAGAGATGAGGAGGTGAAGCTGGTGTGTTTGTTGCACAGCTCGAACATGAAATATGTATGTTTCTCTTGTGTTTCTCAAGCCACAGGACATGCTTGTTGACGTTCCTGGTGCTGTAGTGCAGTGGCAGCTGTGTGTACCTCATTCAACGTGCAGGACACTGGGGTAGGTGGACATAGAGGTAATTTGTCTGTGTGGACAGTCAGGAGCAGCACATGTCAGAGGTTATCTGTCTAATACACATATGTTGTGGGTGAACTATTTAGCATGCTCCCCCGTACCCCATATGTTGATGTTGGCCACACATATCCACATGTATTCATGCCCAGTTTGTCTTCTCCAACACTGTCTCTGGGACACATCCAACAGGGCTGCGGTCTCCAGAATTACACACAATACTCCAAATGAGGTTGCACCAAAGACTTATGCAGAGGCACTATCACCTCCATTATTCTGCTGGCCGTTCCTCTCCCTATGCACCCAAGCATCCTTATAGCTTTTGATGTCGCCTTTTCTACCTGTTTAGCTACTTTAAGATCATCAGATACAACCACGCATAGGTCCTACTCTTCTTTAGTGGACAAAAGTACTTCACCCCCTATACTATATTTTCCCTTGGATTGCTGCTGCCCAAATGCATGACCTTGCATTTTGTAACATGAAATCCCAGCTAGAAAATTCTAGACCATTCTTCAAGCTTAGCTAGATCCCTCCTCATGTTATCTACACCTTCCTGGGTGTCTACTCCATTGCAGATTTTGGTATTATCTGCAAAGAGGCAAACTTTACCCGACAGCCCTTCCACTATATTACTAACAAAGATGTTAAAAAGAATCGGACCAAGGACAGATCCCCGGGGCACACCACTGGTAACTTCCTTCTCCTTAGAGTAAGCTCCATTTACCTGTACCCTTTGCCGCCTCCCACTCAATCAATTTCTAACCCAAGCAGTAACTTTAGGGTCCATCCCTAGGGTGCTCAATTTGTTTATAAGTTGCCTGTGAGGAATGGTGTCAAAGGCTTTACTGAAATCTAAATACACCACATCTAGGGCACAAATGTGAAAGCCTGAAAATGTGCCTGTTTTATATTTATTTAGCAATGCTTATATATCACTTTTCACCAGGTCAAAGTCATGTACATTCAGGTACAGTATATATTTTCCTTGTCCCCAAAGGGCTCATAATCTATGTTCTGTACCTGAGGCGACAGAGGATTAAGTGGCTTGTCTGAGGCCAGAAGGAGCACCTGTGAGACTAGAAACCCCAGTCCCTCCAGCCTGAGGTTGCTGTCCTCCAGTGGGATTCAAACCCATGACAGCTTGCCCCAACTACAAGGCCACTCCTCCCTTATAGAAGCAACATAGGCACTTATGTACCTTTATAGAATAGGCTCACACAATAGCCTCTTGTAGAGCGCAAATGCTCTCACACAAAACATATAATTTACACATGGAAAAAGCTTTACAAACATTTCCTCTTTGATTGTTGCTACATCATTGCTTCTGAGTTCCTGATACCCCCTCCTTTCCATGTCAGCCCTACTTGCACCCACGTTCTGCTCTACAATAATTTCACTTATATTTCTGCTGTGCTACAGCTGCTCCAGGGCAGTGGTGGGTTAGCTGATGCATTTCATGGTAATTGCAGAAAGAAGCAACGCATCGGGGTATTTGCTCTGATATAGCTAGGGGACATGGTGCTTGGGGGAGGGGCACCTACGATCCCCGGGGTGGTACATTACAAGGTAAAGTGTTTGTAAACTGTCAAGAGATGATATTTGAAAAGACACAGACAGATGAAAACTGAAGTAAATATGCCTTCCATTACCCGGCAATGTTTATTTGACTTGGGAGCGTGTGCAAGTGACAGCTTGAAATGTAATATTTAAAACGCATGACTGCTTCTTGGGCTGAATTACTTTTTACTCCTAAATGGAGAAAAAATGTTCACTGATAAAGCCATAACTATAAAATATTCATATCAGGAGTTTAGAAACCATGATCAAAGGGGGGAGAGGAAGAGATAAAAGGGTGCTACCAGCAACAGAAGTCACTCTGGAAAACAGGAACTTAGGAGCTGCCCACGTGGTTGCTCTGTGATGGGTTAAAAATGTCTCAGGTTTTATTATCTAGCAGAGCTAATCTCAGCAACAATAACAGTGATGCAAAACATTGGTATATTCAAAAAATCGTGGAAAAAGACTGCACCACTTCTTTTATAGATGCTGACAGCAGCCCTACTTCTGATAATATAATCTAGTAGAGGCATGTTTACTAATATGCTGTTTGGGTTTGCACTTGCCGTATCTTATGTGCAAACGTTAAGGTGCAGGAAGTGCAAATCCTTTGCAGTAAATATAGGAACTATGCCCAGCACTGACCCTGCATTTCCTGCACATTGCAGACACCCATCGCAAAGGCTCACGAGGCAGGGAATGCAGGCCTAGTGCCATAGATAAAGCAGCAGCCACAATGTCTTGGCCCCAACTGACCTGATCCCCCCCCCCCCATGGCACAAACCCCCTCCCCAGCACCTCCCACACTCTGAACACACACACAGAGCCGTGAAAAGCAATAGGCATCCATTCTAGGCCCACCTCAGAACTCTCCTAAATAGACCTAGGGTTGCCATCTGGCTCCAGATGCACCTGACAGGCTTCATTCAGTCCTGGGTTTACCCCATTGCAAGCAGGGACATTTAGTTCTACTTTCTCCATTGCACTCCAAAGGAAATGGAAAACTACATGTCCCTGCAGGCAATGGGGCAAACCCAGGCCTGGATCAAGACTGTCAGGCATATCTGGAGCCAGTTAGCAACCCTAAATAGATCCCTCCCCACAAGATCCTAACCCTGACCCTCTGCCCATCCTCCAAGCTCCCCATGGGTCCTAGTCAAGGGCTCCCTGGTGGTCTCAGTGGTCAGTAGGGTAGGAGTGGTTCTCCTTCACTCCTGCTCTAGCTGTGGCAGCTGTCAAAATGGTGGTTCTAAACCTTAGTGGTAGTCTCATGGCACTATCTGAGAGCGCTTGGGAGTGGGGGAAGGGTCAAGGTTAGGGCCTTGTGGTATAGTCCTGAGGAGCCCAGAATGGAAGCCCTTTGCATTCCAGAGGGGATGTGAATGGGGGGGGGGGATGCTTAGGGGGAGGGGTTGTGCTCAGGAGGAGTCCTGATTGGTTGGGGGTTCTGATCTTGGGGGGGGGGGGGATGTTATCTGGAAGGATGGTGCTTAGGGAGGAAGAGGGTTACCGCCCCAGAGCCACAGGCTTTTTTTATGGAGATGGACAGCGGCCACACTATTGGACGACCAGTAGCACATCTACACTTAATGTCATCTCTTAGACACTAAATGCAAGTGACAGCTTTTAGCTATCAGCAGTCATGACAGCTAGTGCATGGCAACATCTAAGACACTAACTGTTACAGGCCAACACATCCACTCTCCACCCCAATCCTGCCCCTTTGTGCTCAGAGCAATCAGCATGGGATTTTTACTACACTGCTGCTTTTAGCATATGGAAAGTGCATAATCGTTAATGCACTTTAGTAGACCCTTAATGTGTTATAACCTTGTTTCACATTTTTCTTCATGGACTTTATTTTTTGCTATTTGCTTCTGGTCCTAAGGTTGCGTTATTTATTTATTTATAGCATCAGTGTTCCCACAACTCAGATAATTGCAGGTACGGTCCTTAAGCAATCCTGGTTCATTGTCTGATGACCAAGGACTCTGTGAATGCTATAGCACTCAAGGCAGGGTCAGCACAGCCTTTACGTGAACTGGACAGTTGCCTAGAGTGCCAATGCTCCAGGGGAGGCCCAGTGCTAATCAGCTGATTCTGCCTCCATGCAAAAGGAAGGCAGCATCGGGCATCAGAGAGGGCAGAAGCCAAACAGCCTCAGAGCTCCAAATGTTTATGTAAGCACTGCAGGGTGCTTGACACCATTACCACTGATGAAGGTCCCGGAAAGAGATGACAGTGGCAGTAATGGAGGCTGGGAAAGGGGCAAGAGCGGTAGCATGGAGCGCAAGGGATGAGGCACCTCGTATTCTTGGACCGGCCCCGACTCAAGGTACCATGTGGTGTAAATCCAAATGCTGACTCATGTGATGCCCAGGAGGAGTGCCATCAGTAGATTCTCAGTGGCGTATACAAAGATGAAAGTGTGGACAAGCTGCTAGGGCTGAATTTTTTAAAGTGTAGAAAGGCAACATATGAAATGAAAGTACATGGCACCTAGGATGGCCACCACTGGTCAACTATTTTCAGAGCTGGATTTAAGATTCTGGTGCCTATCGGTAAGACCAGAAAGCTGATGCCAGAGAGTGGATGGGAGGAGGAGAATGGAAGGGAGAGGAAGAGAGTTAAAAAACCCTAATAAGTGGAGACCCAAGCGAGAAGAAGAGGAAGGCCATGGTGCCATTGCGGTCCCCTTTTTAATCAATACATGCAGAAGCTGCTAAAATATATAGAAGGAAGCTCCTTTTCAGCTTGAATGTATGGCACATTCAAAACCTGGAGCCCTAAGCAGTTGCCTATGCCAAAATCCATTCCTGGCTGGTTTGTGTGAAAGAACACTGTTGGTTGCATTAACTGGCTTATGTCTCTCCTGTAAGGTTACCAGTTTTTTTGCAGGCAAATCTAAGACACTTGTCCCAGATTGTGTGTGTGTGGGGAGGGGGGAGGCGAGCTTAAGGTTTAAGAAACAAGGCATGGAGGAGGGAGGAGGTCATTATCCTGCCACTCCCCCATCCCATAACAACAACAATATCACTTTCAAGCAGACAAATCAGGAGAGAAATGGAAACAGTGATGCATTTGCCCCATACTGTGCAAAACATAAAGATAATGAATGTAAATTCAAAAACAGACATATTTAAATCACTAAATTGGAAATAAATTTGTTTTCAACACCCTCTGTCCTCATTGTTCGAATTGGGGACATGAGGCTGTCAAACAGATGGGAGTCAGGGACAGCTCTAAAATCGGGGGCAATCCCTGAAAATCGGGGACATCTGGTAGCCTTACTCTCTTGCCCAGAGAGGAAGATCCAGGATCAGGAGGGAATTCCCTGCTGAGGATCCAGGAGCAGGGGTTTACCCTTTCCAAGTCCTCCTCTTCCCCCTTTGACTCTCATGGTACTTCAAGGGCTGGCCTTATCACTAGGCGGACTAGGCATTGGCTTATAATGGAAGAATTTGGGGGGCATGGTGCTAATCTTTGGGAGGCAGCAGGTGGAGTCCATTGTGCACAGGGTTGTCCTTTCCTCCTCCCCAACCTTTGGGAATCTGCACACTATTTAAAACCCGGGTTTATTTTTGTAAACTGCTGCCAATTGCTCTTCTTGCTCCTGGTTATGGCTACACTAAGGGGGGTAAGCCGCTCATTCTCAATTGAGATAGGAGAGCTGCGGCGAGTTGGGCACCAATGTCACTAGCCATAGGGCCCGAAAGATGAGTGGATGATAATCAGTGTTTATTCAAAAGGACCCCAACGCGTTTCAGTGTGACCGCCTTCTTAAGGGGGTATACAGCTTAAAAATACAAAATAGACATAAAAGTATAATAACAATTAAAATTGAACCAATAACGAGCACCCAGGAGGTAACTTTATAAACAAGAAAATAAATTACACAGCGTGTAAGGATACACAAAAATAAATTTAAATTGGGTAAATTTTACATACAAATAAAAGCAAATGTGGTAAACGCAAGACATAAGGCATTGAAGATGTATATAGTAATGGTAAAACATATAAAGAAAAACTTGTCACGTGAGTAATATTCTAATATGAAAAAAAACAAAAGTGGCAGGTGAAAGCTATATATACTCACAACATATAGTTGGAAATGTAAGTGGTTAATTATGAAAAGACATAACAAGTCTGATTGCCTGTAATAATAAATGATATAAAATTAATAAATTATTATCTTAAAAGGCAACTTTACATGTTAAAACAAACATTGTCAAATGAAACTAAAAACAATTAAACCAATAAAAAGGGCGTCATTTGCAGGAAATAGAATGCTATAAGCCCCAAATGTAAAACGTCATAAATAGTTAAAAAAAATTATTTTAAATTATATATATATACTGTATTGATGAAAGTTTATGTATACAAATACTGCAGGGACGTATATACTTTGAAATGAAAGAACCAAGACAGTAGGGACTCTGTGCGCAGAATCAATTCAACTATTTAAAAGTAATGGAAAAGTTGAAACTACGATGTATTTTAAAGACTGCATACACTGTAAAGTTAATTTCTAAAGTTTCGTATCCAAGACAATCTAGCCTTGTTATTCTATCGAAGTGACACTAATGCAGGTTGCATAGTCATCACATTAGGACCATTTGCAAGGACAACCAACAGTGTATTGTAGTGAAGTGTCGCTATAAAGTAGTAATGGTAAAACTTGTTTTAAAATACTATTGCTTGCAGCTCCCGATGTCACCGAAGGCTTGCAGTAAGTGCTTATCTTATAATAATTCATGCTTTAAGGAGGCAGTGACCCTATCTATCCTCAAATAGGAATTTGTCACGATATCTACAAACCTTACAGAGAACACTAATTTAGAATAAAGTAAACTGCTGAAGTAACTAATGATATGTTGAAGTGAAATATCGTTATAAAATGGCAATAGTGATACTTATTGTCAAGAACTGTTTACGGCAATACTCGCTGATTCCAAAAGCTGCAGAAAGCGCTGTTATTAAAATAATTAACACTAAAAGGTAGTAGTAACACTACTTATCTTAGAGAAATATTTCACATAATTTATAAAGTCTCTGAAGACTGCAGAAGATTACTGTTGTTGGCGTAACTGTCGCTAGTGAAATAACAATAGCAGTGCTTGTCTAAAAAAACATTGACAATAGACTCCGATTGAATATAAAGCGCTGTAGACAATGGAAAAGATGTTATTCTACAGAAAGATCTGATGTTAATATTTCAGGGATTGTATAAAATACCACTGACCTGACTGGGGTTGCGAAAGCCAGACAGTTCAGCTTCAATTGAAGCTTCTCCTGTGAAACTGTAAAAGCAGTTTTTTATATTACAATGTTGCAAATGACAATGAGGTTTGTATCAACAAATTGCAAAGCTGCTAAATAAACTGTGTTCATTTACCTTTAGAGTTGGAAGAACGCCAACACTATTCTCACATCTGGACATGTATAGAAAGCCAGTGAAGTAACCACTTTGTTATAACGCCGTCGATTCGCGCCAAAAGGGGAGGAGATTGGACTGTGGGCGGAGCTAGTCAGGCATTGAGAGAAAAGGAATCAGTCGGTTCTTTGCTTGTATTGTATATACAATAGATGAAAAAACCAAGGAAGCAGAGAAATAAAATAAGACTTGTAGGGATCATATAATGCCACTGTGGCAATCGTAAGGATCTTGGGCTCTGGGTTTAAAAACCACAGATGCCTCAGGCAAAACTATGGAAATGAGGAAATTTTCGTATTGACTATATTTATAGCAACAGCAGAGGTAATATTATTAAATATGGAATATCAGTGTGTAGATTACGTTAAGAGCGTGTCTACAAGAAAACAGAGAGGTCAATTTCTTGGTTAAGACCGTTCGGTTCTAAGCTCCTGAGTTCATAGATGTAGCGTTGCTCAAGTTTTAACAACACCTTATTCATATCTCCTCCTCTCCAATGTAGTGTGGCCTTTTTTAAAACCAAATATTTCAAATCAGTAATCTTATGACCTGCCTTTACCCAGTGTGAAACTAAGGGTTTGTCAGGGATTCTTCTCTGTATTGAACTCTTATGTTCAATGATACAAGTGCGTATTTCTCTTGTAGTTTTCCCTATGTATACCAGATTGCAAGGGCATAAGATTAGGCATATTACGTTGGACGTCTTACAATTCGTGTAATGTTGTAAATACACCTTATGTTGGGAAGAGGGATGAGTGAAGCTGTTCTTGGCAGTAATAGTGGAGGAGTGGCCTAGTGGTTAGGACAAGGTACTTCAGGCCGGAAGGCCGGGGGTTCAAGTCCCACCTGGGGACAGCAATCTCAGGCCAGAGGGACTGGGATTTCTAGTCCTATAGGTACTCCTTGTGGTCTTGAGCAAGCCACTTAACCCTCCATTGCCCATGTTCCCTGTAAGTATTAGCATATGTGTGTCATATCCCCTCATGTTAAATGTATCTCCCAATTGACTGCTTTGACCCGGTGAAAAGCAGGATATAAATACAGCTAAATAAATAGTGTGGAGACAAACTGAGCAATTGCCACAACTGAAATGACCTTTGATTTTAGGTGGAGGATTACTTTTTGTCAAGGCTGATGGTACTAAAATATTTGCTAAATTTGGATTCCTCTTGTACGCTATCATTAGTTGTTTGGAAGTAAATGATGGTAGAGTATTGAGAAGATACCACTCTTCTCTTAAAATACTCACTATTGCTTTGGAAAGATGCGTGAATGTAAGAGGGCAAACTATTTTATCAGTATCTTTATATCGATCTTTCTTTCTCAATAGTGAAGAGCGATCTGCCGTGCAGGCTCTGAAGTATGCTTTTTTGATGCACTTTTGTGGGTACCCACGTTCTTTAAATCTTTTGTGCATCTTAATTGCCTGGCATTCAAAATCATTGTCTGTTGTACACAACCTTTTTATTCTAAGGAATTGGCTGATCGGCAAATTATTTTTGAGAGACGTATTGTGGCAGCTATCATACTTCAAAAGAGTATTACGATCTGTAGGTTTCTGATAGAGATCTGTGATAAATCCTTTAGTGTCTTTTTTGATCATTATGTCCAAATAGGGAATGCTTTCTGAACTGAAGGAGCCCTCGACCTGTAAATTGGGGTCCAACGCATTAAGCCAAACAAAAAAGTTTTGTAACAGCTCTTCTGTACCTTCCCAAACTATTAGGACATCATCGATGTACCGTTTCCATAACCGAATGTTGGATTTGTAAATGTGACATGTCAGAAATTGTTGTTCAAATTGTGCTATATATAAATTGGCGACATCCGGCGCCATGGATGACCCCATGGCAACCTCTTTAATTTGTTTATAATAAATCCCCCTAAAATTGAAATAACTCTCCATCATTACCAATGATGCTAATTGAGTTAGAAAGAAAGTGGGGGTGCGGACCGGTTTGGGCCTCTGAATAAGAACATTGGCCAAAACTTCTATTGCAGCTTGTTGGGGTATATTCGTATATAGTGAAGAAATATCAAGAGTGACTAATAAGAGGTCCTGGTGGTATCCCTCAAATGATTGTAAAATATTAATGACATGAGTGGAATCACGTACATATGATGGAATTTCTAGTACAAATGGTCTCAGAAATATGTCAAGAAACCTGGATAAAGGTTCCAATAGGGAACCAATAGCGGATACTATTGGCCGTCCAGGTGGATTTTGGAGGGACTTGTGGATTTTCGGAAGCATGTAAATAGTGGGCGTAACCGGATGGAGTACTGTAAGGAAAGAAATCTCATGGGATGTAAGATAACCTGCTTCCTTGCCAATATATAATAAAGTATCAATTTTCTGTTGTAGAGCTTGTGTGGGGTCATCGTAAATCTTCTGATAATATTCCTCATTATTCAACTGCTGTACTGTTTCCTTAACATATGCTTCTCTGTCTTGGATTACAAGAGCCCCTCCCTTATCAGCGGGCTTGATTATAATATTATTGTTAGTTTGTAAAGTTTTCAAGGCCGCTTTTTGTGGACCTGTGAGACTGTAATACACATGAGTGAACTTTTTCTGATACAGTTTATCTACCTTGGATAGAACAACATGTTCATATGTTGAAATTACAGCGTTGGCATTGGGAGATACCCATGTGGATGGGTTCTTAACGATTGATGGATCGGTAGTATCCCTTTCAAATTTATTGAAATAGTCTATTATTTTTAGTTTGCGGAAGAATTTATATAACTCTATATGGGTAGTGAATTTATCGTGTTGTCTAGTGGGTACAAAAGAGAGACCTTTCTTTAGGACTTGAATCTCCACATCTGACAGTGAGTAAGTGGATAGATTAACAATACTGCTCAAAGATCCCAATCCAACTGTCTCCTGGTTATGGAATCTCGTCCTCGACCCCTCCCTTGTGGTGGATGTAGTGCTAGTGGGGGATCTTTGGATTTGCCTTGCCAATGGGTTGGTGACTTGTGAGGCATGCCTCTCCCATCTCCTTTCCAGAGTGTTTCCTTGCGAAAATCCTGTCTAGGCCTATGTTGCTTTTGGGAAGAGGGGAGGGGTGCAGAGGAGAACAGGGAACCCGAGGGTTCAAAGTGGTTGGAAGAATGATGACAGGATCTCTTATGTGACCTTTCTCCTTCATTGTGAGGGGAAGGGGACCGTTGATGATCCTTATGTTTATTCCTATGGTTATAATTATTCTTAGACTGTTGTCTAGGGGATCTAAACGGTCTCTTGTGCGATGTACTTCTGCGTCTATCTTTATGGTCTGACTTATTATAAGTCCAATAATAAACCATATTGAATTTGTAGTCTTCTTCATCTCACTTATATTTTTTAATTTTCTTATTTTTAGTTATCTGTCTATATTCTAAAGCATTTTTATCGAATTCTTTCTTTTCTTTATCATAATGTTTATCTTGTTTTTTAAATGTATCTAACTTGGCATCTATTTGGGGCTTGAGGGCCTCAGTCCTGCGTTTGGAGGTGTTAATTAATAAGATCATAAGATCTAAGGAACATTTGTTGAGTATTTTCACCCAATCTGTCATAAACTTGTTGTCATCCCTAAACATCCCAGGGGCTTTCTGAATTCTAAGTCCTCTTGGAATGACCTTTTTCCGACAGTATTCAAGGAGTGAAGCTGCATGAAGATCCTCTCTAATGTATTTCTTCATCATCCAGATCAATTCCCCCCCATTCTTCATCCACATCTGGTACAGATTCTTCTTCTGTGAAAAAAGGATCCTCAGGTAACATGGATTGTAGGTCGTCTTCCTTGTAGCTGAGGACCTCTTTCCAAGGGGAGAACATGGCTCCTGGAAAACCAGGGCGAACACAACAAGGAGCAGCGCTCTTGCAATGCCAACCAGGAAACACAAGAAGCAAGGAACGGAAAGATGAGTGGATGATAATCAGTGTTTATTCAAAAGGACCCCAACGCGTTGTTCCCATGGGAAGACTTGGGAGATTAGTACCTTTCACTACAATTATTCTGCAGTTGCTGTGTAGCAAGGTACCTTAAAGTTTGTGGTTTAGCACACAGTGGCTGTGGTTTCTTTGCGCACTTTAGTGTAAAGTCAGGTAGAGTCCTCTTATAATGAGGGTTAGCAGTAACTCTTGACTTCTCTGGTTTCTCTACCTGGGTCAGTAATGTAGACATGGTGCAGTAACTCTTGACTTCTCTAGTTCTCTACCTGGGTCAGTAATGCAGACATGGTGTTGAGCACATTCTATTTTTAATCTCTCTGGCTTACTTTGTTTACTCAGACTCGGCTGTCACTGGTTTCCAATTTCAGCCCTTACTTGCCCTTTGATAAAGCTGATGTGCAGAGTGATTTGAACTAAACTACTGTAGGAATGTTCCAGACAGGGGGTTCATCTGTCTGGTGAGTTAACAGTGCATGAACTAAATCTTAGTTGGTTAACTTAGTTCCAAGGGAGGAAGTTCTCCCTGAGGGAGGGGGGGAGGTTAAAGCCTTATATAGCTCTCCCTGCAAGTGTGAACATACACATAAAGGAAAGGCAGTTGTGAAGTTTTCAGAGCTCGCCTGACTCCACATTTGATGTAGGCCAGGAGCATTTTGTGGGCTACTCTCCATTTCCCTGAGGTAGGAACTTAGGGCTGCCAGTGCTTTAGTTATTCTTGGTGCTCGAAGAGTGAGACAGCGGTGCAGCTTGAGCTGGCAGACAGATTCACGTCATTCAAGGCTGAAGCCAATTCATTCCTTGTCCAGAGCAGAACTTTCAGGACTGTGGGGGCAGAACAGGCCCATTGGGGCAAGTATCAGACCCCCAATGTCAATGTCACCTATGGGCAACTATGGTGTGTGGTGAGTATGTCAAGCAACCCAGTGCAAGCAGTTGACTTCCACGCTCAGTTCAGGTGGCATAGAATTGGAAGGGTCATCTAGGTAGGTTCTAGCCAGCTGAGAACCAATGCCGCTTGCTGGCTGCGGAGCTGCATTGGCCCCTAGATCTTTGGAAGTTTGCTTGTTACTCACCCACCAGAGGGCGGCGAGAAGAGTCTCTGAAATGCTTAGGATTCCAGAGCTGCCCCGAGTGGTTATCAGTAGAGATATGGATAGTCGCATCCATAGGACAGAGGTCCATCGAGTGATTCCAGAAAGGTCATCAGGCTGGTTGTAGTTCACATGCCTTAGCAAGCTCAGATGTGTTGGTTGCATGTTGAAGGGAGGTTGGCCTGAGAGGGCAGGAACCTCCAGACACATCATGCACTTTCAAATAGTTGCATTTGGCAGGAGGTCCTGGAAATTCTAATGAGGGGCTAAGTCAGGGCTACACACTCCCTGAGGAGCTCAGTGGTGTCCTCGGAGATTGGAGGCCAGCCAGAGCGCTGTGTGACAGAATTGCCACAGAGGCCGAGGTATATTTTTTCTTTTATGGCTTGGGTATTCAGGGAGCTAAGTCCAGAGAAGCAGAGGCTAATTTCCTCAAGGTTGTGTTTCCTTACCAACAAATGAGTGGAAACAGAGAGACAATGAAAAATTCAGTTTTCAATGACATCATCCCCATCCCTCTATCAGCCTAAGCCACTAGGGGCAAAATCAGTTTTCATACTAAAGCGTATGGAAAGGAATGTCGAACCTCACACAATCTCAAGAGTGACCAACAATGTACAAACAAACAGTGAGGAAACTATGTAAAGGACTAGTATGAACAGAAAGCTTGTCAGAAGGGTATGAGCCTATAGGACCAACTATTCAGATTATGCGGATTCTTTGAGCTCCTGCCACCCCAGGTGTGGCTGAACTTTGTATGTCTCCTGCCTATAAGGGAGAAAACTACTGCAGACTCTAGTTAGATACAGCACTCTAATTCTGTTTTACTTTATTTTATCCAGAATACAGTTTAGAAGTAGTGCATGCACTGAGTTCAGGCTTACTCTTTGGATGGGGCCTAGAGAGGTTTTGATTGTTAATTTTGTAGTCAGCTGCCCTGAGGGTGTGATTGCCTGCAGCATGGGAACACCTCATATCTTCAGCGGACTCAAGTTGCACATCAAACAGGACATCAGCCAAGTAGCTGGGGCTGTGTATGAGGCACCCAGCAGTGAAACTTGAGCTTGCAGCATTACATCACTGGTCAGAACACTAATTTAGTTAACCTCAATTAACACTATAAGGGGGAGCACTTTGAATTGGGATGTCATAGGGAAACAGACAAGCTTATTAAGGAGATGGTATATATACAAACTGCGTACAACAGCAGAGGTACACACAAGTGCACATCCCTTTCAAACAGTGGAGCAGGGTCACTTAAAGTGGACACTGAGAAAAAAATTGATGGTCGAGTCTGATCCTTCTGAGAAAAAGTATAAATTTATTTGCATACTAATAGCAATGTTTGCTTAAAACTGATTGGCTGTAGTGAACTGCATTTGCCTGTACTGCTTATATATGTTTTTCAAACAATGCATTTCTTTAATTCTTTAATATTCACCTCCCTTATCTCAACAAACAAATATAATGTTGTTAAATACCTCACTTCTGTCTGGTGTTTCCCACTACCATCCTCCCTTCCCATTTACAATAACATTAACCACTTCTTCCAGCACCAGCCCTTTACTCCATCCTCTGGGGAAATCTTTGGTGAGTGTAAATTTTAACCTCATGGATGGGTGGTGTCTTTGCTGTGCTTCACCCAGCAGGGGGCATCACAGTACTGAGAGGCAGCTCAGCCATCAGTGACATGAGTGAAGAGAAGGGGTGGCTGCTCCGCCTGTCCTGTCTTGCCTGGCATGAAGCCACACTAGGATTTATTTATTTATAGCTTTTCTATACCGCGCTCTTTAAAATCAGTGTAGTTTACAAGTAACATTCATATGTATCAAGCAGGCGGTAACCTGCATTGTACTTAAATTGAACAGGTATTTTAACTTGGAGTGGAACTGGGGTAACTATATACAGGCTGAGCAATGTGTTGCTGAGTTGTTATAGCGACATGGCGTGTTCTAATAACTATATACAGGATTGTCAATTATTTACAATTAGACAGTTTGGCTGATGATTGCGGTTGCCTCAGCATGATTAGGGCATGCTGGTGCTGTTGTCAAGGTGGGTGGGGGTATGGTGGGTGGTGTTGTATCGCTGGAGTGTGAGCAATTTGAAGAAAAAGATGGTGCTTTAGCGCCTTCCTGAATTGGGTGAGGTCAGTGATCACTCAGATAGTGGTTGGGAGGTCATTTCAGCATGTAGGTGCATAGAACACAAAAGCCCTGTTCGTTGTTGCCTGGGAGCATTTTGTTATTTCTTTGGGGATCACTAGTGTGTTGGTAGCAAAAGTCCTTCTGGATCTGTTTGGGGGGTTGGGGTGGAGAAGGTCCTTTAGGGAGGTGGAGGAACTTCTGTTGATGGCTTTGAAGGTTAGTAGTACTACTTTGTAGGTGAGCCGGCAGTTGATCGGAAGCCAGTGCAGGTCTTTTAAGATTGGGGTTATGTGGTCTCTTCTGCAGGCCCCATATAGGAAGTGGGCAGCAGCGTTCATTGCTAGCTGTAGAGGGTTCAATGTGTTCTTGGGGAGTCCATGCAGGATTGCGTTGGCGTAATCGAAGTGGGGGGTTACGAGTGCTTGGAAAATTGTTCGGAAGTCATCTGGCTGTAGCAAGGGTCGGAGGTGCCGGATTGTCTGTATCTTATGGTAGATGGCCTTGATGGTGTTGCTTATGTGCGCTTTCAAGTCGAGGTGCCATCTAGCGTGATGCCTAGGTAGCGGATGGTGGACCTGCTTGGCAGCTCGGCGTCTCTCACCTTTAGTGATGCGGGAGGGGTGAAGGATTGACAGCGTTGAAGCATCTCACTAATGTCGAGAAGTCAGGTTTGTCGATGGAGAATGGAGTGAAAAGCAGTACAACATCCGCATATATCAGGCAGGAGATAGTAAAGGAGCGGATGATTGTACAGATGGGCTGCATATATACAGGGTGGCCCAAAAAAAGTGAGAACAACTCGTAAATTAAAAGCTTAATTAGTTTACTTATTTACCTTTTTTAGCTATATAACGTCTTTATTTCGACAATTTCCGGTCGCCATCTTTGTTTTTTAAATTTGTCAATCGTTTACATCTGTCTTTTTGAATTTGTAAATAACTTATTTGCTACGAGATGTTCTCACTTTTTTTGGGCCACCCTGTATATTGAACAGGAGAGCAGAGAGTGAGGAGCCTTGGATGAGACAGGTAATCTGTGATGTAGCTGATTTAAGCAGCAGGGAAGCTTCAGGTCTGTTGATTGTGAAGTCACTTGGAAACAATGTGGGAACTCTATAATTATGCCGTTTCTCTTGCAACCGTAGAATCAGGGGAGCTTGAGGGCACTGTATGATAAATGAAGGGATTGAGCTCCTACAACTTCCTGCTGTGAATATCCTGTGAATATCACCCCTATCCTTTTGGTCCTATCCCCAGAATACCCTGGCCCCTCCTTTTGTTATACAGATACATTTTAGCCAGACATCAAAATGTATACAATGACTACAATAGAATTTTTAAAGCAAAGCATTTAACTATTGACTCCCCGATAGGACTGTATCATCAGAGATAGGACGGTTGGTGCTATTTCACTCATGTGATGGTCATTATTAGGAATATGCGTTTTGTCAGAGCACATTTGGTCTGTTGGTGCACCTCGAAAAATGTGGAGCATGTAAAATTGATATAACACACTTTAGTTAACCTATGAAGCAAAATAGCTAAAGTCAATTTGTGCATGTTAAAAAAACCCTTTTATTAACATGAATGTGTGAAATGAGGGAGAGGTGGGCTGAGAACCAAGGAAGACATGCTGCTGCTCCTTGTGACCTTGGGAAAGTCACTTAACCATCCATTATCTCAGGTACAAACTTAGAACCCCATATTCGGTGGCAGCGGCTAGTGTTGCTAAAAGCATCTAGCTGCTGCCACAGACCCTTAAAGTCAGATATTGATTCAGGCCCTGGCATTGATATTCAGGTTGCCTGGATTGCCATGAAGTTATATTCATTCGTTGCCTGGTTAACTTCTGTGGCAAACGTTAGGCCAGACATTCCTGCACTTGACCTTCACCACTTAGCGATAATCGGGCAACGGTGCTTATTGCTGGGTGCTGCCCCAGAATTCCCCCGGCACTCCCCGATGTTAACTGGATAGCATTGAGGCAACTAGCGGCTGCACCCGCAGATATCCAGCAGCACTAACATGGTTAGTACTGCTGAATATCTCAGCTAGGGGCATTCACAGGGTTAGCACAGTTAACAAAGGGATTAACATGGTTAGGTCTGCTAACTGTGTTAATTTCTTTGAATATCGGGTCCTTAGATGGGAAGCCCTCCAGGAAAAAAATGTATACTTGCTGTATCCAAATATGACTCACCTTGACCTATCGCTAAAAAGGCCTGAGCTAAATCAAAATAAATAATGAACCAAAAGCTAGGGAAAAAAAGGCCAAACAAATAAAAAATATTTCTCCTCTGCACATCCATAGTTATCTGTCCATGATGGATAGAACTAACTTCAGTTATCTTACTCTACAGATCAAGAAGAAAAGGCAAAGTGAAAGGCCCCTCTGCCCCCTCTCTTCACGCTCATTTGAAGACTTTTCTTAATGGAAGTTAATGATCAGTCAACTGTTTACTTGATTATTTACATCCTAATTAAAGTCATTTTGAATCATAAATCAAATGGCAAAAGGCAATTAATCAACATGCATCAAGCACATCCCGTGTGTTTTCAATGGAGCTAAAATATCAGAAAGGAAGTAGCTGTACCATTACCTCTATTAGCGACACAAGTGTCATTAAAAAGAGATGTCACTTTAATTTCAAGACACACAGTCAGAAAGCTACCTACCCACTTAATCATGGATGTGCCATAAGCCAATAGAGGCGGTAGGCTTTTGCTCATGAGATACAGAACAATTAAGAACGGAAGATCTGTCCCAGGAAAGGGAATGAAAGGTGTGAGCTGGCTCGGTGATTAATTGGCAGTTTTGTGGGCTGGTTTTGATCACTGTAGAGGTAGCACTCACAATCTCCTGCAGGACAGGCTGTTTAATTTAATTTCATGTTTTGTTTTATATTTACGTGACCTAGGTGTTAATAAAGCCCTAAATTTAGTAATTCAAGTAGACATGCTCAGTAAACAGCATAAGGAATTTTCCAGCTAGGCTCCTGTAAGGGAAATTAGGGGAGGAGCTCAAAAGTCCCAAACATCATCGATGCCCATGTTTTGGAGGGAAATAGTCTTTTAACATTTTTTTTTTACATAGTATATGACAGTAAATATTTCCGTATGCATGGCTCCGCCCGGAGGACGTCACCAAGTGTGGCTGACGCAATCCTACTGGTCCATGGAGAAAGACCAGTATGGTCCATCTAGTCTGCCCAGCAAGGTGGCAAAAGTAGGTGCACATGCCGCTCCGTGCAGGTCACCCCTCTCCATGCCTTTGTTTAGGGGTATACCCACCAATCCATGCAGGTCACCCCTATTTGTTAAGATAAAAGATAGTTAAGTTTATTTTGATTTTATCATGTAGCTATGAAGGGATCCACTGTGTCTGCCCTATACCATTTTGAATTCTAGCACTGTATCTGCCCCCACCACTTCCATTGGGAGGGCATTCCAAGCATCCACCACCCTTTCAGTGAAAAGTATTTCCTGACATTGCTTTTCAGTTTACCCCCTTCTAGCTTCATGTTAATACCCTGTAGTTTTTACAGCTTCCCTGTCTTTGAAAAAGGATTGTTTGTTAATTAATATCCGTTAAGTATTTAAAGGATATTAATTAACTATCATTAAAAGTGAGTAAACCTTGATCAAGAAGGCTTAGCCTCAACATTATTGCACACTTGGGCCTTACATTCCACACTCA
This sequence comes from Ichthyophis bannanicus, assembly GCA_033557465.1. Classification (NCBI taxonomy): domain Eukaryota; kingdom Metazoa; phylum Chordata; class Amphibia; order Gymnophiona; family Ichthyophiidae; genus Ichthyophis; species Ichthyophis bannanicus. Next base: position 802,294,680 of record CM066035.1, on the reverse strand, counting down.
GTATAACTTACCATCTCCTTCCCACCAGATAACAGTTTATACAATCAGGCAGATATCCTCCTCAAAAAATAAATATCAATATACAACCAAGCCACCAAAACAGGCCACGAAGAATAATCCGCATACCCTTTTACACCCACAAGAAACTTGCTCCCCTCAATATACATCCTCACACATTTCTTAACTGTGCATTAGTAAACACTTGCTCCATCCACAATAAATTCAACACCATACTGGACTACATGGAGAACAAGAATATAGATATTATGTGTGTCACTGAGACATGGCTCTCCGACACTGATAATGTCATTATAAACCAAATCTCCTCCAAAGAATACACAACACACTACTCCACACGACCCGCATGAAGAGGTGGAGGTGTGTTAATCATTGCAAAGTCACACCTAAAATTTGTCACTGACTCTTCCTTCCAATCTGCTGAAAGCAACACGATAACTATCTCAAACAAACAACTAGCACTCTGCCTTATATAGAGAGCCCCAAGTGAAAATGAAGAGGAACTATCAAACATTCTGAAACAAGTCCTTCCCTGCCTACTCAGGCAGGAGACACCTTCTTTTTTTTTTTTTTAAACTTTTATTTTCATTTTACAACAAGCAAAAGTAACAACACACCAAAGGAAACAAATACAAGCATACAATAAGGAAAAAGCAACCCCAATTACCCCCCACCCCTATGCTTCTTCTCTAAGCTGATAAGTATCATCATATAAGCGCTTACAAACAACAGTTATTGTACATCAAACAAACAGAAATAGTATCTACGATACAGAATGATCATGTGACAGAGATTAACACAGATTTAAACAGTCAAATGAGAGCATGTAGCAGTTTGAACATAGTCGTTGAGCATCTTCCATTTAGACAAGTGGTGGGGGGTCTGAGCGGAAGAGGCTGACATACGAGGTATTTGCTCATATTTACTGTAGAGACAGACATGATTCCACCATTCATTGGGGCTCAGGTGGGAGCTATTTTTCCAGTATTTCGTAATTAAGGAAATAGCAATGCCCAGCATAAAGACTAAAAGGAAGTAAGCCGATTTAGGAAGAGAGGGGATCCCCGCAGCTGAGCTGAGTCCACTATCTTCCAAGAGAGGGGCTCCTGAAAGTGCAGAATAGATTGAATACGACCCCAGACCCGACTCCAGTAATACTGTAATGCGGGGCATTCATACATAACATGAGTTAGTGAACCAATGGCCGCATGGCATGTCCAGCATCTATTGCTCTGGGTGGCGTTCCATTTGGCTAACCTGTCAGGAGTATAGAAACAGCGGTGGGCTAGAAGGAAAAGTGTCTGAGTGAGTGAGGCGGATCGGGAGACCCGTGTCACCTTGCTCCAGACTAGGCTCCATTGCTCCGGGGTCAAAGTTACATGCATTTCCCGCTCCCAGGATTTCTGTGCTGTAGGAGGGCCTCTATTTACAGTATTACATAAAGTTTTGTAAAAGTTAGATGCCACACCCGATGAGCTCCCGATAGACCGGATTATCTCCGACAATCCTTGGGTATGGGTTTCCGATGGCGGGAGCACCTTAGCACTCCGAAGACAATGCTGAAGTTGCACCAACTGAAAGTAGTGTTTCGCTGGGAGACCAAATTCAAGTTGTAATTCGCTAAAAGTTTTCCAGCCACAATCATAGAACAGTTGATTAGGGATCCAAATGCCCCTAGTGTACCAGGGGCTCCACGCCATCGGTTTATTTTGTATTAATCTTTTTGGTCTAGTAGGGATCTATCAAAAAACCAAGTACGGGGATGCTCACCTTGCGTAGTGACATGTAATGAGAAAGATATGGCAGCATGATCTGAAATGTGGAGAGGATGAATCCTAGCCATGTCCACTTGGGATATCAGTGCTTTGGAGAGAAGAAAAAAATCTATTCTAGATTGTGAGTGATGGGGGGCTGAGAAAAAGGTGAACTCTAAATCGGAGGGGTGAAGCAGCCTCCATATATCTACTAACACTAGATCTTTCATCAGAGCTGTAAGGGTATCAAGACTCTTGGGTGGACCACTCGTTCTAGGCGGCAGTCTATCTATCAAAGGATCAAGTACTTGGTTGAAATCGCCGCCAAGTATTAATGGAGTATTGGCAGAGGCCTGTGCCAACTGCACAATACTTGCATAGTAAGCAGGGTTATCCACATTCGGAGCATAAATACAAATACACGTGAATTCACTATCTCCAACCTTAAGGTGTGCACGGGCCCATCTACCCTCCTTATCAGAACTAGTATCCATTACAGTAGCTTGCAAAGACTTCTTAACCAAGATGGCTACCCCACACCGCTTAGAAACGGCGGGAGAGTAGGCAGCCACCATGGAAGGCTTAGCATTAAGTTTCAGTATTTCAACGGAGTTTAAATGCGTTTCCTGAAGAAACACTAAATCAGCATGTTCATGATTAAGATAGCTAAGAATTTTCTTTCTTTTGATTGGACTATTGATGCCTTTTACGTTCAGTGATAAGATCTTACATAAGGCCATTCAGAAGGGTTAAAAATTCTGAGAAAGAAACATGATAACGCACATAATTGCACAATGTCCCTCATATTAACTGTATATGGTTGTACACATGACATGATAGAAAATAAGCTAATGAAAAAACAATGAAGCGCCCCCTAGAACAAAATAAGCACCGAAGTGCATTAGAGAAGAAGCAGAACCCTAGAAATTACTGGCGACCATATGTCTGCGGGGAGAAACCCCAGAGAAGGCCTAAATTGAAACATATAACCTATATAGCTGTGCATGCTCCGAATCCAACCGAGGTGCACATCATGGAGGGAAAGGAGACCAAGAAAGGTATATATATAGAAAAAAAGAAAAGTCCAGGCAGTCAGTCTCTGTTCCAGGCAGTGATCCCCGCGTCGGGCCATTCAAAATGGCGGGCAGATCCGGCGGATTACAGATCCGAGTTGTTGGATTAGCGCATCTGGTCTGCTTCTTTGGAATCTAAAAATGTTGCTAGCAGATCAGGATCTTCGAAGGTTCTAGTTTGGTTATGGAGAGTCACTCTGAGCTTCGCTGGATACAATAGGCCAAAGCGAGCCTGCAGCTGTTGAAGTCTAGGTCGAAAAGCAAGGAGTCTCTTCCGACGGTCAACTGTGGGCTTTGCCAAATCAGGGAAGAAGGAGACTTTATGACTTTCAAACTCCAGATGATGATTCGCCCGGGCAGCATTTAGAATTTGCTCAACTTGCTGATATCTCAGTAAGCGAAAGATGATAGGCCGGGGGGTCGTCCGAGTGAGCGCCATGTTGGTAGGAACACGATGTGCTCGGTCAATTTCCAGATCCCTGGGAAAAGTGATCTTCAGCAAGGAGGGAAGAGTTTTGACCAGGAATTCTCTTATATCTCCTGCTTCCGCCCCCTCCGGTACTCCAATGAGCCTTACATTGTTGCGACGGGCTCGATTATTGCTATCCTCTAACTCTTTTTGAAGATTCTGTATCTGACGCTCAGCCTTGTCCAGTTTCACCAAGCGCACCGCGTGCGAGTCGAGGACCCCCGCCATGTTGTCCTGCCGTAGTGAAAGACCTTCAAGCCGGTCCTGGAGCATACCGAAATCTTCTCGCATGGCTCGGAGCGCCTCCCCGTTGGACTGTACCAGTTCCTTCACACCGCGTATTTCCTCCAAGATCTCCTGTTGCATTTCGGGGTTTTCCCGAAGTGGAATCATCTTTTGTGGGGAAGACAACTCTGTTTTGGAGCGTTTTCCATGTGAAGAAGAGGGAGACCCGAAGTCTAAGCGCGCTGGTTTGTGGGCCGCCATCCCCCCCGAGGCACCCGGTAAGTTCGGAGCAAAATATTAAATTTATGTAGGTATTAAGTCAGGATTCTGAGTAGGCCCCTCGGGAGCTTCAGCGCGAAGCGTCTAACCCGCTGGACATCAGGCTCCGCCCCCCCGGAGACACCTTCTTAGAAGCAATGAAAGACCTCCAATACAATCAATTAATAAATACCCCAACCCACAACAGGGGGGGACGACCCTAGACCTTATATTTGCTCCAATCCACCACCCCATCAAAGACCTCATGGGACACATAACAGTCGCCCCAATCCCATGGTCTGACTATCACATGTTCAACTTCTCCTTAACCCTGCGGACTCTCAAGGACACATCCGAACAACCCTCAAGGAAAAAAAGAAGATTCTGCACCTTCAACAAAGATAAATTCCTAGCAGAGGTTCTACTCGGACTAGAGCATTGTACAACAGACCTGGACACCGCCATGACAAAATGGCATGACACCTTCCATAACACTGCAACAACACCAGAGAAAAACATTACATAGTGTAAGAAGGAAGCACAATGCCCCCTGGTACTCAAGTGAAATCAATAATTTGAAGAAGCAACTAAGGAAAATGGAAAGAGTATGGTGATGAACTAAAAGCCAAAACCACTTAGCAAGTTACAAAGAAATGCAAGACCTTTACAACACAATAAACAACTGCAAATAAGGAACTCCATCAATAAACCAAGGGAGATCTTCGCTATTGTATATGGACTAACAAAGAATCCAGTGCAAACCGAATGACTCATACTCCATATCCCCACAAGATATGGCGGACTTTATATAGCAAAAATATACACAAGAACTACTTTAAAAAACAACTATGAGTCCAACGCTCAATACAACACAGATGAAGCCTGGGACACATTCCAAATCCCAACAAGGAAAAACAGCTTGACTCCACCATATCTAATATCAATACAACAACTTCACCCATAGACTCATGTCCAGTTATTTGGATCAAGCAAACAAGGGAATATCTAATACTATACCAACAAATGATTTTTGAATCCTCACTCACCCAAGGATACCTCCCTCCACAACTCAAGCAAGCATCTATCAGACCTATCATCAAGAACAACAACCTCAATAAAAGAGACCCAAATTCCTTCCGCCCCATATCCAGTCTCACATTTGTAACCAAAATTATTGAGAAAATAATACAACATCAACTGCAGGACCACATAAACACATATGCCCATTGGACCTCCACCAGTATAGATTCAAACAAGATCACAGTGTAGAAGCACTCATTACATCTCCCATTTTAATTGTTTTTTCCAAGTTTATGCTCCTGTTATATGTAACACCGAACAGCTTGTTGTTCTGGTTTTTTTGTTTTGTTCTCTGTAAACCGCGCTGATGCCGAAGAGTGCGGTATATAAAAATGTAAATAAATAAATAAATATAAATAAATCTCTATTGGACACCTTGGTTACAGGCATAGACAACATACTTCATGAATTCATCCTATGCTTCATAGACATCACTGCGGCTTTTGATTCCATTGATCACAATACTCTGCTATAAAGACTCCAGGATACAGGAATTAATGGTACAATATTAGACTGGTTTACCTCCTACCTTTCCCATCACAACCAACAAGTCAGAACCAAAAACAGTCAGTCTAAACCTTTCATACAATACCAGGGCACGCCACAAGGCTCGGCCCTCTCCGTACTATTATTCAATATATACATCCAACCAGTATGCAACATGCGCTCTTATCAACGCACGGTCAGTCCGTAACAAATGGCCGGTAATCACTGACCTAATCACTATGCACAATCTAGACATGCTAATGGTCACAGAAACATGGATCTCTGAATCAGACAATGTCATATTGAATCATCTTACACCACCTAACTTTTCGACCTACACCTGTAATAGGGAAAACAAAAGAGGAGGAGGTGTACTGATCCTTGCAAAAACAAAGCTACAATACCAGACTAGCCTTACCAAGAGCACGCATCTCCTGAATACGCTAACCATCACCAGCAAAATACAATACTATTAACCTCATTTACAGAACCCCAGGAATTGGATCAGATGAGCTCTCAGACATCATCGACCTAGCATGTAACCCAGAAGACCCCTCCAAACCTAACTGGCTACTAGGAGACCTTAATCTCGCTTCCACTCAACCCACCCTAGCCAAAGCCTTCCTCGAAGCAATGGCTGACCTTAACTACAAGCAGGCTATAACTGATCCCACCCACCAAGGGGGAAACCCCCTTGACCTAATATTCATCCCACATACAGCCATAAGTACATCACACCAATTTAATCTCAATATCTCACCAGTCCCCTGGTCAGACCACAATCTAATAACATTCCAGCTACCTACACAACATTCCACATTCCACCGCCCAAGTGCAATGGAAACATCAGGAACCACACGCTTCAAACAACTCAACAGGGAAACAATCGTTAGTGACGTTCTCCCAAAACTTGATCAACCAGTAACCAACCTCAATGACATGATGTCCAACTGGAACGAGACCCTCTACCATTATGCTCAACAGCCTGACAACAAAAAAAACACATTGGACAGAAGAAACTCCAAGAAACACGCCGCCCCATGGTTTTCCCCGGAACTACGAGCGTCTCTTCTCCAGCTCAGAAAACTCGAAAGGAAATGGAGAGCCACTAGACATACCTCAGACCAAGCCAGCTATCAACAAACATCTGAAGACCCATCGCGAATCAACGTGGGCTAAAAGGAAACAATTCCATGCAGAAATTCTCAGCCGCTCACTAAATAAGCCAAGAGACCTTTTCCAGCTGGTGAAATCCCTTACCAACCAACCCTCCCCACCTCAACAAGAAGGCATTCAGCCACAAGCATATGCGAATTACATCCAATCAAAATCAATAAAGGTAACCACAACAGCATCACCACCCCATCTTTACCATACTACGAATCCCAAAACCACCCTTTCCCAGCCCACCCTTTCCCAGTCCACCCTAACCAAACTCTCACCGCCATCAACAAAGACCATTGAAGAAATAATTGCATCAATCAACGCCACGACCGCACCGACTGACCCCTGCCCAGCGCACTGGATCAAGACAATGCGCACGGAGTTCAGCCCTATCATAGCCAACATCGCCAAGTTGTCATTCGAAACAGGAGTTTTCCCAGATGCGCTCAAGCACACATCCATCCGCCCACTATTAAAAAACAATCAACTTGACCCAAAGAAAGAGGAATCTTACAGACCAATCTCCAGTATCCCTTTGATGGCTAAGATCCTAGAGAAAATAACCCTTAGACAGATTCAGCAGCATGTCGACTCAGCCTCCCCACTAGATCCCGCTCAACACGGATTCAGAGAAGCACACGGTATCGAAACCCTACTAACAACATTATCCAGTTCATTGATCAATGGAATTGACAGTATAAAGAAGGGCTTCGCACTAATCTTCCTCGATATATCAGCAGCGTTCGACTCCGTAGACCACCTACAGCTTCTCACCCGGCTACATGAGAAGGGAATCCGAGATCAAGCATGGGCCTGGTGTAAATCCTACCTAGAAGGCAGATGTCAACAAGTCCGCATTCAAAACAGCACCTCTGAACCTTTCCAACAGCACCAGGGTGTACCCCAAGGTTCCTCCCTCTCCGCGTTGCTCTTTAATATCTATATGCAACCAATCTGTGACATCGCCCGTTCGTTTGGCATATCGTGTCTTATGTATGCCGATGATGTACTACTGTTCACACCCATTACCGTCACTTGTCCCGACTATACAGTGCTAGTTGACTGCTTCAACACAATAACTGACTGGCTACTCACCCAAAACCTCCGGATAAACTTCAAGAAAACGGAAGTACTAATGATCACAAGGAACAAAGCCTTCTCGCCTCCACCAACACTCAAAGTAAGAGACGCGGAACTTCCAATCAAATCCAACATACGTTATCTCGGGGTAATACTTGATCAACAACTCAACTTCAAGGAACATATCAAACGTACTGTCAAGACCATCTACTTCAAGATAAAAACCCTACGGCATCTTAGACCCATGATGGAATCCGCGGATTTCCGCACCATCTTCCAGGCACTAGTTACACCGCACTTCGATTATGCCAACATAGTTCTGCATGGCCTTCCAAAGAGCTCCCTCAAACCATTACAGCTAGCCATGAATGCGGCAGCCCGTGTGCTCTACGGAACCTCAAGGGTCGACCACATCTCCCCCATTCTAAAGGAACTACACTGGCTTCCCATAAGCAGTAGAATCCTTTACAAAACCCCTCATAACCTTCAAGGCCTTCAACATGATAGCTCCTCCATCCATTTCCGACCTCATAGCGCATTCTCCAGACAACCGATCCAGGAGATCCCAGGCCACCAACATGCTACTCATACCAATTGAATCCACAAAACTCAACCAGATCACCACCAATAGGGCCTTCAGGAACTATGCCCCCGTATGCTGGAACAAACTCCCCTCACACATTAGAGCTATTAGAGACCTTACTCAATTTAGAAGAACCCTCAAACATCACCTTTTTATCTTACATTACACCCACCCTGATACCCCATTATCTCCCCCACCCCACTATATCATACAGCCACCACCTGACGTAAAACACTGCAATCATACCTAATATGTAATACAACCAATTTGTACATAGTTTCCTAAGTTTGCTACAAGCTTGAACGTAAATAGTTCCCCAAGTTCTCCTCCATGTTAACTCCCCGTTTCATGTAAACGACGGCCAATCTCTGGTCAAGTGTTCTATTGTTTTGATGTAAACCGCGCTGATGACAAATAGCGCGGTATATAAGAAATGTTAAATAAAAAATAAATAAAATAAATAAACATAATAAAGCAATACAACATCCATTACAGAATATATGCGGATGATATGATATTCACCAGCATCAACATCAATCACCCTGATTACTCACAATTCACAGCATGCCTCGAGTCAATGTCAAAATGGCTCAAAGGACAGAACCCTTATATAAACTTCAAAAAATGTGAATTGGTGCATATCACCAGAAACACTAAATTCTCCACCCCAGACTCACTAGAAATCCTAGATCATACACTCATCAACAAGCAAGAAGTCAAATACCTTTGAATAACCCTCAATCAGTATCTCAGTTTTCAAGCTCACATAAAGAGAACAACCAGATCAGCCTACCACAAGTTGCAAACCTTACACCAACTCAAACCATTATTATCCAGCAGCGATTTCAGGACGGTGTGTCAAGTTGTAGTAACACTCATAACAGACTACTGCAATGTCATCTACCATGGATTACCCAAGAAAACCCTACTTCCCCTCCAGCTGGCCCAAAACACAGCTGCAAGAGTCATATCTAGAACTGCTAAATACAGCCATATAACCCCTACTCTCCACCAATTACACTGGCTCCCTATCAATTCATGTATCAAATACAAGATCATCATAATTATCTTCAGATATTAAACAACCTATCCCCACGTTGATCAAGAAAGCACATCCAACCAGAACAAGAAGAGGATCAACACTATCCTGGAAACCTCACCAAGCTTCCGAACAGTGAAACAATCCACCTGTAGTAGAGCCTTCTCCATGTACACCCCCCAACTTTGGAACAATTTTCCCACCGCTATATGTGCAATTAAAGACCTAATGGACTTTAGGATAGCCATAAAAACCCACCTCTTCTGAGAATACTATGGTCCTACCTTAGAAGAGCTTCAGCCTGACACAGATACAATAACCTCTTGATCTCTTGTTAGGCAACCCTGCTATACCTTACACTGCTACAATACACCTGTATGTAGTTAAATGTTTTAATTTCCCCATGTAATCTTCCAAGTTGCAATACCTGTTCCATGTAAAAGTATGTTGTTATATTGTTCTATGTAAACCGCTTTGAATTAATGATAAAGTGGTATAAAAATACCTGTTAAATAAATAAATAAATGAAATAAAGGTATCATATCTCCCCTGTCCCTCCTCTCCTCTAGCGTATACATATTTAGGTCTTCAAGTCTCTTCTCAAATGTCTTCTGGCGCAGGCTCCAAATCTATTTGGTTGCCTTCCTCTGAACCATTTCAAGACCTTTTATATCTTTTGTGGGATCTGGTCTCCAAAACTGAGCACAATACTCCAAATGAGGCCTCATCAGTATACAATGACTTGTACAGTGGCATTAATACCTCCTCCTTTCTGCTTGTAATTCCTCTCTGTATGCAAACCAGCATCCTTCTGGCTTTGGCCACCACTTTCTCATACTGTTTCACCACCTTGAGATCCTCAGAAACAATCACTCTGAGGTCCTTCTCCTGGTCCGTACACACCAACCTCTCTCCCCCTATCGCATGCAGTGCCCTTGAATTTCTGCATCCCAAGTCCATGACTCTGCACGTCTTTATATTAAATTATAAATGCCAAACATTAGACCATTCTTCCAGCTTTTGTAGATCTTTCCTCATGTTATTCACTCCCTCAGGGGAGTCCACTCTGTTGAAAATGTTTGTGTCATCTGCCAAAAGAAAGACTTTTCCATTTAGTCCTTCAGCAATATCACTCATAAATACATTGAACAGTACTGGTCGCAGGACCGATCCCAGGGGCATGCCACTACTCACCTTCCTTTCATCATCCGAGTGAGTTCCATTAACTATCATCTTCTCTCATCTGTCAGTCAACCAATTTCTGATTCAGTTCACCATCTGGGGAACCATCCCCAGGCTGTTCAGTTTATTGATAAGATTAACTGAGTGACTGTGTTTTTTCGCACTAGCTCATTTGGGAGAAGAAACATTGTTAGTACCATCGAGTCCATGCCGACTCATGGCGACCCTTTAAATAGTTTTCCTAAACTATTTTAAGGTCTTTAGTCAGGTGGTTAATTCTTGATAGACTGGCATCCATAGCAGTTGTTACTATATTGATCCATTGCATTGCTGGCCTTCCTCTTTTGTGTTGACTTTCAACCTTCGCAAGCATGATGTCTTTCTCTAATGACCTTTCTCTTCATATAATGTGTCCAAAGTATGAAAGTTGAAGTCTTCTCATTTAAACTTCTAAAATAATCTTAGGTTTGATTTCCTCTAGTACTGACTGATTTATTCTTTAGGAAGTCCATGGTATACACAGCATTCTTAGCCAGCACCATAATTCGAAGGTATCGATTTTCTTCCTGCCTTTCTTTATCACTCCAACTTTCACATCCACATGATATTATTGAACAAGCTTGGACAAGTTAAATATTTGTATGCAGAGAATTTTATCTACTGTAGGTCCTTCATAGCCATTATGCCAAGAACAATGCATTGCTGGATTTCTTGACTGCCTGTCATTTCTTTTTTATTATTAATCCAAGCAGTTTAAAGTTGTCTACAATTTTAATTTTTTCTCCATCAAGGATGAAAGGATTGATTTTTCAAGCTGTCAGGATCTTTGTCTTTTTCATGTTGAGCTGCAGGCCCATTTTAAGAATGTTTTTTGATTTTCATAAGCAGATGTTTCAGATAGTCTTCAGCCAGTAACGTGATATCATCAGCATAGCAAAGGATGTTGATGAGTCTTCCACAAGTCTTCACACTGCTTCTCTGTTGATTTGTTCTGCATATAAATTAAACAAGTTTGGGGAAAGTATGCCACCTTTTTATACACCTTTGCTGATTTTAACCATTCTCTTTCTCCTTTTGTCTGTTTGAATTGTTGATTCTTGATCAATGTAAAGGTTGTGCATGAGAACAATCAGGTGTTCTGGTAACCCAAGCTTCTTTATAAAGCCCAAAGTTTTTCATGATTTATACAAAGGCCTTGCTGTAGCCAGAAAAACACATAGAAATATCCTTTCATCTTTTCAAGGATCCATCTCATATCCGTGATGATGCCTTTTGTTTCTCGTCCCTTCAAGAACCCTGCTTGTACTTCAGGTAGTTCTTGTTCCAGGTATGATTGTAGTATCTATTGAATAATCTTGAGTAGGATCTTGCTGGTGTATAGAATCAAAGTTATTGTGCGATAATTTCCACAGTCAGTCAGATCACCTTTCTTCAGTATTCTTATGAACACAGATATTTTCTAGTCAGTTGGTTGTGATGTTGTCTTCCAAATTTTTAGGCAGTCTTTTAAGTCCAATAATAGCTGCATCCGATTGCTGTAATACTTAGAAACATAGAAATATGACGACAAAAAAACCCCACATGGCCTATCTAGTCTGTCCTTCCATATCAACAACTACAACAGTCCCCTTTTTTCCTTAAGAGATCCTCTGTGCTTGCCCCATGCTTTTTGAATTCAGATACTGTCCTCATCTCTACCACCTCCACTGGGAGACTATTCCATGGATCCACCACTCTTTCCGTAAAGAAATATCTACGCATATCACTCCTAAATCTATCCCCCTTCACCCTCATCCCATGTCCCCTCGTAGCAGAACTTGCTTTCAATTGAAAGAGGCTCTCCCCCTGTACATTTATGCCATGGAGGTATTTAAACATCTCAATCATATCACCTCTATCCCGCCTTTTCTCTAAGGTGTACATATTAAGATCTTTAAGTCTGTCCTCATATGCTTTATAATGAAGACCACTAACCATTTTAGTAGCCACCATCTCTGCTGACTCCATCCTGTTTATATCCTTTTGAAGGTGCGGTCTCCAGAATTGCACACTATACTCCAAATGAGGTCACAACAAAGACTTACACAGAGGCACTATCACCTCCTTTTTTCTGCTAGCCATTCCTCTCCGTATGCACCCAAGCATCCTTCTAGCTTTTGCCTCGCCTTTTCTACCTGTTTAACTACTTTAAGATCATCAAACACAATCACGCCCAGGTCCCGCTCTTCTTTAGTGGACAAAAGTACTTCACCCCCTATATACTATATTGCTCCCTTGGATTGCTACAGCTCAAATGCATGACCTTACATTTTTTAACATTAAATCCCAGCTGCCAAATTCTAGACCATTCTTCAAGCTTACTAGATCCCTCCTCATGTTATCTACACCTTCCTGGGTGTCTACTCCATTGAAGATTTTGGTATCATCCGCAAAGAGGCAAACCTTACCCGACAGCCCTTCTGCTATATAACTAACAACGATGTTAAAAAGAATCGGACCAAGGACAGATCCCTGGGGCACACCACTAGTAACATCCTTCTCCTCAGAGTGAGTTCCATTTACCTGTACTCTTTGTCACCTCCCACCCAACCAATTTCTAACCCAAGCAGTAACTTTAGGGAACATCCCTAGGGTGCTCAGTTTGTTTATAAGTCGCCTGTGAGGAACAGTGTCAAAGGCTTTACTGAAATCTAAATACACTAAATCTACAGTTCTCCCTCGGTCCAACTTCCTGGTCACCCAGTCAAAGAAATCAATCAGATTTGTCTGACAAGACCTGCCTGTGGTGAATCCATGCTGCCTCGGATCCTGTAATCTGCTGGACTCCAGAAACCTCACTATTTTCTCTTTCAGCAGCATTTCCAATAATTTACTCACCACCGAATTTATACTAACCGGCCTGTAGTTTTCAACCACATCCTTACTTCTGCTTTTGTGTAAAGGCACCACATGAGCCTCTCTCCAGTCCTTTGGCACCACTCCTGACTCCAACGAGGCATTGAAAAGGTCAGTCTGTGGAGCTGCTAGTATGTCCCCAAGTTCCCTCAGTATTCTAGGGTGTATCCCATCCGGTCCCATCGCTTTGTCTACTTTAAGTTGAGCTAGTTTCTCACGAACACAGTCTTCTGAAAATTGTTCAAGATGTCCCTCGCTTCTGTTCCTGTTTATGTGTGTTTTCTGAGGTCCTGCTCCTGATTCTTCATCTGTGAACACAGAACAGAAATATTTGTTAAGCAATTCTGATTTATCCTCATCAGCTTCTACATATTCCTCCCCTTCACCCTTGAGTCTGACAACACCACTTTTGCCCTTCCTCTTATCACTAACATATCTGAAAAATGTCTTATCCCCTATTTTATTGCATTGGCTATTTCCTCCTCTTTTTAAATCTTCGCTTTCCTGACTACTTTGCTAGCTTCTCTAAGTTGTTCCAAATATACTGTAGATGCCTGTCTTCCTCTCTCTGTGATCTCTTGTATTTCATGAAGGCCTCCCTCTTTTTCTTCACCTTTTCAGCTACTTCTTTTGAAAGACATAGCGGTCTCCTTTTCCTTTTACCTTTATTTACCATTTTAACAAAAAGGTTGGTTGCACTTAAAATATCCCCTTTCAGTTTTGCCCACTGCTTTTCTACATCCCCCAGCTGTTCCCATCCCGCTAACGACTCCCTGAGGTATTGGCCCATCTTGGCAAAGTTAGTCTTCCTAAAGTCTAAGACCCTCACCTTTGAATGGATTCTAACAGCCCTAGTCCTAATACTGAACCATACCATCTGGTGATCACTGGATGCAAAATGATCTCCCACTATAACATCAGAAACACTTTCACCATTGGTAAGCACCAAGTCCAGTATGGCCCCTTCACGTGTGGGGTCTGTTACCAATTGCCTGAATAGTTTTTCCTGTATTGAATCCAGGATCTCTACTTCTAGATGATACTGCAGCAGGAATGTGCCAATCAACATCTGGCATATTGAAATCCCCTATCAGTAGCACTTCCCCTTTCCTAGCAATGCTGCGTATGTCTTCAATTAACTCTCTGTCCACCTCTTCCTCTTGTGAGGGAGGTCTGTATATCACGCCAATGCAAATAGATTTCTCTTTCCCTTTTTCTAGTTGAATCCACAATGCCTCCTCTCTCCCTTTTAAGCTCTGTAATTCCAAAGCTTTAATAGTAGTTTTTACATAAAGTGCCACTCCTCCTCCTCTTCTTCCTACCCTGTCCTTTCTGAATAAACTATAGCCAGGTATAGTAAAATCCCAATCATGGTTTTCTGTGAACCATGTTTCTGTAACTGCCACCAAATCCAAGTCGGCTACTCCCACTAAAGCTTCAACATCAGGTATCTTATTTCCCATGCTACGGGCATTTATACACACTGCTTTCCATATGTTACCCCTGTTTCCCATTTCCATAAAGGTACTAATGTATCACTTACCTGGGGCTTTCACTTACCTGGGTGCTTTCTTCACCCATCCCCAACTAATCTAGTTTAAAGCTCTCTTTGGTAGATTAGCCTGTCTACTACTGAAGACATGTCAACCTTTCTTGGACAGATGGATGCCATCTCTGCTCTACAGCCCTTGGAACAGCATCTCATGGTCTAGGAAACCAAAACGCTCTCAATGACACCATCCACGCAGCCATGCATTCATCTCCAGGATGCGAGTCTCTCTGCCTTGGCCTTTACCCTCAACAGGGAGGATTGAAGAGAACACCACCTGTGCACCTAACTGCTTCGCCCTCTGTCCCAGAGCCATGAAGTCACTTTTGATATGCTCAGAGGGATACCTGGCAGTATCACTTCAGTGGGAATGCCATCAATGCCCGGTAATGCTTTCAATGTAGCTTCCACTACTTCCTTCATCCCCAATGGTTCCTGGTCATAAGATACAGGTTGAAATGACTGTTGATCCACTTGATCTTTATGATATAATAACTCTGTGTATTCTTTCCACATTTTCTTGATCTTCTCAGCATCATTCAACATGGATCCTTGATTTTTGAGCATCTTTTAGCATTCCAATTCCAGGCTAGAATTTTCTTTTTAACTCTTGCAGCTTTAGGAAAGTCGATCTTGCTCTTCATCTGATAGCTCTTGCTTTTATTTCCCTGCTTGCATCACTGTATTACTTCTCTTTGTTTTGTCTTGCTGTATGTTGGATATCTCTGTTAAGTTCTGTGATTACCTCTCTTTATCTTATGGCTTTTTCTCTATGTTTCTGAGGAATTTTAAGAGTTTCTTCAGTCATCCATTTTGGCTGGTTTTGCTTTTTCACCTTTGGGGAGACTTCCCACTTTATTCGAACACAACCTTATTGATGTCATCGCATAACTCTTCTGGTGCTCTGTCATTTGCATCCAAAGTGGCAAATCAATTTTGCAGGCAGTCTTTAAATTCTGGTGCTATATTTTCAAGATCATGTTTTGCTATATTCATGAGTGCCTTTGTGGTAAGTGTGATGTGAGGTGGGAAGGGGCTTTCCTTACAGCATAGGCCAGACAGCAGTTCAGGGAAAACAAAAGCAGTTTTTATTCTGTCCTAGCTTGTTAAACCTCTGCAAAGCAAAACCCAGAACAGACAGAAGTTCAGGGAAAACAAAAGTAGTTTTACTTCTGTCCAAGCTTGTAAAACCCCCACAAACTGGTTCTCCCAGCCCTTCCTCCAGCCCCAGTTAAAGTTCCTATCTCAGAACTCCTTTGCATGGCTTGCCTTGAAAGAACTTCTGTCTCCATGAGCCTCTCTCCCTCCTGTAGCCTACTGGGTTCTTAACCTCTCCCTCTGAGCAACATCCTGCCATCCAGGGGCGGCCCAAAGGGGGTGCAGGGCCATGTGCAAAGACTCATTGCAGGGCCTCATTTGCATAAGGGGCCTCATTTGCATAAATATTTGCATAATGTTAACATGCACTAACTTTTTTTTTTTTTTTTATTGAAAGGCTTCCAAAGAATACATTGAATCATAAACCACAAAGGTCTTCAAAAAAGATGCAACAATAATAACATAACTGCAGATCACAACAACATTCAACAATATGCCTTCATTTTTGTAGTTTTAAAATAAGGAAACGGGGAAGAATAACCCCCCAACCTCCCTTTCCCCCCCCCCAAACCTCCCTAGTCCAGGATCCCCCTCCCACCCAACCTCCCAATCCCCCCAACTATGGCTCGCTAGTGTTTAAGCATGGGAAGGTGGTGAGCAAGAGACACACTCACTCAGGGGGCAAGCTCCCGTTAAAGTTTTCGCATTCCCCCCCTCTTATCCAGCACCTTCACGCACCATAATGAGAAACAAAGGGTGCCCACACCAACTCAAAGTGCGCCAAGCGCATCCTACTGACCGCTACCCCTCGCTCCATGGTATACATATCCCAAAACCTGAAAGGAGGGAGCCAAGGCACGCTTCCAGGCTGCTGCAAGGGATAATCTAGCTGCATTCAGGCCGTGGCGAAGCAGAGCAAGCTGCAGAGCCCGTGCACCCGGCACCGAGGCCCCAAACAGGAAAATCCCCGGATCCCAAGGGATACTCACTCCCAGAAGCAATTGCAGCCGGAACTGTATACCCCTCCAAAAGGCGCGAATGCGGGGGCAATCCCACCAAATGTGCCCTAGGGTACCCCGTTGCCCACAATTACGCCAACAATGGTCCACCGCCCCAGGATATATACGTGCGATCCGTGCCGGGGTCATGTACCAACGATAAAGTATTTTATAATTAGTTTCACGGGCATTAATCGCTACCGCACTCTTCCACAAGCGAGTTTCCGCCCTTTCCCACTGCTGCTCAGTATAGGAGAGGTTCAAGTCGGAGTTCCAAAATTCCCTGTGTCTAGTAGAACACGATTGAGATCCCTGCAAGTGGGCATACAAGGTCGCCACGAGTTCCTTAGTGGTAGTGCACCCCTCACAGTAACATTCCAGATCTGTCAGGGCCCGAGCAACCTGGGGCCGAACAAGCTTGGATCGAACCCAGTGTGTTACCTGCATATATTGATAGTGATGCCTGGCCGGAATATCAAATTCATCTTGTAACGCACGAAAAGGTTGTAACTGACCGTCATCAAAAAGTTGTCCGACCCGACTAAGGCCATGATGTCCCCACTGCCGAAAGACTGTGTCACTTAACCCCGGCGGGAAAGAGGCGTTATCTACTATAGGGGCTAAAGGGGTTAAGTCCATGTCGCGAGACCGAAAATGCTGGTCCCAACAACGGAGGGTATGAAGAACATAGGGGTTGCTAGTGCGTTTACCACGGCGGAGTTTGGGACCAAGCCACAGCCAGTCTCCCAAGCCGGCTCCCCCAGCCAAGTTCATTTCCAGTTGTACCCATCGCTTAGTGCTATCAGCAATCATCCACTCCACCCCCGCCCGACATTGCGCCGCCGCATAGTACCAGTGTAAATTGGGCATGCCCATACCTCCAGAGCGCGTACGGGCATAAAGAACCTGTCGCGCCAAGCGCGGGCGACAATAATGCCAGATGAATTTCATAAGCAGCTGCTGCCAGGTCGCCAAAGTGGTCCGCGCAATGGGAATCGGCAGAACCTGAAAAAGGTAAAGGAAGCGGGGAACAACCACCATCTTGACCACGGCTATACGCCCGAACCAGGAAAGGAGTAGGCCATTCCAAACCTCTAAATCCCGCCAAATCTGACGAAGCAAGGGATCATAGTTGGCCTTAAAGAGGTCCGCCCGCTCCACAGTCAACTGAACCCCTAAATAACGTAGGGCTCCGGACACCCAGCGAAGAGGATAAGCCGCTTGAAGCTCCGCACAAACCGCCCTGGGAACCCCAACATTCAAGATCTCCGATTTAGTGTAGATAATTTTAAAACCGGATACCCGAGAATAGTTATCAAACAATTGCATCGCAACTGGAAGGGAAGTGGACGGATCCACCAGGGACAGTATGATGTCATCCGCAAAGAGTGCAATCCTATATTCCGCAGGGCCAATATGGACCCCCCGCAAGCCTAGATGTTCTCGAAAGCTCTGAGCCAAGGGTTCCATCGCGAGTGCAAAAAGCAGGGGCGAAAGAGGGCAACCCTGTCGCGTGCCCCGCTCCAGCAAGAAGGGTCTCGAGTGTCCCCCATTAATCCGAACACACGCCTGGGCATCTGATAAAGACTACGAACCCAACAGATATAATTAGAGCCAAAGCCCATTGTCTCCAGTACACACCATAAGTATTCCCAATCGACCCGGTCAAAAGCTTTTTCTGCGTCGATCCCCACCAGCAGGGCTGGTTGTGGTTCCCGTTGGGCTACGTGAATGACCTGCAACATACGCCTAATGTTGTCTGCAGCCTGGCGACCTGGCACAAATCCAACCTGATCTGGGTGAACCAAGCCTGGAAGGACCCGATTCAAGCACGCCGCAAGCACAGAGGCAAATATTTTAACGTCAACATATAACAGGGAGATGGGGCGGTACGACGCCGCGTCATGCAGTGGTTTACCAGGTTTGGGTATCATCACAATCAATGCCTCGCGCTGGGACGATGGTAAAGAGACCCCCCCAAAATCTCATTGAACAAAATAGTCAAGGTTGGCGCTAATTGTGCTCGAAACTTCTTATAATATTCTGCTGGGAAGCCATCACTACCCGGCGCACTGCCAGTTTTCAATCGCTGGATTGCGGTTTCCACTTCGTCTACCGTTAATTCAGAATCTAGCAGAGCCCGTTCAGGATCGGAGAGATGCGGCAGACCAATCCCCCGCAAATAGTCCTGCACACGATCCCCCTCAAAGGACTCCGCCTTATAGAGTCGCTCCAGATAGTCAGCAAAGAGATCACGTATTTCCCGGGAGATAACCCTCCTCCGTCCCCCAGAGTCACGCAGTTCGCGAACCACTCTCGCGGATTGTTGTTGTCGAAGACGCAGGGCTAGGAAGCGGCCTGTTTTATTCCCATGCTCATAAAAAGTTTGCCGTAATTTCCGGCGTTTATTATCTAATTCTTTCTGCAAACACGCATCCAAGTTGGCTCGAGCAGCCCGCCACTGGCGCAGGACCTGACGCGAACCAGTTCGGGCGTGTTCCAACCTAGGCGGTTAGCCTCCTCCACCAACTGGTCGTGGGCACGCGTCCACATTTTGCGCGTGCGGGCCACCTCAGCCATGAGTTGACCGCGAGCCGTAGCCTTATAAGCATCCCACACCGTGGGGAGGGGAACATCCCCAGAGTTGTTGAGCTCAAAGAATTCGGCGATAAAACGGACATGGTCCTGCACTGCACCTTGCCGCCATAGGAACCTCACGTCTAAGCGCCAAAGCCGTTGGTGCTCACTATACAATCCGGCCGGAAGAGCAAGCCAGCACGGGGCATGATCTGACCAAGTCAGCGTTCCATGTCCAGCCTTCACTTTCCCGTCCATCAGGCGCTGATCCAATAAAAAATAGTCAATGCGAGTGTGAACCTGATGGACCGGAGAGTAGTATGTATAGCCTCTCTCCCCCCCATGGGTGTCCCTCCAGACGTCCCGCAAACCTAGGTCTAGCATAAAGCGTTGCAGGGCTCTTGCCGACCCCCCCACTCGCCCCCCAGCGCGACTTGTGGAATACAGGTGGGGCACCAGGTGCGTGTTACAATCCCCCCCCAGAATAATAGGACCCCTTGCAAAATCTGCCAGTAAGGCTTTCAAACGCGCAAAAAAGGCCCCCTGACCTGTATTGGGTGCATAAACATTAGCCAAAGTTAGCAGGTGCCCTTCTAAATGGATATTCAAAAAAAGCCACCTCCCCAGAGTATCTTGCTTTATCTCCTCTATCTGTAGAGAGAGGCTCTGATGAAATAGTAAGGCCACTCCCCGCTTCTTCCGTCCCTGTGCATCCGAGGCCACCCGCACCTCAGTATACGGGGGCCTCTTTAGCCAGCCCTGCTTACTATTCTGAAGATGGGTCTCCTGTAAGTAAACAATGTCCCCCTGCAAAGTGCGCAATTCTGAGAACAGCAGGGACCGCTTCCTCGGGGAATTAAGGCCCTTAACATTCAAAGAAACAAAGCGCACCATTAGTAGTTACATTCCAATCTCTCGCAGCCGCCCGCTACCCAGAAGGTCCCAGTGACCGCTCCCCCCCATCAAACCCGGGGAATTAGTTAGGCGGGCCCACCCATTCCACCTGCCAAGAACAAGAGCCATAGTCCCTCCTCCCAAGCCCAAACACACCTCCCAATTCCATATTGAAAAAGAACCTCCCCTCCCACCCCTCTCCCCCACCAACCCCAGATCGAGAAGCCCTCCTCCAAGCCCAAACCCCCCCCTTCCCGTCAATACCACCTGCCTGTCGAAGTTAATACAGGACATGGTAAATTGACCACAAGCCCCACTCCCCCCCAAACCCCACAAAGCAGCGACACAGCGTAGGCATATTATCACAGTCCCCCACGACACCCCCCACCCCCCCCGGGCCGCCCAGCCCACCATGCCTCCACATCAAAACAATATCATCATCGAAGCATTTGCATGTCAGCCGCCGCCCCCTATGTATAGTAGAATGGAGGCCCAGGCTGACCTGTGCCAAGGGCTAATAACTCAATAAAAAATATTGCGCAAAAAAAAAAAAAAAAGGTGAAGAAAGCAAATAACAACCGGTCGCCAAGGGCCGGGCATGTCACCCCATATCAAAAAGACAGAAGATCCGCAGAGTAGGGCTCCCTAAAAGATAAGAAAAGCTCTCACATTCCACACAAACTTCAAGCGGGCTTGCCCACTCGAGTCCACTTGGAATGCTGAGGCTTAGGGGGCGGCGGATGAGGCTGAGCATTATCATCAACTAGACCCGCCTGGCGGAGGGCTCGCCAGGCTTCAGTATAGTCCTTTGCTGAAATTTTTTTGGTGCCCAAAAGAAAGCTTATTCGAAATGGAAAAGACCAAGAGTAGCGAATCCCCTTGTTGTTGAGGACTGTCGTAACGGGTTTCATCTCTCTCCGACGCACCAGGGTGAATGTCGAAAGGTCTTGGTAGATGGACACTGTTGCATCTCGGAAGCGAACTGTCTTTTTCTCCCAGCCTCGCCGTATGAGAAGCTCAGCATCAGAATATCGCAAAAACCTCGCAATAACATCGCGAGGTTGATTGTTGGGAGGTTTCCCAAGGCGCAATGGACTCGCTCGATTTCCATCCTAGACGCATGCGTTACCAGTTCCTCCACTGGGAGCAACTCCGCCATCAACAGTTTAAGCACAGTTGGTAAATCTTCACCGCTCCCGACCACTTCTGGAATTCCATGGAAACGCACATTATTGCGGCGGGAGCGGTTTTCAATGTCATCAAGTTTATAAGTCAGCTCCATTGCTTGCGCATGTTGCCGATCAAGCGCACATTGTAGATCCATCAGAGTCCCATCCTGATCAACCAGTTTAGTCTCCACATCCTCTACTCGGGCTCCCAGCTCTTTAACATCCGCCCGTATTTCTGCGACATCTTTCAGCAGCTCCTCACGGAGCGAGAGAAACTCGTTAGCTAACTCCGCAAATCCCCTGCGAAGTTCTTGTTTAAGTTGAGCTGAGGAGAGTTGTTTATGAGGATCCAGTTCATCTTCACTTACTGTCTCATCATCCTCAGTGCCTGCTGGAGAAAGCTGTTCACGCGGGCTGCTTGGGGGCCCGGATCTGTGCTGCAGTCGTTGCGAGGAGCGAGTTCCTTCCTGAGTTTCAGAACTTTTAGCTTTAGCTGCCATCCCACAAAGCTACCAGGACCACACAGTGTTAGGAGAGGAGAGCAGCCAATGTCAGCAAGGGTAGAGACCTCAGAGAGAGAGCCGCTCACAGGGCCACACTGGCCCACAATGCAGTCACCACCACACAGTGTAAGGAGATAGATTCAATCAATGCCAGCCAGGTCCAAGGCCCCTGGGAAACTGCTGAGCAATGTGGGGAGAGCCGCTCCTGGCCCTCCCGGAGAAGCGAGCTGTCAGAGAAAGTGCTCAAATTGCACTGTGGAAAGGCAGATGTAAATCACAAGGTGCCCATATCTGCAGGATGACACATATCATTTAGATTTCTGGAGCCCGGGAGCACGTAGAAACAGTCCAGCAAAGCACATGGGAGCCACGTTGAAAAAAACAGGTGTCTCGGTTAGAGACTGCTGGCAGATTGCCACTGTCGCGGGGCCGATTGAACTCCAAAGAGTAAGAACGACGAGAATTAGCCCGCGTGCTTGCCCCCCTCAGGAGGATTAATGCTGGCAGAATAAGGTGGTGGACGTTAGCGATTGCCACGAGGAGTCCAGGCCTTCGTCGCAGCCTCAGAGGCAGGATTGTAGTATCGCGGCCTAATGACCCTACCTTGGGGATGATGTTCCGCCCAGCAGAGGTTTGCAACACAATCTCCGATCCGGCACAAAAGGTCTTGAAGCGCAGCACAGAGAGGGCCTGCCCAAAAGCCGTCCGAGTCCCTCAGATCGCAAAAAGGCAGCTGCGGGGATATTCAGGCCCGAGGCAGGCGTCGCCACGAGGCAGACAGCAGGCCACGCTCTTGAGGATGGACACCTTAACTTCTCGGCCTCCAAAGAGCTTACCGGGCGGCTTATCCGGGCTTCAATGGACACCGCGGGTTTGAGCTGATCCGGGGAGGCAAAGGTGGAGAAAATTGTTGCAGTTAGCGCATGTTAGCTTAAGATTTGTGGTATTTGGAGCGGGAGCTCAGTTAGAGTGCGGCCATCACGCAGCGGGCTCACGAGCGCCCCCCCAACATGCACTAACTTTTAGTAAACATGCCTCTTAATGAGTGTCTGGATAAAGAAGACTACCAGATTTCTATATTACTGTACTCCAGTGCCAAGTGCCAGGCACATTAGGAAATACTACAAACAGTGCCCATTTACAACCCATAACAAATCCACCGTATCATAACAGCAATACCAGGACTCACAAAACACCATGCGCTATCTATCAAAAGGCAATACTGCAAATGTTAAACCAATACTTCACAGAGAATACCAATACATCTCCTACTGAGGAAAGAGAACAAGTGGCACTGTCAAATAGAAACTACATCAACAGAATACCTCAACTTGGTTACACATGCAGAATGTAGACCATAACCAAAGAAAGAATAGAAGATCACAATTTATAAATAGGAAGACAACAATTAAACTGGGAACCCAAAAGGCCAAACTTGGAATGTACAACATGGAAGAAATTAAACTATCAATTAATTTCCTCTTGTACTAAACAAAATGCAAAGATGTTAACAATGCACATTTCCCAGAGCTGACATATTACAGTTAATAAATTCAAAATAAAAATGTATTTTTCTACCTTTTGTTGTCTTGGCATTTTATTTTTCAGTTGAAATTACCCCAGACACTTTCTTTTGGTTTCTTTAGAGTGTGTTTACTAAACAGCGCTAACGTCGCAGCAGCGATGTTATCGCGCGATAATGTCTCCAGCGGCGTTAAGGTGCACAGAGGGGGGAGTAAGTCTCTCCAGAGGGCGGAGAGAAGTGGTCAATGGACAGAGAGTGGACAGGGAGAGGCTCCAGGCACACTAACGCTGTGAAATGAAGGTCTGAAAATTAATACCAGTGAAAACCTCGCATTAGATGCACATTTGCAGGAGAGAGAAACCATTTCAGTCAGCAATGTACAGCAAATCTAGAGAAACCAAGAAAAGTGATAGTAGTGATATATGTGCAGCAACAGCATAGTGCCCAAGTACGAAAGGGCACGACGGTGAGGCTGCAAATGGGGTACAGGGGGCTGAAGGCAGGACATGAAGTGGGGTAGCTGGGGCATAGGGTGGACTAGGCAGATGCCTAGGTAGCACATAGGAACTCAGAAACTGGAAATCAGCAAGCCACCAACTGACCAAGGTCAAACATGCCCACGAGTGTGTGTCCCACAGTTTCCCAGGGGACATCAACCAGCAGGTACCCGAAAGGGCACATAACAGTGACAGGCGGTGCTGGGGGGAAGCATGGATGTCTATGTAGGCACCCCTATCCCAGATCCCACACCATAGGCAGCCGCCTACCGGCACACTGGATGGCCTGGGACTGCGTACCACCAGTACCAACGGCATAAGGGCATGTCAGCATAGTGGCGGAGGGGTGCTGGTGGTGGAGGGGGCAGTGGCATCTGCCCATAGCACACCAAGGCCAAGCCCTGTTCAGGTGGGTGGTGTGCAGTGTAATAGACAGGGGCTGTCTGATGAACAGTAATGGTATCCCCAGGGAATGACCTGCCTCTGTGGCAACAGTTTGATGCAGTACACACAGCCAGTGTGTTCAGGGGCAGAGGGTCACAGGTTCAAGTCCCAGCTGTGGCTTCTGCAGACTATGTCCCTATATTTTACCCTACAAAGCACATACACTATAAACATGTGCAATTCCTAGAGCAGAGGTTCCCAACTGCAGTCCTGGAGGGCCAAACACCCTTCAGGATTTCATGCTGTCCCTAATAAATATGCATGAGATGCATTGGTATGCAGTGCCCCCATTGTATGCAAATGTATCTCATGCATATTCATTAGGGACAGCCTGAAAACCTGAATCGTGCTTGGCCCACCAGGACCGGAGTTGGGAACCTCTGCCCTAGAGCATCGGCCAACAGGGGCACAAACACCCACATCCACAGGCTCCACTATCCAAAACCTCATGAAGAGTCAGGCTGTTGGGCCCTGCGTGGAGCAGTAGCTACCAATACTAGCACCTGCATACATTAGCAGTGCCTGCACTGTGCCCAGGACTGGTGTGGCGGCCAGGGCTGCCAAAAACCTCTATCTTTGCACAATGCTGAAATAGGTGTGGGAGTGTGTGTATGTCTACCCAGTGTTTTGTGGCTGCCTACACCTTACTGAGCCCCCAATGCTTGCACTGTCTCCAGTGTTAGCCTGCCAATGTGCATAATGAGGAGCAATCCATGAGGAGCAATCCATAATGAGGAGCATCCATCACACTAATCCACTTCACCCTGATATTGCACCCTTGAATGCATGCCTCACTCTTGTCTCCAACTGGCTATCCTCTAACTGCCTTCACCTCAACTCTGCCAAATCTTCAGCCGCCTGGTTCACGTTTGGATCTCCTTGCCCCTCTCTTGCTTCAACCCTTGGCTGTTCCGTGATCCCTGTTGTCTCCTCTTTCAAATACCTAGGTGTCTTCCTTGATTCTAATCTTTCATTCAGAGACCACATATCACATCTAGCCAAGACACCCTACTTCTTCCACCGCCAAATTCGATCCATCCATCCGTTTCTATCCACCTCAGCTCTAACCACCCTCACGTTATCCATAGTCCTGTCATGATTAGACTATTGCAAGTCCATCTTTGCTGGCATTACCAAAACTCACCTCCGTCGGTTACAACTTATTCAAAATACTGCAGCTAGAATTATTTCCCATGCTTCCTGTACTGACTATATTACTCCCCTACTGCTTCATCTACACTGGCTCCCAGTTGCCTATCGCGTTCAATTCAAGGCATTAACCCTGGTCCACCATGTCCTTTACACGCACACCCCACAATACCTAACCGATCTTCTTCATTTTCATACCCCCTCACGTAGTCTCCGCTCCCTTCATATCAACTGCCTTCACCTCCCCTCACCTTCACTTGCGCACTTACAATCCACTCATCACTCTGCCTTCTTTTTCTATGGTCCAGCTCTCTGGAACTCTTTGCCCACCACACTCCATTTAGAAGAAAATTACATCACATTTAGGTTCCTACTTAAGACACACCTTTTCACCACTGCATACAACCTGCTGGCCGCATCAAATTGACCTGGTTTATCAATGTACATGTTTGTCTTGTCATCCACTCGCTTTTGTCTTGATTCTTGCTCTTCCTTTCTTCTCTTTCCTGTCCCGAATATGTGGTTCCTTTCATGCTCTGGGGTCCTGTGCCCCATCCCAATTTTGATTTATGTATGTAAACCGCCCTGCTGTAATGAATGGCGGTATATCAAGCCAAATAAACCTAACCTAAACCTAACCTAACCTAACCAAGGTATTGTGGGTATGGCCCGGACACAGCAGTCTGGGCAGGATGCATCTGCACAGGGCATAGGGCAATGGCTGGGACATTGTAGTGCCTGACCACCATCTGCACGGACAGGGTGGCCACAGCATGTCATGCTGGGAGGTCACTCTCACCCTGACTGAGCAGTGACCATGGCATGGCTAGGTTCCCCCATAGTGCTATACAGTATTTCTCTCAAGTGATATCTATGAGTTCCCTTTTCTGGAGCCCAATCACTGACATACTTGCTTGGTGTGTGTGCTCACATCCCATTTTTGGGTGCACACAGCTCCTCCAGGAACATACACTATGTACTAACTAGCAGACTATCTGCAGTTAGCATGTGTATGGCTGGAACACCTTGCAGGGTGCAGTTGGTGTAGACTGAATGTGCCCTCTGCTGGTGAATGTCAGATAGTGGTGGGGGGCAGCTGAGATTTTCCAGGCCTACTGCCTGTCTGCCAGTGCCCTATGTAATGCGTACATATCTGCATTGACTGCCCTGTAGGGTGCCTATTCCCCAGCAGGACTGGGGTTGATGGTCCCCTCTACTGCCACCATTGCAGAGATGTAGAATGTGGATCTGTTGGTGGGAAATCCTGTCCCCCACCCTGACCCATAGAGGGCGGGTTGGGTGGTGCTACATGATCCATTTTTGGGTCCAAACACCACCCTTCTCTTATAACATATGACCATGGCAACCACTCAGGATATGCACTATTCATAGTCCACAAGGGCTAGACGTGACTGGGAAATACAGATGGACACACGTGTAGCCTAGATGTGTCTGCAAGGACTACCTACCACACACTGGCACTGATGGGGACCTGCAGCAAAGCCTGTCTCAGCCAAGCCAGGTGCTGTGGACCTGGTGCTGGGCGCCCCACCTCACCCTCAGGGTGAGCACAGGAACCGCACAATGTCACGGTCTGTAGTTACTCTCTGCCAGTAACACACACAGTCAATTCCCCCTACCAGGCCGGGGTGCTATAGAGGCGCATACCCCATCTTGTGATCAGATGTAGGCTGCTGATCTGCATGTGCAGTGCATCATGGGTACGGGTGGGTTTACCCTATCCTGGTAACCACAGCAGACAGTTTGTGTGGTGACCTGCAGTCTTTCTGTAGCCAGCCAGCGGTGTGTTAGATGCTATAGAGATGTAGCCCACTGGTTACATCAATGACTGTGGAGGCAGAGGTTATGAGTTTGATCCTACAGTGGTGTTATTTAGTAAGGCTGTCTGAGGCTTTTCCTTTTAATTTAAATCAGTGCTGCCAGCAAAAACACTCTCACAGTGCCGTAACCTAAGGTGCCTCATAAGGCACCCTATAAAGCACCCTATAGGGCACATTATAAGGTGCCTTGGCGGACAGGGCACTTTATAATGTGCCCTATGGAATGCCTTATAGGGCGCCTTATGTGGCACCTTAGGTTACGGCACTGTGAGGGTGTTTTTGCTGGCACTGATTTAAATTAAAAGGAAATGCCTCAGACAGCTTCTAACAGAACACCACTGTAGGATCGAACCAATGACCTCTGCCTCTGCAGTCATTGCAGTAACCAGTGGGCTACCTCTTTATAGCTTTTAACACTGTGCTGGCATGAACTTAGGGTTAACGCACGTTAACGTGCCACGGCGCACACTATCGCACGATACTGATTCCTTGCAACCTGCCCTCTGGAACGCCCACTACCTTATATGGCATTCTTCACATTAATGCTGCAACTAGCGCCTGTAACATTAAGACGGTTTAGTAAACATACCCCTTTGTGTCTTCTGCTAACTCTCCATAGTCTGCAGTCCATTTATCCTTTCTTCTAGTTTTTCCATTCTCTCTCTACATCTGCTTTAACATACAGATCTTTCCCTTTTTGCTTTTTCCTCCATTTCCTCCATTTCTTTCTTTATTCCTTTTTCATTCACTCAAATTTCACCCTTCCATCCTCAATCCCTACTTACTCTCCCAATGCCTGGCCAATCATTGATTTTTCTTCCCTACCACACAAAATATCTTTTCCCCTCTCCATCCTCACTCCCTCAGCTCCATCCCCTTCTAGTCCTTCCCTGACATCAGATCCCTTCTAGTTCCAGCCCCACCCAGCATCCACTCCCTTCTAGTCCCATTCTCCCATCCCCCTGTCCATTTCCAATCCTAGTTTCCTATCAGCCATTTGCAGTCCTATCCTAGCCACCCATCAGCCCATTTCCAATCCTAGCCTCCCCATCAGCCATTTCCAATCCTATCCTAGCTCCCCATCAGTCTATTTCAAGTCTAAGCCCCCATCAGCCCATTTACAGTCCTAGCCCCATCAACCATTTCCAGTCCTATCCTAGCCCATCCATCAGCCCATTTGCAATCCTATCCTAGCCCCCCATCAGCCCATTTCCAGTCCAAGACCCCTCCATCAGCCCATTTCCAGTCCTAGCCCCCCATAAGCCATTTCCAGTCTTAGCCCCCCCCCCCCCGAAGAGCTCTGTGCCTGTCTGACTGGCTTTAGAGAGAGCTAGAGAGGCTGCAGCTCATCGTTTTTCTTCACTTCATCAGCTGTGTTCTAGTATAGGCCACTGGTGTGCTGAGTACCAGGAAATAGGAAATGCCCTTTAACCTCTGGCATGCCAGCAGCCTACACTAGAACACAGCTGCTACAGTGAAGAAAAATGATGCTCGTCACTTTGGCTGCACTACAGAGGTGAGCCAGGGCCTTGGGCCTCCCTGGCTCCCTCTGAAGCCGGCCTTGCCGGGAGCCAAATAGCATGTGCAGGATGTTGTTGCGCGGGTTCCCCTGAAGCACGGGGCCCTGTGCAAACAACATTCTCACAGAGTGGATGTGCCGGCCCTGCTCTCAGTCATGAACCCTGTGCTGCAACCTCTCTTAAAGGGGACTGTTGATGATCCCTTTGGATAGGGGTGGGTAACATTCTATATATCCCAATACAAGCTTGCTGTTAGAACATTAAATCAAAAAAGTCATCAGTAATATTGTCCCCTGCCACCAAAACAATACATTATTGTCGGGCTAAATGGACTGGAACAGTGAGAGAAACAACTCCCTGCTCAAAAGTACGTAACGCCCATTTTTTGAAGGTTTTTTATACTTATAAAAATAGTTTTTAAGAACTTATCTCAATCCTTGTCGATTGTTAGACCGATCCATGAAATCCCTGGCTTGATAATACACATGACATGCATGTTTCGGGTCCCAGAAAGACCCTGTATCAAGTGTTCTGCCACTGTGACCAACATGGAAATGGTAAATGCTGGGAGCCAAACAGCTGAACCAAACGGATATTTGTATGGCAATCTCGGACATCTATTGGCTGCTGAGATGATGTCAATGTGAGCTGATCGGATACAGACCGGAAAAAGGTGAACACTGTTTGTGAGCTGCCAAAGTATAACCGAAATGTAATCAAATGCAGGCAACAAACACAATAATCGACAGATCCCTATCTAGTCAGTGAAAAAAACAGAATGTATGTGCAGCCTACTCATAAAAGGCTCCACCACTCAAGTTCTAAGTTCATGCCCTCTGGTGACATGGTATGAAGATCAAAGATCCATTTTTGCTCTAACCACTGCAGACGGGCTAAGCGGTTACCACCTTGGGGGTCCACAGCCACGCTATCAATGAGCCACCATCTGAGATCTCAAAATGTGTGTTCTGCCCCTGCACAATGTTCCACAACCGGTGCTAAAAGGTTCAGAGACCGTATACGGGAGGCGTGCTCACCCAGCCGGATTTTCACTGGCCAAATGGCGCATCCTAAGCTTTCTTTAGAAGCTCAGATGACAAGACTTCAACTTTCATACTTTGGACACATCATGCGAAGAGAGAGATCATTAGAGAAAGACATCATGCTTGGCAAGACAGAAGGTCAGCGTAAAAGAGGAAGGCCAGCAATGAGATGGATCGATGCAATAACAGCAGCTACGGGTACCAGTCTGTCAACAATGAGCCGCCTGACTGAAGACCGAACACAATTTAGGATAGCTATCCAGAGGGTCGCCATGAATCGACTCCGACTCGACGGCACTTAACAACAACAACATATAAAGCAAAGGGCATGGGCATTGGAGCATATAGACCACAAAACGGGACATACAGGTGCTGGATCCCAAAAAATCGGTGCTCCCGTCCCGTGCAAAGGTTTGTCCATGATATACCCTCCAAAGTGTTCTTACAGTATTTGCACCGATTGCAAGCCCAATGGCCCGGGGGATGCGAGGGGTTTAGAGAACCATCCAATAGAAACATCGAATGGACCAACCGATCTCGTAGGTTCGTGTTCCTGGTATAAGCCAAAGATAAAGGTTTTCAAAAGCAGGGGTGCAGGTGTAAAATGTGCCAGTGTTGCTTCAACAATTGAGTAATAACAGAAGTGTGGCTCATAAACAGTAAAACCCCCAAGATATGATCCTCTATAGGTTTGTCAGACCCACTAGAGGGACTCCCTAATAGCCATTCCCTATGAGAATATCGGGCTCGAGTATAGGCTCTCCTGATAACCTTAACAGGATAACCGCGAGCTAAGAGACGAGTCTTCAAAAGACTAGCCTGTTGTTTAATGTCCAACAAAGTGGAACAAATGCGGCACAGTCTCAAAAATTGGCCGTAGGGATGTCCTCTGCGAAGAGGGAGGGGTGGTGGCTATGATAACACAACAAACTGTTTCTTTGGCTGGGTTTGTGGAATAGAGTCGTTGTCAATGAAGCCCCCTGTTTTTTAACTAAAACATCTAAAAATTCAATCTCATGGGTTTGTATGTTATTCGTGAAATTTATGTTGGTTTTGATGGTATTCAACCACTGGATAAAATCTCGTAATTTTGACGAGGTAGATGTCCAGATGAAAAAAATATCTAAAAACCTCAACCATAACACAACATGTTGAAAGCTTGGGGACAAGTAGATGTGTTATTCTTCCATATGGGCCATATATAATGTTGCAATGGAAGGGGCCACTGTAGCTCCCATCGCTATGCCGCATGTTTGTTGATAAAATTGACCCTTAAATTGAAAGTAGTTTCTGGTGAGTACTAAATTAATGAGGTCCATAAAGAAGGATCGTGGAATTTGAGGAGGTATTGTTGTAAATGCTGATGACAATAATCCCAAGGCTTCACCTTGATGGATGTTAGTGTAGATCACCACGACATCCAGAGTGACCAGGAGCACATTATCTGAAGTGGCATTGAAGTCTGCAAGCATCTGTAAAAAATGGGAAGTATCCAGTAAGTAGGATTTCACTGCCTGGGCTTCCTGCTTCAAAAATACATCACAAAACTGGGACAATGGTTCCAAAACCGAGCCTCTGCAAGAGACGATCGGTTGACCGGGGGGGGGATGTAAGTGATTTATGGATCTTGGGTACTGTGTAAATCACTGGAATGTGAGGATATTTTTGGAACAAAAAAGAGGCTTCCTTGGGAGTGATCCAGTTATTACTTAAAGCTGCTGACACTAAAGATTGTATTACAATCTGTAAATGAGGAGTAGGGTTGCCCCAATAGAGGGTGATAATATGAAATGTCCCACAATTGGGATAATAAGGAATCTTTATATGAATTACTGGATTGAATCACCACTGTTCCACCTTTGTCCGCAACCCGAATCACTAAATTGCGGTCCCTGCTCAATTGTGAGATAGCCAGATGTTGCAGTCTGGTGATATTAAAATGACTACAAGAAAAAGTCTGTTCTTGTGTTGTTAAATCACTTAATATCAAGTTTTGATACGTTGCAATAACAGGGTCAGCAGCGCCCGGAGGGACCCACTTAGACGGAGGGCACATAATCGAATCGTCACCTGAGGTCTGCTTATCCACAAAAAAAATGAATAACTTGAAGTTTGCGGAAAAACCTATAAAGACCCATATTTTGAAAGGGTCATAAGGAACTGTAGGGACAAAGGATAATCCTAAATTCAAAACTTCCATTTGTGTCAGTGCCAATTCTACTCCAGAGATGTTGACAACTGTGGATTCAGATGTGATCGCTGCCGAGTGTTGGGAGGTTCCCATTGGCTGTCCATGTATGTCCTGCGTGGACGTCGTCCCTGTTGTCGGCCAGACTGAAAAACCAAAGCCCTATTGGCACCTGCAGATGGAGGATTTCGATCTTGAAGCCCATCACTCGAGTCCATGTCCTCAGAAGAGTGGTCGAAGGTAACATGTTTTGCTGTAGCCGATTCCTTATGCAATGTGTTATCCTTCTCATACATCCAGTGGTAGACTTGCCCCGCATTGTAATCAGATTTGTCTCTCTGGGATTTCCTCAATTTGAACCCCCGAAGGTAATCAAAAAAACCTTGGAGTTGGTATTCCATGTCATCCAGTTTGGTCCGAAAAGCTTCCGATTCCATGGATTCCTGCAATGAAGACTTCAATTCACTGACCTCCTTAGCAAGAGTTGTTTCTTCGATCATTGTGTGATCTATAATCAATGTGATTAAATCAAAGCTACATTTGTTCAAAATGCAGTTCCATTTAGAAATAAAATCAATATCCGACACAAATAATTTAGGAGGGCGGGGCATACTTAGTGTCATCGGTCACATTGAGGTTTTCTCTATTTTGAATGCTCTTAGAACATAACATAAGATATGCCATAATGGGTCAGATGAAGGGTTTTTAATAGTGACCATTCTAGGTCTCAAATACCTGTTGGATCCCAAAGGTATACATCAGTGTTTCTCAACCCAGTCCTCTGGGACCCCCAAGCCAGTCAGGTTTTCAGGAAAACCCAACTGGACTAGGGGTCCCAGAGGACTGGGTTGAGAACCACTGGTATACACATTCCAAGCTGCTTGTTCTAGGGGTAAACAGTGGATTTCCCCAGTCCTTTTTAATAATGGTGGAGTGAAGGAGTAGCCTAGTGATTAGAGCACTGACTTAGTAACCAAAAGACCAGCGTTTGATTCCTACAAGCACTCCTTGTGGCATTGGGCAAGTCACTTAACCCTCCATTACCTCAGAAGAACAGCTTGGCAATCTAATTTCAGTCACACTGCCAAGAAAACCCAGCAGCTTCTGAGTCAGCATTGACTCAAAGGCACACATTGCATTGCATGGACTTTTCCTCCAGGAAATCATCCAAACCTGTTTTGAACCCAGCTACACTAACAGCCTTCACTACATCCTCCAGTAACAAATTCCAGAGTTTGATTACGTGCTCAGTGAAAAAATATTTTCTTTGATTAGTCTTAAATATGCCACACTGAAGCTTCATTGCATGTCCCCTAGTCTTCGTACTTTTTGAAGGAGTAAACAACTGACTTATGTTTACCCATTCCACTCCATTCATTATTTTATAGACCTCTATCATATCTCCCCTCAGCCGTCTTTTTTTCAAGTTGAAGAGCCCTAACCTTTTAAGCCTTTCCTCATAGGGATATCTTTCCATCCCCTTTACTATTTTGGTCACTCTTCTCTGTATCTTTTCTAATTCTACTATATCAATATTCAAGGTGCGATCACATCATGGAGTGATTCAAAGACATTATAATATCCTTGGTTTTATTTTCTATTCCTTTTCTTATGATTTCTAGCATTCTTTTAGCTTAGCTGCACTTTGTGCAGAGGGTTTCAATGTACTATCCACGATAACACCCAAATCCTTTTCCTGAGTAGTGATTCCTAATGTGGAATTTCGCACTGTGTTCTTCTCTAAGTGCATAACTTTGCACTTGTCCACATTAAATTTAATTTGCCATGTGGATACCCAGTCTCCCAGTTTTTCAAGGTCTGATTGCAATTATTCACAATCTTCTTATGTTTTAACAACTTTGAATAATTTTGTGTCATCTGCAAATTTGATCAGCTCACTCATTATTCCCATTTCCAAGTCATTTATAAATATGTTAAAAGCAGCAGGTCCAGCACAGATCCCTGGGGTACTCTGCATATTCACCTTTCTCCATTGAGAAAATGTATCCATTTAATCCTACTCTTTTTTTCTACCTTTTAACCAGCTCCTAATCCACAATAGTACACTGTCTCCTATCCCATGACTTTTTAATTTCCACAAGAATCTCTCATGAGGGACCTTGTCAAAAGCTTTCTAAAAATTCAGATACACTACAGTTGTAGTCAACATTATTGGCATCCTTGCAGTTCAACCTCTTAATGTTCAATATAGCTTAAAAACAAGTGGCCAATGAAATAGCTTTGGACTATATATGCACACATCTTTGACACATAAAAGAATCAAGACCAATTAAAAAAGGAAATAGTAGGAAGAAGTATAAAAACTAGGACATGATTATTTGGCACCCTTATAAACAATTCAAATCAGTTTGAACAGAAGAACCACATTCCAATGCAGTAAAATTAGACGTATCTGTGACCAATTGTCAGTACTCACATGATTTGAATCATCCAATAAATGATGGCTATAATGTTTAAAATGGCAACATTCATGCCTTGTTCCATTTTAACAATGGTGAAGACAAGAGAGCTGCCTGAAACCGTCAGAAAAGCCATTATCACCGAACATTAAACTCCAAAGAGGTAGAAGGCCATCTTCAAAGACCTTGAGAATCCGGTGTCTACAGATCGCAATGCTATTAAGAGGTTTTCTGCTCATGGAACTATCAAGAATCAGGATGTGGTGGGAAGAGGAAAATTAATCTAAGAGGTCTTCAAAGGTTATGTGCAAACTGTTGGAAAAACATCACGTACAACATCCAAAGAGTTTAAGGATGATCTGGAGCAATCTGAAGTGGTGGTTTCAACCCGCACCATAAGCTGCACACTAAACAAAGAAAGATTTCATGGGTGAAGGCCAAGGAGAACCCCACTGCTCAAAGACAGATTTTTGCCTGGCGTGCTGCGTGCCAGGAAACAGGAAGTTCCCTTTGACCTCAGGCGCGCCAGCGACCTTTACTACAATACAGCTGCTAAAGTGAAGGAAAAAGGCCTGTTTCCCATTAGCGCCAACGGGCTCAGCTTTAACAGAGCCGCAAGAAAGGAAAACTCTCCCTTCGCGGCTCTGAAAAGCCGGCACTGAGGGAAATAATACAAGGAGGGCTCTGCTGGGGAGGCGGGGGGGGGGGGCCATGGCGGCGGGGCACTTCAATCTACTGCAGCCAGGTTTGTGGGGGGGGGGGGGGTTCAGTTTCCATGGGCTGGGGGCAGGCTAGGACTGGAAATGGGATGATGGGGGGGTTAGGACTGGTAATGGGCTATGGGGGGCTAGGACTGGAAATGGGCTGATGGGGGGTTAAACTGGAA
Organism: Ichthyophis bannanicus; assembly: GCA_033557465.1. NCBI lineage: Eukaryota > Metazoa > Chordata > Amphibia > Gymnophiona > Ichthyophiidae > Ichthyophis > Ichthyophis bannanicus. Next base: position 802,259,073 of record CM066035.1, on the reverse strand, counting down.
ATGGGCAGATCAGGAGGGGGGCTAGGACTGGTAAAGGGCTTTCGGGGGTGGCTAGGACTGGAAATGGGCTGATGGGGGGTTATAAGTGGTAATGGGCTGATCGGGAGGGGGGCTAGGATTGGAAATGGGCTGATGGGGGGTTAGAACTGGAAATGGGCTGATCAGGAGGGGGGGCTAGGACTGAAATGGTGGGGATTGGTGAGGATAGGCCTAGAAATGGGTTGATTAGCGGGGCTAGGACAGGAAATAGGCTGATTGGGGGGCTAGGACTGAAAATGGACTTATTGGGGGGTAGGACTGGTAATGGGCAGATGAGGGGCTAGCACTGGAAATGAGCTAGCACTGGTAATGGGCTGATTGGGGGGCTAGGACTAGAGTGGGCTGATAAGGGGGATAGGACTGGAAATGGGCTGGGACTGGAAATGGGCTAATGGGGGAGGGGAGGAGAGTGCTGCTGGCCTTGGAAGAAAACTAGGGGCTATGGCTACAAATGGGCTGATGCGGAAGGATGGTAGAATAGGACTGGAAGGGAGCGGATAATGAGAGGGTCTGCCAGGGGAAGGAGGCGGCAGGAATGGAGCTGACATAGGGGAAGGAGGGGGCTGGAAAGGAGCTGACACCTGGGATGTACTGAAGGGGGACTGGAAGGGAAATGACACTTAGGGATGGGAGTGGTAGGTGGTTGGTAATGGGGAGGAGACTGGAAGGGAACTGACTTGCAAATGGCATTGGAAGGGGGATGGACAAAGGGTAGGGTGACTGGATGGTAGCTGACTGGGGGAGTGGCACTGAGAGTGGACATGAGCTGATATCTGGGATGGTATTGGACTAGAAGGGGCTGAACAGTGGGGAAGGAGGGGGACTGGAAGGGAATGGACACCAGTGGCAGTCATGGGAATGCAAGGCGGATGACAATGAAAGGTACTGGGAGGGGAGGACTGGAAAGGGGACTCATACTGGGGAGGGTTACTGGAACTGGAAATGGGCTGATGGAAGGAAGTGAAGAAAACAAAAGAAGAGATAAGAAATGGTGGATGGACCATGGACCATAGACCACAAAAAGAGGGCTAAGAGAAGACAGGAAAGCAGAAGCCTCAGATCGGGATCAGCATGATCAGAGAATAAAATGGTCATAAAACAAAGATAGAAAAAATAATTTTATTTAATTTTAGAGATTGGACTTTGTGCTATTTTCAATTTAAATTTTGTCTACATATTTTTATTTTTACTTTAGATTGTGGTTACTTTTTCTGTACTTGGTGAGGGTCGATGTTGTGAGTGTGTGACTGAGGTCAGGTTTTCTGTTAACATGGAGCTTGTACATAAAGATCTCTACTGTACTGTAGTAATTTTACTTGTTCAGATTTTCAAATAGGTGTATGGATGTTCCAGAGCCCACTGTAGTATTTACAGTTACGTTATTTTTAGATGGGCTTCTTATGTGAGTTTTAGAAGTTTGTGCTGATATGGTATGGTATGGTAGGTTTGCTCTTTGTTGTAGGGTTTTGTATTAGTTTACAGTATGCCTGGTACTGGAGAATGTTTGTTGTTGTTGTTAGTGAGATGATCAGAATCAGATTTTATTTTTTTTTAATATTGAGTTCTGTGGGTGAATGTCCTGGTTCTGCTCTGCACTTACTGCGGATGTAAAATATATATTGAAAAAGAAAAAGCACGAACCATAACACAATTTATAACAACAACATAAAAATGAGCTATAATTTAGTTTTATAAACTATGCTGTTGGTTCTTGCTGTCTTTTAGTTCCTTGGTGTGCGAACAGGACCGTACCTAGACCTGTGCAAGCGGTGCAGCCCCACAGGGCGCAAAGGCTTGGGGGGCGCATTTCAGCTGTCTGCTGTTGCCCTGCCACCTCTGACAGGACAATAGCAGGCAGCCGAATTGCGCTCCCCAAGACTTTTTGCAGCATTTTAAGCAGGTCTGGTCCCTCCCTCCTCCGACACGATGTCAGAGTAGAGAGGGACAGATCTGTTTAAAGTACCGGTGCCTTTCAGATTGGGCGCGTGCCCCCCCCCTCCTCCCCATACCTCCGTCCAGCACTGCCTGCTCTTTCCCTGCTGCCGGCACCACTGTGAAAAAAACAGAGGGCGGCAGCAGCAGGGAAAGAGCAGGCAGCGCTGGACGGAGGTATGGGGGAGAAGGGAGGCGTGTGTCTGAGCTGCAGGTCGCACAGGTTGCGATTGCAGCTCGATACAGCCCTGTGTGCAAACATCTTGCATTTCCTCTATATAATCTAATCGGTATTTTGGTTTGGTTCTGTCTCTGATTGGATTTCTGAAAAAGCTCTGCCCCCCTCTAAGGTGTGTGTGTGGGGGGGGGGGGGCAGGCGCCATTTCATTCTTCGCTTCAGGCAGCAGATTGCCTTGAGCTGCCCCTGGCTAAAACCTGTTGTTTCTTTCTCTTCAACATCAATAAAATTCATTCGTTCCTTTCTGAACACACTACTAAAACACTTATCCCCTCTTTACTCACCTCCCGTCTAGACTATTGTAACCTACTGCTTGCTGTTCTCCCTCTGAATCATCTCTCTTCGCTCCAATCTGTTCAGTACTTTGCTGCACAGCTAATCTTCCGCCAGACTCATCATGCTCATATTACTCCTCTTCTCAAGTTACTTCATTGGCTCCCTATCCGTTTCCACATCCAGTTCAAACTTCTTCTGCTGACCTATATGTGCATTCACTCTGCAGCTCCTCACTACCTTTCCTCTCTTATCTTTCTGTACACCATTCCTCGGGAACTCCACTCTTCTGGCAAATCGCTTCTATCTGTGCCCTTCTTTTCTATTGCTAATTCCAGACTTCGCTCCTTTCATCTTGCTGCTCCTTCTGCCTAGAACAAACTACCTGAGTCTATATGTGAGGCACCTTCTCTGTCCCTTTTCAGATCCAGGCTGAAAACTCACTTCTTCACTGCCACTTTCAGATCTTGACTCAACTGATTTCCTTTGTGTTTCCTTACTATTCCCCCAAGATGCATCCTATGTTTTCAGCTACTGTGTTGCCTGTCTTGACTAGATTGTAAGCTCTGATGAGCAGGGACTATCTTTCACATGTCTGTGCAGCACTGCATATGTCTTATAGAACTATACAAATGTTCAGTAGTAGTAGTAGTGTTGTGGCATTCTTAAAACTCTGTACAATGTCCCCTGATAGACCCGTTTCTGCCCTGACAGCAGTTGCATTCAGCAGGAGCATCCCAAGTTTACTTTGAAAGCTTTGGGTCCAACTGGCCCTGTTCCATTGTGAAATAAAAGTGGCATCATGCCTGCTGAATGAAGCAATCAAGCCCACTCTGTGTGATGTAATCCAAGACTATGGCTACCGCATCTAGCCAACCGTAGGGTTTCACTGCAAGAAATCTTCTTGAAGAAATGAAAAAAACTTTCTTCATATTTCGAAGGATTTAATATATTTGCAAAGGTTCTTTTTTCAGGCTGTGCTCTTCTGTGGGGTATCCTGGGAGCTGGAGTGCTTCTGGAATGAAACTGGGCATGAGCTTCTTAAGCAGGTTGGTGAATGCTACCATGGCAGCCTAGTATGTGTGAAGGATCTTTAATGCTAATCACCAGCAGTAGCTGCATAGGACAGAATTTTGTATTCTCAAGGTCATGGCGTTTTTTTCTTTTTGGACATATCTGCTGACAGCCTTAATTGAATCTTCTGGGTAGTGTAGCCTACAACCTTGATCTACACAAATCCTGCAGTTTCATAAAAGCCAAAACGTTTTTTCATTTAGAGCTAGGACAGTGGTTAATGGAATGCTACAACATTCCTCCTCCATCACATGGAGCACAAAGGTCACATTACTGTACTAATGGGCACATATTACTGAGATGGCTCCAGAGCAGTTATTACAGTTTGAGATGTCCCCAACCGTCTCATATACATAAGAATATAAGAACAGCCATCCTGGTTCAGACCAAAGTGGCCTAAAAAGTAGTTAGATTCCATGCTACTTACTCCCAGGGAGAAGTAACTTTCCCCACTTCTAAATTATTAATAGCAGTTTATGGACTCTTCCTTCAGGAAATTGGCCAAACCTTATCTGAGACACAGGTATGCTAAGTGCTTTAACCACATCTGCCAGCAACAAATGTCAAAATTTAACCATAGGGTATGTTTACTAAATGGCGTTAAGGGAGCATGTGTGCTGTTAATGCCCCTTATCGTCACTCTAGCGCCCTTAACGCCACGGAACCGCTGCTTTAAGGGGCATTAAAAGCACCAGCGGTGTTAAGGGCGCAAGGAGTGGAGAGTGGGCATTAACGGGGCGGGGAGTGGGCATTAACAGCATGTGCTCCCTTACCACTGATTGCACAATTTCCTAAAAAGTAGGAAAGGGCACCATGCTGATATTGCAAATGGGGCACAGGGAGTGGCACATTGGTCATGAAGTGGGGATGCTGGTAGACAGGGTAGACTAAGTAGCTGCCTAGGTGGCACATAAGAGCATAGGAACAGACGTTCCAAATATATGCCATCCCTGTTCAATATTGGCCAATCTAGGGCACAAGTACCTAGCTGGGTCCCTAAAAGACACACATGTCCAACAATTTATTTATTTTATTTTTATTTATTTCCAGTCTCTTCTATACCGCGCTATTCAATACCAGTGCGGTTTACAGTGAACATAGAACTACACATTTTCTTGGGTACTTTGTGTTTACAATGAACAGGGTGTTTAAACTTGGATAACAGGGGGTAACTATTTACAATCTTGCACGAGGCGGGTTCGCATCATTTTGCCTAGTCCTGGGAGCTTTGTGTTGGACCCATGGACGGGGCTGATATGGCGTTATCTGTCGGGTAGTGCAGGAGGAAGAGGTGGTGCTTCAAGGCCTTCCTGAACTGGCATAGGTCAGGAATTGCACGCATGTTGTGAGGCAGGGCGTTCCAGCATCTGGGTGCACAGAATTTGAAGGCTCTGCTTGCAGTGGACTGGGTACATTGGGTTATTGCCTTTGGTACTGTCAGTGTGTTGAGTGCTACTGATCTTCTGGACCTGTTAGTGGGAGTGGTCTGGATCAATTCAGATAGTGATGAGGATGACAACCCGTGAATGGCTTTAAATGTTAGGAGTAGGGTTTTGTACTTGAGTCTGCTATGTATCGGAAGCCAGTGGAGGTGCTTCAGTATGGGTGTCACATGGTCATTCCTGGATGCTCCGTATAGGACCCTTGCTGCAGTGTTCATTGCAAGTTGCAGTGTGTTCAGAGTGGTCTGAGGGAGCCCATGTAAGATCGCGTTAGCGTAATCAAAGTGTGGCATGATCAGCGCCTGGTAAATTGTCCTAAAGTCTTCTGGTTCCAGCAGGGCTCGTAGGGGTCTGAGGGATCTTATCTTATGGTATATCGACTTGACTATATTGTTTATGTGTAACTTCATATCCATCCTCTGGTCTAAAGTGACGCCGAGGTATCTGATCGTGGGTTTGGTCTGGAGATCTGCTTCCTTGACGCTTAGGAAGGGTGGTGTGGAGAAGTTTAAATTCCTCGTAATGAAGAGTACTTCCGTTTTTTTGTGTTGGATCCTGAGGTTTTGGGTTTGGAGCCAGTGGGATACGGCGTTAAAGCAATTTGTTAGTGGCGAGAGGTCTGGGTTCTCCATTGAAAAAGGCATGTATAACAACACGTCATCCGCGTATATCAAGCAATTGACACTGAATGACCGGATCAGGTTGCATATCGGCTGCATGTAGACATTGAACATCAGGGCCGAGAGGGAGGAACCCTGCGGGACACCCTGCTTTTGGTGGAAGGGATCGGATGAAGTTGCCCCGGAACGTACGTGCTGCCATCTGTCAGAAAGGTAGGACTTGCACCAGTCCAGTGCTCTGTCCGTGATCCCCTTTTCCCTGAGACGTTCCAGCAGAAGCTCATGGCTTACCGAGTCGAATACAGCTGCAATGTCCAAGAAGATGAGGACCACCCCTTGACGGATGTTGTCGATTCCTGTTATTATGTTGTTGAATAGTGTGGTAAGGAGTGTTTCAACTTGGTGGGCTTCTCTGAAGCCGTGTTGGCAAGGGTCCAGTGGTGCAGAGGTTTCGATGTGTTCTTGAATTTGCATCTGGACTTCCTTCTCAATTATTTTTGCTAACAGCGGTATGCTCGATATTGGTCTGTATGAGTCTGCCTTCTGGGGGTCAAGCTTGCTGTTTTTTAGTAGAGGTCTTATGGACGTGCGCTTTAGGGATTGCGGGAATGCACCTGTTGTGAAGGATTGGTCCATGATTTTGGCTATAGTGGGGCTAAGGTTAGATCGTAGGTCTCTAATCCAGAATGCAGGGCAGGGGTCAGTCTGAGCTGTGGTCGTGTTGATTGCTGCTATGATGTCCTCAATACGTTGCTTGGGAGGTGTGGAGAAGATGGTAAGGGGAGTTTGATAGTTCGGCTTGAAGGCGTCTCCAGGTGCTGGAGCGGTGCTTATCTGGCATATTTTGGATAGTAAGTGGTTCGCAAATACTTGAGGGTGGATCCTGATTGTTTGCTCTGCGGCTGGTTCCTTTGTCAAGTCCTTGACAAGGGCAAACAAGTCGTGTGGTTTGCTCAGTGATCGTTTTAGCATGTCTGTGTGGAAACGCCACATGCTTGCAGATATTGCTTCGCAATGCACTGTCAGGTGGGAGGTATATGCTCTTTGATCATCAGCTGTGCATGAGCGGCACCAGCGTCTCTCCAGTTTCCTTAGGAGGGTGAGAGAGGATTTCAGCTCAGCAGAGTACCAGGGTGCGGATGCGCGCTTCCCAGGAGGTTTGGTGGATGGCAGACATAGTGCAAGTGAACTGAATGTTTCATTCCATTTGGAGACCAGGACTTCAGGATCGTGTGCTGTCGAGGTGAGTAGTGGGTGCGCTGTGCTTAGTATCAGTTCCTTGTTGAATGTCTGAAATCTTTACTTTGGGGCCTTGGCTTGGCCACTGACTGCTCTGGCAGTCAATGCCTGTACTGTGGCAAACAGCTGACTCTCAGTGCCCCCTGAATAATGGTATAATGACCTGTCCCACAGGAATCTGACGAAACCTTCCCTAATCCCAGCTAGATGAGGAGCCTTCCTGACATCCTCTGGTACTGAGTGCCAGACTGTACCTATGTACTGAACCAGCATCATTGTCTGTCCCCTAGTCTCCCCATAATGTGACGGTGTAAACAACCAAGCTACGTTTACCCATTCCACACCATTCAGTAATGTGTAGACCCCTATCATATCTCCCCTCAGCCATATGACCTCCAAGGTGAGCCAAACCTTTGTAACCTCCTCACATAGGGGTATCCTACCATCCCCATCACAATCTGTGATTGCCATCATGATCATACAGTGACAATGGCAGAACACAGTCATACTGCTGCTATGGAAAGGTGATGTGCCACATGGAGCAGTCCAAGGGACATTGGACCTTAGGCAGATATCCCAGAGGGCCCCCCCAGAGGGCCCCCCCCCACACAGCCACTGACCCTAGGTATAGAGAACAAGGCAGAAAGTACTTGCAGATGTAGCCCACCGGCTGCCATCCTATCCCCGAGACTTATTGGTGGCAGGCGAGGACGTGGTTCCTGAGACAGCAGATGAAGGGGGGCTGTGTGGCCATCCATGTGTACCTCTGCCCACCATCCAGGCCCTGCACCCCAGGCACTCACCCAACCCTCATGTTGGACAGGCTGGAACTGCGCACCACCACCACTGATAGCATATGAGCATGCTAGCATGATGTGGTGGTGGTGGTGGTGGCATTGTCAGCAGCATCCATCTGTAGCAGATCAAAGCCTTGTTCTGGTCCTGTGCACCATGCACATTGCAGCATGTGCCAAGGTCTGTCTGAAGGGGAGCATGTCAGCCATAGGGACTAACATGCCCATATGGCAACAATGTGGTGCAACACATTGATGTAGATGTAGATGTGTAGAGGGTCACAGGTCCAAGTCCCAACTGGGGAGCCTGTATTGCATGTCCATGTGGCTAAGGTTTAGCCAATGGTGTAGGCACAGCACCAGCATGTGCAACCCCCAAGGAGCCAGCCAGCAAGAGTACAAACACCAATCAGCAGCACAGATAGGCTTGACTATCCACAGCTGGCTGGAGAGGGAGGCTGATAGCACACTGGGCGAGCACTAACAACATGCATTGAGGGCAAGGGGCGCTATTAACAATCCTTGAGCTGACATGGAGACATGAGTGGCAGACTCGAATGTCAACCATTGCCACTTTTGCACAGCACGCCAATGTGAGTGTATGCATTTGGCTACTCTTTGTCTTGTGGCTTTCTGCACTTCACTTTGCCTCATATTGGCTGAGCTTTTCCCAGCCTATGTCTGCAAATGTGCATAGCGAGAAGCAGAGATTGTGGGTATGGCCTGAAACAGGGTGCCTGTCTTGGTGGTAGGATCAATGGCTAAGACTATATTGTGCCCATCTGCCACATGCATGGCCCGGGAGGCCACAGAATGTCATGATGAGGGGGCACGCTCACTCTGACCAAGCAGTAAACATGGCACGGCTATGTATACACATAGTGCTATATAATGTCTGGTTCCAGTGATGTAGATGCAATCTCTGTGTGGGGATCCCAATCACTGAGCCAAATGTTGGGTGTCCATGCTGAGTATCACAAGGCAGGATGTGCATGGGCACATGCAGTGTGTCCTGACTACTGGAGCAGCCAGAGTTGGTATGTGCATGGCTGGAACAGCCCAGTGATGGGGAGCAGGCATGGTCTGACTGCGCTTGCTGTGATGGAGTGTTAATCCTCAATGGTTGGGAACAGCAGTGATTCCTGGCCTATTCTATGTGGCAGGACAGTAGCATGAGTCCCACGCTAGCCTATATGCCCCCAACTGCATTTGCTGTCCCTGGCATCAGCTTGTTACCACTGCTCTGGGAAGCAGAGGGCCCAGTTGTGACTGGCACCAACACCATACTCAAAATGTGCAGGAAACAAGGTGACTAGAATAACATACTGCATCATTGCTTGTGTGCAGAAATAACTGGCACACACAAGTAATGATGTGGACCTGCAGCATGTCCAGCAGAGACCATCTCTAACAGTGCAGGTTCTGTGGACCAGGTGCTGGATGGCCATCCTCACCTTCAGGGTGACTGCTTAACTTAAATCCCTTGATAGCAGAGTTGGTAATTGTTATGTGCATGTAGCAGTGCATTCTCCATTTCTTGATCAGCTGCAGACTGCTGTTTTGCATTTGCAGTGCCTCATGGGTAGTGGAGAGGACAATCTATAGAGGCACAGCAGACAGTTTGAGCAGAGACCAGTAGGCTCTTTTAGTCCAGACATTGCTGTGTAGAGCAGTTAGGAGGTGTAGCCTACTAGCTAGTGCAATGTCTCCACAGGCAAAGGTCCAGGGTTTGATTTCCACTTGTTCTTCTTGTGCCTGGGTGCTAATCAGGTTACTTCCCTGCCTTTCTGTGACTTGCAGACAATCATCCTTCAATGTTTCTATGCATTCTGGCCACACGTTGGATAGGCAGAGATGATAATACCCATCATGGACTTCTGAGGGCATAGCTTTACTGGTTCAGCTGTGGCCCATTGCAACACATCAGTGATGTATATGCAGCAGATGTAGGGGACAAATGGTATGACTGAAATTTATACTGTGCCATCACTGTGACCTCCAGAAAAGGGGATATATCTGATACATTCAGGCACATCCCACTCTTTGCATGACCATCTCCTGCACTGTTCTCCCATCATTACTTGCTCCATATGGGGCATACGGGATCAACTTGTCCTTTTCTTTATCTTTATTCGTTGCTTTATATACCACCCACACCAAGGCACCAGAGCGGTTTACAATATAAAATCAAAATTTTGAGCTTCAGAAAAAGGAAACAGAACTCCATTGGTTTGATAGAAAAGGGATAGAGTTAAAAATAAAGATAAGCAGATAGGCATGGGACTCAAAGGAACAGCCTAGCAGGGGAGAACAAACAATGCAGGAAGCTAAGGGAGGGCTGGAGGGGGGAGGAAGGAAGTGTCAGATCGAAGGCAGCACAAAAAAGATGGGTCTTTAGAGCAGCCTTGAATTTGACAAAGGAGAGTTCAAGGCGGAGGGCGGAGGGGAGCGAGTTCCAAAGCTTGGGGCAAAGGAAGAAAAAGGCAGCGGAGCGGGTAGATTCTACCATGCCACTGTGTCAGGTGTATTATCTTGCAGTTGCACAGGCTGAGGCACCAGTCCCACCCACACAAATGGTGATACATTTGCTCCATTTATTTTTATTTATTTATTTAGCTGTATTTATATCCCGCTTTTCACCGTGCTTTGGCACTGTTACCTAGGGATCACTCACACCAAATGATCTTGGCCAGTCAGATCCCACATACCAAACATACGAAACTCTCTGCTCGGAATCTCCATGGCACAGATCTTCAACCAACATCTGGCTGTCAGGTGTATTCCTGTATTTGCCAGTCAACTGCTCCACCATGGCCATCAAAGGTCCTTTGAAAAGTTGGGCAAATCATACAGACCTCTCCTGTAACTATTCTACATCACCGCTCATGGTCAATCCATACTTTGCTGCCCACATCAGGTACATGTTTCCTCCACGCAGATACTGTTCAGGCCTATTGCACGTGAGACACTGACAGTACTGATGGATACCCGTCCTCACCTCACCTCACCTCACTATAGCTTATGGCAAGGCCTAGGTTTTCAGAAACACCTAGGACTGCATGCCATGCACAGTGCCCCCGGCTGCTGCCACCCCTCTGCCACCCGCCAATGACACTGCTGCCACCCACACTGGCCAGCATCCCTAGGCAGCCACTTATACTTCCTAATCAACAGCACAGCCCAGATGTTTGGTCCAACATACTCATCACATGTACTGCAACATAGAAGGGCAACAGGCCAATCAGCTCCATCAGTTACTACCAGTCCTTCCATACATACCTTTTTCACTGGCTTCCCTGCCCCATTTCTGCCATGCAGAGGTTTTCCTGCCTTAGGGTGCATGTTTGACATCTTACTGTACGCTATCCTGTTAGCGCGCGCTAAGTGTCGGATAGCGCCCTTAATGCCGGAATGCCTCCAACATGCCCAGAACCCTTTCCACACAGAAAACCCTTATCACTGCTCTTAACGCACGCTAAAGGGTGCTACCTTAGTGCCCTTTAATAAACATACCCCTATGTATTGAATGAAAAAAATATTTTCTCTAATTTGTTTTAAATCTATTGCCAACTGACTTTATTGAGTGTCCACTAGTCTTAAATGTTTGTAAGTTTTAAAAGAGTAAACAGCCTATTTACTTCTACCTAGACCCCAATCATATTTCCAGTTAGCTATCTTTTCTCCAAGCTGAAGATTTCTAACTCATTTGGCCTTTGCTTATAAGGGAGCCGTTACATCCCCTTTATCATTTTGGTCACTCTTCTCTGCTGCTCTTTCTAATTCCACTATATCTGTTTGTGATGTGGCAATTAGAATTGTACGCCATGGAGCAATAAAGAGATATTATGATATTTTTTGTTTTGTTTTCTATTTCTGTCCTATTTCCACATCGCATTTCAAGTGCAATGTTCAACGGGCAGTTAACAACTTCAACATCCAAGGAAAAGACCTAGGGCCCGATATTCAAAGAACCTTGTAAATGCCCCTCAGCGGGATATCCCTGGGTACCGCGACTATATGCCCTGCTGCTACGTAGCTAACATCAAAGCATTCCAGGGGCTTCCATGGGTGGTACCCAGGGATAACCGGTCATTGTTGATATTCAGCCATTGTCCGGTTATCCCTCGATGGCAAAAGTTAGGTGCAGCAAAAGCCGTCCTTTTACCGTTGAAACAAACCGGGCAATGGCTGAATATCACCACTGCCCGGTTAGCTCCCAGCTCCCGTGGCTGACTTTGGTATTCAATGCTAGTGGCCAAATATGGCCCCAGCATTGAATATCCAGGTTTAGTGTTCATCGGTGATGTCTAGGCACTATAATCGTACTAGCAGCCTCTGCAGAATATCAAGCCCCCAGTGTGTTACTTTCCAACTGTTTATTACAATAAATAAAGTTAAAGCGCTGACTGCAATAGTTGCAATGAAGAGGAAGCACTGTTCTGATTCAACATGCAGCAGGCTAAGTCTATCTATATTATCTGTTCCAGCTGGACTATTGCTGACAAGGTGGATTGTGGAATTGGCTGAATGGCAGGACACTGAAACTGTAGCAGGAGTGGATAATATTTTTTCACTCAATATTTAATCAAAATTTGGAATTCGTTACCGGAGGATGTAGTAAAAGCTGTTAGTATAGCCAGGTTTAAAAAAGGTTTGGACAAGTTCCTGGAGGAAAGGTACAGAAACCATTATTAAAGAGGACCCGGGATATCCACTGCTTGCCCCAATATAAGCATTGTGTCTTTTGGGGCAACTGCTAGGTACTTGTGACCTAGATTGGCCACTGTTGGAAACAGGATATTGGGCTTGATGGACCTTGGTCTGACCCAGTATGGCATATTTTATGTTCTTATGTTCTTATAATTGGGCAGCAGTAATATTGCATGCTGCCTGGTTAGCGATCTGTGCCGAAAAGATAGGCAAGAAAAACCCTCAATTATCTTTTTAGGCACAGGAGCTAACAGGGCAGCATGCAGCTACTGCCCGGTTACCTAATATAGCTTCTGGCATGTGTGGGGATCCCAAGATATTCAATGTCAGGACCACATATGACCCCGGTATTGAATATCTGGGGTTAAGGGTCAGTGGGTAGGGCTATGCGCCGTAGCGGCGCATAGCCTGCCCAAAAGAATACTGTGCCCATAAATCACAAAGAAATGACCCCCCTTACTATGTGGAAGAAAGACCCAGCAATCTCCTTCTAGTTGCATGTTGCCAAGGAAATCCACGAGATAGTCACAACATGGAAAACTATCCACAGGGTCAGAGGAGTCAACATTGACTCAACAACACTTAACAATATAACACGTTTTCTAATGTAACTAGTCACTTGCACCCAAGCCACCACTAAGGAAACCTAATACAGATCCTTTACATCTGTATGGCTTTATTTGTGCAACGAAAGAGCACTTAGGCCCAAATTCATAGTGGACTCTTTCCCATACCATGCATATGCAAATAAATTCTTTAGTAACTAAGGCCTTGTTGTTTGGCAATTTCCAATAGGCTGTTATGTTAATATTCAAAAGATTTGCCTTGGTAACTTCAGGAGATGCAGACAAATCTGCCTCCCCCCCCCCCATTCCTCTCCCCCCTCTCTCCATTGACTGTTTACATTTTCTCGGCAGCTGAGATTGCTGGCAGAATATCTTTGGTTATATTCAGTGGCAGTAAAAATGCCGCTGAATATTCAAAGTAAATCAGATAAAGATAGGTGGGTTATAAGTGAAATAAATCATATGATGTTAATTTTGTCATTTACAGCTCTGCTGAATATGACCCCCTTAAAATTATGTTTTACAAAAAGCGGAGAACCATATATTCTGCAGTATAATGAAGGTAGAGACTGAGTCCTAGGAATTCCTGTTTCATATTAAACAGAGGAATTGCGTTCCTATGAGTTCCTACTCCCACTTGAGATTTGTGAGCAGGGCCAGCACAAGGAGATTAGTCACCCTAGCGAACCTCATCCCTTGTACCTCCTCCCCCCATGTGGTGCCCATTGTCACTGCTGCCGCTCCTCTTTGGGACCGACAGCTGTGGCAATAGTCACAGCCCCGCAGAGCTTTCCTTCAAGCTTCGGCACCACTGGGCTGTTGGCTTCTGCCACTCGATGCCAACTTCCTGTGCAAACAGGAAGTTGCCATCAAGAGTTGGAGATGGGTGGAAGCAAACAGTCCCATGGCGCTGACGCTTGAAGGTAAGCTTCACAGGGCTGTTTGCAGCTATTGCCATCGCTGTTGGTCCCAGAGCTCGGTGACAGCAGCAGAAATGGGCACCTCCGGAGGTCCAGCACTCTAGGCGGCCACCTAGTTTTCCTAATGGTAGTGTGGACCCTGTCTGTGAGCACATGTTTTCTTGACTGGGATATTATGTTCTGTACCTACACAATTTTACAAAGTATGCCAGAGATGTGACATCTCTGCTGATTTAAAACTTCTGCATTTGACTGCTGAAGAAGTTAATTTTATATTGTGTTATACAAAATTAACTTTTTAATATAGTGGGGGTATATTGCAATTAACTTTCAGCCTTCTGGGCAATCAATTGTTACAACATAAAGATCTCAGACTCAATATCTTTTGGCTTGGAAGCTTCACTTGAGTTGAAACTTAATAAATATAAATAAGTTCTCATTAAGTATTAATATATCTCTTCTGAGCTTCGTATTCACAAAAGACAGCTAAGAAAACATTAGAGCTCTTTCCACCATCACTGCAGCTGCAACAACATATAGAGATTGCACTCAAATGCAAGCCAACAATATTCAAAGTTACACATTTTTGTGCATCTGGTTCACATTAGTTCTGTTGTCTTTCATTGCTCTGTGTGTGTAGCTTGCACTGCTTCTGCCTTGTCGTACATAAAGTCACTAAGAAAATGTAAAATTTAAGGGATGAAAGCTAATAAGTAAAAACCCATAGAGTGGATGATTTAATAAGTTTCAACGCACGACCCCATACTGTCCATGACCACAGTCCCCTGGTTGGACCACAGATTCCAAATACCCGTGCACAACTACTGCCACAAGAGCACCAGAAGTCCAGCCAGCACCCCCAGAGCACCACCACGAAGATTCCGAAAGGCATTGAGAACACCATCGCTGCTATCAACACCACCACTGCACAAACCGACCCCTGCCCGGCCCTCTGGATAAAGGCGCTACGCAGCAAATTTAGCCCGTTCATAGCCAGAATCATGGACCTGTCATTCTCAACAGGCTTGTTCCCAAAAAGCCTCAAACACACATCTATCAGACCTCTGCTGAAAAACAACAAACTGGACCCCCAGAAGGTTGAATCATACCGGCCTATATCAAGCATACTACTACTGGCCAAGATAATTGAAAAAGAAGCCCAATGCCAAATACAATGCCACATCGAGACCGCCGCTCCGCTAGACCCCTGCCAACATGGATTCAGGGAGTCTCACGGTGTTGAAACACTCCTCACCACCCTCTTTAATAACATAATGGCTGGAATCAACAACACCCGACAAGGGTTTGCCCTCATCTTTCTGGATATAGCCGCTGCGTTTGACTCAGTAAGCCACGAGCTCCTCCTGGTGCGACTTAAGGAGAAGGGTATTCGTGATGCAGCCCTAAATTGGTGCAAGTCTTACCTGTCTGACAGATGGCAGCACGTATGATCCGGTGTCACAACATCAAAACCATTCCACCAGTGGCAGGGTGTACCACAGGGATCCTCCCTCTCCGCCCTGATGTTCAATGCATACATGCAGCCCATCTGCACCCTTATCCGATCATTCAACGTCGACTGCTTGATATATGCCGATGATGTACTGCTTTACATGCCATTCTCAACCGACCAGCCAGACCTCTCCCCACTGACAAGCTGTTTTGACGCCGTAGCCAACTGGCTGCAGTCTCAAAACCTTCGAATACAGCACAAGAAGACAGAAGTCCTCTTCATCACGAGGAACCACAACTTCACCCCTCCAGCCTCCTTAAAGGTCAAGGATGTGGAGCTAATAACTAAACCCACAATCCGCTACCTAGGAGTCACACTAGATAAACGCCTTGACATGAAGGCCCATAAGAACATAAGATATGCCATACTGGGTCAGACCAAGGTCCATCAAGCCCAGTATCCTGTTTCCAACAGTAGCCAATCTAGGTCATACGTACCTAGCAGTTTCCCCAAAAGACACAGGTTCCACAATGCTTGTACTGGGTCAAGCATTGATATCCTGGGTCCCTTCTTAATAATGGTATATGGACCTTTCATCCAGGAACTTATCCAAACCTTTTTTAAACCCAGCTACACTAACAGCCTGTACTACATCCTCCGGTAACAAATTCCAGAGTTTGATTACACGTTGAGTGAAAAAATATTTTCTTTTATTAGTCTTAAATAGTTTACCCTGTAGCTTCATTGCATGTCCCCTAGTCTTTCTATATTCTGATAACGTAAACAATCGATCTATGTTTACCCGTTCCGCTCCATTCATTAATTTGCCCACATTAATTTGCCCACATAAGCAACACAGTAAGAGCAGTCTACCACAAGATTTGGACACTCAGGCACCTACGTCCCTTGCTTGAGCCTGATGACTTCCGGACAATATATCAAGCGCTGGTGATCCCGCATTTCGATTACACAAATACAATTCTACAAGGGCTCCCGCAATCCACCCTGAATCCACTCCAGCTCGCAATGAATGCCACCGCCAGAGTTCTACATGATGCCTCTAGGAAGGATCATGTGACACCCATCCTGAGACATCTACACTGGCTCCCCATCCAAGGCAGAATCTCGTTTAAATCCCTACTACTGACATTCAAAGGCCATCAACAAGGTCTCCTCCACCTCTCTCACGGAGCTTATCCATCCGACCCCCTCTAACAGATCCAGAAGAACCACAACAGGTAATACCCTGGTAATACTGAAGGAAATAACACAATGCACCCAGGCAACGACAAACAGGGCATTTAAGTTCTATGCGCCTAGATGCTGGAACGACCTACCACCCAACATACCCACAATCTCCGACCTGGCCCATTTTAGAAAGGCATTGAAGCATCACCTTTTCCTCAAACACTATTCGGATGACAGCGCACGAACATACACCCCCCTCCCCCATGCACACCACACTAAAACACACGGCAAGTGATGTGGCATCCATACCCATGGGCGCCATCTTCAACTATGCTTACTTGGAGATTACATCATGTATATATCCCTACCCTGGTAAAGTGGAGACAGCCTTGATTATACGCTCCTTGTAAACAGCAGCATGTAAATACACTCTGTGAATATATGTATATAAGTTTTGTAAATAATTACCCCAGCGTTGTCCAAGTTATAGTACCTGTTTCTATGTAAATACAGCGCAGCCCAGCCTGCAATGTATAATCTACTGTTGTATGTAAACTGCACTGATATTAATTTCCTTATTAAGACCACTAGGGGTCACAGTCTCAAGTCAAAATATCCACGACTGTTCTCTAAGTTGTAGCAGGGCTAAACGATCACCGCCCCGAGGATGAAGAGGGACATGATCGATAATTGTCCAAGACAGTTGAGAAAATGCATGTCCTTGTTGGAGACAGTGTTCAACAATAGGTGCAGAGAGTACCTGATTGCGAGTCTGAGAGGCATGTTCACCCAACCGGGTACGCATGCTACGAGATGTCCGTCCAACATACAGCAAAGGGCAAGGACATTTCCTTGTGGACTTGATGAGATTAGTCTTGAAACGTAATTATTTTTTGTCCGAGGGCAGATTCTATCAACAGGTGTTTGGTATAGCGATGGGGGCGTCTGCAGCACCATCCATTGCCACCCTGTATATGGCTGATTTTGAAGAACAATTCTTACATAATTCAGCTTTGTTTGAACATGTTATATTTTGAAAGCGCTTTCTTGATGATGTCTTTTTTCTTTGGAATGGGACTCGTATGGATTTGGACAATTTTCTTGTTTGGCTCAATAATTGTAAACCTAATCTGACTTTTACGGCCCACATTGCTGAACATCATATTGAATTCCTGGACATGATGGTTACTAAAGGAGCTGAGGGATTCAGCACATCACTATTTCGGAAGGATGTTCAACGAAATAGTTTGTTACACTATAAAAGTTTCCATCCTGGACCCTTGCGTAGGGGTTTGCCTTTTGGACAATTTTAACGCCTTCGGCGTTTATGTTCCCCGGTGGGAGATTTCCAAATTCATGCAAAGGATTTATGTGCTCGATTGCTGCAGCGTGGCTATCCATATAAAGTGGTTCATACATCTTACCTTCCGGCCTTGTATGTTCATCGATCCTGGCTATTTGATCAAGCACCTGCTCAGGGTGGTAATGAACCTTCTGAGGCTATTGTGGGTGATTTGCCCTTTACTACCTTGAGTTCTGAGGTGGTTAAATTGTTGAGAATGCATTGGCATATGTTGCGGCTGCATTCTTGTTTTAATAAGCCCCTACGTATAGCCTTTACTCAAGGGGCTAATCTCCGCGATTTGGTCGTTCGATCTACCCCACAAATTGATCGACCAGCCTTACCTCCAATGCAGTTGGCTGGTCATATTAGCTGTGGTGACTGTACGTATTGTAGTACGACTCTTCAGGGTGTGAAATGGCAACACCCGAGGACGGGGAAAATTTTTTATTGCCGTTGGAATACTGATTGTGGATCGAAATATGTGGTATACCTTTTGCAGTGCCCCTGCCCTTTGCTGTATGTTGGACGGACATCTTGTAGCATGCGTACCCGGTTGGGTGAACATGCCTCTCAGACTCGCAATCAGGTACTCTCTGCACCTATTGTTGAACACTGTCTCCAACAAGGACATGCATTTTCTCAACTGTCTTAGACAATTATCGATCATGTCCCTCTTCATCCTCGGGGCGGTGATCGTTTAGCCCTGCTGCAATGTAGATTACAGTCGTGGATATTTCGACTTGAGACTGTGACCCCTAGTGGTCTTAATAAGGAAATTGAATGGACGAGTCTCTCCTGATGCTATCTTCCATGACGCAGTGGGGGTTCCCCTGACTCTGTGGGGTTTCCCCTGCAAGCTGATTGGTTTACTGTTCTGAGTGAAAGCAGTTTGTAGCCAATAGGAAGATCTCTTCTGCTGACGAAATCCGGGTTAAAAACTCGGCATTTTTTTGCAGTTAACACAGATGAACGAGCATTGCACTTGATACAGGACTGTGTTCCGAAACGTGCTATTCATTGAAGACTGTGTTCTGCTGGTCTATGAGAATTATTTCATCGTACAAAAAAGCTAAGTTTTTATCAAAGATTGATTTATAAAATAACTTAATAAAATGGATGTGGCCATCTGGAGTGGTTAGGGTAATTTCCTAGCCTCCCTTGACCTTATCCTACAAGATGAAGTTAACATTTAGTTGTTGTTTGGGAAGAGGCACTCTGGTAATTTTTTGGATACTTGAGGGATGTATAAAAGCAATGGGCAAAACTGAAAGGGGATATTTTAAGGGCAACAAACATTTTTGTTAGTAAAGTAAATAAATGTAAAAGGAAAAGAAGGCCACTATGGTTCTCCAAAGAAGTAGCTGAAAAGGTGAAGAAAAAGAGGGTGGCTTTCATAAAATACAAGAGATCACAGAGAGAGGAAGACAAGCATCAATATTTGGAAAAAAATAGAGAAGCAAGGAAAATAGTCAGGAAAGCAAAGATACAAAAAGAAGGAGAAATAGCCAATGCAATAAAATGGGAGGACAAGACATTTTTCAGATATTTTAGAGAGAGGTGGAAGTGTAAAAGTGGCATTATCAGACTCAAGAGTGAAGGGGAGGAATATGTAGAAACTGATGAGGATAAAACAGAATTGCTTAACAAACATTTCTGTTCTGTGTTCACAGATGAAGGGCCAGGAGCAGGACCTCAGAAAACACCCACAAACAGGAAAAGAAGCGAGGGGCATCTTGAACAATTTTCAGAAGACTGTGTTTGTGAGGAAATAGCTAAACCAGTGGTTCTCAACCCAGTCCTCTGGGACTCCCAGGCCAGTCAGGATATCAGGATAGCCACAATGAATATACATGAGATAGATCTGCATACAATGGAAGCTGCCTAGTTCGAACAGCAGGCAGCCAGAAGTGAAAACTTTTATTTATTTATTTATTTATTTTATGCAGTTTTTAAAAGTAACACAATATAATTCACTTATATTGTGTTATTGTTCACTTCTTACAGAATTCACTTGTTACAGAAAAGAACCATGTCACATAAAGAAAAATGAAACAATTCAAGCCTTATGAGACTGAGACACAAAATAAATCCATGTTCACTAGCCCACCACTAAAGAGAGATGGCCAAAACTATTATCAGAGGAAAGCATATAGGTGATGAGACACATGCTGGTGCAGATATCCACTTTAATGCTCTACTATTCCCCTCCTAAGAGGGAGGACCCAGTGATTCCAAGGGCTGAGTAGATAGACCCACACTTTTCCCCAGAACAAATTGAGTTAAATTGCTGGGATCAAAAAAGATGTAATTAACCCCCTGAAGTTCTATCAGACACTTGCACGGATATCGTAGGAAAAGTAGGCCCCCTAACTGCAAGATCTTAGAGCGCAGCAATAAATACTGCCGTCTGCGCTTCTGAGTCTCTTTAGACACATTGGGAAACATACGGATAGAAGCTCCCATAAATAATTCATCCCTAGCTTTAAAATAAAATTTTAATAACCAGTCCCAATCAGGCTCGAGGGCCATCATAAGCAGGAGAATAGTATGTGGAATTGCTTCAGGATCTGAGGTCTCTAGGAACCCAATTAAATCAAGAGAGTCAAATGATGGTAGTTGAGCAGGGTGCCAACACCGTGAACCAAGTCTGGGGCCAGCCCTGCATGTGTTAATTTAATGGTGTGTGTGCTTTCACTGTGGGCATTCACAGGAGTGAAGTTTGGGAAGAGCACACAAATATGCAGGTAAATTATAAAATACAGTAATTTACACATGTGCCTGCTAAATGTACGTGCAGACATGTACTCCAGCCAGGTCCAACCCATCAGGCAAACTAGGCAGTACCTTCTGTGGGCATGTCACATAGAGCAGGGCATTCAAAGATAAACAATAGATTCTTACAGCTCAGTGGTGGGGGGGGGGGGGGGTAAAGCTTAAGGTTTGCCAGGACGCTAACACCTTGAACGAACTCTGGGGGTGGCTCTGACTCTAGCTAGTGCTTTATAAAGAAAAGTAGGCACCTATAAGCGAGTTCTGGCTGCCTTAAATTGGGTACCTGGTTCTAAAATTACTCTCTACATGCCTCTTATGAAATTACCCTCTTGTAAAAGTACTGTACATGTGATGACAATAGTGTGCATACGTTTAAGTAGAGGCATGTTAGATAGTGGATTTTTGGCAGAGAATAAGTGGAGATACAATTTATGTGCATTGTTTGCATAATATGCGCATACATTTACATTTGCTCCTGTACGTGGATCCCTTTTCCCCTCAATTTCTACAGGATTTATGCTGGTATTGTTTTAGACAACATAGACACTTGTCTTCATAGCATAGCCCCAAAATAGGCGCCTATTTGCACTCTCCACCTAGGCAAGCTGTTATAAAATCAGGGCCGGCACGTCCATTGTGTGAGAATGTTGTTCGCACAGGGCCTCGTGCTTCAGGGGGTCCCGCGCCAACATCATCCCGCATTGAATGGTAGGCAGGGCGGCTTTAGAGGGAGCCGGAGAGGCCCTGGCTCACCTCTAACAGCTGCCGAAGTGAAGCGCGTCTTTTTCCTTCACTTCAGCAGCTGTACTGAAGTTTAGAATGCTGTCGCGCTGAGCGCTGGAAACAGGAAGCCCCCCTTTGAACTCAGTGCGGCAGCGTTCTAACAGCTGCCGAAGTGAAGCACGTCTTTTTCCTTCGCTTCAGTACAGCTGCCAAAGTGAAGGAAAAAGACGCGCTTCACTTCGGCAGCTGTTAGATGTGAACCAGGGCCTCTCCGGCTCCCTCTAAAGCTTTTTAGATAGCTGCGTAGCTCTTCGGGAAGGGAGTAGGGCTTGGACTGGAAATGGGCTGGGGGAGGGGAGCTAGGACTGGAAATGCGCTGTGGAGGGGGGTTTGAACTGGAAATAGCTGATGGGGAGGGGGGCTTGGACTGGAAATGGGCTGAGTGGAGAGGGGCTTGAATTTTAAAATAGCTGATGCGGAGGGGGCTTGGACTGGAAATGGGATGACTGGGAGGAGCTAGGACTGGACATGGGCTGTTGGGGAGGCTAGGATTGGAAATGGGCTGATGGTGGGGCTAGGAAAAGACTGGAAATAGGTTGATGGGGGGCTGGGATTGGAAATGAGCTGATGGAGGGGCTAGGATAGGACTGGAAATGGGCTGTTGGGGGGGCTAGGATTGCAAATGCACTGTGGGGGGGGCTTGGATTGAAATGGACTCATGGAGGGGCTAGGACTGGAAAAAGGCTCATGGGGGGCTTGGATTGAAAATGGGCTGAGTGGGGGGGAGCTAGGACTGGAAATGTATTTATTTAACAGTTTTTTTATACTGCTTTATCATTTCAAAGTGGTTTACATTGTAATTTAAACTTGGCAAATGTACATTAAACAGGGACATTGATAACTTGGATTTTTCTGAGCAATGGAGGGTTAAGAGACTTGCCCAAGGTCACAATGAGTGCTATGGGGAATCAAACCCTGGCCTCTTGGTTCCCAAGCCAGTGCTCTAACCATTAGGCTGAGTAGGGGGCTTGGATTGGAAATGGGCTAAGTGGAGGGGAGCTAGGATTGGTGCTGATGGGGGGCTGGGATTGGAAATGAGCTAAGGGAGGGACTAGGATAGGACTGGAAATAAATGGGGGAGCTAGGACTGGAAATGGACTGATGGTGGGGCTAGGGTTGGAAATGGGCTGATGGTGGGGCTAGGATAGGACTGGAAATGGGCTGATGGGGGGCTAGAACTGGAAATGGGCTGATAGTGGGGCTAGGATAGGACTGAAAATGGATGGGGCAGCTAGGACTGGAAATGGGCTGATGGAGGGGCTAAGAGGATTGGAAATGGGCTGATGGGGGGATAGGATTGGAAATGGGCTGATGCGGGGACTAGAAGGGAGCGTTTGCTGGGTGGGGCTGGAACTAGAAGGGAGCTGATGTTGGGGGAGGACTAAAATGGGATGGGGCTGGGAGACTAAAATGGAGAGGGGAAAAATATTTTATGTGGGAGGGAAGAAAAATCTACTATTGGCTGGGTACTGGGCGAGTAATTAGGGATTGAGGATGGAGGGGTAAAATTTAAGTAGATGAAAAAGGAATAAAGAAAGATGGAGGAAAGAGCAAAAGGAGAAAGATCAGTATGTTAAAGCAGATGTAGAGAGAGAATGGAAAAAAACTAGGAAAGAAGAAAGGACAAATGGACAGCAGACAATGGAGAGATAGCAGAAGACAAGAAGAAACCAGAAGAAAGTGACTGGAGCAATTGTAAATGAAAAATAAAATGCACAAACAGCAAAAGGTAGAAAAATACTTTTTTATTTTGAATTTATTAACTGGAATATGTCAGCTCTGGGAAATATGCTTCTTTAACGTCTGCATTTTGTTTAGTACTCGTACAAGTGGTAATTAATTTATAGTTTTATTTCTGCAGTATTGTTGTACATTCCAAGTTTGGCTTTTGGGGTTCCCAGTTTAATTATTATCTTCTTATTTCTAAATTGTGATCCCTTGTTCTTTGTTTGGTGATGGTCTTTGTTCTGCATGTGTAACCGAGCTGAGGTATTCTTTTATGTAGTTTATATTTGACAGTCCCACTTGTTCTCTTTCCCCAGTAGGTGATGTATTGGTATTCTCTAAGATGTATTGCTTTAATATTTGCAATGTTTCCTTTTGATAGCGTTTGGAGCTTTATGAGTCCTGGTAGTACTGTTCTGATATGGTGGGTTTGCTATGGGTTCTAAATGGACAGTGTTTATAGTACTTCCTAATGTGTCTGGCAGTTGGAACTGGAGTATAGTAATGTAGAAATCGTTTAGTCTTTCTTTATCCATACACTCATTAAGAGGCATGCACTAACTTACTAAAAGTTAGTGCATGGTAACATTATGCAAATATTTATGCAAATGAGTTCCCTTATGCAAATGAGGCCCCACACCCCCCTTGGGCCACCCCTGTATAAAATTACCTTCAATGAGGGCAAATTTCCAAAATTATTACCCAGATAAATGGGCTTTTTGAAGATTGTTCACCATCTTAGTAGGTAAAGTGACATGCTGAGTCTTATTTGAGTTCATGCGATTGTCAGGACCGATTGTTTTGCTTTCACTGCAAGACTCTTCCCCCCCTTTTCCCTTCCTGTCCCTCCCAGAAGCTGCCTCCTTAGGCTATTGCCTAATCCACCTAATGATTAAGCTGGTTCTGCATTTGTGCCCAGGGAATTGTCTCTCTCTGCTTTCTTATGCAGCCCTTGATTTGATTCAGGCTGCCATGAGATTCATTTCCTTGACCTCTTTCTGACCTCTGCAGAGGGGTTGAGGTTTTTATGCTGGGTGAGTGATGTGGCCGTTTTGCTTTTATTGAAATTCCCTAATAATATTCTGTGATCCAGCACATTCTTGTCATGGAATAATCTAATTTTCAGCCACCCAGCTCTTTTCCTTTAATGTAAGAGATCAATAGTTGTGGGAACTCTTAACCTGCCTGTACTCTGGAGCGGCCAATGTACCTAGAAGAGCAGATTATGAATTCAGTAGGAATATTAAGTTAACGTTTGAGTGACTGAAGTGTCTGTCAGCGCATTCTAGTGCCCTTTATACAGATTAGTCATATAGAGAAAATCAAGGGGGTCTTTGAAGCTGGGAAGTTGAGGAAAGTTCAAATGAGGGTACAGTGTAAAGTCTATCACCACTAAAGTATTCCAAACTCACAGCCTATTACCCAGCTGAAGGTCTCAAAAACTGAACTGGCAGCTTTCAGATTCCATGCCAAGGACTCTGTAGCAACACCCTGATGAGCTAATAGGAGATCCTTAGGTACGTTAGTCTAGTGTCTCTGATTCTTTCTCTTACCACTGTACCCTATCACGCTCCCTCCTAGGACATAAGATATGCCAGCCTGGGTCAGACTAAAGGTCCATCAAGCCCAGCATCCTGGCCAATCCAGGTCACAAGTATCTGTCAGGTTCCCTAAAGGTAGAGTAAGCAGTGAATTTCCCCAGTCTACTTTAATAATGGTTTAAGAACTTTTCCTCTAGTAATTTGTCCAAACCTCTTTTAAACCCAGGCTACACTAACAGCTTTTTCTACATCCTCTGGTAATGAATTCCAGAGTTTCATTACATATTGAATGAAATCATATTTTTTTCTAATTAGTCTTAAATGTGCTTCACTGCATTTCCCCTTGTCTTTCTACTTTTTGAAAAACTGATCTACGTTTACTCATTCCACTACACTCATTATTTTACAGACCTCTATCATATCTCCCCTAACCCATCTTTTTTTCCAAGCTGAAGAGCTCTAACCTTTTAAGCCTTTGCTCATAGCGGTATCCCCTTTAACATTTGGTTGCCCTTCTCTGTACCTTCTAATTCCACTATATTCTTTTTTAGATATAGAAACCAGAACTGCACATAATAGTCAAGGTACAGTCGCACGATGGAGCGTTACAGAGGCATGATAATATCCTTGGTTCTATTTGCCATTCCTTTCCTTACGATTCCTAGCATTCTCTTTGCTTTCTTGGCACTGCACACGGAGCAGAGGGTCTCAATGTATTATCCACGATGACGCCTAAATCCTTTTCCTGGGTGATGATTCCTAATGTGAAACCTTGCATCACGAAACAGATTTTTCAGTAACATCCACCTCAAGCTTGTCCAGGGTTGGATTTGGGATCATGCAGCTACTGTAGCACCAGTTAGTGATGCATGCTGCAAGGTTATAGTTGAGTTTCCAGCTGGGAACCTCTGATCCGAACCTGCACTTTTCTAATACCACACTAGAGACTTCACCCCTGACCTAAAGGAGCAGATCTCCAATCTGAGCTAGTCTGTTCTGGTTACTCAGGTTTCTCTTCTTATCGCTGAACCCTGTCATAGGTAGTAATACTGATTAAGACAGCAAGATTTGATGAGCAAATTTTCTCCTGCTTTTAAACTCCAAATTCCCCATCCCCTCTCCAGCACTCATGTCTCTCAACCCCGCTGCTATCACTGTCCCTCCAGTAAGATCTTTATTCCAACCAGCTGGTGGGAGGGCAATGTGAAATGGAGATAACTGACTGAGCTCACAAGCTTGCTGATGAGTTTAATGTACTACAGTACATAGTATTCCTTGTGGCATATTTTATATTCACAGGAATCGGATATATCGTGACGTGCTGTACCACTCCAAGGACTTCTCTTTATCTCATGATGGCTGTTCCTTCTCAATACACCAAGGCTTAGTACTCAGTGTACAGAATAAATGAACACTATGAAAGGCTATGTACCATAGCCACATCAATATTCAAACTGCTGCTAAGATATCTTACTATGGAATTTTCAGATCAAGTGACCTGATCTGTCCTAATGTTTAAAAGCTTCTCAGAGCAGAATACTCTATAATATTAAATATAACACCCTGCACATCTGTGTCTGCAACACTAGCACAGCCATAATTATTTTGTATATATTTATTTATTTAGCTGATTTTATACACCGCTCTTTTTTACAATCAGAGCGGTTTACAGATAGCATTCAATAACAATAAGTTATTAGACATTTAACAGGAAGTGTTAACATGGATAAACTAAGTCATAACAAATTAACTTGGAACAAAATTAATTCTTGATAGTGGGGTAGGTGGCATGTAGCAAACAAGTCTAATATGATGCTGGGCAGGTAGTTGCTGCAAGGTCTTTTACGGACACTATGGTATGTTTTCATAGTATTGCTGGAATCAGTGAGTCATTAGTACCCTACGGAAGCTTGTGAGGTCTGTGTGAGGCCATATAGTTGATTATACCTAAAGAGCTGCTATTATAGTGCTGAAGAAGTGCTGAGATATGAAAATAAACATCCCAAATCTGTCACCATCATTAAACTAAGGCAAACATTCTGAAGAGTAGAACGGATGGATGGAAATCCAACAACACACATAGGGAAGAAAGCAATAGAATTTGCTCAATAAGATAAAGAAACTCTTCAAAGAATCAGAACAGCAGACAAGGAAAAACAATTGGCAAAATCATAAATACAGTGGGATATACAAAGTGTTACTCCAGGAACCATTTGTCAGCCAAGATTGACCACGTGAATGGTTAAGGAGAGGCAAACTGAAACCTAAGAAGACTGATCATTTCAGCCCAGGATAGTGGATTACAAATGTGATGGTTCACAGCTAGCATAGAGAAAACTGGTAAAACAGACATCTGCAGATTCTGGAAGAAAGAGCTGGAAACAATTACTCGTACTCATTTGTAGCTGTTTCTGAAGGTCTGAAGGCAGAAAATTTCTATACAGAAAGGCAAAACAAGGTGGCGTGGCTCATCCATTGGAAACGTAAATACTATAACACCGCTGTTCTGGAAAAGCATTGAGATCATGACCTTAAGAGAATAACGATGAATGAAGAAATTATGATAACTTGGGACATTCCCATTCCAACGGATAAGAACCTGGATGCAAGGAAACCTGACAGTGGTAAGGAGAAAAATAACAGAATGGCATTGCTAATAGAGGTGTTGGTTCAAAGCGATTATTCTGTGAATTAAGTGGAAAAGGAGAAGATCCTGACATACTAAGAAATGCAGTCGGAGACCAAGAAAATGTGGGAAAAATGTACAGAAATATTTCTCATTGTACTAGGATCCACAGGCCTGGCAAAGGTATAAGCTTTAGGACTCTCAAGGTATGTACAAAACTAACACATTTGGAGAAATTGCCCCGGAGTAATTTTATAACAGGTTGCCTATGTTAATTGAGCAGGAAGACACCTATTTTACAAAGACACCAGCAACGTAAAGTGCCCAGTGGGTGGAAAGAAGGCGCGCACGGGACAGACGGGTCAATGGGCAGGGAGTGGGTGGGAACAAGGCTTGCTCCCTTAATGTAGGCACCTTAATGGCAAGAACCCTAATACAATTTGAAACCTGGCGGAAAGGGTGTTTTTTGAGGAAAGAGAGACTATTTTACGTCTGCAATGTGATGCACAGAGAGGGGAGCCCAAATAGTGATAGTAGTACTCCATTAGCAGCAACAGCACAGTGCCCAAGTATGAAAGGGCACTATGTTGATTGTGCAAATGGGGGCAAAGGAAGTAGCACATGGGTCATGCAGTGGGGGCTGCTGGTGCACAGGGGGAACCAGGCAGCTGCCTAGATGGCACATAGGAACATAAGATTACAAAATATGCTAAACTGTGTCAGACCAAGGTCCATCATGCCCAGTATCCTGTGTCCAACAGTGCACAATCTAGGTCACAAGTACCTAGTAGTTTCCCCAAAATACACACAGGATCCCCAATAACTGTAATGGGGCAAGCAGCGCATAGCTCGGATCTTGTTTAGCAATGGTTTATGGACCGTCACCCAGGAACCCGTCCAAACATTTTTGAACCCAGCTACGTTGACAGCTTTTACCAAATCCTCCGGTAATGGATTGCAGGGTTTGATTACGCGTTGACTGAAAAACTATTTTCATCTAGAAGACCCAAATGGGCTTCACTGTAGATGCATTGCAGGTCCCCTAGTCTGTCCACAATCTGATGGCATAAAAAAGCAACCTATGTTTATTTGTTCCATTCCGCCAATAATCTATAGACCTCTATCATATCTCTCCTCAGCCATCTCTTCCCCAGATTGATGATCCCCAACCTTTTTAGCCTCTCCACAAAGGGGTATGCTGCCATCCACAGAACCATCTGTGATGTTTGTCATGATCCCACAGTGACAGTGGCAGCACACAGTCCTGCTACTGCTGCGAAAAGGCAATGTGCCACATGGGGTGGTCCAAGGGTCCTAGCACTCCAGGCGGAGATCCAGGCTGCCTCCCCCTCCCGCTGCCACAGACCCCAGCTGCAGACCGCTGTTTTGCATGTGCAGTGCCTCATGGGTAGTGGAGGCCCCAACCTATGCCAGCAAATAGCAAACAGTTTGATCAGAGATCTGCAGGCTCTATACATCTGCATAGCCCTGTGCGGAGGTGTAGCCTACTAGTTGGTGCAAGGTTTCCATGGTCAGAGGTCCAGGGTTTGGTTCCCACATGTTCATTTTGTGCCTGGGTGCGCTTTCACAGTCCTGGCTCTGCTGTGACCAGCAGACAATCAATCTTCTACATTTTTATGCATTATGGCCACACGTTTGGTAGCCCAATATGGCATTCGCCATCATGGACATCTGTGAACATGGTTTTAGTGGCTCTGCCGTGGCGCATTGCAGCAGGTCAGTGATGTATATGCAGCAGATGTCTGGGTCAACTGGTATGGATGCATTTTCTGTTTTGCCATCATTGTGACCTCCCAGCTTTACATAAAGAGAATATATCTTGTACATTCAGGCACCTAACACTCCTTGCATAGCCATTCCCTGCACTGTTCTGCCATCATTACTTGCCCCACATAGGGCAAATGGGTTCAACTTGTCCCTTTTTATCATGCCACTTTGTCGGGTGTATTGTCTTGTAGTTGCACAGGCTGAGGCACCAGTCCCATCCACACAAATGGTGTTTCATGTAGCCCTTGGCACTGCTACTTTTGGTTCACACACCCAATGCCTTTTGTCTATATGATCCCATACATCCACCCACCACACACATTGCACTCTCTGCTTGGACAATCCATGGCACAGCTCTGAACCCACCATTTGACCATCAGGGAGATTTATAGTGGGGCAGCATACTGGCAGTAAACTGCCCCACCATGGCCATCAGGGGTCACTTGCAGCAGTTACCCATATCATGCACACCTCTCTTGTGACTGCTCCACATGAGCACTCATGGATAATCTTCACTTTGCTGCCCATCAGGAACATGCTGCCTCCACCCAGACACTGTCCTGGCCTATGGCATGCCACATACTGACAGTACATTTGGATACCTGTCCACACCTCACAGACAATATAATGTAGCTTACAACACAGTGTATGCTTTCAGGAGCATCTAGGATTGCATGCCTGTCACAGCGCTCCCCGCTGCTGTATCCCCTCCGCTGACTCCACTGCGCCACAACCCACCCATGACACAGCCAGCACCCACACTGACCATCATCACTAGGCAGCCGCCTATCCCGCATAGTCAACAGCAAAGACCATATTGCCAGGCATCAGGTGAGTCAACTCCATCAGCTACCAATTGTGCTTGCATCCATACCGTCTCCAATGGCTTCCCTGCCCCCCTTTCAGAATTTCAGTGGCTTTACTGCATTAAGGTGTATGCCAGACACCTTCCCACAGAATGTCCCATTACCACATGGTAAGTGTACACTACCACCCTTTAATGTCCTGTTACCACACGGTAAGTGTCCATTACCACCCCTTAACGTAGCATGTGCTATTATCACACGGGAAGTGTCCACTAGCACCCCTTAATGCCAGAACGCCTCTGACATGCCCAGCACACTTAGCACATGGTAACGCCTTATCGCTGCCATTACCACAAGGAAAAGACTGCTCTTTTACCTCAGTTTAGTAAACATACCCCACAGTTGTCTATGTATCCCCTATAAAGTACTAGCACAAATCCTGCAGAAATCGTGCCAAGATTGAAGACATGGACATTCTGCCTGCTTAAGAGCTGGCTTAAATATTAGCATGTATTTTTTGTGCATCTGCAGATATTTTATAAAATAAACATACAAACTGTGTTTCCGCTCATGCTCCACCCAAACTCCTCTTCTGAGCATGTCTACAAGTATGCGCCAGCTTGCACCATATGTACTTTTAGGCACAAACATTTTATAAAAGGCTTTTTATGCAAACGTTTTATAAAACAATATTTTATGCCTGAAAAGGGTTTAAAAAATTACCCTAAAAAAATACCTAATGCTATGACACTTTAATGTCATGGAGTGGCCTAGTGGTTGGGGCAAGGTTCTTCAGGCCGGAAGGTCAGGGGTTCAAATCCCTCTAGAGATGACAGCAACCTTGGGCCAGAAGGACTGGGGTTTCTAGTCCCACAGGTACTCCTTGTGGTCTTGGGCAAGCCACTTAACCCTCCATAGCCCATGTTCCCTGTAAAATAGTTATCTCTAAGTTATAATTCCCTGTTCAATGTAATTTCAGTTTGTTCAATGTAAACCGCACTGATGCAGAATACCTTGGAATATAAATAAATATAAAATTAATGTACAGTTTGTATCACCAGACAAATATATACATTCCACTATACCACCTGACAGGAACATGTGACAAAGGACCTGTTCAGCAGAAAGAAGGTGAATGACAAGGAGCCAATGCTGACTCCTGGTGATCTTGCCAGGCCTTTCCTCAGCAGAGTAAGTCCACAGCACCTAGTTTTCCAAGATGGTCACTCATCTAAATACTACCAGGCCCAACCTTGCTTAGCTTATAAGATCAGACAAAATCAAGCTCATTCGGGGAGGCAAATCCATACAACAAGCCAGAAATACCCAGATGTAGAGAAGGCTGGCTGGTGCACTATAACTTTGGGTAGTATGCCTAGGAGAAGTAGCCAGAGGTTGGGTCACTCTCTGTAGGATAGCGTAGCTTGCCTGGAAGAAGCAGGCAGGCTAACCGCTAGGTCACTCTCTGCATGGTAGCATGTCTGGGAGAAGGAGGTGAGTTATTGCTTAGGTCACTCTCTCTGTAGGATAGTGTGCCTGGGAGGAAGAGGAAGGTTAGGTTTTGGATTACTCTCTCCATAGGGTTAAATGTCTGGGAGAAGCAGCTTGACCAATGCCCTTGGCTTTCAGAGGAATACATCTTGGCTATTAGGAGTGTACACAGCAAAATTTTCATTTTCGTCATTTTCGTCATTTTTATTTTTTTATGACAGTCTTTCAGTTTTAACATATGTTAAATAGTTTTAGTACACACTAAAGCTATCCATGTAGTGCATACTAAAACTGAAAATTGAAAGGAAATGAAAATTTTGAGGGGACTCTGATGTTTCTTTGAAAACACCAAATGCTGTTGCTGTTTTAATTTCATTTCAAATGACAGCACGTCCCTCCTGTCTAGTACTATATTTTTCTCTCTATCTGACAATAAACATTTCATTTATTTTGCTGCTGGAATGTCATCTGAAAACTCCAGGTACCATCTCAGGAAAGCCAGCTACACATGTATTGAGCTGGTTGGGACACAGTAGAATGTGGCCCATCATTGGAGCAGAAAAGACAGTAATCAAACAATATTTGCTTTAGGAAGATGAGAGCAAGGGTCAAAACGTTGCCTGCTGAACAAAATGGCACCCCAGGCAAGAGTGGCTTTCAGTAGTCTCCTTCCCTTTTGGACTTGCAGACTGACTCCAAACGTCAGGGTGCTGCCCTCTCTTCCCCCCTCCCCCCTCCCCCCTCCCACTAGTTTGGTACCCAGAGCAATTGTACTCAGGGGCTGCTCAAGGCAATCTGCTACCTGAGGCAAGGGATGAGATGGTGCCCCTCCCTGGAGCATGGGTGGGGGGGAATCTTTCTCAAAACTCCAGTTAGGGACTGGACCAAACCAAACAGCCGATTAGATAATGTGGAACAAATGCAAGATGTTCGCACACCAAGGAACTAAAATAAAGAGCGAGAACCATAGCAGTTTATAACTCCAAATTATAATTTATTTGTATTTTGTTGTTATAAACTGCGCTATGGTGCTTGCTTTTTCTTTTTGAACATGTATTTTGTATTCACAGAACTCCCTCCTCAACAATGGGTGCAGAGCAGAGGTAGGACATTCACCCACAGAACTCAATATATTTAAAAAAAATCTGATTCTGGTCATCTCACCAACAACAATCATTCTCCAGTACCAGGCATATTGGGAACTAATATAAAACCCTACAAAAGTCACTAAAGATCTACAAGGCCAAATCTACCCTACCTTACCAGCATAAACTTCCAAAACTCATACAACAAGGGGCCTACCCAGAAAAGAACAGCATGGTAAATATTGCCATGGGCCCTAGAACATCCATATGTATACCAGGTAAACTGAACAAGCCAGATTCCTACATGGAAACTTTATGCTAACAGAACAGCTGGCTTCAATCATACACTTAGAACTAGGGTGACTGACTCTTGAACTGCTAAATTTGGGATATTGACCTTAAAAAAACTGAGACACAACCAAAATGTTTTTTTTTTCATTGGTACATCAGATTACAAAATACGTTGTGATATATAGAGTGCAATCGAAAAGTGTCTCCTTAGTGACAGCTGTGTTTGGAAAGGCAGCCCACAGAGGAAGAGAAAATGTAGCCGCAAGCCATTGATGAGGACTGCTACCCCCACTGCATAGGAAGCCCTCTTCATTATGCTAAGGAACATTTGGAAGCTAAAACAGACCCTATTTTTTTCAAAGTACCTAGGCAATACTAAAGAAGACTCGCTCACTGATCCGCAGCCTGGAATCTGCTGTTGCCGTAGCATTGCCAAAGTAACGGCTGTTTTTGACAAGAGGTTTTATTACTGGCACGGTGCTTCCTGAAGCTTTGAGACAGAAACAACTTGGGCCGATGCTTGGGATGCCCGCAATCACCATTTCTCCCAATGGCTTCTGCCCGTGGGGCTTGGGATCCCCATGGGCTGTCAGCAGTATGCCGGAAGTCGTGACTGTATTTATGGCTTTCCTCCAGATGACAGTTTCTAGGAAGAGGCACTCCAGCAGTCATGGCTATATTTATTTATGATTTTGCCACCTCTGACCTGCCACTGCCTTCCCGCTGCTTTTTTTCTTCTTTGGATGAGCTTGAGCAGGAAAAAGAGCAGCGGGAAGGCAGAGGCAGCCAAGAGGCAGCAAAATCAGAAATAAACACAGCCAAAGTGCTGCCCCCTAGAAATTGCCGCCTGAGGCGATCGCCTCAGCTGGCTTAATGATAGAACTACCCCTGATTGTACTTCTTGCCTACCACTTGGATCAACGTCCCCGCCAAGTTGCACAGGAGTCCCTCACCTGTGCTACTGTGGTAGGGAGAGGTGCTTTGAGATCCCCCTACCTGCCGCAGTGCAGGCAATGGCCCTGGCTAGGGGATTCTGCTGGGTGCTTTTTCTCCATGGACCTATAATCATTTCTATGTGACAGCCATGGGTCACTTTCTCTCTTCTCAGAAATGACTGAAACCTACACATCTAGTGATCTCAACCAATAATAAAACCATTAGAGTGGATTTGGGATGCCAGCATGTCTTTCTTGGAGCAGAGATGAAATGGTGGCTAGAAACCTCACACTATAAATGCAAATATTAATTCCACAGCAGAGGGATTTTATTTTTCAGACTTACTTCCCCCAACAGTTGCATTTGAGGGATGAGAGACTTTTTCATGTTTGTTTTATTATTCCTATCGAGTACCATAGCAGAAGCTTAACTGGAAAAATATTTTCAAACTTTGCTGGTCTGTGTTCTCTGTAATCATCTTTCCAATCCAAATGTATTTATGAGCCAAATGAATCTTTAATGGTTACAGTTGTGGGACTCATTTCTCTGACACCACCACACACACATAACTCCTCCTCCCTCCTCTATGCTCCCTTCCTCCATAGGCTGACGGAGGTGCATGAAACGCAAACAGTTCATGCAAGAAACCTCCAGTGCAACATGCCCCACACCCCCCCCCCCCATCTCCTCTCCATAGCAGCCCATGGCCACATTTTCAAGAAAATATATTGCTCTTGCTTTCCAAAGTGCATTCAGCAGTCTTTAGATTTTATTTCTAGAACGTCAATTGAGTGTGAAAGGGATAGACAAAATAAATTGGAAAATGGAGAGAAAGAAATAGAAAACAAAGGAAGATGGATGGGAAATTCGGGAGAAAGTATTTTATTCCCCTTTGCAGTTTCCTCTGATTTCTGAATATATTAAGGTCACATGATGGT
Source organism: Ichthyophis bannanicus (assembly GCA_033557465.1). NCBI lineage: Eukaryota > Metazoa > Chordata > Amphibia > Gymnophiona > Ichthyophiidae > Ichthyophis > Ichthyophis bannanicus. Next base: position 802,224,458 of record CM066035.1, on the reverse strand, counting down.
GTCTTGGATACTTTTTTTTTTCATAGGCACAGCCTGGCTGAAGCTATTCGTAGAAAAAGGACTTCAAAATGTACATTGATTCTTATAGCAAACCTTTTCATTTTACTACTATTATTCATGTATTATTTTTAGGTTGGTTTGCAAGGACTGTAAGGTGACCCACTCGAGTGCCAGATCAGTGCTTAAAGAGAGGCATAAATGATCTGATAGCAATAGTAGGGGAAGGGAATGAGGGGCAGAGCTGTTTCTAATAGCAAGGCAGGCTGAAATACAGTGGCAGAGCTGTGGGTGGTTATGTAGGAAGGTTAAAATATCAGGGGACAGTGTAGGGCAGGCTCAGAAGAGCTGTGCACAGTACACTCTTCTCCCTGTCTTATCTTCATTCACTGATTGACATGAGGATGTTTCCAGAGTTGCCAAGTTATCCAGTCCAGGAGTGAGATTTTAAGCCAGTCCTGGATTTCTGACAATCTCATTTTGATGCATTGTGGGACCTGTGGCACTGATGTCAATGGAAGAAATCAGGGAGTACAAATACCATACTGCATTGCAATGCAAATTTAAAAGCAGAAATGGCAAAAACTCTCACTCCTGGAACACCATCTTAACAACTACTTTAGGGCCAGGAGACCTCCAGTGATCCTCTCTGATGTGATCAGGGCCAGATTAAGACATAAGCAAACTAGGCAAGTGCTGAGGGCCCAAATATCTGTCAGAGATGCTCAGGACTCAGGACTTAGACGTCTGTATTTTTTCAGAAATTCTACAGATTTTTGCATTCATGTTTGAAATCCAGAAGAATGGCCAAACTTTTTGGGTATTTTCCAAGATTAAAATTTGGATTTGCAAATCTCTCTTCTTCCCCCTCATCTGAGTGAGCTGTGAGCTGCCTTGCCTAGCAACAAAGACAGCGGTAGGATCCTGCCAATGGGAAGCAGGGCTAGTCCTACCTTTTCTGCTGTCCTGTGCAAGCAATTACTGTGCTGCCTTCCCCCCTTTGATTCCTAAGAAGCCCTTCACAAGCCTTTTTTTTGTCCCAACAATGTCTTAGAGATATGTTTACTAAATATTACCGTGTGTTAAGTGCCACTAAGCCCATATAAATAAATGGGTGTTGCTTAGCATGCATTAGCATGCCCTTTAATGACCATATAAGTGTCTAATACCATTTGCATGTACAGTGATGATAAAGAAGATACTAGATTATGCACTCCAGTGCCAACTGCCAGGTACATTAGGACGTGCTACAAAGCCCTGCTCATTTAGAACCCATAGCAAACCTGTTATACCTTAACTACACTACCAGGACTCACACAGCACCAAACCCTACCTATAAAAAGACAGCACTGAAACTGTTAAACCAATACGTCTCCTGCTGGTAAAAGAGAACAAGAGGGGTGGATACAGAGAAACTACATGAACAGAATACTGCAAAGTACAGACATACCATCACCAAATACAGACCAAAAGGACTACAATTTAGAAATATGAAGACAATTGAACTGGGAAGTCCAACAAGCCAAACTTGGAATGTACGATGACACTGGAGAAATAAAACTAAAAATTAATTTCCTCTTGCATTGAACAAAACATGAAGACATCAGTAATGCACATTTTCCAAAGCTATCATATTCCAGTTAATAAATAATAAAATATTTTTCTACCTTTTGTTGTTTGGACATTTTATTTTTCAGTTGCAGTTGCCCCAATCTCTCTCTTCTGCTAACTCTTTCCAGGGTCTACTGTCCATTTGTTCTTTCTTCTCTCTCTTCTTTGTCTTTTTTCCATTCTTTCCCTACATCTGTCTCTGACATATTGATATTTTCCAAGTTGCTTTTTCCTCTGTTTCTTTTACTCCTTCTCCATCTACTCAAATTTCACCCTCCCATCCTCAATCCCCTTTTGACTTTTCACCTATCAATTTTCCATCTCCTCCTCTTACCTCCAGCCCAGCCCATCTCCTCAGCTCTCCCATTTCCCTGTCTCACTCTTCCTTAGCCTCTTACTCCCTTCTGTCTTTCACCCACTCCCCATTACCACATTTCCAGCCCTTGTACTCACCATTGTCCTCTCTCCTCCCCATGCCCAGCAACTGCCCTTTCTCTCCATCTCCCCCATCTGCCCAGCAACTGCCCTTTCTCCCCATCTTTCCAGCATCTGCCTTTTATCCCCAATCTCCCCCATACCCAGATTCTGCCCTTCCTGCCCCCATATCTAGCATCTGTCCTTTCTCCTCCATTTTTCCCCCATTCCCAGCATCTGCCCTCCATCGCCCCTGTGGCCACCATCTGCCTTCTCACCCCATGGCCAGATGCCCTACATGTCCCTATGGCCACTATCTGCTTTCTCTCCTATTTCTCCCATAGCCAGCATCTTCTTTCTGCCTCTTGTTGCCACTATCTGCCTTCTGAACCCCTCACCCCATGGCCAGCATCTGTCCTCCACCTTCCTTGAAACCAAAGGGAACAGATACAAGGACTGGCAGTAATTCAGGTAAAACCCCTTTTATTGATGACCCCTACGTGTTTCAGCCAAAGGCCTTCCTCAGGGGGTAACGTAAGAGGGCAAACCTCAAAAAGAATAACAAAAATTCATAATCAATAAACATTAAAATCAAACATATCCATTAAAACATATAAATAATTAATATCACCAAATAATCAATAAATAAATACCTAAAACAATAAAAGTTACACATACAAAGTGTCAACTACTCATGCATAAATAAATAATAATGCTAATACTGATATGTTAAAAACAATCCATAATGCAAATTATAAATAAAATTTAAACAACAATACATGTAAATAATAAATTACTAATAAAAGTAAGACCATAAAAACAAGATGAAACTAAAACAAAACAGAGATGAGGAGGATGCTAGGAAAAATGATGTTTAAAATATCAATCGGTGAATAAGACATAAAATAGATGCCAATACCTTCAGACAAATCTTTCATATAAATGAAGACGTATACCACTGAAATGAAACATCATTCACAGAATTAAAATGTATGCATATAAATATAAATATAAAATAATAAAATAATAATATTATACTTTTATGATTCATAGAGAGACAACCACGAGAAAAATTCTATACTAAAAACATTTAAAAGGAAGGATGGACCTATGAAAATCATAGTACTCGCTGCTATAGATTATATCAAACCTTGAAAAGGGAAGAAAAAGAGGGAGGAGCTCTGGACAGACGAACCAAGGAGAAAATGGAAAAAATGAATAAGATGTCCTGGAGAATATTTTTAAAAAAATGTGTAGCATCACAAATCTGAGGAATAAAATCGCGCTGTAAGTTCCATATAAGAAATGTCTATCAACTGCAAATAATACATGTGTAGGTAAAAATATAGAGTTCATCTAACCAATATGGCACGAAATTGACAGAAATGCCGACAAAAAACTGCCAGTCCTTGTATCTATTCCCTTTGGTTTTGTGTCCTCTACAGATACTTTGTTGGTTGGTTTGTTTGTTCTCCACCTTCCTTGGCCATCATCTGCCCCCTTGCTCCTTCTCCCCATTATCAGTATACATCTCTAACCCCATTCCATGACTATCCCTCCAACCCTTCTATAAGGGGTATGTTTACTAAACCGCGCAATTGTGCGGGGCGCACTTGAGCGTGCACTAAGGTACCTTAGCGCATGCTAATAGTATGTTTTCAGTGCTCCGCACATGTGCGCACCGCACGCACAAGTGCGCGGCGCGCTAAAGTGCGATAGAGGCGTGGAAAGGCATTCCGAGGGCAGAGGAAGGCTCCCGAGGGGCGGGGGGACGGGGTCAATGGGTGGAGAGTGGGAGGGGACAGGCTCCCCGCACAGGAGCGGGGCTGAAATTCAACAAAAAAAATACCGCGAGTGAAAACCTCGCGTTAGAGCCGATTTAAAGGGAAGAGAAACCATTTACGTCAGCAATGTACAGCAAAACCGAGGAAACCTACAAAACGTGAGCAGTGTGATACATGTGCACAGAACAAAATAGCAAATAAAAACTGAAAATGACCACAACAAAATTCTTAAAAATTATAATCCAGCTGGCCAATAGTGATATCAATGGGCAACATTAAAAAACACTCCCAGGAAAGCTCCAAAAAAAAAATACATGATTTTTGGAAGGGTCTACGCTCCGTAGACCCCTCCAAAAATCATTTCAATTTTTATGGAGCTTTCCTGGGAGTGTTTTTTAATGTTGCCCATTGATATCACTGTTGCCCAGCTTGGTTATGTTTTATTTCCCTTTATCAGAGGTCATTTGTGAGGTTTATTTGCCCTTTTGTCCCCATACAAGGCGAACGAGCCCACAGTAAAACCTTGCAGAGCAGGGTTTCTGACCCTTTCGGCCAGGTTTCCTATCTCCAGGGACTGCACTGTCTCCATCGCCACAGTGTGGTGCACTGGACACAGCCAGTGCCTGTAGGACCAGAGGGTCACAGGTTCAAATCCCAGCTGGGGCTCCTGCCAACCCAGTCCCCATATTTCACCCACCACTAAACAGAGATAGTAAAGACACTCCTTTATTGCAGAGAACATAAGCATGGTTCAAACACCTCTATTTTACCCTACACCGCACACACACCATAACAATGGGCATTACCTACAGCCGAGTCCCTCAAATGCAGTCCTGGAGTGCCACAACTCAATCAGGTCATATGCTTTTCCCAAGATGAGGACATGTCAGCACGTTGGCGGAAGGCTACAGGTGGAGGAGGGGGCAGTGGCTGCTAGCCACAGCAGACAGTGGCCTAGGCCTGTGCAGGCTGGCACCGTCCACTGCAACAGACAGTCTCTGTCGGATGTACAGCCATGGACTCCCCAGGGAATGCAGCATATCTGTGGCAACACGGTGGTGCAGTGCACACAGACAGTGTGTGCAAGAACAGAAGGTCACAGGTTCAAACCCCAGCTGGGGCTACTGTCAATCCAGTCCACATATTTTTCCCACTACTAAACCGTGCTAGTAAGGACAAACCTTTATTGCTGAGAACATACGCATGGTTAATACGCCTATATTTTACCCCACCGAGCACATACACAATAAACAGGCACATTACCTAGAGCAGAGTCTCCCAAATGCAGTCCTGGAGGGCCAAACACCATTCAGGTTCCATGCTGCCTCTAATAAAGATGCCTGTGCTGCATATCTATGCACCACCCCCATGGTATGCAGATGTAGCTCATGCATATTCATGAGGGACAGCATGAAAACCCGAACAGTGCTTGGCACACCAGGACTGGAGTTGGGAACCTCTTCCGTAAAGCAGCAGCCAACAGGGACAGACATACCCACACACACACCCACAGGCCCCATTGGCCAATGCCTCCTGGAGAGGCAGGACACTGGACCCTGCCTGCATCTCCCAATACTAGCACTTGCATACCTTAGCAATGCCACCCTACACCTGGGTATACGGTACACAGTTATCAAACATTTCCTATGATTACTGACAGATAGCAATTCCTACATTAAGCACAGCTTGCTGATTGAGCTCCATCATAACAATCATTCTGATGTCTGCGGTGTGTGCTTCAGGTCTGGTCTCTGACAGTGTTTACCACCCTGGGGAGTGACCCCCAACAGTATTGCGTACTATATCCATGTCTGTACTGTGCCCAGGACTGGTGTGGTGGGTATGGCTGCTGAACCCCTCTATAGTAGCACAATGCTGGCATAGGTGTGGGGGTGTCTGTCTGTCTATCCAGTGTGTGGTGGCTGCAAACACCTTCCACAGCCCACACTGCCAGCACTGTTGCCAGTATTGGGCTGCCTATGTGCATAATGAGGAGCAAGGTACCATGGGTATAGCCAGGACAGGGTGGCCTGGCCAGGGTGCATCTGCACAGGGCATAGGGCACTGACTGGGACATGTTAGTGCCCGGCCACCACCTACACAGACAGGGTGACCTCAGTATGTCCTGCTGGGAGATCACTCTCACCCTGAATGTGCAGTGACCACAGCATGGCTAGGCACCCCCATAGTGCTATATAGTATTTCTCTCATGTGATATTTATGGATGTCCGTTTGGGGCCCAGTCACTGACTTATCTGCCTGTTGTGTGTGCTGCCATCCCAGTTCTGGGTGCATGCATTTCCACCAGGAACATGCACTATGGACTAACTAGCAGACTGTTTGCAGCTGGTATGTGTCTTGATGGAGGAGAATATCAGATAGTGGTGGGGTCCATCTTAGCATATACAGGCCTAATGTCTGTCTGTTATTGTGTTATGGTTATGTACAGAGCTGCATTGACTGCCCTGAATGGTGTCTTTTCCCCAGCAGGACTGGGGTTGATGGTCCCCTCTACTGCCACCATTGCAGGGAGGTAGAATGTGGATCTGTTGATAGGAGACCCTGTTTGCCACCCTCAGCCCAGGAGGGGGGGTGGTGGTGGTACATGGCCCACCTGGGGGTCCATAGGGTCTACACCTGACTGAGACAGACAGAGATATCCAAGGTGTTTCTGCAGAAACTACCTATCTCACACATTAACACTGCTTTGGACCTCCGGTATGGCCTCTTTCAGCCATGGCAGCTGCTGTGGACCTGGTGCTGGGTGCCTCACTGCACCCTCAGGGTGAGCACAGTACCCGCACAATGTGACGGTGTGTAGCTACTCTGTGCCAGTAAAACACACGGTCAGTACCCCCTACCAGGCCGAGGTGCTGTGGAGGTGCACATGGTCTTACTGGTCTGGCTTGTTTTGGACTGGAGGTAGTCCGCAAATTCCTGTGGGTCAGGCAAACTTGGTTGGGTTGGAGAAGGATCTTTTGTCAGAGTCTTGACTAGGCTGAACAGCTCATGAGGCTTATTTAGGGAGTGTTGAAGAATTTCTGCATGGTTTTGCTTCATTCTTGCTGCAACTGCTGCACGGTGACTGCTTAGGTGAGAGGTGTATGTTCTCTGGTCTTCAGTGGAGCACGATCGACGCCATCTCCTTTCAAGCTTCCTTAGGTGGGGGAGTGATGTCCGTAGCTCTGGGTAGTACCATGGCGCGTTCCATCTTCTCCCTCGTGGTTTATTAGAGGGTGGTAGGTGAGTGATGGCACTCAAGCTAGTGTTCCATGTGGAGATCATTTCGTCGAGGCTGTGTGTCAGCAGATTAACATAACATAAGAACATAAGATATGCCATACTGGGTCAGACCAAGGTCCATCAAGCCCAGTATCCTGTTTCCAACAGTGGCCAACAGTGGATTGAGGAGAGGCTGGGAATTGTTTAGGATTTCCTCTTTGTTGAAGGGCCGGAAGCGTCTTGATGGTGCTGCAGGGGCCTCGGCTGGGGTCTGGGTGGTGTTGTGGTCAGGGTGCGAGGTGTCTGGCTGCTGTGCCTGATGGCGTTCCTTTTCAAGTCGGCGTCGGCTGCGCCGATTGGGCAGAGCAGAGGTGGGTGGACAGCCAGCTTGGTCTGGCTGGAGGCGGAGCTGGCTCAATCCATGAACGGAGAGCTGCTGCTGGGCCGGGCTGCGAGGCGTCTGGCTGCTGTGCCCGATGGCACTCCTTTTCAAGTTGGCGTCGGCTGCCCTGATTGGGCAGAGCGGAGGCGGGTGGACGGCCGGCTCGGGCTGGCTGGAGGCAGAGCTGGCTCGATCCACGAATGGAGAGCTGCTGCTGGGCCAGGCTGCGAGGTGTCTGGCTGCTGCGCCTGATGGCGCTCCTTTTCAAGTTGGCGTTGGCTGCCCCGATTGGGCAGAGCGGAGGCAGGTGGATGGCCGGCTCGGGCTGGCTGGAGGAGGAGCTGGCTCGATCCGCGAACGGAGAGCTGCTGCTGCTGGGCCGGGCTGCGAGGCAAGATATAAAAATAACTTAAATCTTAATAAAAAAAATTAACAAAATAAAACTAATAATCTCTATTAAAGGACCTGCCTAAAAATCCATCTCTTACTTTTAATATGAGCTCTCTGATCACAGCTCAACTAGAAATGAATTCCATAGTGAGGGGGCTAAGTAGCTACAGGTTGTGTTGCAAGAAGGATCAAGTCTTAGTTCAGCTACTGATGGGATATTTAAAAGGTTTGCCTGTGAAGATCTTAAGTTTCACACTGAGCAATAAGGAATAAGAACCAAATACACAGGCAATCCTGTATAATAGGCATGGTAGGCTAATTAGAATTCTAAACCAGATCTGACTCCAGACTGGCAACCAGTGATATTCATATAAGAGCAGGGTCATATGAATATACTTTCTGGCATTATAAAGAAGCTTTGTTGCAACATTTTGAATAAGCTATAGTCTCTTGAGTTGATGTAATGTAACTCTGGCCAGTAAGGAGTTGCAGTAATCTAAGCACTTAAGAACACGAGAATGCAGTAGAGTCATCAGCGCTCTAGAATTTAAGGGGAATGTTTACTAAAGTGCGTTAGCTATCATTGCAGCACCCACACTGGAAGGTTAGTGCCGTGATGACAACTAACGTGGCTGAAATGCACATATCGCAGGCGATTTTTTGTGATATCTGCATTTCATGTGAAAGAGAAGAGAGGAGGCGGGATCAAGGCAGAGAAAAGGTGTGGCAATCGCGATGGCTGCCTTAATTGCCACAATCGCTGCTGAAGATAACGCCACCTTAAGAGGTGACATTATCTGCAGCCAGTACTAACAGACAACATTGCAACTGCTGCTGATTGGCAGTAGTTGCTGCAGCAAAACCACAATCCCTCTGGCCCCACCTCAGCCTCCCCCACCATCTAAATGTTACCAGTGCAGCGAATCTGCCAATCTGCAGCACCAAAAATAGTAATCTGGAAGTCTCTCCCCCTTCCAACACCTACCACCTACCTAAACTCTTTGGGAACATATTCAGGGGGTATCAGGGCCCCCACCCCTGTCGCATCAATCTTTCCGGTTCGTACGTCATGCTCACCCATCCCAATCTCCCCCAACACATTCATGCAATGTCCATCTTATAACTAGGGGACACCATTTTGTAAGCTGCCGGAGAAGAGGGCAGGAGCGTTGAGGAACCACTTCTGCCCCAGTTGCTGCTAGACTATCTTGGAAAAAAAAGGTAATGCCTCTGGGGCATTTAGTGGAGTTGGGGTGCCTCAGGGACTTGCCTGACTGGTTAGCCGGGACTTTGGTATTAGGGAGGTTGGAAGGGATGGTACATCTGAATAGCCAGGTAGATTGAGGCCTTGCCCTGATACCCCACAGATATGTTTCCAAAGGGTTTGGGAGCTGTCCTGGGGGGTAGGTTCTGGGGGGGGGGGGGCAGCCAGATTACTAGTGTCGGCGCTGTTCCTGTCCAGGTTCACGCAATCCCTACACTGGCAGGCAGCGTAGAAGTACCCAAATTACCTGCCAATGCAGAAATATCAGGTCGTTGTGGTAAGTGCTAGCCCTGCATGGTATCTGCAGGGCTAGTACTGGTCTCTCCCCCTGCAGATACCACACAGGTTTTGCAACTACCGCATGGCATTTTCACACATGCCATCTGGTAGCTGCAAATCATTTGCCACACTTTAATAAACATGCCCCTAAATATGGCGTCAGCGATTTAATTCCCCTTTTATTAGTAAAGGTATTTCTAACTATCTGGAATATGCAGTATGAGATTGGTCTGTTATCCCAAACAACTCCAAGAGATTGAATGGAATCCTCAATTATTGGAATTCTGTGAATACAAAGTTGGAATATAACAGGCCTATTATTATTAGAAATCCAAAGTGCTTTGGATTACTGTGGATTGAGGATTAATTTTGAAGAGTCAATCCAAGTAGTTATTTCATCTAATTTATGCTCTAGATTATTCTGAAACTGATTATTCCGGGTGTCATGGATCAATTTAAACCTGGATATTATTTGAATGGAAGTAAGTGCTAATCCCCATATCTTATGTCTTGATCTAGCCCCATATTATTTCTGGAAAGGTGAAGTATGACAGCCTGGGTAGGAGTGCCACAGGGGTAATGTGGGGCCTTGTGGGGAGACTTATTGTGAGGCCTCATTTGAAAAAATATTTACATATTCATTGTACTACTTTTGCATAAATTTAATGTATTTTATTTGTTTTAAAATACATATGCTGCCCATCTAAAGTCCTAGGTTGCTTCCAAACATACATACACACCATCCTCCATTGCAAAGTTCCTCTGATCGGGGTAGAAGCTAACCCTGCATACCATCTACCTCAACAAAGCTTCTCTGATCAAGGTTGAAGCCAAGAGCGGGAAAGCGACTCACCTCCCTGCTCTCAGCCTCCAGCCCAATCAGCGCTCCAGTATCAGCCTATATAAAGAAACAGCAGTGGGGGCAAGAACTGAGCATACCATCCTCCATCGCAAAGCTCCTCTGATCGGGGTAGAAGCTAAACCTGCATACCATTACCTCAACAAAACTCCCCCGATAGGGGTTGAAACCAAGAGTGGGAAAGCGGCTCACCTCCCTGCTCTCAGCCTCCAGCCCCCAGCCCAATCAGTGCTCCAGGATCAGCCTATATAAAAAAACAGCAGCAGGCGCACCCGCACCTAACAGGCTCGTGCCTGAGGGCCTCATCAGAGGGCCCTTTGGTGTGGCCCTTAGGCGGGGCACTGAGACAATCACCAGAACATACCCACCCGAAAGAAAAAGGAAAGCATAGCATATTTCAACCAGTTTGACTCAACAGCAACCATCAAATAAATACACCTACTTCAGCCTATGAGAACATTATGCTGGAAGAAGAAAACACCTGATCCAGAACTGAGGTAACCCTGCCAATATACATCTCTCTAAAGCACCATTTCAGCTGCCCGTATACCTACCTAGTCAGTGATCCTGTCTGCTCTATCTTCCCCATTCAGAAATTCCTCTCCCACTCTAACACAAACATGGCAACCATACACCACCTTCAAATAACCATACTCATAATACATCTTTTTTCTAAAACACATACTAGCCACTCACCCTCACATAAATTATGCACTAGAACCATGTCACTACCATCCAACGATGTTTCCACACAGCCCCCCATGGCAGACCCCACCCAATCGCCTCAACAGGAAACACCTATAACACATTCACATCAGCTCCTTGATACAACCTCACATGCTATCCAAACATCTATCACTCAATCCCCTAATCACCCTAGAACTAATCAATGCCATATCTATAAGGAACAAAATAAACATCATAGCAGACTACCTTCAATCTCAAAAAAACGATATCTTTTGCATCACTGAAACCTGGCTTTTCCCCACCAACAAAACACCTCTGCTAGCATATTAAAAACCCTCAATAACATGAAGCCAACCAACAGACTCAGACGTCGTACTCCCAATAACACCATCACCAACCACAAGGCCTACGCAAAATCCAAGAAGACTACATCTGCAAGGGCTATTTTGTTAGCTGCACCTCTGCTATGGAACACACTCCACAATCACCTCAGAGCAATTTCAGACTCCAAAGACTTCAGGAAAAAGCTGAAAACTACCCTCTATATCGAATACTTTGGTGACTTCACCTAATGGACAATTCCCACCCCTTGCCAACTACATTCCATACTTCCCCCTCCCCTAAAACTATAAATAATTATTGTATATAGTGAGCATGAAACATTCCCTGCATACCCCCCTTTTTTTTTTTTACTTTTGTTTATTGTAAACATACAAGCTGTGCTGTAAACTGCTTTGATTTTAGGATAAAGCGGTATAAAAATCCAGTTAAATAAATAAAAATAAAAAAATAAAAGAGATATTACAATAAAATAAACATAGCAACAATCATGGCTCAAAATTAACTTAAAGCCACTTTGACAGACCCACAAAAACAGACCATTATAAATATCTGCATACCGGTTTTATGTGGTCGGTGCTATGACTAGTATATTGATGAGGGGGGAAAATATAAAATAAGAAAAACTAATCCTGGTAGCCGTGAATGCAAGGTCATGGTGCCCTGCCTGAATGGAACTATGCCAGAGCTGGAAAAGCCCAGAAATCAGCAGCTACCAGGCTACTAAACAAAATTAAACTGAGATGTTCCCTTAAAATTTGAGATTGCCTTGTATCTGAACTGTCAAGATATTTTAAATTTCAGATTGGCAGCATCAAGAACACAAAACTGTAAATCTCAAAGACAATCCATATTTCACCACCAACTATGAACACCCTACAGTTGACTACACGCAAGGAACAAAAAGAAGAACCCACAGTACAGAACCCATAGAGGAAATCTACCATTCCATAAGAGCACTAACTTCCAAAACTCACACTTCAGTGGAGTCTAGAACATCCATACACCTAGTGGGAAAAAGTGAACAAGTCTGATTCCTACATTGAAACTCCATGCTAACAGAACAGCTAACCCCAGTCACACACTTAGAACACATACAGACCCTCACCAAGTAGATGATAAGTGACTAGAAACTAAAAATAGAAATATGATGACAAAAATTAAACTGAAACATAAAGGAGCTACACTGCATGTAGCACAATACCAGAGAAATAGAAATATACATATTAAGAAAGAACATGCAAATGACAAAAACTTGACAGATTCCAGTCTCCTTCTTCTTATCATCTTGTCCTCAATCTACTGCTTTTCAACCTTAACACAAACCCTCCCATACCCGCATCTCTCTTTCTCCAGACTCTTATTCCCGTCTATCACTAATTCCCCCTTTTCTCTCTTCTCTGCTGTGTCCTGAATCCAATATCTGCCCTTCTCTCTCCTCATCCAGTATTGCTCCATTTTATTTGCTCCATATCCAAAATCTCCCCTTCCCTCCCTATCTCCCTGTGTCCAGCATTCCCACACACCTCCTTAATTCCTTCCATGTCTATCATCTCTACTCCATCTCCCTATTTCTTTTCAAGTCCAGTATCTCCCCACTGTAGTTCTATGACCCCTCCTTTGTGTCCAGCATCTTCCCTCCATCTTTACATGCCCCCTGTGTCCAGCAGGCCCCTTCTCCCAATTCCTATGACTCTTTTCTTCTGTCTTTCTCTCTGCCCTCATTGTATCTGCCATCTCTCTTCCTCTCTCTCTCTCTCTCTGTCCCCATTGTGCTAGCATATCCCCCATCTCTCTCTGTGTGCGCTCCTTGTGTCTGACATATCCCTTTAGTCTCTCTACCCTATCATGCACAGCATATCCCTTCTGTCTCTCTCTTTGCCCCATTGTACCCAGCATATATCCTCTCTCTCTCTCTCTTTACCCTTTTCATGCCCAGCAAATCTCTTCTGTTTTTCTGTTTGCCCAATCATGCCCAAGCCAGCATATCCCCTCTGTCTCTTTCTCTTTGCCCCCATGATCATGCCCAGCAGTATATCTTCTGTGTCTTTCTGTCTGTGACTTCACTGTCTTGCTTCCCTTTCTCCCCCTCCCCAAGTCCAATATTTCCAATCTCCCCTCATTGCATTCAGAATCTGAAAACTTTACTGTATCTGGCAGAGTGCAATAGGTCAAAGCAGAGCAGCACAGAGGGGCTGGCTGGCTGAGTGCATTGTCGGGAGTCAGGCTTGGGCTACTGGGGCCAGCCTTCAAGCAATCATGGAGGTAGCACTAAAGGCATGAGATGGAGCACCTGACTAAGGATTAATGAGTGTCAGGTAGCAGCAGTCAGGCTGAGCCTTAGGCACTTGGACCTGAACAGTGTCAGTGTGAGTAGTGAGAGAAGGACCTCCAGGACCTGTAACCTGCCTGCCTAAACTGCATCTAACTGAACTGTGTGCTGGAAAATTGCCTCAGCTCCACTCTAAGCCAGGCGGCACTGTGGCATGTGCTGTAGAGTTGTGATCGGCAGGCGTGGATGGGAGAAAGATGTACTCTCTCTATTAGGTCTGCTTTGCTCTGAGTCTGTGACGGCATGTTGGGGAGTAGCAAGGAACAGTGGCAGCATGAACCTGTGGAGTTGTGGTGGAGGCTGGAGCTTAGACCATACTGGCAGCAGTGGTAAGTTGGCACTGGACAAAGGCACTAGGAGTTAAAGGAGCTGGTACCCATGCTGGTGGTCAAACAGGACTTTATTAAACCCCAAGTCCTGTTTCACTACTAGCATGGGTACCAGCTCCTTTGTCTCCGAGTTACTGTGGTGCAGGAACCTGTCGCTCTGCTTTGTTGTTTTGTTACTGGACAAAGATACTACACGCTGCAGAATGAGGTAGATGCTAGGGGTAGGCAGGCAAAAAACTTTTGTAAGTATCTTGTGGGTATCTTGCATGTAGAGGTATTATAGCACCATGGGTGGCTGGCTCTTGCCAGCCTGCTCTTAATTCTGTCATCACTAATTGGACACCAGAATCTGGATTAGGCTTGGTAAATGTCTCTGATATAATACATAGATATGGTTTCACAGAATTTCTGGCACAAGAACATGACAAAATAAGTTTTAGAAATAAATTTCTACAGCAGGAGTCAGTAGATTCACAAGGCAAAAAAATCCAGTTAGCATTTTCTATAGACTCCTGACCAAACAAACTTTGGGCCACTCAGGAAACAGGAAGAAAGATCACCAGCAATACAAGACAGAATTAAGAACAATTGGCAAGTACTAATCAAGATGGAACTGTAATAGCTCTACCTGCAAGATACCTTCTTTCTAACCCAAAGGTCACTGGGTTAAGGCCATTTTCTGACTTGAGGGAAAGAAGCAGAATTTTGGAGTGCAGAGCAAGAATGAATGTGATGGATGGGTAGGTTCATGAAAGAAATAAATGAGCCTCTATGATATGGGCCCACAAATATATATTTACCTAGAGCCCAATATAGTGTTAATCTGGCCATGGATATGATGAGATGGATGGACAAGGGGGGAGGGGAGCACTGTCTTCAGCCTTGTGGCATTTTGAGTGTGGGAGGTTATCATTAAAGATCGGAAGAGGCTAGTGGGGGGGGGGGGGGGACGACACATTTTTCCTGTCCAGCTAAGGAGGAACAGGATTGTTTGGTCAGAGTGCAGTCACTAGCATAGACCACTGCTGTTCCTGTCTGCTTGCCAGTCACATTAGAGCTGATTCCTAAGGACTCTCAGGACTTTCTGATTGTGATGCATGGGGGCCTTCACTATGGACACATGGTTTAGCTTCACTGGCTGTGACTGCTTCCCAAATACCTCTGTCCCTAGTCCAGGAAGGAATCTTGGACCCCTGAGATTCAAGGCCTGGGATCTAGGCCCTGATGATAGCCCATGTCTTAAGACTGCCCTGGGTGAAAGAGGGAAATAAATGGGGATCTTGTATGCTCCTCTACCCAAGATGGTAAGACAGTGAGGTATCGAGAGGGAAGACAAAAGAGATTGTCCTGGATGAGAAGAGATATCTTATCGGTAATCAATTACACTGTGACTGGGAGCTGGAATATATGAACAGTTGGTCTCATTTTGTCATTGTCTACTATGTTACTTTGGGCCTGAATTAATAATTCTTTTTCTCATTAGACACAGAATTGTTGAAAACTCTATGGGGCTTGTTTACAAAGCCAAGGTAGCAGCTTCCGCCTGATATCGGAGCCGCGGGCCCAAAGTATTAAATTGGGCCGCGGCTCCAATAACGATTGGAAATGTCTATCACAGCTTTGTAAACAAGCCCCTATGTCTCATACATACATACATTGAATACTGATACTGCCCAAGAGAGTTTTGCCAGGTAGTTTGGAAGACTCCTCCAGAAGAACTGACAACCATTCTTTGGGAAAGGGAGGGGAGGTGAATCAGGACAACTGCCCAGGTCCTGTACTTTAAAGGTCTTGTACACTGGTACCTTCCAACAGATCAGTCCTGTGCTGCTCATGACAAAATCCTTTCTTGCTGTCCTGCGAGCCCCATATGTTCAAGCCCCAGCTAAAAGCTAGCAAAAGAATAGACTGAGGGAGGGAAGAGAGGATCAGGTGCGGAAGGGTGGTGAGGGGGAGTGGAAGAGAAAGGATCACCTAAGGGTGCTCGGGCTAAGTTGATTTGCCCTGGACCCCACACGCCCCTGGGGGGAGCTCTGCTCTTACAGTAGAACAATGAGAAACACTGCAAGGAATGTTCGCTGCCATTTAATTCCTTGCAAACCGACATCTTCTGAAGCTTAAGTATCTGGTTGTCATAAGAATCTTATAAACACTAAACATCAATCCCAAGTGAAAATCAAATAGAATCCCAGTGGCAGAAACCACATTAGAATGCTAATATTGGCAGTTGGAGGTTACAGGAATCTAGATTATCATATATAACCCACTCACAGGAACTAATTTGACTTTTATTGTGCTTCTAAATGAAATTAATGTATGATCTATAGATTATTAAACCCCATGACAGTGGAGAATAGTACCCTGATTGCAAGACTTATAATACACTTTTGTAACTGCCATTTAAGTGAGAGTGAAGAGAGAGACATCCGCTATTTCAGCTGCGGCTGTAATGGGAGGAAAAGGAAGAAGACAGTTACCTTCAGCAGTCAGTGTAACAGCAAAATGGAGATGCACTGAAAGGCTGTTTATCATCAAGGTCACACTCGCAATAAAGCGAGATCCAAAACAGACAGAGAGCATGATGGGTTAAGCCCTGCACATTAGTGGCTGAATTATTTGGATTGTTAAACAGTCAGATACAACAAGCAATACAACCCATGTATTAAAGGAGCAGTTATGAGTTGGAGCAGGTGTTAAATGCACCCAGCCACCTGGATACAGGCGCTTGAATGGAACAGGAATATCACCATCGTTCTTTTGTGCAGAAGCCAGAACACCATCACGGGTCTTTGGAAACACACTAATGACAGAGACTACAGAATATAATGGCAGATCATTTGAATTCTGCCCAGTTTGCATCCTTTCTCAATACCTTAGGCCCCATTTAATCACTGGTCTTTCCTTCACTTCCTCACTATTAGGGCTCCTCTGGCTTTCCCGAATTCTGCTACTATATTTGCTTCCATCGCTTTCCACTGGGAGGTTGTTATTAGCATCCATCACCCTTTCTGTAAAAAAAATATGCTCTTTCTAATATTACTGCGACCTCTTGTTTTATAGCTTCCTTTCCACTGAAAAGGATTCGCTGCTTGTGCATTCTTTATCACCTTTGAGATATCTGACTGTCTAAACTGCTTTGGCTTTTAGGGGCAGCCTATGCATTGAGTATAGTATTTTCTGAAGGTTTTATGATTCTGTTTTTTTTAACAGCTTAAGACCTACTAGTTTAAATCAAGAACATGACTTACATTAAATACTGTTGATGCAAATTTTGTGTAAGTGTTCTGTAAGCCCACATAGCTGTACTAACCAATTAAGGGTCAACTCTGATTGGTTGACTGATTCATGTGTTTCATTATATTGTCTCCTTTCTCAAACAAAAACAAAAAATTCAACTCAAAGTGGTTTGCAGGAATAAAGAAATAAATGCATAGTAATAATCATAATCTATCAATAAAACATAAATAAATCAATGATACATTAATTATCTAGAAGTTAGAAAGTGTGATGTAATGTCACATTTCTCCTTTCCTCCATCCACAGACTCAGGAATATATTTATGTGAGTTACTCGGTGAAACAACCATGCAAGTGTGTCTTTGCAGGGTAACAGAGGATGTGTGGGTAGGTACCTAGGTAGGTGGACATAGTGTGTGTGCATGTATGTGTATGTGAGAGTCTATATCAGTGGTTCTCAACCCAGTCCTCTGGGACCCCCAGGCCAGTCAGGTTTTCAGGATATCCACAATGAATATGAATGAGATAGATCTGCACGCATTGCTTCCATTGTATGCAGATCTATCTCATGCATATTCATCATGGCTTCCTGAAAACCTGATTGGTCTGGGAGTCCCAGAGGATTGGGCTGAGAACAACTGGTCTATATCATGTGTCTATGTTGGGGATATGAATGTTGGCAGTGTGTGTGAGTGTGTGTATTAGGGGGGCTCTGTGTGTGTGTGCATTTGTGTTGAGGGATCCGTATATATATGTGTGTGCATGTATGTCAGGGGTTCTGTGCATGCATGTGTGTCAGGCTGCTTGTGTGTTCATGTGTTAGGAGGCAGGGGCGTTGGGTGGCTGCTTAAGTTGGTGGTGCACATGAAAATTTGCTGCTACCAAGTGGCTGTAAAACAAAAATTTTGAATGCTCTAGCCTCTTACAGAATTGTATCTGATCTTACTTGATGGTTAGAGCAGTGAGCTAAGAAGCAGTGAGGCCAAGCTCAAATCCTACTACTGCTCCTTATAGTCTTGGGAAGTCACTTAACCCTCCATTGCCTCAAGTACCAGATTAGATTGTAAGCCTTCTGGGGAGCAGAAAAATGCTGACTCTACCTGAATATAACTTGCATTTAACTCCTGAGAATAGCATGAGTTAAATCATGCCATTTGGAGTGGAGGAACCAAGAGACCAGGGTTCAGTTCCCACTAGCACTTCTTGTGGCCTTGGGCAAGTCACTTAACCCTCAATTGCCTCAGAAGAATCCAAGTTATCAATGTCCAGTCTCAGCACATAAAGTTGAATGTGGCTGGCTAGGGTGATCAAAGATGTTTTCTCTTACAACCTACCATAGAAAAAAATATTATAATTCTATTGTCACTTCTCTACCAGTGACACTAAGGGGTCTATTCTGTCCCATGATTAGTGGGAATGGATGCTCCATTGGGAAGTCCATCCCTGCTATTTGCCCCTCTTCCATTCCCGGCAGAAGCCTCCCCGTATGAACAAGGAGTTTGTACAGGGAAACTTAGTCCGGGCCAGAAGGGGGTGTTGTGGAGGTAGAGAGAGGACGGGGCATGGGTAGTCTGCGACCCCAGATGAATAGGGCCGATTCTGAGGTTGGCCCTGTATGTCTAGGGTTGGCAAACTGGATGGGTGACTTATTCCACCACCGAGGTGGAATAAGTCCCTCTGGACATGGGAGGACGGCAGGCCCAGGCGGCGTCCAAAAGGTGAGGGGATGCAGGGGATTCCCTGCAGCCTGACCCTAGCCATGGAAGGCCAGATTGGGGGCTGGGCTACGGGGAAAGGAAAGTGTGGTCAGCGACTGGGGATCACAGCTCCTGAATGGAGCTGTGGTGCCATGGCAATGGGATGCCATGGCACCGTGGCTCCATTCAGAAGCCTGACAGTTAGCCGGGCAAGGGTCTGTATGTGCAGGCCGATCGGAATCGGGTCCCAGCCTGCACGTACAGACCATAGACCCAATTCTGATCCATGTCTAGCCCCCACATGATCAGAATCAGGTCTGCCTTTGTGCATCCTGTTCCAATTGGATGCTCAGGAGCCTGGAATGTGCCTCCATCTTTCTTTAATAGCAAGCACTTTATGAGGTAAACCAAAAGCCTTCAATAAAGACACTTGTAAGGCAGTTATATAGCAAACCTGCCTACCAAAACAGTATTAAGTCCCAGAACTCAAACAGCAAAATCTCCATATGAGGAGGCAACACTGGAATATTGGCAATATTGCATGAGCCCTAAAATACCGATACACCTATGAAAAAGTCAGCACTGCAAATATTCCAGAACCATCAGTAAGCTCCAGCTGAGAAAAGAGAACACGCCGGACTGCTACGGATTCCCACACAGAATCTACAGCTACCAGAATCTCTGAGTGTGATTAGACAAGGAAAACACAGTCCATCACCTAGTAAAAATTAAAAATAGGAGACTACAGATTAGACACAAATAATCAGACAAAAAATGTATTTATTTATTTTAGGCATTTATATACTGCCCGTCTGCAATAATGCATTCTACAATCAGGCACTGTACATATTCTCTTGTTCCCAAAGGGCTCACAGTCTATGCGTACCTGAGGCAATGGAGGGTTAAGTGGCTTGCCCAAGGTCACAAGGAGCACCTATAGGACTAGAGACACCAGTCCCTCCAGCCCAAGGTAACTTGCCCCAACCACTAGGCCACTCCTCCCTCATGAATGAAATGGAAAAGCCAAGAAAGCAGACTGTGAGTAGCAGAACACTGGAGAGAGAAAGAGAAACGCATTTCCTGCTGAACAGAACATAATACAGGAAATCCACATTTTCAGAGCTGACATATTTCATTTTCTAAAATGGAGAATACATTTTTTGTACCTTTGTCATCTGACCATTTTGATTTTCCAATTACGTTGATCCTAGTATCTCTTTACCACTTCTTTCTGTTGGTTTTCTCCTACGTCCTGTTCCAGGATTTCATTTCCATTTTCTGTTTCTTCACTGTCCCTGTCTTCTCCCCTTCCTCCCCTACAATTATCTCATATTGATTACTCTGTTTCATTTTTTTCTCCATTTTGCTCATCTACCTATAGCTAGATTTCGTTCCTTCTTCTTCTCCCCTAATCCTCAGTCTCCCTCTTTCCATCCTTCACCTACTTACCAGCTTTCCGCTCCCCATGCTTACCTCCCTAGTCCTCCCGTTTTCATTTGTGTATCTGTTATTCCTTCCCCAGCTTCCCATTCCACCCTTCCTTTCATCCACTTTCTAGCCCCCATTTATTGTATTTATTTATAACATTCACAATGTAGAACATAAAACACTAACAAAATGGCAAAAAACAATAATACAAAGTTAAAGGAGCATGTTTACTAACATGCACGGTTAGTGCGAGGTTTGCCATACAATAAAAGCCCCACGCTAACAGTGCAGGGCCCTACACTAAAAATCCCATGATAACTGGATGGCATATGATTGGCTGGGAAATGGGTGGGTTATGAGTGGAAAGTGGTCACTGACAGTGCATCACAGTTAGCGCGTGCGTTATTGGTACTCACCAAGCATGAATGTTGCCGTTAGTATGGGTGCATTTAACGCCACCTCAAGGGATTGCAGTAAGTGCATCCGCGTGCTGGTTAGCATGGTGCCATGCCTTATAATGGCACAGGGATGAAGGCATATGCCCCCTAAAGTTAGCACAGGACTCTGCGCTTCTTTCAAATGCAAGTTACTGGCATGTCCTTTAGAAAATATGCCCCAAACTGACTAAAAACCTTCTTACTGCACGCATATCCAGTTCTTAACAATAAGCCTGTTTAAAGTAAAATGCTTTCAAATGTTCTCTAAAGGATTTAATACAATCCATCATGCAAAGTGAGCTAGGAAGCTTATTCCACTCACTGGACCGAGTTTCTGAAAACATCCTATTTCTCAGATCTGCTAAATGAACCTGACACAAAGATGAAAATCCAACATTTGAGAGTCCGTGGATCTTAATAATCACAGAGGCTCATAAATCTTCAAGAATCTTAAACACATAGGAGCTGACACACCCAATGTTTTATTAATCTGGTTCTCCAAGCCATAGGGAGCCAGTGCAGAGCCTGCAAAGATGGAAAGATGGGTTCATTCCAAGGGGTGCATGTCAAAGGTTTGTGCAGCACAGTTTTGTTATTTTGGTACAATCTGGCAGACCCAAATAATGTGAATTATACTAATCCAGCTTAGTTAAAACAAGAGCCTGTAAAGCCATTCTAAAATCATCAGTTGGCAAAAATTGACGTAACTTACTTACCATCTGCAGTTTAAAAGAAGAGATTCTTACAATCTCATTAATCTGTGGGATCATCGATAGGAGTGTATTAATCACCATTCGAAAACATATAACTTTTGACACTGTCGAGAGGAGGGTAGATCACTCTCTCATTTGAAAAACCCTCTGGTATGTCCCTGCCTCTTCATTTTCACCTCAGTCCAATCCATATTCACGGAGAGCCAGTTCATAGCCACCCACTTTCAACTATCTGCAGATATTTAGATGCTAAGTACAAAGATGCAAGAATAGAACACAATACCAGAAAGAACAATTGAATATCACCTGCATAGAGCTGATAGACGTTTTACAAAAATGGACCAAACAGATGTTAAACAAAAGGACAGAAGAACAGACCTCAGTAGGACTCCAGTGATCAAAGGCATTGATTTCAATAAACTAGGCTCTGTACCTACTACTATCGCCCTATCGTCCACGTAAGATTTGACCTACTGTTATACTTTCCCAGATTAATAGTAGTAGTAGATGTGCCAATATCCTTCAATTGCTGAATTAATATCTGATGATCAATAGTATCAAATGTGGCTGATAGATCTATTAAAACTAATACAAAAACTTGGTCACCTTCAAGGCCCTGAAGCAACACATCAATAGTGAACAACAAAAGGATCTTGATACTAACAGACTTCTTAAAACCATATTGATATGGATCTAATATATCATTTTCATCCATAAACTCATAAAGTCGAGATGAAACTATCTTCTCAGGTATCCTAATCAAAAATGATAGCAATGAAACCGGCCTGTAACTGGCTAGATCCAAAAGATCTAATGACAGCTTCTTTATTTCTGTCCCAACAAAATACGTTTTCAAACATGAAAGGATGTGACCCACCGTCAGCAAAATATGAAAGGTCTTACACAGGTACACTGTTGTATTTTATTTATTTATTTAATAGGTTTATATACCGCTTTTCCAAAAATCAAGGCAGTCTACATGCAATACAACTTTAACATTACAGTAAACATTGTAGCACATTATATTTAATACACTATAACTTTTCAGAGGACATTGTAACAGGGTTTCAATTAAGAGCTTAACAATTAGGCGAATTATGACAGGGTCAGGGTCAGGGAGCGGGATGAGAGGGAAAATAATGTTGACTTTATCGATCAAGTAACATGGTAAAAGGTACTCAGTGTACAGTTGACCTTTCTAGTGGCATTTGAACTGGTGGTTTAGGTTATATCTTCAAAGTGCTCTTTGAACAAGGTTTTTAATAATTTCCAAAATGTTATTCTCTCTTATCATACGTAATATAAAAGAAGAACGTCGGTCAATAGAACGACCGGAATTTATGTTGCATAAAACATTCAGAAACTCTGTCTCTGCAATACAGTTAGAAAGTTCTCACATTACCTCTAATTGATACTCATCATGAGGAGGCCGTGAAATATCTTTAAATTTAGATCTCAACTGAGCAGCCTTATTATCCTATAAACAACAAATTTATTTCCTAGACAATTCTTTTTTTTTTTTTTTAAACTTTTATTTTCATTTTGCAACAAACAAAAGAACAACACACCAAAGGAGACAAAACAAGTATACAATAAAGAAAAGTAAACCCAATTACCCCCCACCCCCACGCTTCTTCTCTAGCTGAGTATGTCAGCATGTGAGCGCTTCCAAACAACAGTGATTATACATCAAAACAATCAAAAGAGGATCTGCGATACAGAATAATCATGGGACAAAGATATATACAAATTTAGACAGTCAGATGAGAGCATTGAGCAGAATGTACATAGTCATTGAGCATCTTCCATTTAGACCGATGATGAGGAGTCTGAATGGGGGAAGCAAACATACGAGGTATTTGTTCATATTTACTGTAGAGACAGACATGATTCCACCATTCATTGGGGCTCAGCTGAGAGCTATTTTTCCAGTATTTCGTGATTAGGGAGATAGCAATGCCAAGCATAAAGTCCAAAAGGAAGTAAGCCGTTTTTGGAAGAGAGGGGATCCCCGCAGCTGAGCGAAGTCCCACTATCCTCCAAGAAAGGGGCTCTTGAAAGTGCAAAATAGACTGGATACGACCCCAGACCCGACGCCAGTAATACTGTAGTGCGGGGCATTCATACATAACATGAGGTAGTGAACCAATGGCCGCATGGCATGTCCAACAACTATTGCCCTGAGTAGTGTTCCATTTGGCTAATCTGTCAGGAGTGTAAAAACACCGGTGGGCTAGAAAGAAGAGTGTCTGAGTGAGTGAGGCGGATCGGGAGACCCGTGTCACTCTACTCCAGACAAGGCTCCATTGCTCCGGGGTCAAAGTCACATGCAATTCTCTCTCCCATGCTTTCTGCGCTATAGGGGTATCTCTAATTATAGCATTACATAAGGTTTTGTAAAAATTGGATGCTACACCCGGTGAACTACCGATAGATCGGATAGTCTCCAACCAACCTTGTGTAGGGGAGGCCGATGGCGGGAGCACCTTAGCACTCCGAAGGCAATGCTGAAGTTGCACCAACTGAAAATAGTGTTTCGCTGGGAGACCAAATTCAATTTGCAATTCACTAAAAGTTTTCCAGCGACCTTCATGGAACAACTGACTAGGAATCCAAATGCCCCTAGTGTACCAGGGGCTCCACGCCATCGGCTTATTTTGTATTCGAAATCGAGTGTTATACCAAAGTGGGAGCTTGTCTAACGGACAGAGTCGGGAGTCTAAAGAGTGCATAAGATTATTAAAGGCACCTAAGGTGTCTAAAAGCATTGGTGGAAAGTGGGAGTCTGATGGGAGAGTCATACCAGGGAGAAAAGTAAGAGGAATCGGTTTGCAAAGGTCCTCTTCTATGTCTAGCCACACAGGTCTACTCGGTACTGGATCTTCCAGCCAGCGAGCGCCTTGTTTGAGAAGAAAAGATTGATGATACTTCAGGAAATCAGGGAATCTGACACCCCCATTTTCCTTATCTGCTTGCAGCTTATGTTTCGCTATCCTAGGTGTCTTGTTTTGCCACAAATATCTAGTCAGAAGGCCCTCTATATCTTTATAGATACGTCGAGGGAAGAGACAGGGCAACATTTCTAAGATATAATTCACTTTCGGAACGATCATCATTTTTATGGTTTCTAATCGACCCCACCAGGTAAGTGTTAAAGGAGTCCAGCGGTGAGTAAGCGCCCGGACTTTAGAGGTTAAGTCTTTGGCATTGAAGGAGATAGTGTCTTCCAAAGGAGAACAATAGTGAACCCCAAGGTATTTGACCATGCGAGGTTGCCATAAAAAGGGGAAGGGTTGCATATCTGCCTGATGAAGCAAAGGATTTAATGGAAAGGCTACCGACTTGGTCCAATTTATCTTATAACCGGACAGTTGTGAGTATTTACCAATTTGCTCTAGGACAGCCGGTACTGAGTCTATAGAGACAAAAAGCATAAGGTCATCAGCATACGCTGAAATTTTGACTTCCCTATGGGTGAAGGGGACTCCATGAATCTCCTCCGATTGCCGGATTAGTAAAGCCAAGGGTTCAAGTGCAAGATCGAAGAGAAGTGGAGACAGTGGGCATCCCTGGCGAGTGCCGCGTTGAAGGGGAAAAGGCTGAGACTTTAAAGCATTGGCACATATACTGGCTGTAGGCTGTGCGTACATGGTGCGAAGACAACGGAGAAAACCTTCCCCGAATCCGTACCAGCGGAGGACTGCAAACAGGAAGGGCCACTCTAAGCGATCAAAGGCTTTCTCAGCATCAAGTGAGAGGCCAACTGCGGTAGTCAGTACATGGCATAGGGTCCGAGCATTGTCGGCAGTTGATCTACCAGGAATGAAACCGCATTGATCTGGGTGTATTAAGGTAGGCATCCTATCCGAGAGCCGGGTAGAGAGAATGGTAGCAAATATTTTATAGTCCGCGTTTAGAAGGGAAATTGGACGATAATTAGCTGTTAGTTGCGGGTCTCTCCCCTCTTCTCAAAACTACTACATTTGCCATGGAAAGGACCCAGAAGGAGAACCCTCCTCGGCCAGAGCAGAAAAATAAATTTTCAAACTGGAGCTAAGTCAGCGTGAAAAGTTTTGTAGAATTCAGCAGGGAGACCGTCTGGGCCTGCGGCCCGACCTGAGGCACATTTCTTGATAGCAGAATGAATTTCTGAGACAGTAAATGGTGTGTCCAAGGCCACTCTATCGTCGTCAGATAGGGTCGGTCTTTGTACCCCTGAAAGTAAGCGTTCAAATACATCTGGCTCAAAATCACATTCAGATTGATAAAGCCGAGTATAAAAATCACGAAAGAGTTCTAAGATTTCGGTATCTTTAGTGACCAAGCCCCCCCCCCGACGGATTACGGAGGGCGGTAACACGCTTAGCTTCTTTTTGACCTTTTAGGGCATTTGCTAATAATTTGCCAGCACGATTATTTTCCCGATAATATAGCCCTTGTTGTGATTCGATATTTTTAACAGCAGCAGTGTACAAAAGCTGATTGTATTGAAAACGCAAGCATTGTAAACGGAGTAAAATACATGGGTCAGTACGGGACGTGAGGAGACGCTCCCCAGCTTGTATCTGCTGCTCTAGAGTCAGTAAATGCTGCTTTCTTTGTTTCCCCTGCCGAATTTGATAGCTAGTTAGTTATAGTGGCGCGGATAGATGCTTTAAAACCCTCCCACCAAGCCCAGCTCGCTGTGTCATGGGGTGAGTTAAAATGAAAATAATCTTGGATAGCGGCCTTTATGTCAACCTGAAAATCTTTTTGACCCAGTAGGGATCTATCAAAAAACCAAGCTCGGGGAGAATCGTCCCGCGCAGTGACACGTAATGATAAAGATATGGCAGCATGATCTGAAATATGGAGAGGATGAGTCCTAGTCGTGTCTACTTGAGAAATCAGTGCTTTGGAAATGAGAAAGAAATCTATTCTAGATTGGGAGTGATGGGGGGCAGAAAAGAAAGTGAACTCTAAGTCGGAGGGGTGAAGTAGCCTCCATATATCTACCAGCGCAAGATCTTGCATCAGAGCTGTAAGGGTAGCAAGACTCTTGGGTGGACTACTCGTTCTAGGCGGCTGTCTATCTATCAAAGGGTCTAACACTTGATTAAAATCACCACCAAGTATTAATGGAGTATTGGCAGAGGCCTGTGCCAACTGCGCAATACTTGCATAGTAAGCAGGGTTGTCCACATTCGGGGCATAAATACAAATACATGTAAATTCACTATCTCCAACCTTAAGATGTACGCGGGCCCATCTACCCTCCTTGTCAGCACTAGTATCAATTACAGTAGCTTGCAAAGATTTCTTAACCAGAATGGCTACCCCGCACCGTTTGGAAACGGCGGGAGAATAGGCAGCCACCATGGAAGGCTTAACATGGTGTTTTCAGTGTTTCAGCAGAGTTTAAGTGCGTTTCCTGAAGAAACGCTAAATCAGCATGCTCATGGCTAAGATAGCTAAGGATTTTCTTCCTCTTGATTGGACTATTAATGCCCTTTACGTTGAGTGATAAGATTTTACATAAAGCCATTCAGACAAGTTAAAAATTCTGAGCATGATAGCGCACATAATTTCACAATGTCCCTCATATTGACTGTATCTGGCTGTACATATGGCATAAAAGAAAATAAGCTTAGATAATACAATGAAGCGCCCCACATGAAAAAAGAAAACCGCAGCGCGGTAGAGAAGAAGCAGAACCCCAAAAATTACTGGCGACCATGTGTCTGCGGGGAGAAGCCCCGGAGAAGGCCGAAATTGAAAAAACACATAACCTGTAGGACTGTGCGTGCTCCGAATCCGACCGGGGCACACATCATGGAGGGATAGGAGACCACATAACAAAAGTCATAGAAAGAAAGAAAGAAAGTCCAGGCAGTCTCTGTACTGAACTATGACCGCCGCATCGGGCCCTTCAAAATGGCGGACAGAGCCGGCAAATAAAAGTCCAAGTCGTTGGATTAGCGCATCTGCTCTGCTTCTTTGGAGTCTAAAAATGTTGATAGTAGATCAGGATCTTCGAATGTCCTGGTTTGATTGTGGAGAGTCACTCGGAGCTTCGCGGGATACAACAGGCCAAAGCGAGCCTGTAGCTGTTGAAGTCGAGGGCGAAAAGCAAGGAGTTTCTTCCGTCGGTCGACTGTAGGCTTTGCCAGATCAGGGAAGAAAGGAGACTTTGTGACCTTCAAATTCCAAATGATGGTTCGCCCGGGCAGCATTTAAAATTTGTTCCACTTGTTGATATCGTAGCAAGCGAAAGATAATAGGCCGGGGGGTCGTTCGGTTGAGCGCCATGTGGGTAGGAACACGGTGTGCTCGATCGATTTCCAGTTCTTTATGAAAGGTGATCTTCAGCAAGGAGGGAAGAATTTTGAGCAGGAATTCTCTCATATCTCCCGCTTCCACCCCCTCCGGTATTCCAATGAGCCTCACATTGTTGCGACGGGCTCGATTATTGCTATCTTCTAACTCCTTTTGAAGATTCTGTATCTGGCGCTCAGCCTTGTCCAGTGTGCCCAAGTGCACCGCGTGCGAGTCGAGGACCCCCGCCATATTGTCCTGCCGTAATGAGAGACCTTCAAGTCGGTCCTGGAGCACTCCAAAGTCTTCTCGCATGGCTCTAAGCGCTTCTCCATTGGACTGCACCAATTCCTTCACGCCGCGTATTTCCTCTAGAATCTCCAGGTGCATTTCGGGGTTCTCCCGAAATGGAACCATCTTCTGTGGGGAGGACACCTCTGTTTTGGAGCGTTTTCCGTGAGAAGAAGAAGGAGACCCGAAGTCCAAGCGCGCTGGTTTATGGGCCGCCATCCCCCCCGAGGTACCCCGGTCAGCCCGGAGCGAAATAGTAAGTTTGTATAGGTATTATGTCAGGATTCTAAGTAGGCCTCTCGGGAGCTTCAGCGCGAAGCGTCTTACCCGCTGGACATCAGGCTCCGCCCCCCCCTAGACAATTCTTTTGTAAACTGCTGACAACATTAGTTGAGGTGAATGATTTAACTGCTTCAACTAGTTCGCTGGGCCTGTTGAGATACAGGAAGTACTTTCTCTCCAAGTTTGACTCCTGAATGGTGCCAGAAGCCAGGCAAAGCATCAGAGCAAAGCAAACAAGCCCCCACTGCTGTGTGTATGTGTGTGTGTGCTTCAGTACTCTGTGTGCATGCCTGTGCATGTGCTGAGGGCTCTATGGGCCTGATTCCGAAATGCCAATAGCAGGGCTGTACATTCCAGTAGGACATGCAACCTCACTATTCATATGGACCTTATGCTACCTCATTATCTCCCCGCATGAACAGAGCTGCAGTGTGGGAAGAGCTGGACAGGAGTGGGAGGGGGCAAAGAGTGGGTGGAGCGGGGGCGGGCCGTAGCACTTGGACGTACAAGGTTGATTCAGGTCATGGTCCTGTATGTCCACCAGCTGCAGTCTAGACGGAGGTGGTATAAGCCCCAGGTGTGGCAGCAGGTGGGCCACGCAACCCCATCACACAGCAGCGGAGGGGCAGGTGAGTCCTCACCACTCGATCCTGGCTCTGGCTGCCCCGCCAAGAGACGGGCAGCAGGGAAACAGAGGTCAGCACTGCGGCCGGCCTTCGGTGCTCCTAGTGGGCATCCCAGTGCCATGGCGACTGGCACACCATGTCACTGGCACACCAGCAGGAGCATAGTGCGGGCTGGCCATACCGCAGTTCAGGGGCATGAGGGGCCATCTTAGGGCATGATCCTGCAATGGTGGGAACATCTTGCTTCGTGGTGCAGAATTGGGTACAATTGGAGCCTGTCCTATTCTGGGATGTCTGGACAGCCCGGATGTGCCCCTTCCTGAATCGGGCTCTGTGTGTATGGGTGTGTGTTCATATGCTGGGGATTCTGTGTGTGCGTGTATGTATGCATTTGTGCATGGGTGTGTGTTAGGTAGCTGCATGTGTGTGTTAAGGAGCCTTGTGTGCATGCTTCAGGGGCTCTGTGTGTGTGCATGTGTATGTCAGGGACTGTGTGCATGTGTGCCCCTTCCCCATCCTTCTATGCCCACTGTTTGTCCTTCCTACCCTTTCACACTATTCCTCCTTCCTGCCCTTCACTACCCGCTCTCTTGCACTCTCCCTGTTTCTTTTCCACCTCCCCTGCCATGTCAGCCAGTCTTACACTGTCATTGTTCCTGTCATCATTATACTTCCTCTCCCTTTCCTTCTTCCTTACTGCATTCACTGTCTCTACTTTTGTCCTTTTTTAAAATGTATAGATTTTTTTTTATTGTTCAGACTTCAAGGCATACGTTACAGTACCTCTCATCAGAAACAACAGCTTTTTCTCAGCTCCCCCCCCCCCCGAATCTTTCCTTACACTCATTTCATATGTCAGTTCTGAGCTCCGTCTATCCTTCATAAACACTCCAATTAGCATGAAATTGAGCCACTCTGGAACCTTGCTCAACTGTCACTGCAGTTACGCAGTATATCCACTCCAAGCTCTGCTTCACCTCAGTAATGTTAGGTGTCAGTGTACCCTCCCCCCCCCCCCCCCCCCAATGTTTAGCTAGAACCATTCAAGCAGCCATGATACACATCCTGGCTGGCTCACCTGCCTCCTTCACCACCCCCTTTCAATGGTAAATTTAAGAGATATGAGGCTGGCTCAGGTTCTAGGCTACCCCCTCCCCACCCATACTTCCCACAAGGTCCAAAATTTCACCACCGCTGGACATTGCCACCATATCTGCAAGAAATCTCCCACTTGTCCATAGCCCCTCCAACTGCCCATCCCCCACCAGCCCCATCTTAAGCAATCTTGTAGGATCCCAGTATATCTTCCACTCTCAGGCCAAGTTCCATTACTTCTGCTCTCAACTCTTTAAAAATCGCACTAATTTCCGCCTTTACCTCAAGTATTTCCTTTTTCAGGTCCAGAACTGCGCAATTTATTTTTAGTGAGGGCGACTGTCATCAACTCCTCCTGCTGTCCTGCCACACTGTTCACTTCTCCCGCCAACCCACTTCCTCCCTCCTTCACCGCTATCTTGTGCGGGTCACGGTGCTCATTGTTACTTGCTTGGAAAGCAAACTCACGTATGTCAGTGGTTTTACACTAGGTGGACAAACCTGCTTGACTGTTGCCCTTCTCACCACTCATCGCTTAACTCCAGGCTTGAATTTCGCTTTTGAGAGGTAGATTTGCATGTTTTTAGTGGGATACTCAGCGGAGCTCAGCACTCAGCCGACCATCTGGTGAGCTGATGTCACTTCTTCCCTCCTTTTGTCCTTTAACCCTGCTGCTTCCCTTATGCGCCACCCTCTTCATCTTTCTTTCTCTAGACCAGTGGTTCTCAACCCAGTCCTCTGGGACTCCCAGGCCATTCAGGTTTTCAGGATATCCACAATGAATATGCATGAGATAGATCTGCATACAATGTAAGCAGTGCATGCAGATATGTCTCATGCATATTCATTGTGGATTTCCTGAAAACCTGACTGGCCTAGGGTTCCCAATGGACTGGGTTGAGAACCACTGCTCATTTCTTTATTTCTTTGTAATTCCACCCTTCCCCTTATGCTCAGTGGCATAAATTCTGCAGAAGCAGCCCCTGCAAGGGGGCCCACATGGCAGCAGTAAGGCAGTGTGACAAACTTACTTTAACATGTTTTCCGCGCTGCCTCTGGTCTTGTAAGTTTGTAGCAGGCCCGATAACTGTTCTACTGGGCCAAAGTCTCACGATAACAGCCGCCCCATGAGACTTTGGCCCTGCAGGCAACTAGCACCTGGCCCGCTACATGAGGAAGGGGACCATGACGACAATGGGGGATCCTCAGCACTATTTTATCTGGGGGCCCCTCATTGGAACTTATGCCACTGCTTATGCTATATCCTTTACTTTCCTCCTAAACCTGATCCTTCTCTTTAGATCTACCCCTCACACACCCCTTCCTTCATCATACTGCTGCTCTCTCACTGATGGTTGGACTTAGGGGATCCCATCAGCTCTTCACTGCCCTTCCTCCTCTCTTTTTGCCAGCAGGCTCCAGGGATTCCCACAGGCTTTTGATTGCTGTTCCTTTGCTCTTCTTGAAGGTGAGACCTGGGGACTCTTTGTTGCCCTCTGTGCATAAGCATATGCATCTGTTTGTGTGCATATATGCCAACTAGCAGATATGTACAGACAGACAGATGGATGGACTCTCCCCACTAGGCCCTATCACTTAAACAAAACACACCTAATAAATACATCTCAAAGCAACCACACACTCACTAGGAAAGAGCAAGCTACTAATGCAGTTGCTTAAACAATATGCATAGTTAGAGCAACTAGCAAATTGAACCCTTACACTATCCACAAGCCTATTTAGCATCCACAGATAACTACCAGAAGCTACAATCCCCCAAGCTCCTGATTATTTCCAAGGGATATTCTCCTTTGCTGTCATGTAGATAAATTCACCTATTGAAAACAGTTATGGTGCAATAGAGTAAGTGAGGTAAACATGGCAGGAGGGCACCAAAGTTCCAAAAAATTAAAAATGAGGAAATTTTAAAAAAGAGAGAAATGAAGAGAAAAATAGCAAAACAAACATTAAAAACGAAGTTATTAGCAAAAAAGGAAAAATGTGGGGGTGTACTTAGCTACCATTAATGAGGGAGGAGGGTGCTTATTTCTAGTTTGCAGGGGAGTTTCAGAAACCCTAAAGCCAGTGCAGCTAAAAACTCTCAACTTAAATGTTGCCTGTCCCCAGTGAAGCCCTTGTTTGGAGAAGCAGATTTGTGGAAGTATAGAACATTTTTTTTGTATTTTGTTGAAAGCCAAGGGTAGAGGGAAGGGCAAACTCATTTCCATGTGTTTCCCATTCTTCCCAAGCTATTCTTCAGTCAATCACTCCTCCATCTTGTTTGCACTTATAAATATGATGTTACTCTGCTTTCTGATATCTAGGCCCGTTTTTCTGGAATTCAATGTCCCTCTGCCTTCAGGAATCCTCCTTTTCCAAATGTAAGAGAACACTGAAGACCTGGCAGTTCCAGGTTTTGTTAGCAGAGTATCTTGCAGAACAGAAATGATGTACCTACCCTGCCTTCCTCTGATCCCCATCTTTCTTCTTCTGCTTATTTCTGACCCCCTTTTTCTCTTTCTGCTTTTACCTTTTTATGTTTTTATTGTACACAACCTTATGACCTTCTGGATTCAAAGGGCGGCCTAGTCAATGCTGTGAATACATAAATAAGATGCTTCACTACCAGAAACTCTGCAACCATTCTTCACCATGCCCATACTTCTGGAAAGTGCTGCTTTAGAAAAGTCCACAACACACAGCAATATATAACTGAAACTCCAACTTTAGTGTGGAACTTTAGGGCAAACTTAACTTGGTATGGTATCTTCTCAGAAAATACTTCAGAAAATATTTTATTTACACTCTCTCTCCAAGAAGTCAGATACTTACCTCCCTTCTGTGCACTAATGCACTTTCCAGTAGTAGTATATACTGTTTATTCTCCTACTTAGTTCTTTGGGATGTTCCATATGATTCTCCTAGGATGCATGGGTCACACTGGTGCTTCATTACACTTCTTTTGACGGTTATCCTTCCATTCTGGCAGTAATGCCCAGCATAATACCTGTTTGGAAACCATCTCTGCAACTCACCTGACAGACTCACTTCTCAGCCTTACCCAGTCCTGGTTTCTTCCTCAGTCCTTTGTGTTCAGGATCTCCCCTACAGGATCTGCAAATCCTTCCCCCATCAGAGCTCAGTCTGCTTATTAGGAGACAGGAATTCTGGAACCCTTCACCTTCTCTGCATAGGAGTTCCCTCTATTCTTCTGGCTCCTTGAGATCTGAGTGATTACTCAGGATCCAACCAGAGTAAGATATGGGACTACAGGGTGCCGGCAGCAGTAAACAGATGTAGAGATCCCTAAGGTCCTGCTTTATCAATTTTTGCTAGAACCTCTAGTGGCTCTACTAGAGTCTGCTTTCTGACCTCTCTGCACTCCATGCTATTTCTAGAAAAGGAAGAAGTGTTCCTGGCAGTGAGGTGATGTTGAGAGGGTCTCTGCCTGATGATGGAAGTAAAGAGAAAGAGTTGGAAACTCTCCAGTACCAGGCATATTGTGAACTAATATAAAATTCTATAAAGGTAATTGAGGATCTACAGCGCAAATCTATCATACCATACCAGCACTAGTTTCCAAAACTCATACAAGGAGAAAAACTCATACAAGAGAAAAAAGCAAATATTGAGGTGGACCCTAGAACATCCATACACCTATTTGAAAAGCTGAACAAGTCAGATTACTACCATACAGATCCCAACGTACAAACTCCATGTAAACAGAACACTTGGCCCCGATTACACACTTAGAACACAGACCCTCACAAACTACAGAATAAATGACCACAACCTAAAATAAAAATAAAAATATGTAGGCAAAATTAAATTACAACCCCAAAAAGCCAGACTCTGCATGCAGTGCAACACCAGAGAAACAGAGATGCATTTCCCCACACTGTGCAAAATATAAAGATAGTGCAATGTCTGATCACTAAATTAAAAATCATTTATTTCTACCTTTGTTGCCTGAGCATTTATTCTCTGATCATTCTGGTCCCAATTTGAAGTTTCTACTTTCATAGAAACATAGAAATATGACAACAGAAAAAGACCACATGGCCTATCTAGTCTGTCTTTCCATATCAACAACTACAACAGTCCTCTTTTTTCCTTTAGAGATCCTCTGTGTTTCTCCCATGCTTTTTTGAATTCAGTTACTGTCCTCATCTCTACCACCTCCACTGGGAGACTATTCCACGGATCCACCACAATTTCCGTAAATAAATATTTCTATATATCACTCCTGAATCTATCCCCCTTCACCCTCATCCCATGTCCCCTCATAGCAGAACTTGCTTTCAATTGAAAAAGGCTCTCCCCCTGAACATTTATGCCACAGAGGTATTTAAACATGTCAATCATATCACCTCTATCCCGCCTTTCCTCTAAGGTGTGCATATTAAGATCCCTAAGTCCTCATATGCATTATAATGAAGACCACTAACCATTTTAGTAGCCACCCTCTGCACCAACTCCATCCTGTTCACATCCTTTTGAAGGTGCGGACTCCAGAATTGCACACTATACTCCAAAAGAGGACGCACCAAGGACTTATACAGAGACACTATCAGCTCCTTTTTTCTACTAGCCATTCCTCTCCGTATGCACTCAAGCATTCTTCTAGCATTTGCCGTCGCCTTTTCTACCTGTTTAGCTACTTTAAGATCATCAGACACAACCACGCCTAGGTCCCGCTCTTTTTTAGTGGACAAAAGTACTTCACCCCCTATACTATATTGCCCCCTTGGATTGCTGCAGCCCAAATTCATGACCTTACATTTTTTAACATTAAATCCCAGCTGCCAAATTCTAGACCATTCTTCAAGCTTAGCTAGATCCCTCCTCATGTTATCTACACCAGTGTTTTTCAACCTTTTTTGTGCAAAGGCACACTTTTTTCATGAAAAAAATCACGAGGCACACCACCATTAGAAAATGTTAAAAAAATTTACCTCTGTTCCTATATTGACTATATATAAAGTAATTCTCTTGAATAGGAATCAAACACTCACACCAACCCCCCTCCCCTGCTGGTTCACACCAACCCCCCTCCCCTGCTGGTTCACTCACACCACCCCCCCCCTCCACTGCTGGTTCACTCACCCACCCCCCTGTCACTTACTCACCCCTCCTGCTGGGTCACTCACTCACTTACCCCCCCTCCCCTGCTGGTTCCCTCACACCATCGCCCCCCCCCCTTGCTGGTTCACTCACACCCCCCCCCCCCCTCCACTGCTGGTTCACTCACACTCCCCCCCCCCTTGCTGGTTCACTCACACACACACACACACCCCCCTCTGCCCAAGCCACTGCTTCTGCTTTGTACAGAGCAGCGGCTGCACTACACTTACATTGAAAAGTAAAGAGAAACTGTGTCAGGAGCCCTCCGGTCATCGCAGAGCCCGAGGAAGTGATGTCATGGGGGCGGGCTCCTCACAGGCTGTCTTTCCTTTTCAAATTAACTTTATTGCAGCTAAAGTTAATTTGAAAAGGAAAGACAGCCTGTGAGGAGCCCGCCCCATGACATCACTTCCTCGGGCTCTGCATGATCGGAGGGCTCCTGACACAGTTTCTCTTTACTTTTCAATGTAAGTGTAGTGCAGCCGCTGCTCTGTACAAAGCAGAACCAGCGGCTGCACTGCTATAGGGAATCGCGATCGCGTTCGCGCCGCGGACTTCGGCACAAAAGCCGGTTTTTTGCTCTGGCCGCTCCCGATCTTGCGGCCAGAGCAAAAAAACCGGCTTTTCAATGGCCGGTTTTACAACTGTGCCGGCAGCCGGCCTGGCCATGGAAAAACCGGCCAGGCCGGCTGAAAACCGGCCGGTTGGCAACCCTAATTTGTGAGCCGAGGCCACATGTTATGGATGAAATTGGAATTTTTCCCACGGCACACCAGACAATATCTCACGGCACACTAGTGTGCCGCGGCACAGTGGTTGAAAAACGCTGATCTACACCATTCTTCAAGCTTAGCTGGATCCCTCCTCATGTTATCTACACCTTCCTGGGTGTCTACTCTATTGCAGATTTTGGTATCATCCGCAAAGAGGCAAACCTTACCCGACAGCCCTTCCGCTATATCACTAACAAAGATGTTAAAAAGAATTGGACCAAGGACGGATCCCTGGGGCACACCACTGGTAACCTCCTTCTCCTCAGAGTGAGCTCCATTTACCTGTACTCTTTGTCGCCGGCCTGTAGTTTTCAACCACATCCTTACTTCCGCTCTTGTGTAAAGGCACCACTTGAGCCTCTCTCCAGTCCTTTGGCACCACTCCCAACTCCAACAAGGCATTGAAAAGGTCAGTCAGTGGAGCTGCTGGAATGTCCCCAAGTTCCCTCAGTATTCTAGGGTGTATCCCATCTGGTCCCATCGCTTTGTCTACTTTAAGTTGAGCTAGTGTCTCATGAACACAGTCTTCTGAAAATTGTTCAAGAAGTCCCTCGCTTCTGTTTCTGTTTGTGGGTGTTTTCTGAGGTCCTGCTCCTGGTTCTTCATCTGTGAACACAGAACAGAAATATTTGTTAAGCAATTCTGCTTTATCCTCATCAACTTTTACATATTCCTCCCCTTCAACCTTGAGTCTGACAATACCACTTTTGCCCTTCCTCTTCTCATTAACATATCTGAAAAATGTTGTATCCCCCCATTTTATTGCATTGGCTATTTCCTCCTCTTTTTGAATCTGCTTTCCTGACTACTGTGCTAGCTTCTCTAAGTTTTTCCAAATATAGATGCCTGTCTTCCTCTCTCTGTGATCTCTTGTATTTCATGAAGTCTTCCCTCTTTTTCTTCACTTTTTCAGCTACTTCTTTTGAAAGCCATAGCGGTCTCCTTTTCCTTTTACCTTTATTTACCATTTTAACAAAATGGTTGGTTGCCCTTAAAATATCCCCTTTTCAGTTTTGCCCACTGTTTTTCTATATCCCCCAGCTGTTCCCATCCTGCTAATGACTCCCTGAGGTATTGGCCCATCTTGGCAAAGTTAGTCTTCCTAAAGTCTAAGACCCTCACTTTTGAATGGATTCTAACAGCCCTAGTCCTAATACTGAACCACACCATCTGGTGATCACTGGATGCAAAATGATCTCCCACTATAACATCAGAAACACTTTCACCATTGGTAAGCACCAAGTCTAGTATGGCCCCTTCACGTGTGGGGTCTGTTACCAATTGCTTGAATAGTTCTCCCTGTAGAGAATCCAGGATCTCTTTACTTCTAGATGATACTGCAGCAGGAATGTGCCAATCAACATCTGGCATATTGAAATCCCCTATCAGTAGCACTTCCCCTTTCCCAGCAATGCTGCATATGTCTTCAATTAACTCTCTGTCCACCTCTTCCTCTTGTGAGGGAGGTCTGTATATCATGCCAATGCAGATAAATTTCTCTTTCCCTCTTTCTAGTTTAACCCACAGTGACTCCTCTCTCCCTTTTAAGCTCTGTAATTCCAAAGTTTTAATAGTCTTTTTTTACATTTAGTGCCACTCCTCCTTCCCTTCTTCCTACCCTGTCCTTCTGAATAAAGTATAGCCAGGTATAGTTACATCCCAGCCATGTTTTTCTATGAACCATGTTTCTGTAACTGCCACTAAATCCAAGTCGGCCACTCCCACGAAAGCTTCAACATCAGGGACCTTTCTTGGACAGATGGATGTCATCTCTGCTCTGCAACCTTTTCCTCTGTTGTCTCTTAGCTCTCTTTCTATGGTGTCTAGACCATCTGCCATTTCTTGTCTTCCCATTTTTTTTCTTCATTTCCTTCCATCTTTGATAGTGATCTTTTCCTTTCAGCTTTCTTCCATTTTTTTCTCTCTGTCCACTGGATTTCACTACTTCTTCTTACTATCCAGTCCTCAATCTCCCTCTTTTTCACGCTGTCTACCTTACCACCTTTCAACATTTACCCCAGTCCTCCCATTCTCCACCTCTTCTTCTTTGGTCCATTATTCCCCAGTCATTCGCTCACTCTCTCTTTCCCCCCTTCATTTCTAACATCCCTCTCCACCCTCCCACCCTGTGTCTCTCTCTCACTTTCTCTTTCCTTCCATCTAGTATCTTCATATTCCCTCTCTCTCTCACTATTCTTCTGTGTCCCACGTCTCACTTCCTATCCTGTGTCCAGCATCTGTCCTGCTCTATTTCTAACTTCCATGCCAGCATCTCCCTCTCCATTTCCAGTCCCCCATTTCCAGCATCTCCTCCCTCTCCATTTCCAGCCCATTTCCAGCATCTCCTTCCATCTCCATAGCCCTGTGTCAAGCATCTCCCCATCTCCATTCCATCCCATTCCCTCCCTATTACTCCCATGACCAGCATTTTTTCTTCTCTTTCTCAACCTATTTACCCCATGACCATCTCCCCCTCTCTCCCTAATACCCCATGCTCTTCATTCCCCCATTCCCCCTATGTCTAGCATCTCCCTTCTGTCTCCCTCTGTTCTACCCCCATGTCTAGCATCTCCCCATAGTCTCCCTATAACCCTGTATCCAGCATGATCACTCCATCTCAAAAATCTCCCTTCCATGCTTTCCCTATGCCCCCTTTCCAAGTCCAGTATCTCCCTTCATCTCCCTAGCCCCCCCCCCCCCAGGGGTCTATTGTGTTCCTTCTGCCTCCCTATTCCCCCCCCCCCCCCATCAAGCATCTTCCCTCTGCTCTCTGTTAGCTGTTAAAAAAATAGTGTGACAAATGACCCTTTCCCCTTCAAAACAAGGGCCTTAAATAAACAAAGAGCTGACTTATCTCCTCCCCTGAGCACATCCCAATTGGGTGCCCAGCTAGGGTAGCTTATCCCTTGATACAGCTTACATGGAGTTGCATCCCTGCATGGGCATAAAAAAGATATCCAGGATTATTAGTGACAACTGGGTCACATACATTTCCAGAACACTGTGTGTATAATTTACAGTGGCTTCAAGACATCCACACCATAATGTTCTAATATGTTATACCTTTAATGTTACAACATTCCTTGTAAATTATAATTATCTGTTCTATGTAAACTGACTTGGTATATTACATACCAATTAACCTACTGTTCCATGTAAACCGCACTTGATACTAGGGAAAGAGCGGTATATAAATAACTGTTAAATAAATAAATAAATAAATAAATAATGCATACTGTATATAGGTATTGTCACAGTGGTGAATGAAAAAAATTGCATCATATTTTAAATTGATTTCTAAAACACTTTTCTGATATTTTCATGCAGGATTCCACTCTCTCACAACACCCATAAAATAAAAGTTAATCAATAAATAAAAGAAACAAAAAAAGAATATAATGTGATAACCTTTTTATGGGATTAAATATGTTTTTTGACTAGCTTCAGGGAGTTAAAGCCCCTTTCTCAGGTCACAACAGAATAAGCAAAAGATAGTGATTCTAGACTATATAAGTGAATCATAAAAGCATTCCAATGATAGTCTGAAATAGAAAAGGGGAAAAGGGGGAGATGGATTGGTGATCAAAAGGTGATGGGCAGTAGAATATAATGGGTTATAACCCAGATCTCTGGCAATGAGCTAGCATAGGGACACTTGGTAGAAACACATTGGGAACACCGAGATTCTATGTTGCTGCCTTTCCCTTCACCTTATTTGCATGGAAGCACATTTTAATATGTGTGTCCAGGCCCCTGTGCACCGATCGGATCAGGACTCACAGAGGTAGATCCGATTCCGATCCCGTGAGGGCTAGACATGTCCCGCGGGATCAGAATTGGGTCTAGAGTCTGTACGTGCAGGCCAGGACCTGATTCCAATTGGCCTGCACATACAGACCCATACCCAGCTAATTCAGTCAGGCTCCTGAATGGAGCCGCGCTGCCATGGAATCCCATTGCCATGGCACTGCGGCTCCATTCAGAATCCATGATCCCCGGCCGCCAACCACACTTTCCTTTCCCCGCAGCCCGATCTCTGATCGGGCCTTCCATGGCAAGAGTCAGTCTGTGGGGAACCCCCTTCACCCCCTCACCTCACTGGTGATGCCTGGGCCTGCCATCCCCCGACATCCAGAGGGACTTATTCCACCTCCAAGGTGGAATAAGTCCCTCATCCAGCCTGTCGACCCCAGACATACAGGACCGACTTCAGAATCGGCCCTGAATGTCCAGGGTCACGGACCGCTCGTGCCCTGCCCTCGCTCTGCACTGGAACATCCCCTCCACACAGCCCCCCCCTCCCGGAACATCCCCTCCACCCCCCCCCCCCCCCGACTAAGCCTTCCCATACAAACTCCTTGTTTATATGGGAAGACTTCTGCCAGGGATGGAAGATGGATGAATAGCGGGGATGGACATCCCAAAGGGACGTCCATTCCCGCTATTCATGTTACAGAATAGACCCCAAGGTATCTACATTCATGAAAAGAGCTTGGCACCATTTTGTTCCAGTATTCCAACTGTCTTATCCTGAGCTCAAGGTGAATATGAATCTGTAAAGTCGGTGACTTCTCTGATATGTGCAAAGTTTGCCAAACTTGATAGCAGTGTCATGTTTTCCATATTCTACAGAATTATAAGTGGAGTAAATCACAGCAAAGGAAGTGTGAGGTGTCACAGCTTGGGTTCACAGCAGTAAAGGCCACCTGTGCAAGTGTCAAAAACAGCTTTCAAAGCCCAGAGGGCTAATTCTGACAAGTACGGTCGACTAGAAGCTACAATAGTGAGAGGTGACAGTAGGGTCACTGGCATACTGCTTTCCTGATAGACTGCAGGAACTTTGTCCTCTTATTATTCTAGACACAGCTTTGTGTCCTGTGGTTTATACTGATAGAGCATTTCTTTCTTTCCAATAATCAAATACTGTTTGCTGTTGAACATAATTTTGGGGTACTTAACAGCAGAAATCTCGGATGAGTCAGAGGACTCTGTAACTGTGCTGTGAATGTAGTGTTCTCACTACATGGCAAGCATGGACTCAGATTCAAGACACTTTCTTGGCAAGGTCTTTTGTACATAATATTATAGGACTGAAAAGGCAGGACATAAGTGTAAGATTAGATTAGATCACAGTGCATAAGTGTAGTGAGTTTCATACTGAGGTTGCACTTACCTTCAGGTCAGAAGGAACAGGCCAGTCCGGTCCTGATTGTATCCCACTATAGAAAATTACAATTTTGACTTTCCTGGAGTTGGGTGGAGGAAAAAGCGATACTATACAGTAGATCCCTAGATTAGATGGGGCAAAGCAAGGACTGATTTGGCTTTTTCCTAGTTGCCCAATGACAGCTCTAATCCAGACGCAGGTGGGGGGTGGGGAGGCGGGGAAGGAACATTATCCTTCTAAAGAGATAATATTGGTAAGACTTCCACCCATAATACAGATGGACAAGCTCAGTGTTACTGGTTAAAAACCAGACTCACCAACTTATTCCAAAATATCAGAGGAAGTGTGAGACTGCTTGGTGTTGGTGGGAGTAGGATGTACACAGGGCAAAAACTCTTTACATTTGGGTTTTTTCTTATTTTCAGATGGGGTTTTTTTGTTTGTTTCACACACTTATTTTTAAAATATTTGTAATGCACACTGCAACTTTTTAACATGCATTAATCAACCTAACACATGTTAATGAGTTGATTAACGCATGTTAAATCAATTTAACATGCACTAAATTTTTTAAGATGCACAAAAGAACCAAATGCATGCTGACGAATGCACATTCCTAGGTGGGATGGTTAATTTCTCTTGCTAAGGACAGTAGAACATAAAAAGGAACATTCTAGGTAGTATGTGGTGATTGGAAATGATACGTCAAGGTCACAACATACATAATTCAGGCAGTGTTTTAGAAAAGGGTTTGTCAAATGTGGAGCATCTTGTAAAATAGTGAAGGAGTGTGCATGTATTTGTTGATTCATTAAATCAGAAAACCCATTTTGCGCATCTACATGGGAAAAACCAACAGGGGCAGTACAGCAACTTCCACACGTACTGTAAGTGCCAGCACCTACACATGTATGTTGGATAATTTGCAAACCTACATTAAAAATGCTTCCAATTAACTAGAGACACTACTAACTTTATCTAATTCCAATTTGGAAGGGGAAATAAACAACGGGGAACCCCTTAATCCCTCTTATAAAGGTCTGGCCAAAACAAGAATTTCTTAAAACCTATATGTGTCAGGGAGCAGCTATAAATTTCGATATGACAATTACAGTCATACATGTGTATTCTCTATATGAAAGAGGGATGCATGTGTAGATTTTTCACCTGCCAGGCCACTCCTTAATCACACCCCCAAAATGTCCCTTTGAAATTTCTAGGTAGTAAGGACATACCCATCTCTTTGATTCTGCATTGCCTATGGGATCTATACTGACCCGCGTTTAGCGGGCCTGGACATCCGATCTGGATGTTCAGACTTGCTAAATGCCGTGGTGACAATCCTGCAGACAGAGCTCCCTGCATATATAGGCAAGATGTGTGGGGAGCTCTGCTCGTGGATGGGAGGGTGTGAGCCGGGGAAGGAGCGAGGGCGGGGAGTGGGCGTAACCTGACACCGGACATACAGGGCTGATTCTGAGGTCGGCCCTGTACGTCCAGGGTCAGCCATTTGCGCAGGGGATTTATTCCACCTCAGAGGTGGAATAAGTCCCCCTAGATGAAGGAGGATGATAGATCCAGAGCTGGAAAGGTAGGTGAGGGGGTACAGGGGATTCCTCACAGCCCAACCCTGGCCACGGAGGCCCGATCAGGGGTCAGGCTGCGGGGAAAAGCACTTTGCTGTGGCTGCTGGGGTTTGCAGCT
The DNA here is from genome assembly GCA_033557465.1 of Ichthyophis bannanicus. Lineage (NCBI taxonomy): Eukaryota > Metazoa > Chordata > Amphibia > Gymnophiona > Ichthyophiidae > Ichthyophis > Ichthyophis bannanicus. Next base: position 802,181,702 of record CM066035.1, on the reverse strand, counting down.
CCTCCATGGTGCTACAGTGCCTCGGCAATGGGATGCCATGGCATCATGGCTCCATGCAGGAGACTGGCTGGGCTAGTCAGGTAAGTACTGGGATGTCCAGGGGGCCTGAATCAGGGCACATCCTGGATGTCCCGGCCTTATGCCACAATTCTGCTCCCGCGGGGCCGTCTAGCCCCCAAGGGAGCAGAATCGGGTGCATCCCCAGGCCATCTGGATGTCTGGACTTCCGGACGGCCCAGGGATGCACATCTCTGAATTGGCCTCCATGTGTATGTGTGTATATCTTATGTATGTGCTGTCCATGTGTGTGTATGTTTTTTATTTTATTATGTCTCTCAATTTTGTTTGCATATACGTATATGTATCTTTGTGAGCTGGTATGTCTATGTGTGTGTGTGTGTGTGTATGTGTGTGTGTTTCTATGAATGTGCATGTGTTTGTGAATCATTGCATGTGTGCTTGTATGCATGGCTCTGCATTCTTGTATGTATGTGTGAATTTTTGCATACATGTATTTATATCTGTATGTTCGCTGTTATCGAGAGGAGAGGGGAGAGCTGTTTGAGAGGTACAATTATGTATTGGTATGTTTCTACAAGTCAGGGTTAGTATGCAGAAGCTGTTAGAACTAGTTTCCCTACAGAAATGTACTGAGGCATTTTTTGGGGAGTAGGGGCTTCATTTCTCTTCCATCTCTCACCACCAGCAGAAAGTAAACTTGTACTGTGCAGGAACTTTGCCCAGCTCTGCTCCTCCCTTCTTATAACTAGAGCAGCATTTCATTGCTCTACCCCCACAGATTTCCCGTCGGCGGGATCCTACCCACAGTCTGCTGCTCGTTACATTGGAGGATCCAGTAGAGGACAATAGGGATCTATGCTGCTGTATAATTTTCAAAAAGAGTGAAACACAAAGAAAAATCACCTCTCACTTTTAGACAAATATGAAACCTTTCTCTGCATTAAATAATTAAGGGTTATCAATATATCAAACTTAGGCAAATGAGTGAAATTCATTACTGCAAATGCTGACATGCCTTTTTAGTATTTTCCCATCAATTACCCTACATTTTCCTTTTGTGCAATACCAATGTCCAAGGTCCAAAAATACAAAAGAATATAGTTTATCAACAAAAAGCAGTTTTACATGGTTCCCAATTCAATGGCCCTCCGGGCATGTTACATGTTCCAATTTTTTATCATTTAAATTCCATGTAGTGTACACACCTAATGTAGAACATTAAACATTCAAGCCTTTATTTATTTTATTTATTTAACTGTATTTAAATCCCGCTTTTCACCGGGTCAAAGCGGTTTAACATCAAAGGGGGGGGGGGGACAGTAATCAATTCTTAGGGTGGAGGGGCTGTCACCGGGGAGGCCAACATTAATGATCTGAACAGACAGTAAGGACTTAAACAATGGACATCAGTCTCTTAGTAGGTAGATCTGTGGGTATGTTAGAGGGTCTGGAGGAGTAGTCAGTGATGGATGGTTGTTTCTGGTCCGAGGTATTCCTGGAACAGGATGGTTTTTAGTTGTTTCCTGAATGTTGAAGGATCTCCGTTGTTTCTGATTTGACTTGGTAGGGAGTTACAGAGGGATGGTGTGTATAGTTCGAAGGCTCTGTTGCAGGTCTGTTGATTGTATTTAGTTCGTTCGTGGGGGATGGTGAGGGTGTTGCTGGTGGTTTGTCTGGTTGTTCTGTTGTGGGTGGGTTGGGGCAGTAGAACTGGGAAGTCTGTGTTTGATAGAGGGCTTTGTGGATAAGTAGGGCTGATTTGTATTTGATTCTTGCTTCGAGAGGGAGTATGTGCAGTTCTCTCAGGACTGGGGTGATGTGATCTTTTTTTTTTTTTGCTTTCTGGATAATTCTTGCTGTGGTATTTAAGGTAGTGGGTTGGTGTGGGTGGCGGGTAGTCCATGATAGATTTTATTGCAGTAGTCCAGGTGGGGGAGTGTCATAGCTTGCATGACTATCCTGAAGTCCTGTGGATCAATGAGAGGCCTGAGGCGTTGTACTGTTTTTGCCTTGTGGAATATTATTCCGGTAGTCTTTTTGATCTGTTGCTTGAGTGTGAGTGCTTGGTCTATGATGATTCCTAAGTATTTTATGTTTGGTTGTATTTGTATTTGTGTGGTTCCTTACTTGAGGTGTGGTGGTGGTGTGAAGTTTGGGTCCTTGGTTACTATGAGGGCTTCTGTTTTTATAATGTTGATGGATAGGTTGTTCCTTTGTAGCCAGCTGGAGACTTCTATGAAGTAGTCTGATAGGTGATTGCTTGTTGGGTTGGTGGTTGTGATTGTTCCATAGAGCATTATGTCATCTGCGTAGATGTGGTAGTTGATGTTATGAGCACGTATGATTGAGCAGAGTGGTTGCAGGTAGATGTTGAAGAGCATGGCGGATAGTGTGGATCCTTGGGGTACTCCTTGGTGTTGCTGAAAGGTGGGGGAGGTTGCTATGTTTGTGCGGATCAGTTTATTTAAATGCACACAAAACAGCCCCCTCCCCCGAGCTGGAGCTTTCCCTGCAGATATTTGAAGTCGTGGTCATGTGGCTAAAGTCCAGGTTAGCTCTCTCAAGATGACATGCTCAGGTAAGTTTTCCCCATAAATAAATGTTTATAATAATAATAATAATAAATTAAAATTATTGATAGGATTAAATTTGCTCTTTGAATTGATTTAATTAATTAAATTGATCAATAAAGAAAATCTTTCTGCATTTAAATGAATGTGGTAACATACATAATTTTTCTTTCTTTTACATAATTTTTCTTTATTTACATACATCTGGAATTTACAATCAGAACAAAAAAAATCAGATAAGTATTAACTATATTTGCTCACAAGCACTGTTCCCTCTAAGCTGTGTGTGTGTGCGTGTGTGCGCACACACCTCACCGAGCGAGTGCACATACTTTACAACAGAGCGCACAAAAATTACGGTTCTGATTCTGATAGAAAACAACACAGACGTCTTAAAATTTAAAAGTTGTGTATTTACGTTTTTCACAAGTTCTACAATATTTTCTAGTGCAATCAATGTGGTGTACATACTGTATTCTGACGTGTAGTCAAATTTTAAAGTATATAACTCAGTGTCGTTATGTCGCACACAAAAATTTAACCTTCCTTCAAAAGCTGCACAGCTGATATTTTATGCGCACACAGCCTACAGAAAATTAGAGGGAACATTGCTCACAAGTATTCAGTATTTCTGAAATTTCATGTTATCCAATACCAAGAATTGATACTTTGGGGTATGTTTACTAAAGGGCGGTAAGAGAGCAAGTGTGCCATTAACATGTGTTATTGGCGCCCGTAAGTGGTTAACATCACAGAAAACGCTGATAACGTGCATTAGAGCCCCCAGTGCTGGGAACCCTGACACTATCTGAAAGCTCACAGAAAGGGCTATTTTAAGGGAGGAGAGCCTATTTTAATGTATGCAATGTGCTCTACCCACTAGCATTCCCAAATATGTGATAGTAGTGCTCCAGTGGCAGCAACAGCATGGTGCCCCTTTAAGAAAGGGCACTATGTTGTTGTTGCCAAATTGGCAAAGGAGGTGTCACGTGGGTGATGCAGTAGGGCTGGCTGGCCCACTAGATTGGCAAGGCTGATGCCTAGGGCGTACATCTGAGATGTCTGGTATGACTCCACTGTGACAGTGACAGCACACATACATGCTGCCGCAGTCAAAAAGAAGTGGCACCATCCCCACTAACACCATGTTTCCATGTCAGCATTGTGTGAGGGTGGGGGTGGCAGTTTCAGCGGCTGTGGTCTGCTGCAGACAAAACTTTGTCTCGGCCCTGTGTGTTCGGTGCAATGCTGCAGTTGGCACTGTCAGCTGGATGGCAAGCATGTCAGCAGCAGGTACAGTGGTGCACATGGCGATCCCTCCCTACCGAGATCTAAGGCAGCAGCATGCTTACCCACATCCTCCAGTGGAGGGGAGCAGGAGCGTCAAGGTGTGCCTAGCTGCAGGTGTGCAGCCTCAATAAGGCCACCTGAAGCACTGTAGCAGCAGCTGTGCCATGATGGTAGGGAAGGAGGGAACGGCTGGCATGCTGTCCACCATGATCGTTAGACCCTGGCATCCTGCTAGTATTCCAAGTGGATGGGCTCGCCCTGGGATCAGGATACCCCCACCCACACATATTGAGTGAATATGTGCATACGGGGGGGGGGGGGATATGCCACTGATGCAGGAATAGTATGCAATATGATAACAACCCATGTGTGATGGAATATATGTGGGAAAGTCCCACCCCCACAGAGTCTCTCCCCAGCCAAGGCCAGAACCAGGAGGTATTGCTCTGGTAAGAGCTTAAACCCCTGTCCCTCTTTTTATTTTAGATTTATAAATTTCTACATATATATCAAGAATACATCTTGAAACAGAAACTGAGAAGGGTAAGGAAAACAATCACAGAGAACTAAGCAGTACCACCAATACAACATGCGGTAAAAAAATCAAATACCCAACCCACTCTAGCCCCGAAGAAGGGAAAGATACAATAAGAAAGAAAATTATAACAACCCCTACATCTGAAAGGAAAGAGTAGTTACTCACCTGTAACAGGTGTTCTCCAGGAGCAGCAGGAATCAGTCCTCACATATGGGTGACATCGACGTCAATGAATCCCTTGTGGAGCATTTCTCCAGCTTTCCAAGAAAGCCTTTGGGAATGCAGGCACGCATGCGTGGTTCCCTTCCCACCTAAAGGTGCCATCTTGCTCAGTCAAATGACATAGCTAAAAATAGCACACAAAAATGTAAAAATAAACTATGTACAACTGCAACTCCCAGGGGAGGAGGGAGGGTTGTGAGGACTGATTCCTGCTGCTCCTGGAGAACACCTGTTACAGGTGAGTAACTACTCTTTCTCCAGGACCAAGCAGGAAGTCAGTCCTAACATATGGGTGACTCCCTAGCTTTGAGCTACCAGGAACCCAGGCTGAACAAGAGAACTCCCTCTAGTCTCAGCATCAAAGAAAGGCTTTTCACTGACAGAACCTCCACCGGTAGCCCAACAGAGGGCAGGAGGGCAGGAGTTGCCTAAACCTCAAAGAGATTCCGGAGTACTGCCTGGCCAAAAGCACTGTCCCTACTGGACTCCCTTTCCAGACAGTAATGGGCCGCAAAAGTCTGGCTTGAAGACCAAGTTGCAGCCCTGCAGATGTCTACAGAGCGGAGATGAGCCACTGAGGCAGCCATTGCCCTGACACGATGGGCCGTGACCCGACCCTGCAAAGGAAGGTCAGCCACCCTGTAAGCCCAGGTGATACAGTCAGCCACCTAGATGGACAAGGTATGCTTGGACACAGCTAACCCCAAATTATTAGGGTCAAAAGATATGAAGAGCTCAGTAGCCCTTCTGTGCCCCTGCGTACGGTCAAGGTAGAAGGATAAGGCCCTCCTACAGTCCAGGGTATGCAGAACTGCTTCAGCCTGGCTTGCATGAGGCCTAGGGAAGAATGTTGGAAGAACCACCTCCTGGTTGAGGTGGAAAGAGGAGACAGCCTTTGGGAGGAACTTTGGATGAGTCCTGAGGACTACCCTGTTCCTGTAGAATCTGGTGTAAGGCCTGTCACAGACCAGGGCCTGAAGCTCACTCACTTGCCTAGCTGAGGTCAGGGCTACCAAGAAGCGTGTCTTCCAGGACAGGAAGCATAGAGGACAAGTAGCCATCAGCTCAAAAGGTGGGCGAGTCAGTTGCTGCAAGACCACATTCAACTCCCACTCAGAAGCAGGAGGATGGATTGGAGGCTTGAGCAAGAGCAAACCTCTGAGAAACCGGGACACCAAGGGGTGAACCGACAGAGAATGTCCTTCCACCAGTGAGTGGTGAGCTGCTAGGGCTGAGAGGTGGACACGAACAGAATTGGACTTAAGTCCCTGATGTGATAAGTGCAGTAAGTACTGAAGCACTACTGGTACAGCACATGAGAAAGGATCCTCTGTACGTAGCTGACACCACACAGAAAACCTCTTCCATTTGAGAGCATAGGTTTTCCTAGTGGACTGTTTCCTCGAGGCTAGGACAACCTCCTCAACTTCCTGAGGTAGGCCCCAGGGAGCCAAAACTACCCTTGCAGCCTCCAGGCCATCAAATTGAGAGCTTTTAGATTGGGGTGCAGAAGGGAACCCTGATCCTGAGAGAGAAGATCGGATTGCAACCCCAGAGGCAGTGAAGGATCCACTGCCAGCTGAAGCAGAAGTGGAAACCAAGGCTGTCTCGGCCACCTGGGAGCCACCAGCAGGACCGAGGCCTTGTCCTGAAGAATCTTGAACAGAGTTCGGGCCACCAAGGGCGTGGGAGGAAATGCATACAGGAGGCCCTGAGACCAGGGAATCAGAAAAGCATCTGCTGCTATCCACAGAGGATGCGGTTGCCTGGAGCAGAACTTTGGCAGCTGTTTGTTCAGAGGACGGCAAACAGATCTATGGATGGAAGTCCCCATTTCAGGAAAATCTTCTGAACTACCAAAGGATGGAGCTTCCAATTGTGGAGCTGCAGAATCCTGCTCAACCTGTCTGCCAGGTAGTTCTCCTGGCCAGGTAGATACACTGCCTTGAGGAGCATGTTGTGTCTGAGAGCAAACAAGCAAAGGTCCTGTGCCTCCTGACAATGGAGCCTGGACCCAGTGCCGCCCTGCTTGTTCACATAAAACATGGCTACCTGGTTGTCTGTTTGAACTAGGACAGACTGATGAGCCAGGGTTTGAGAAAAAGTCTTGAGGACTAACCGAATAGCCCTGAGTTCCAGGAGATTGATTTGCTGTGCGGCTTCCCAGGGAGACCACAGACCCTGGGTGCACTTGCCTAGACAATGAGCTCCCCAGCCCCGCAAGGAGGCATCCGTGGTCAACACTACTGTGAACCCAGGAATCTGAAAAGGTACCCCTTGCAGCAGATTGGATGGGTGCAGCCACCAGCTGAGGGAGTTCAGAAATTGTCTGGACACCCTTATCCTGTCTCTGAGGCTGCCTGTGGCCTGCGACCACTGAGTCCGAAGGCACCACTGTGCAGGTCTCATATGTTTATGTTTATTGTTTCTTGATAAAATTGCCCTTCTCCAAAAATCAGAGTGATGTACAATTAAAAATCAATATTAAAATGGCCAAGGCCATGAAAAGGAAAAGGAAATTACAATTTCTTTATATGTAGCCTGGCATTGGGGGTCACATGCACTGTCGAAGCCATGTGGCCAAGGAGCCTCAGGCAGAGTCTGGCGGAGACCAGTGACCTGCTGAGAAACTGGTTTGCTAAGTTTATCAGCCTTTGGGCTCTGTCTTCTGGCAAGAATGCCTTTGCCAGCAGAGAGTCCAACCTCGCCCCTATGAACTCCAAGTTCTGGGAGGGGAGCAAAGTGGACTTTGCGAAGTTTATTACAAACCCCAAGCTTTGAAGAAGAGCAATAGTTCTGCGGGTAGTCTGTCGGGCCTCCTGGCACGTCTGACCTTTTATGAGCCAGTCGTCAAGATAGGGGAAGACAAAGACTCCCTGATTTCTCAGGTAGGCCGCCACCACTGCCAGGCATTTGGTAAAGACCCTGGGAGCAGAGGTGAGGCCAAAAGGTAGTACTCTGTACTGATAATGGTTTCCTCCCACAATGAACCTGAGGTACTTTCTGTGGTCTGGATGAATGAGGATGTGAGTATACGCATCCTTTAGATCTAATGAGCATAGCCAATCTCCCTGCTGGAGGTAGGGCAGAAGTGTTCCAAGAGTAAGCATCTTGAACTTTTCCTTTTCCAGGAACTTGTTGAGGTTTCTGAGATCTAGAATAAGTCGAAGGCCACCGGTTCTTTTGGGTACCAGGAAATACCTGGAGTAGAACCCTTGACCTTGCAAGTGCGGAGGCACAGGCTCCACCGCCCTATCCACCAACAGACCTTGGAGCTCCTGAAGGAGAAGATCTGTGTGCAGGGGAGGCCTTGGAGGCTCCCCTGGAAAGTATGGAGGGGCAGTTGTTGGAAGTGTAGTAGATAGCCCTTGTGGACTATGCTTAACACCCAACTGTCTGCAGTGATGAGTGGCCACTGGTGGGCAAACAGGGCGAGGCGACCTCCTGTGCAGGGTTGGGAGAGCAGGGATGGAGAGGCAATGCCTAAGGGGTCAAAAACCCCCACCCTGCTGAGTGGGAGCAGGGGCCGGAGGCTTGGGGGTCCTCTGCCTATGGGGCCCATTACCCTGCCCCTTGGCTTGTTGACCCTGAGGGGCAGCTTGGGCAGCCTGGTACTGTGGGTACTGTTTGTAGGCAGTGCCCTTCCTCGGGTAAAAGGGCTTTTTTACCCAAGCCTTTTTTTTTTGTGAGAAGGGGCAGAAGTCTTCCTAGACAGCCTTGTCCTTGTGAGGTGCTCAGTCTCGAGCTGTGCGGCCTTCTCGGTCATGGGCTTGCCAAAAAGGTTCTCGCCTCGGCAAGGGACATCGACCAACTTGTCCTGAACCCATGGCTCGAGGTCCGATGACTGAAGCCATGCCTGGCGTCGAGCCACAATGCCGGCTGCCGCAACACGGGCCGAAGCCTCTAAGCCATCGTAGGCGGCGCGGGACATAAACTTGGAGCATTCCGGGATCCCCGAGAACAAGGACTTGAACATCTGCAAGGGTTCCCCGGAGAGACCAACAGAGAACCCGGCCAGCTCCTTGGCCAGGTCTCGCAAGTACATGCCCATGTACAGCTGGTAAGACTGGACAAGCAAGCATCGAGCCCTGGAAGCACTTTCTACCAAAACCATCGAGGTTTCGGGCCTCTCTGCCAGGGGGCACCGCGGAGTGCATCTTCTGACTTTTCAGGCGATGCATGGTCGATTCCACCACCATGAAATGGTGTGGTAGCTGCGCCTTTTGAAAGCCAGGACTCTTCCGGAGTCGATAGATCGAATCGACCCGCTTGCTTAGAACCGGCACCGAGGCCAGTGCCTTCCACATCCGGAAGAGGAGCCGCTCCAGCATTGGAGGAACCGGAACAGTAAAGGCCTCCTTCGGAGGAGATTCGTACTGTATGGCCACCGCAGGGATAGCCAACGCGGTGGCCATATCCCGGACGAGCTCCGAGAACCGGGTGTCCGAGGTCCGATTCTTTTTAACATCTTTGTTAGTGATATAGCGGAAGGGCTGTCGGGTAAGGTTTTCCTCTTTGCGGATGATACCAAAATCTGCAATAGAGTAGACACCCAGGAAGGTGTAGATAACATGAGGAGGGATCTAGCTAAGCTTGAAGAATGGTCTAGAATTTGGCAGCTGGGATTTAATGTTAAAAAATGTAAGGTCATGCATTTGGGCTGCAGCAATCCAAGGGAGCAATACAGTATAGGAGGTGAAGTACTTTTGTCCACTAAAGAAGAGCGGGACCTAGGCGTGGTTGTGTCTGATGATCTTAAAGTAGCTAAACAGGTAGAAAAGGCGACGGCAAAAGCTAGAAGGATGCTTGGGTGCATACGGAGAGGAATGGCTAGCAGAAAAAAGGAGGTGATACTGCCTCTGTATAAGTCTTTGGTGCGACCTCATTTGGAGTATGGTGTGCAATTCTGGAGACCGCACCTTCAAAAGGATGTGAACAGGATGGAGTCGGTGCAGAGGGTGGCTACTAAAATGATTAATGGGCTTCATTATAAAGCATATGAGGACAGACTTAAGGATCTTAATATGTACACCTTAGAGGAAAGGCGGGATAGAGGTGATATGATTGAGATGTTTAAATACCTCTGTGGCATAAATGTTCAGGGAGAGAGCCTCTTTCAATTTAAAGCAAGTTCTGCTACGAGGGGACATGAGATGAGGGTGAAGGGAGATAGATTCAGGAGTGATATGCGGAAATATTTCTTTACAGAAAGAGTAGTGGATCCGTGGAATAGTCTCCCAGTGGAGGTGGTAGAGATGAGGACAGTAACTGAATTCAAAAAAGCATGGGACCAACACAGAGGATCTCTAAAGGTAAAAAGTGGACAGTTGTAGTTGTTGTTATGGAAGGACAGACTAGATAGGCCTTGTGGTCTTTTTCTGTCATCATGTTTCTATGTTTCTATGTTTCTATGTATCCTCCGGAGGGGATCTACTCCGGGGTTCAGACTGCGTTGAGTCCGATGGGATGCACCGAGTCCTGAAGGTGTCGGGGGACTCCTCGTCCTCCGTCTCCCAGGCGGACTCGTCCGATGAGGAATCGGGGTCCGACCTCGCGGGGCCTGTGAGCACCCGCCCCGATGCCGAAGGTCTCGAGTATCGGCTCGGTCTCCGGGGTCGACTTCGATGTCCCGGTGGTTGGGGCAGATGCTCCAGACAGGCTGGCCATCAGTGCCTGCTGCTGTTCCATGAAGGCAGACAGTCTGCTCTCCAAGGCTGTCAGCCTGAGACCCAGCTCAGGAGACTCAGCAGCCCCTGACTCGGGCCCTGGTGGCACCGGGCCCGATGTCAGCTCTCTGGGAGGCGAGTCCATGAGGACTACAGGACTTACGTGTCCAGCAGACTCCGGCTCCACTCGAGGTACTTTGGAAGGCTTCTCCTGTTCCACGGGCCCGGGGCGATGGTCGGGGATCTGAGACCTAGCCCTCGATGAGCCAGGGACCTCTTCCGACGATGCCCTCGCGAGCCGCTTCTTCGTCTTTCGTTCCCAGTTGGGGGACCCCCTGTCCGAGGAGCCCCGACGGTGCTCGGGATCCGATTCCCGAGATGTCGAGGCCTCAGACGAAGTCCGGGCCCGGCCGGAGGCCGAGTCAGAAAAAAGCCTTTCCTTTTGGTACTGACGACTTCGAAGTGCCTTGGAAGACATTTTTCCACATGGTCCACACGTCTTAGGATCATGGTCAGGACCGAGGCACCGAAGGCAGCAGTCGTGTGTGTCGGTGAGAGACATCAGCTTCTTGCACTGATCACACTTTTTAAAGCCACTGGAAGCCATTGGGGAAAAAAGAGTCCCCGCGAGGTCAAAGGACTGGCCTTCCAGGGAAAAAGAAAAAAAAGGGCAAAAACCGAAAAAAGAAGATCGGGCTCGATACCGGTGTACCGAACCCGGCGGGAGGGGAACCGGCGTCGAACCAGAGTAAAAAAACAGCGAAGGATAGCCAAAAATCTAACTATTTTCCAGGAGGACTAGGACACACGTCCGGTGGGCTTCACGGAAAAAGAGAGACTGAGCAAGATGGCACCTTTTAGGCGGGAAGGGAACCGCGCATGCGTGCCTGAATTCCCAAAGGCTTTCTTGGAAAGCTGGGGAAATGCTCCGCAAGGGCTTCATCAATATCGATGTCACCCATATGTGAGGACTGACTTCCTGCTTGGTCCTGGAGAAATTAAAGGTGTGCTAAACAGTTGATACCCAGTATGCTCAGACAGAAGAAGAGGGGGGAGCATCTACCTCCGCAGGATGTCGGGCATTTATAAAGTCCAGCAATTGGGAAGGCTCATAAAAAATAAAGGAATCAAACCGATACTTGATCAGACACTTACATGGAAATTTTAGAAAAAAGAGCCCTCCCAATTGCTGAACTCCAGGACGTAAAAGGAGAAAATCCCACCGCCTCTTCTGGGTCTCCCTGGAGAGATCTGGAAACATACGAACAGTCAACCCCTTAAATAACATATGCCACTTCTTGAAAAACAACTTCATAAGCCATTCCTTATCAGAAAGCAATGCCAACATAATCAATAAGGTAGAGGACACCACTTGCTCCTCCTGCGATGATTCCAACATTGCTGTTATATTTAGAACATCCATATTGATATTCCTCTAACCACTCCCGAACCCTCATCTTTTTTCCCAGAGGGCAAATAATACATTTTAGCAATAGGAGGATGGCATTCAGGAGGAATACCAAAATTCTCCATCAAATAAGTCTGGAACATATCCCTCACAGAAATCAATGGTACCCTAGGAAAGTTAACCACACGAAGATTCACTGCTCTAGAAGTGTTTTCCAACATCTCTAACTTGAATCTCCTAGGTAATACACTCTTCTTAAGGCTTTCCACTTCCTTCTCAAGAGTCAAAGTTATAGTTTGGCCTTCTGAGACAACCGCCTTAAGACTGGATATCTTTACCACGTTTTCCTGGATAAGCACTTCATTACTAGCAACCTGAGACGCCAGGCTAGTCATCCGCGGCACCATCTCTTCCCTTAGTTGCATAATAGCAGCCCATATAGTTTCCGGCATTACCACCTCCGGGGTTTCCAAAGATGCTGCTGGGAAAGACTCCACCACTACAGGTAACAATCCGCTCGGCAACAGAGTTGATGCAGACAGCCCAATCACAGGACCGTCGCCTCCTTCTGCCATCCCGACTCTGACCTCTGCCCTCTGACGTTGATCATGGGAACCAGCAGCATCTTAACCTTACTCTGAGGCCAGTCTCTGCCTTCTGGGGGAGTCCGATGACTCTACACTCTCCACCAAATTCACTAAGCCACTGATATCCTGACAAGGGACTTTCGAGGCCTGAACTGAGCCCGGGGAGCAAAGATCACCGCCCGTCGCAGATGAGGATTCCACCTCCAGCAGCTGCAAAGCCGAGCCTCAACTGTCTCGGCACGGAAAAGAAGTAAGAGTCCAAAGGACCAATGACAGCAGCAGGTAGTGGCAAAGAGACCTGAGGGGAAGTAGAAGGCTGTTTAACCCCTCTGGTCTTCCGCTTCTTCCCCATACGAAATGCCATGCCGATCAGCACACCTCACCAAACGCCACCTTGGATCCTCCAAACCCTGTCTCTTTAAAAGAATAGGCTGAAGAATATCTGGAGAGGGTATGGCTCGACCCCAGTGTTTAAACCAGGAAGCAGGAGACTGGAGGGGAGAGAGGAGCCCGGGATTCTGGAGCATACCTGAAGACCACTTACCTGTAAAAAAGAGAGCCTGCTGTGGAGGTAGGAAACATTTTGAATATATTACTGTCTGCTCTACCTTGCTGCTGGACTGCTACCTGTTTGGAGAGACATTTTGCTGGGCTGTGCTGCCCAAAGTGATGAAACTTTGAGAAGCCAGTTTTGTTTGTTTGGAAATGCCATCTGTTCTGGGGCAGTGTTTGGCTATTCAGCAAAGTAGCCCTACTGAGGGCAATTAAGGACTTATTACAGCTGGAGAAAAAAGCCTAGGCTAACAGAGGTTTTAACTCTATGGGTGCCAAGGAGAGCCAAGGGCCATTGTCTGGATGCCTGTACCCAAATAAAGTATATTTTCTTTAAAACTCTTGGCTGTGGAGTTTTTGTATCATGCTTCATGCTGGTCACATATACCACACCATGTAAGAGGAAAAATTCCCACCATGCCCAATGATGACCATAATCTGTATGTAAACCTGTGACCCCCTCCATAAGTAAATACTCAGTTAGTTACAACCATTTGAGCCACATGCAAATCCGAGTAAGCTATGTTGGTCTGCAAGGCATGAGATTAGTTCATGACTGCCCCACAAGCACACACCAGGAAATGGGAACATTAGTCATTCTGCTAGTACACCCATGGCCTGCAATATGTGTGCTCATGTATCATGGCCTGCCCTTTTGACTGGACAGATCCCATATGTAAGACATGAATGTCATTAGAACCAGTGGCATAGCAAGGCAGTGCAACATACAGACTTAACAAGATGTACCTCTCCCATACCTGCTGAACATACCTTGTCAGACAAGTATGGCAGAAAGCCTGCAGAGATCTAAGCAGGAATAGACATACCTCAACTCGTGTCCACATGCATCCTGACAATGACCACATGTATACCCATGGATTGATCAACGCACATGTTTGCTCTGTGGCCTCAAACACATGACCAGTGTGCCTATGAAAGAAGGATCACAGGTTGAAGACTAAGCCAGTGGATCAGGAAATGTATGTCCAGGTGTGTTAACTTTATCCTATGTTTCCAGAACTGTATCAGCATGTTTCATCCAGCAAGATCCACACAATGAGAAGCTGCACCACCCACGGCTGGACCGCAGAGCATGCTAATAGTACCAGCACACTGAGCGGGCATTCACAGTGCCTGAGCATTGCAAAGCACACTAATAACGCCTGCAGGCTGAGCAGGTATTGACAGTGCCAGAGCATTGCAAAGCACGCTAATAGTGCCTGCACACTGAGGAGGCGCTTCAACGATGGAGTATCAAAGGAGGCCTAAGAGGCAGGTAAGAATGCCAACCTGTATCATTTTTGGACAGCGGGATCATATGTATGTGTCTGTGTGTGTCTCCAGAATAGTGTGAGCCTCAACAATGCACTGTGCATGCATGTGGTACCCAGGCTTTATGGCTATGCATACAAAATGCTGCTGGTCAGCTATACAGCAACCCCACATACTGTGTGAGACACCATTTACAAGCAGAAGGTTAGTTTGCAGTAAGTATTTTCAATCTGTGGCTGTGCCTCTGTAATATCTTCCTAGTTAACCATCGACAAGGCCTATTACCACAGTATTCCCCTACACTTACTTCCCAACATGACACTGTTGTGCAGCTCCCAAATCATCTGCAGGCTTAACTGGAGTGAGCAGGGGGGACACGTGTATCTATTGCAACCTTCACCTCTGACTCAGCCTCCAGGCCTCAGGACACACCCATTTACACAGGTGAGAGACCAGAGCAATGCCAACTGCCATAACAGCTGTATCCATGGCAACAGTATCAGCCCACCTGGCGCTGTTGCAGCCTATAGGGAACTAGGCTCAGGTGGAGGGCTGGCCTCTGTGAATGTCTAATCCATTCACTTAGTGGGTGACACTGTCAGGAATCTGTGATTTACCTGCATGCACTTTGCTCTTGTCCTATGCTAAATTCACAGAGTGCAAGCTAGGGGACTCTTTGCTTCATGCAGTGTATGCACATACAGGTATGTACGTATCAGGCAACAACGCACACAATAAACACCACTTCAATACTGTCTACTGATCATTGGCCAAAACATCCAGCATTACATTACCCCAAATGATTTATTTTTTTTTTATTTACATTCTCTTATATACCGCGCTATTCTGCATCAGTGCGGTTTACATTGAACAAACTGAAATTACATTGAACAGGGCATTATAACTTGGAGATAACTATTTTACAGGGAACATGGGCTATGGAGGGTTAAGTGGCTTGTCCAAGACCACAAGGAGCACCTGTGGGACTAGAAACCCCAGTCCTTCTGGCCCAAGGTTGCTGTCCTCTAGTGGGATTTGAACCCCCGACCTTCAGGGTCTGAAGTACCTTGCCCCAACCACTAGGCTACTCAAATGATAGTCCAAATGCACCTGTGTGCCTGATTGGGACAGTGGGACACTAACCTATGATATTCATTCAGTTTAATACGAAGTTGATGTCAAGTCTTGCCAACATATGCAAGACTGCAGTGACAAACAATTGAATACAAGACATGAGAGCTAGTGCATGTAGTAGCATGTCAGAGATGATAAGTTGTACCTGCATAAGAAAAACTTGACTTCTCTAGCATAACTGAGCAGAGGGAGCACATCCCACAAACTTTATGTCCTGGAGCAAGAACTTCTGAAAGAGAGGACTCTGTTGATAGAGATGAACATAAAAGATCTTTCAAATTCTGGTTCCTCGTATGTACTAGACGAGGTCTAAGATGTTGCAAACTGGAAACAAGTTGTAAAGTGTAAAAATGATGCTGAATAACTTTGGAAAGCTTTCCACTCAATGGAGTATAGTGAGCGTTGAAATGCAAAAACTTCTCTTCTGAAGCAGAACTGGTCTTACTAGAATGAAGAAGTCGGGGGCAGTCATTAAAATAAGCCCATTGTTGTGCTCTGCAGATGAGATGATCAGGATAGCCTTGATGAAAAAAGGCTTGTTCCAATATTGCCGCTTGTTCTTGAAACTCAGACACTGTAGAACAGTCATTCCGGTAGCATAAAAATTGTGCAAAAAACAAGCTGTCTTTTAACCAGGGTGGATGAGCACTCGAATAATGCACAAATGCAGGCCTTGGCATCGGTTTGTGGTAAACTTTAGTACAAAATTGATTATTTTAGAGGGTTACCAAAACATACAGGAATGAACTGAATGATGATGAGAATTGAGAGAGAACTGAACGTGAGAATCACAGCCATTCAGCCAGTGATGAAACGCTTGTAACTGTTCTTTCGATGCATTCCATAACAAAAAGATGTCATCAATGTACCATACCCAAGTATGGATATAAGTAGAAAAGGAGTTGCTTGGCAATCACTGAGCTTCGAATTCTGCCGCTAAAAATTAGCAATAGAGGGAGCCATTGTGGCTCCCATTGCCACTCCAGAAATCTGTTGAAAAAGCACACCATCAAAACTAAAAAAATTCTTAGTTGTGGCAAGACAAGTAAGCTGAACAATAAAAGTAACATCGCTCAAATCAACCCTCTTGGAAAACACAGTGTGGACCACTTGCAGCGCATTGTCTTGAGGAATACTCATATAAAGGGAGACCATATCAAGTGTCACAAAAAAAAAACAATCAGAAAGAAAACCTTCTCCATTGAGAGTGGGCAAAATCTGAAGAAAATGAGAGGTGTCTCTTAAATAAGAAGGAATTTTAGTCAGCAGCGGTCTCAGAAAGGAGTCCACAAAAATAGACAAAGGCTCCAAATAAAGAGCCGTGCGAAGAAACAACAGGTCAACCAGGGGGACGGAGAAGGTCTTTATGAATTTTTGGCAAAATAAAAAACTGAGAAATCTTTGGATATGGTGCATTAAGAAACAGGAATTCCTATTTGTTAATTAAATTTCTATCCAAAGCCAGCATAGTCAGAACTTTAATTTATTTTTGTAACTGAGGGGTAGGGTCTTGAGGAAGCATTTGGTATGTGTGAGAGTCTGGAGAGCTGTCATTGAGCTTCTTGGCAGATGCAAATGACAGAGCTCCAGAAGGGTTATGGGATGACATCAAGAAGGCTGTGTTGAAAGAAAGCGAGAAGTCTCTACAAAAGGTGAAAAAGCAAAAATAGCCAAAACGGATAACTGAAGAAATTCTGAAAATTGCCCATAAATATAGAGAAGCTAAAACCAGAGAAGTAAGAACAGTAATCACAGAACTCAACAGAAATTTCCAATGTGCAGCAAAACAAGAGAAGCAGAAGCACTACAATGACACCTGCAAAGGAAATAGAATCAGAAACTATTAGAGGAAGAACAAGATCGGCTTTCTTAAAGCTATGAGAGTTAAAGAAAACATTTCAGCCTTGAACTGGAATACTACAAGATACTCAAGGATCCATGCTGAATGATGCTGAGAAGATCAAGAAAAGGTGAAAAGAATATACAGAGTCATTATACCATAAAGATCAAGTGGTCCATCAGCCGTTTCAACCTGTACCTTATGATCAGGAACCATTGGTGATGAAAGAAGTCGAAGCAGCATTGAAAGCTTTCGGGCATTGATGGCATTCTCATTGAAATATTACAACAATCGGATGAAGCTGTTACCATACTTACAAGGCTCTGCCAGGAAATTTGGAAGACAAATTCATGGCCAACTGACTAGAAAAGATCGGTGTTTATACCAATACTGAATAAAGGTTATCCAACTGACTGGAAATTATCGCACAATCGCTCTGATCCCACATCCCAGCAAGATTCTACTCAAAATCATTCAGCAGAGACTACAATCATTCCTGAACCCTGCTTGCACTTCAGGCAGTTCTCGTTTCAGGTAAGAGCAAGGAATGAGAGACATCATCGCAGATGTGAGATGTTTCCTTGAAAAGACAAAAGAATACTAAAAGGATATCCATATGTGTTTTATTGACTACAGCAAGGCTTCTGACTGTGTAAACCATGAGAAACTCTGGGCCACATTAAGAAGCATGGGTATACCAGAGCACCTGATTGTTCTCTTGCACAACCTTTACATTGATCAAGAAGCAACAATTTGAACAGAACTAGGAGAAACAGAATGGCTTAAAATCAGCAAAGACAAGGCTGCATATTTTCCCTACCTTTTTAATTTATATGCAGAACAAATCATCAGAGAAGCAGCAGTGTATGAAGACAACTGAGGTGTGAAGATTGGTGGAAGATTCATCAACAACCTTTGCAATGCTGATGATACCACATTACTGACTGAAAGTGAAGACGATCTGAAACATTTACTTCTCAAGATCAAGGAACATAGTCTTAAAATGGGCCTTCACCTTAACATTAAGAAGATAAAGATCCTGACAACTGTCAAAATCATAAGTTAATCATTAATGGAAAAGAAATTGAAATAACTGGATCAACAATCAATAAAGAAAGGACAAGCAGTCAAGAAATTCAATGACACATTGCTCCTGGCAGATTGGTTATGAAGGACCTAGACACAATTCTCAAGAGCAGAGATGTTTTATTTATTTATTATTTATTTTATTTATTACAGTTGCTTATATACCGCACTATTCGGCATCAGCGCGGTTCACAGTATAACAAAATGACCAAAACACACTTCTGTTTGGTTTTACATCGAACAGGGGTATAAACTTGGATAACAGGGGGGGTTGAACTATATGCATGAACTATATACATGAAATATAAACATGAAATAGGTCAAAAGCATGACGTAAAAGACCTATAACATGATTGAATTGAACAGTATAAAATAAGTCGTGAATTGATTTGAACAGTATAAAATAAGCCCTTTTCAAATACAAAAGACATTGTGAGGATGGGCTGTAAGAAAGGCAGTGTTTCTTGGTGGTGTTATCTAGAAACAACGCTGGCTGTGTTTCTTAATTGGTGTTATCTGGAATCATTGCTGGCTGGGTAGTATTGGAGGAAGAGGTGATATTTGATAGCCTTCCTGAATTGGGTCAGGTCAGCAATGGCTCGAATGTTTGGTGGGAGTGTATTCCAAATTTTGGGGACGTAAAGGCTGAAAGCCCTATTCGCTGTCATGTTATTGCATTTAGTCAAGGTTTTCGGGGTAGTTAATAGATTTAAGGCGGTTGACCTCCTGGCTCTGTTGGGGGGCACTGTTTGAATGAGATCAGTAAGTGCTGTGGGGGACAGGCGCTTGATGGCCTCGAATGAGAGGATTAATGTTTTGAAGATAATTCTTCCGTGTATAGGTAGCCAATGAAGCTGTTTTAGAATCGGAGTCACATGGTCGCTTCTGGTGGCTCCATGGAGAATCCTTGCTGCAGCATTCATGGCCAGTTGCAGCGGGTTCAGTGTGGACTGCGGGAGCCCTTGCAGGATGGAGTTAGCAAAGTCAAAGTGCGGTAGTATCAGAGCTTGGAATATAGTCTGGAAATCATCTGGTTCCAGTAGGGAGCGCAGATGCTTGAGTGAATGGATCTTAAAATAGACCGCTTTCACGACGTTGCCTATATGGCATTTCATGTCCAAGTGTTTGTCTAAGGTGACTCCCAGGTATTTTATTGAGTCTCTGGTTTGTAATTCCGCCTCCTTGACCTTTATATGTGTTGGTGGGGTGAAGTTTGTGTCTCTAGCGATGAACAGTACCTCCGTTTTCTTGTGCTGGATGCGGAGGTTTTGTGCTTGTAGCCAGTCTGATATGGTATTGAAACATTCTATAATAGGAGTAAGGTCCATTTGTACGGTTGAGAAAGGCATATATAGGAGGATGTCATCAGCATATATCAGACAGCTCACGTTAAATGCTCTAATGATGTTGCAAATGGGCTGCATGTATATGTTGAAAAGTAGAGATGACAATGAGGATCCTTGCGGCACACCCTGTGTTTGATGGAATTGTTTGGACTCTTCTGTTCCGGATTTCACATATTGACATCGTCCACTTAGATAAGAGCTGCACCAATCAAGTGCAGTATTGCAAATTCCCTTTTCTTTCAGTCTCCCGAGGAGAATCTCATGATGAACCGAGTCAAAGGCTGCAGCGATGTCTAAAAAGATTAACACAAAGCCTTGTCGGATGTTGTCCATGCCTGTGAATATGTTATTGAATAGGAATGTGAGAAGTGTCTCTACTCCATGGAACTCTCTAAACCCGTGTTGGCAATAATCTAATGGAGCAATGGAGTCTATATGATCCTGAATTTGCCTTTGAACCTCTTTCTCCAGTATCTTTGCTAATATGGGAATACTAGCTATTGGTCTGTACGACTCGGCGTGTCTTTGCAATAATATTATATGGATTAGAAACTTTGGACAGCAATAAAGATAGACAGGAAGAAAATTGATGCCTTTGAATTGTGCTGGCGACAAATACTGTGTATATCATGGATGCCCGAAGAACAAACCAGTCAGTAATAGAGGAGATCAAACCTAAGCTTAGAAGCTCAGATGACAAGACTTTGACTTTCATACTTTGGACACATGCAAAGAGAGAGATCTTTAGAGAAAGACATCATGCTTGGCAAGGTAGAAGTTCAACGCAAAAGAGGAAGACCGTCAATGAGATGGATCTATACAATAACAGCAGCTATGGGTGTCACTCTATCAAGAATGAGCCACCTGACTAAAGACCAAACACAGTTTAGGTCAACCATCCAGAGAGTCGCCATGAGTCGACACTGACTCGATGACAATTAACAGCATTTCTCTGGAACTCCCCCCCCCCCCCCAGTTTGATTTAGCCCATTTTTGAACTTTATGTGTCTTTTTATCAGTTTTTCCCACATGTCAAATTTCATCCATTCTGTTAAATTCTCGGAGAATTATTTTGCCCCCAGAAAACATAGAGACAGACATTCTTGACCCCTTTTATATAATTCTGTCCAACTTCCATTGGGTTGGAGAGAATAATTAAAAGGTATCAGCTTATATTCTTTTTTCTTGTTTTTATTTATTAACCTGTTTTACTACACTTTGAAGTGGACTAACGTGTCAACCACTCTGCTTTATCTATCTATGAATTAGTAGTTTCTGCCTTACCTAACAGAACTGGAAAAATAAGTACAGAGATGCAATAGGCCAAAACCAGGACTGGTTCAGCCTGTCCCAGCTGACATACTGCTGTCTGGTTCAAATTTAACCATGTCTTCTGCATCATTCATAGAGTTGCCATCTGACCTAGATCAATCCTGACCAGTCAGTTCTGGATTTACCCAAGTATATCTATGAACTTGTGGTCCCTGCCTTTCGTAGACAAAATGGAAATACAAGTCCAGAGATGCACTGGGGCAAAGCCAAACTGGCTCAACCTATCAGGCTTGACCTGGGTCAAGCAGCACCCCTAAGTATCCAGAAGACTTTCAATTTGAAAATCACTGGTTATAAAATGGTTCAGAATCTGTTTTGAGTTTAGGTTTCTTCTTCTCAAACATAGATTAATACAACAGCAAGATGAAGTAATTGCTGAATATTTTATGTGCCACTATAGCACTGGTCATTACAGGCATCCCCTGGTATGTCTTATTTGCAGCTAGTTACAGTTGATTGCAGCTGGATGATATGGACAAAAGAACAAAAATAATTGTGAATATGTGAGAACTGGAAAGGAAAACTGATACTCTCAGGTATTATAGAGTCAGATTAATGATGGAAAATTACTGCATGAAATTTGAGAACTACAGAAAAGAACCTTTTGGCCCATTTAGTCTGGCCAGTTATCTTCCTTTCTGGTTCTCCACCATTTTAGGTAAACATATAGATGTAAGCATATAGAATCCCATATTTAAACCAACACAGCTCCCCCTCTCATTGCCGTCCAAGGTCTTTTAGTCATTGTATCAACCCAATTCATACCTCAAACCTCTATACATGCATGTTCAAATTCTGTGAGGATGCTGGCTTCGATCATCTCTGCTTTTCTGTTATTACTTGACCTATACATAATTCAACACCCAGTCTGCCTTCCTTGTTATACTACCAAGTGTTAGAGTAATACAGTCACCAAACTCGGAACATCCAGCCATCCTGTGCAGATTACCTCCATATTTCTGGGTAGCCTGATGGAGCTGTACCGCCATTTGTTGTCCACTGATTTGTATTTTCTTCTTTTTGGCCCTCTAAACTTCCATATGACTGTGCAGACACTCAAGCCCTCTTGCTCTATTCTTCTACCTTTACCCCCACCATTTAAACCTATGTGTATTTTGCATTTGCGCCAAATTTAAGGTCAGAACAGAGCCACACAGTTTCCTCCTATTCTGCAAAGAGTAGAGTATAGAAATGATTCCTCCAAAATGAAAATAAATCATCTTGCACAATTTTCTTCTTATTGTGAATCTGCCACTAGGCAAATGTCTTGTACCTAAAGTAATCACGCCTTCTAAAAGATATATAAATATTACTGAGTCACTCTTCCAATCCTTAAGCCTGATCTTTAAGCAGACATACACTATCTTTCCAAACCACAATGAACTTTAAGAGACTTCTTTTGTCAAATCAGCAAAATCTTCTAGTTCAAAGTCTAATTACAGTGCTAATCCTTTTAGCACTGCTGACAGTCTACAGCTGTGCCTTCGCCATTTACAAAATTTGCCATAGGTAAACTGTTATGGTTCTTTGCAACTGCCATGAATTACCAGCCACTTCAGAGGGTTGGTGGCTGTACCCATGTAAATATTACAACCTGGTAAACTATAAGCGGATGGATAATGCCACAGCTAATGGGACTAGCAACCAGGAGTCAACCAGACACAGCGTATGTAAAAATAGTCAGAAGCTGAGTGGGACCAGATGGTATGGAATGGATGCTTTCTTAAATGGCATCAAAAAGCTCCACATATTTTCTGTTAGCACAGGAAAGTTGTATGTATTAGGCAATGGAACAGAAAAGGCAGCCAGGCTTTTCTAGTACCAATAAAATGCATACACACAATTACTGGAAACTAAAAACAGGTCTGCAAATTTTAATTACAAGCAGGTTCTCATTTAAATAACTGCCAGCAATCCCTTGGTGGTCTAACATTTTTGACAATTTGGTCCAGTTCAGCTGTAGTCAACGGAGCAAATCCCTGGGCAATTTGTAGACAATAGGGCACTGCTACAGATTGCTACCTGGTTACTTTTTATTATTTCCAACCCAATAGAATATTGGAAATAAATAATACACAAGGGCTTAAAAATGTCTTATTAGGGGCAAAATAACTCTCCTAAAACAAAACAAAAGCAAATTTTATGGGGGATGGGGGGAAGACGAAATAAACACACATCAGAGGTAATATTATAATCTTTAACTGCATGCAAAATGCTGATTTGCATGCAGAAAAGGCCTCCTATAAAATGAGGTCATGTCTAAAATCATGTGTGGTGCATAGATGTGTACGTTTTGAGTAGGCATGCTCAGGGGAGGAGTTTGAGTTGGGTGGAGTTGCAATTTATGCACCTATTTTATTCTGTACAGTACATGCATATGTTACATGTTAACATTTACACAATCTAGGTGTTATTTTTACAGGGTATGCGCTAGGATTTTATAAAGGCACATATGTGTCTATGTAGCTTCATACGTAAAGCTAAAAATAGGCATCTTCTCCACCTCCAAATCGAGCCACCCTGTTATAAAATTGCCCTCGACATTATCAAAAAAGGAACAAATAAGGGTGGGGTTCCACAGAAATAAAGTTCCCCAAAAAATGCCCCAATACATTTCTAGGGTACAGATAACACAGGTACACTAAAAAAAATTTTTTTTAAACTGCCTCTAATGTTTCGATTGACTTTTACATTTTTTGGTGCGCTGAATCCAAATCTGGTAACCAATTTGCTCCATCACGTACAGATTTTTTGCTACATTGGGTTAGCAGTTTGAGGTGAACGTTTCAGATTGAGTGCGATCGAGATAAAAGTTTCTTGGATGAATTCTTTATACTAATTGTTTAGTAGTTATTCAAATAAGAATAAAGAAAATTGTAACAAGGCAGCACATAAGAATGAGACCCAACTTAATGTGGAGAGGTGGTAATAGAATTTTATCACGAGGTACCAAGCTCTCATGAAGAACATTTTTCTCACCGGGTCTCAAATACTCCTGAATTGGCCAGTCTTTTTTCCCCCAGTGTAGGTCGCAGGCCCACTTTGCTAATCCCACAAGCAAAGGAAGCAGGGATATTTGGTGAAACCGGATTTCTGCCCTAATAGCATGAATTATTTTAAAGTCTCCACAAATCATCCACTTATGCTCATCATAACGAATCTTCTGAAGAATCAGGGCCAAATTCTCGTATTTTTCTTGGAGAATAACAGAGTGAGCAATAGGAACTGAAGCGAATGTGTTGCCATTATGAAGAAGAACACCTTTTATGCTGTCTTTTGACGAATCAATGAACAGCCGCCATTCAGCAGGATCATACTTGAGTTTAAACTTTTCCATCACTCCGTATATATCGTTGCAAAATACCAAATCTTCCTCTTTGCTGAAATACTTCAAAAATTGTGTCTCGCGGTTGCGGTACCAATAAAAAGTTGTTCCTGGTGACAATAGATTTTTCTGTTTAAGCCGAGAACCTAGCAGTTGGGCAGCATCTTTTGGGAGTCCTAAATCCCGGACTAAATCATTCAATTCAGCTTGAGAGAAAAGTTCAGGTTTCGGATCTGGTTCAGTTTCAAACTCGGAAGTACTGGACTCATCGGGAAAAGCCATCTGATGAGTCTCATCATGATCAGAACCGTCCACACAACTAAGATCCAAAGATTTTGGTGGTTCAGGCACAGGTACTTCGTTGCTATGAGGCATAGGCCTAATTGCTGAGGGAAGGTTGGGGTAACTTATTACGTTCTTATTTTTTAAGTTGTATCCCTTCACAATGCAAGAGCAAAAATAGCAGTCACTGCTGTGGTCTCTTTGTTCACGCCACATCATAGGTATTCTGAAACGAAATGCTTGTTTTTTACCTTTCATCCATAAGCGTAGATCTTCCTCACATGTCTTGCACACTTTGTGAGGAGCCCACGGTTTGTCTTGATTGCCTAACTTCAAACCGAAATAGGCGAAATATACTTTTTTAATAAATGCAGAAATGTTCCTCTGCCGCTTTTTCACGGTATATTCCCCACAAATAAAACAAAAACTGTCCGGAGAGTTGACGCAACCTCTGGCTCTGTGAGCCATCACAAATACACAGCACTGCAAACTACAACTGTAGTGAACCACTTCGGAATAATGCTGGATTACAACTGAGCAAACAAAAGGTAATAATGAACTTGCAAGAAATTGAAATTTGACAGGAACGTTCATGTCGCAACCACCGTGTTTGAGCGAGCGAACGAGGCGAGGCGAACAGGAAAGAACATGCGCCAACGCGAGTACTGGATTTAGCCCCCCGCCTCCCAATTGTCCTGTTAATGTATAAAATGAATACAAAACACTCTAAAATATCATGAGGGAGTGTTTCTAGTTAGTTAAACATTACAACCTCTATTTTGGGCCAAGAAAATAAACTGCAGTCCGCTAAAAAGAAATTATGTGAACATTCCTTATATGGGTAAGAAATCTAATTTTGCAAGAAAACGTGACGTGATGGAACATTTTGGCTATTTTTCCTGGATTCAGCACCCCAAAATCTATTAGGAATCAGTTGCAAAACTGGAGGCAGTTTTTTGGTAGTGTACCTGTGTAATCAGTACCCTTCCCTCCTGCTACCATACCCCATCTCTGCTAGGCTGGCTCTTGGTGATTCTAGTGTGTATTTAACTGTCTTTGTTGTAAATTTTACTGTGAAACCTAGTGAATGAACCCTTTACTTTTCTTGATGATTGCATGTATGGTAATACTATGTGACTAAATCATGTAGTTTGCTACTAGTTGCTAAGTCTATAGCCTCTTAGTGGTGAAACCTGGCAATACCTGTTGCCAGGTATAGTTGACTTATGGAAGGAAATTTTATAAAGGATATCAAAGTGCAATCTGGGATGTCTAAACCAGAATATCTGATAAAAAAAGCAGGCATGTCCAGGTGCAGACATGATTTCACAAATGTGGGAATACCCAATATGGATGTCTGCGGGGGTGTCTGCCTAGACATCCCAAAAACAGCACTTGAGACCCTGGACATCTAGGAATAGCCTAAAGGTTAGAGTAATAGATTAGAAACAAGGCAGCCAGGGTTCAAATCCCACTGCTGCTGTTATTTAAATCGTGATGAGTAGTGGGATGACCGTGTGCTTTCTTCTCTGCACCTTCTGAATGTCTTTCAGCCAAAACAAGCACTATTAATGCCTAGAGCAGGTCTAAACTTAGATGTGGTTTAAGACATTTCTGAGATCAGATGGTGACATCCATTTTTTGGCACTGAGGGTATTTAAATGCCAAGTTTTTTGGCTTTGCTATAGCATCTTTTTTCCATCGGTTGAGGCAGCAGGACTTTGCTTTCACTCCTGAAGCAAGCCCATTTCTGGGACTGAAACATTGATATTGAGTGTATTGTAGCATGTGCTGCTGACCCCTGAGCCACGGTAAAGATCTGCAGATGTGGACAGGGTCTTCTGCCTTCCTTGTGGACCTGTTTATAGTCGTGATCAGGATGCCGCCAAAGATTAAGCTTGTTGTCATTTAAAAGCTAAGTGGTTCTGCTTTGTTGGGACTTTATAAAAAGACTCTTTATTATTAAATGAACATATATAAAATTGAAAGAAAAAAAATATTATTGGGTAGTGGAGTCAGATGATGAGGCTTGGACTATAAAAGACATGTGGTTATGGGTCCTCTTTAAATGCCTGTTGATGCCTCCCCTTAACCCTTTATTCTAATTTTCAAATTTTTGCTCTTATACACCTTTTTTTGATTTTGCAGTGCTAAACATGCCCCCATTTAGACTATGTTCTCACGCTGGGGGAAACTCCAGACCTGGCTTCTAAAATGGCTCTGGAGATGTCTCTGTGGCCATTTTCAGATGTCCAAAGCATGAATAAGGCTTCAAAAATGACCCCTATAGTTGACAGCCTCATGAACCGTGACACCCAAAAGATAAAATATTGAATTCCTCAATTGGCAGTATCTCCTTTTGCAGTATCCAGTTAAATATATTATCACATAGGGGCATGCTTACTAAAGTATAGTAAGTTTTTACACTTATCGCATCTTTTGCAAAACTTATGGTAAATGTCAAAGGTTAGGCCAGTATCTGCCCTGCCTTTACCACACAGGGCATACACTTATCACATAGGCCCATGTTACATGCAACAGCAAATGGCACATATAACACAGGCCCCAGCCCTGATCCAGGCAAACTAAAAATAAAAAATATGCCAAGTCAACCTGCCTGATCACCATCCCCTCTGAGTTGAGCTACCCAACACAAGCTTCCCACAAGTCAAGCTCACCATCAATAACCCTTGCTGCAAGGATCACAACCTGACCCTTCACCACCCTCTGATCTCCTCCCCTCCAAAGCACTTATCCAGGGGTATCCCTGTTAATCTAGTGGTTGGGATAGGAGTGGTCCCCTTCCACCCCTGCCTCATTGCTGCAAAATGGTAGCTATGACCCCTAGTGGTAGTCTTATGGTGCAACCTCTAGGGTTAGTACCATGAGACTATTGCTAGGGGGTCAGAGCTACCATTTTTAACCCTGACAGCATCAGAAGCAGAGGGTTGGGTTGTGGTTCTTGAGTGGGGGATTGCTGATGGGGTGGCGGGTGTGTTGGGGTTTTTTGACTCAAGGGGGCTTGTGTTGTGGAGATGGTGTTTGGAGGAATGGTGATCGAAGGAAAATGATGATCGAGGGGTCTTGTATTCAGAGAGGGCTGGACTTGGGTTGCTTTGATCAGGGGGGGGGTCAAGGTTTTATTTTGTTTATGTGCAGCAACTGCACTACCTGACTGTCGGCAGTACTTCTGCACTTAACGCCACATCTTCAGGAGGCATTAAGTGCACCCAAACTATTAGCATTCCTGAAAGCACACAGTAATGTACTGTATGCTAGCTTTCAGTACTGGCTAAGCCCTATTTCTGCCCAAAACCCACCCAGAGTTTACCCCAACCTGCACTATGCAGTTATCATGGGATATTTACCATGTTGCTGATTGTATCACGCAGTAAGTGTTAGTACGGGCCCAATGATTAGTGTACACTAAAACCTACACTAAATGCTTAGCACACTTTAGGAAATATTCCCTAGTTTCATTTTATTATTCTCTACAAACAAAGGAATGTTTGCCAACAGCTCTATTCAATTCACCCTTCCCACCTAGGTCAGAAACAGAGAGAACAGATACAAACATACACTTAAAATCATGCATACACACACACACACAGATATGCACACAGAGGGGTTGTGCATATCTGTGTGTGTGTGTAGGACAAGACAAAGGGACTGTTACTTCTGGAGAAAGATCTGCAATTGTGAGTATATACTTCTGGGAATTTTCTGAAAGGAATTCTTTCTATTAAAGCTATTTAATCTGTGAACCCACTATTTTTTGTTAAATCAGTCAGCAGTTTAAGTTTAAATTTAAAACACAGAAGAGAACTTTCTGGTTACATTTCATACCCAGCAGAGAGCTTATAGTTTGTGATAAGGAAGCTTATCATAGCTCAGGTAGGAGCTATAGAAAAGATGATGTGACTCTGAACAAGCAACCTGTCAGTTTTGGTAGAATTGAGAAAACAGAGTTTTCACATAAAAGACTACCAGTCCCAGAATGCACCAGCTTTCCAGCAGCCATGAGAGGGGCTGAAGTGAGAGAATGTGTGTGCAATCAAGAGAGCTATGAGGTAATCCCTAAGCACTCATCTCAAAGGGCAGGGCTTGATTCAACACAGCTGCGCTGTGTTAGGGAGCAGCACACATTAGGAAAGAATAAGAATAGAGATTATTCTTCAGGAAACAGTTTCAGCTACAGAGGGAGGAAGAGATACAGAGACAGCAACGGCTACAAGCTCAAGCACCAGTATCACCTGGAGAAACAGAAGCCAAGCCAAGCAGATAGAGAGAGAAGGAAACTCTCTGGAAGGAAGAGAAGAAAGGCCATTGGAAGGTCTGGGAGATTCCAAGGCAGTACCCATACTGGGAGGTATTCCAAAAGCCAGCAGAGTCCATTGGACTGGATTCAGCCAGAGGAATGGAGTGGCAGAGATAGGAATCACCAGTGGCTACCTGGAAGAGAGAAGACTGCATGTGGAAGGGACTTTCAGACCAAGGCCAGAAGGTATGTGAGAGAAGATCCAGTGTCCAGGGATCAAGATTGGAAGGCTGGACATCAGAATTGGATTACATATTGGCCAGGCTATACAGAGAGGAATAATGATAGCAGGAGAGGCTCAGGTATGAACACTGATCCAGACCATATCTATAATAGAGAATGGCAGCAAGGGAATAAGCATTCTCATGATAGTGCCTTAATGAAAGACTCATCTGTGCCAATGTATGATATTGACCCTATGATTGTTGATAAAGAGGGAGATACAGCAAATGAAAATACAGTTTACATGGACTGTTCTCTATCTAAATGCTATTGCTAGCTTTTTATGAGCAAACACATCAGCCATCACAAAGAAACCTAACTTTGTTCTTTATTTCCACTGCAAACAGCTCTTAAAGCAGGATTTGGGCTCACACAGTAGCAGCCAGCCAGCTAAAGGCTTTCAGCTGGTCCATTGATAGTAATTAGGGCTGCACCTGATTGTGTGTGTGAGCAAGGGAGAATCACTGCTGAGATCGGCGTGGAAAAATAAGCAGAAGTTAACCTAACCAGCAAAGTTTATTCTTTACTTTGTGCCTTTGTATTTGGTAATTATTTGCTAAGAAAACATTAGCTAATTGCCTGACAAGCTGAAGGTTGTTTTCTGGTTTACTTTGTGACTTTTTGTTATCCATTTTAAACACTGCAAGCAAGTAACCTCATTTATAGTGCTATCAAGCATACATGTGCTGGGTGAATTAAACCCCATCAATAAAAGAAGTATTTTATTGATCTTACCACTTGGTTTCACAACTCAAATTATTGTCATCAGCTGTGTTTGGGAGTGAATGAACTACAATACCCACAATACCTTGCAAGAATCATATGAATATATGCATCGTCAAGATTGTGTAAGTTCTCACCCTAGGCAGCCGTCTGACAAATGGCGTAGTTTTTCGGATTGCTCTTGCACCAAGAGGATTTACTTGTTGTGGATTACAAATAAAAGTCAAGTTTAAAGCTGTAAGAAGATTTCTTTCCCTCATCTGCACTTTGGAAGAAAAGTGGTTTTTCCAGGAAGCTGTCCCAGAGGAAAAGACCCTGTGCAAAGCTGGATTCATCACTGAGACAAGGTAATATGTACCTGGGCATGTCTAGTGGTGGATGTGTGTAAGCACAGGGGGTAATTGAAAAAAAAAAAAAAAAGTTGAGAAAAAAAAACAAAAAACACACCTGGTTGGAAGGTGCTGCTCTTTGGTTTTTTTTTCTCTCTTTTCTTGCAGGGGTCAAGATGGATCCGAGGGAGATGGCTCAGTGGATGGCAGCCCAATTCAGCAAGCAGCAGGAGCTATCACAGCAGGCCCAGGACACTGCTATGAAGGCCTTAATAGAACAGCAGAAACCAGTGCTTGATCTGGTGCAAGCTCTAGTTTCAGCTGCAGAGCCAAAGTGGAACAGATGCAAGACCAGCAGTTAGTACTGGTACACCACATGTGGACAGTGTGGGACTCAATCAAGGGATTGGGGCATTTAATTTTGGG
Organism: Ichthyophis bannanicus; assembly: GCA_033557465.1. NCBI lineage: Eukaryota > Metazoa > Chordata > Amphibia > Gymnophiona > Ichthyophiidae > Ichthyophis > Ichthyophis bannanicus. The sequence goes on along the minus strand of CM066035.1, from coordinate 802,151,213 downwards.
AAATTAACTCCAGAAGATAATGTTGATGATTTTCTAGAGTCTTTTGAAAGAGTGGCACAGGCTCTAGCATGGCCAGAGACCTAGTGGGCAGTAAGGCTGGCAGCCTCATTAACTGGTGAGGCACTAGCAGCTTACAGAGCAATGCCAGCAGCCCAGGCTTTGATTTATAAGGATGTAAAGGCAGCTATTAGAGATCGCCTAGGGTTGTCTATTTCAGAGTATAGGCGAATGTTTAGAGCTGTTACATTGAAAGTGGGTGAGACACCCAGGGCTCTGAGTCAGAGAATCAGAAGTTTAGCTGTAAAATGGTTGGAGCCTGAGCAAAAGACAGTAGAAATGTTATTAGATATTATAATGCTGGAACAATTTAAAGATTTGAATGTTTTTCTTATACAGCAAAATTGCCAAAATCTTGGAGAGGCAACCATGCTAGCAGAGAGATTCTTGGAAGCCACGCAGGCTTGCCATAGAATGGGTGGCCCTCTAAAGATGGATGCTGAGGCTAGATGTGCTGTATCAGAAAAAGGAATAATTAAGAATGTTTCTGAAAATGAATGTACTGTATCTAACCAGATGACACAGTGGAATAGAAAGAAATGTTTCAAGTGTGGAAAAGTGGGACACTTAGAGAAGAGATGCCAGACACACACTAGTTTAATGGGTCTGGATTTAAAACAGCCCAAGGAAGGATTTCTTTTGATGGTTGATGTGCAAGGAATTACCACAAATGCATTATTAGACTCTGGGGCAGACCAGAGTATGATGTCAAAAAGGCTTTGGAAGAGGATAGAGGCCCAAGAAAGATTTGTGCCTAGAACCCCTGAAAGCCAAGTTCACATCAGATGCATTCATGGTGCTGCATCATCATATCCCACCTATAGGCTAAAGGTTAAGTGCCTAGGGAAACAAGAGGAAGTCCTATTAGCAGTGGTGCCTAGGCTACCCTTTGATTTGGTTCTAGGAAGAGACTGGCCAAGATTTAAGCAGGGTCTAGTGGAAGGACTAGGAAAGAAGGAGGGAGAAGGTTTAATGGTAGTAGCTCCCGGGCCTTTATTTGGAAGTCCTCAGACCCCAGCTAAAAAGATGGTTAAGCGTCCAGAAGACCAAGCTACCCCAAAGCAGATATTCGTCCTAAAGTAACATAAGGTCTCTGAGAAGGCCCAAGCTCCTAAGCGGGCAACCCCTCAGTCTGCTGGGTTTGACCTATGCAGCATAGAAAATGTGACTGTACCTAGCCAAGGGAGAGCCCTGGTTGACACCGGTCTCCAAGTGGAAATACCAATTGGATGTTATGGGAGAGTAGCCCCAAGGTCCGGATTAGCCCTTAAATATTTCATCGATGTGGGTGCAGGAGTAATTGATCCCGATTACAGGGGCAATATTAAAGTTCTGTTGTTTAACTTTGGACAGAATGAGTATCATGTGAAGACAGGAGACAAAATTGCCCAATTGATCTGTGAGAGGCTGGGTTTTCCACCTGTGGAGGAGGTCACATCCCTAGAGAATTCTGAACGTGGAGCCAAAGGCTTTGGTTCTACTGATGTCAAAGGGGTTAAAAGCTTAGCTGCCACCTGTCCCCGAGAGAGGGAAGTGAGTGAAGAGGAAGATTTGGGACCCCAGGTATCTGATTGTAAAGAAAAATCAGAGCCCCAAATAGGTGAGGACCTGACAATGGTACAACAGGAAGAAATTAGGAAGTTGCTTAAGGAATTCCCAGATGTGTTGACACCCATACCTGGGGAGACCCATTTGGTGGCCCATGAAATAATAACTCCACCTGGGAAATTGGTTCGTCAAAGGCCATACCGCTTGCCTGAAGCCAAAAGACAGGAGGTAGTGGCACAAGTCCAGGAGATGTTGGACATGGGGGTAATAGAGGAGTCAAAGAGTCCCTGGAATAGCCCCATAGTCCTGGTGCCGAAGCCTGATGGATCCTTAAGATTTTGTATTGACTTCCGGCAGGTAAACGCCATATCAGTTTTTGATGCATATCCAATGCCAAGAATTGAGGAGCTGCTAGACCAGCTGGGACAGGCTCAATACTTAACCACCCTTGATATGACAAAAGGATATTGGCAAATCCCGCTCACCAGGGAGTCGAAGCCGAAAACTGCGTTCAGCACCCCCGTTGGCCTTTTCCAGTTCAAGAGGATGCCTTTCGGACTGCATGGAGCAGCGGCTACCTGCCAAAGGTTAGTGGATCAGGTACTTCGACCCCACCAAAGTTATGCTTTTGCATACATGGATGATGTCATAATCCATAGTAACACCTGGGCGGAGCATTTGAAGAGGATCAGGGCAGTCTTGTGCTCTATGAAGCAAGCGGGAATCACTTTAAACCCGAAGAAGTGTGCCTTTGCAAATAGGGAGGTAAAATACCTAGGCCACCTAGTGGGAAGAGGAAAAATTAAACCTCTATTAAGCAAAATAGATAGCATCAGGAATTTTCCTCCTCCAACAACCAAGAAACAACTAAGAAGTTTCTTAGGACTTATTGGATACTACCGCCGGTTTATACCGCAATTCACAGAGAAAAGTGCCATTTTCACGGATATGCTGCGAAAGAATTGTCCAAACCAGATAAAGTGGACACCTGAAGCTGAAAAAGCGTTTTCAGTATTAAAAGAAAAATTGTGTACAGGACCGGTACTGAAAGGAGTAGACTTCAAGAAACCCTTTCTGGTTCAAACCGATGCATCGGATGTAGGGCTAGGAGCAGTCCTATCCCAGTGCCATGATGGAGAGGAGCATCCTGTGATGTACCTGAGCAGGAAGTTGTCACTGGCTGAACAAAAGTATTCCACGATAGAAAAAGAGTGTTTGGCTATCAAGTGGTCAGTGGAGGTGTTAAGGTTTTACCTTACAGGGAGAAAGTTCCAGTTGGTCACGGACCATGCCCCACTTAAGTGGTTGCAGCAAATGAAGAACCACAATGCCAGGTTGACACGCTGGTACATGGCCTTACAGGCGTTTGATTTTCAGGTTGAACATCGTGCCGGGAAGTTACACAAGAATGCGGATGCACTTTCCCGTATTACGGACTGTAGAGAAGAAGTTTCACCAGTAAAACCAGTCCGTAATAACTTAAGCAGGGGGGTATGTGATAAGGAAGCTTATCATAGCTCAGGTAGGAGCTATAGAAAAGATGATGTGACTCTGAACAAGCAACCTGTCAGTTCTGGTAGAATTGAGAAAACAGAGTTTTCACATAAAAGACTACCAGTCCCAGAATGCACCAGCTTTCCAGCAGCCATGAGAGGGGCTGAAGTGAGAGAATGTGTGTGCAATCAAGAGAGCTATGAGGTAATCCCTAAGCACTCATCTCAAAGGGCAGGGCTTGATTCAACACAGCTGCGCTGTGTTAGGGAGCAGCACACATTAGGAAAGAATAAGAATAGAGATTATTCTTCAGGAAACAGTTTCAGCTACAGAGGGAGGAAGAGATACAGAGACAGCAACGGCTACAAGCTCAAGCACCAGTATCACCTGGAGAAACAGAAGCCAAGCCAAGCAGATAGAGAGAGAAGGAAACTCTCTGGAAGGAAGAGAAGAAAGGCCATTGGAAGGTCTGGGAGATTCCAAGGCAGTACCCATACTGGGAGGTATTCCAAAAGCCAGCAGAGTCCATTGGACTGGATTCAGCCAGAGGAATGGAGTGGCAGAGATAGGAATCACCAGTGGCTACCTGGAAGAGAGAAGACTGCATGTGGAAGGGACTTTCAGACCAAGGCCAGAAGGTATGTGAGAGAAGATCCAGTGTCCAGGGATCAAGATTGGAAGGCTGGACATCAGAATTGGATTACATATTGGCCAGGCTATACAGAGAGGAATAATGATAGCAGGAGAGGCTCAGGTATGAACACTGATCCAGACCATATCTATAATAGAGAATGGCAGCAAGGGAATAAGCATTCTCATGATAGTGCCTTAATGAAAGACTCATCTGTGCCAATGTATGATATTGACCCTATGATTGTTGATGAAGAGGGAGATACAGCAAATGAAAATACAGTTTACATGGACTGTTCTCTATCTAAATGCTATTGCTAGCTTTTTATGAGCAAACACATCAGCCATCACAAAGAAACCTAACTTTGTTCTTTATTTCCACTGCAAACAGCTCTTAAAGCAGGATTTGGGCTCACACAGTAGCAGCCAGCCAGCTAAAGGCTTTCAGCTGGTCCATTGATAGTAATTAGGGCTGCACCTGATTGTGTGTGTGAGCAAGGGAGAATCACTGCTGAGATCGGCGTGGAAAAATAAGCAGAAGTTAACCTAACCAGCAAAGTTTATTCTTTACTTTGTGCCTTTGTATTTGGTAATTATTTGCTAAGAAAACATTAGCTAATTGCCTGACAAGCTGAAGGTTGTTTTCTGGTTTACTTTGTGACTTTTTGTTATCCATTTTAAACACTGCAAGCAAGTAACCTCATTTATAGTGCTATCAAGCATACATGTGCTGGGTGAATTAAACCCCATCAATAAAAGAAGTATTTTATTGATCTTACCACTTGGTTTCACAACTCAAATTATTGTCATCAGCTGTGTTTGGGAGTGAATGAACTACAATACCCACAATACCTTGCAAGAATCATATGAATATATGCATCGTCAAGATTGTGTAAGTTCTCACCCTAGGCAGCCGTCTGACAAGTTTTAATTTAATAGTCACTCAGGGCCTAGTATCAGCAAAGTACTTTTAATTTAAATTTAAAACACAGAAGAGAGCTTTCTTGATAAATTTGGAACCCAGCAGAGAGCTTTAGTTTAAATTTAATAGTCACTCAGGGCCTAGCATCAGCAAAGGACTTTTAGTTTAAATTTAAAACACAGAAGAGAGCTTTCTGGTTAAATTTAGAACCCAGCAGAGAGCTTGTAGTTTAAATTTCATAATAAGTTAGAGCCTAGCAGCAGCAAAGAGCTATAATTTAAATCAAATAAGAATATAGCTTACCTCAGCAGCACAGGACAGGGTACTGTGTAGCAGCCCTCTTTTAATAAGTGTTATTTCCCTCCCTCCCTCCCCACACCCACCAACCCCTGGGTTAATCGTAGCTTTATAGGTACTTACACATCTTAAAAGACAGGAGGTGCTCTCAGGTGAAGCTCGTTACCCAAATCAGTCATACACTAAGGACCTGAGATTAATTAAGCTTCAAGTGAACAAGGTATATTAAATGTATTAGGTACAGTTTTATTGGTATAAATATCCATAGCAACCCTTAGTAAGTAAAGAACAAAGATCTAATCAAAAACTTAAAACTAAGATGCAGACAGCACTCCAGCAGCAGGATGGGGGCTTTCCATTCTTTTGCATTGAGTGTCACATGTATCATTTTCTCCCAGTTGGTGAGAGGTCTTATGTGTACACTAGGTGCAAGGAGCTCTTTGCTCTCAGGGAACAAGTCTGTTCTCTAGAGGCTAGAGTAGCAGACTTAGAAAACATAAGAAAGACAGAGAGGTATATAGACGAGACCTACAGGGATATAGTCCTGAAGTCCCACCTCCAGTCTGGGAGCATCCCTGTTGCCATGGAGGAGAGAGGTCACGTGACAGGAGAGCATCACCCTGGTGTGGCAGGAAGTGATCCTGTAACTAGGACCTGTCCTCCAGGTGATGTAAAACCCTCTCGCACCGAGGAAGTATCTCCAGGGCCATGTGCCCATGAGGGAAGGGTTAGGACAGCCGTTATAGTGAGTGATTCGATCATTAGGCATGTAGATAGCTGGGTGGCTGGTGGACGTGAGGATCGCCTGGTAACATGCCTCCCTTGTGCGAAGGTAGCGGACCTCACGCGCCACCTAGATAAGGTCTTAGATAGTGCTGCGGAGGAGTCTGCTGTCTTGGAACATGTCGGTACCAATGACATAGGAAAATGTGGTAGGGAGGTTCTGGAGGCTAAATTTAGGCTTTTAGGTAGGAAGTTGAAATCCAGAACTTCCAGGGTAGCGTTCTCCGAAATGCTTCCCGTTCCACGTGCAGGACCAAAAAGGCAGGCAGAGCTCCGGAGTCTCAATGCGTGGATGAGACAATGGTGCAGAGATGAGGGGTTTGGATTTGTCAGGAACTGGGGTACATTTTGGGGAAAGGAGGGGCTCTTCCAAAGGGATGGGCTTTACCTTGACCGGGATGGAACCAGGCTGCTGGCATTAACCTTTAAAAAGGAGATAGAGCAGCTTTTAAACTAGATAATAGGGGAAAGCCGACAGTCGCACAAGAGTGCAGGTTCGGTAGAATGTATCCTTGAAGGATACTACCAAAAGCAGAGAGGTTCCAAAAAAGAGTAAAGTAGCCCAAATGCCCTCGAGTATGGAGCAGACACAGCTTAAAGATCCCAAATTACACATGTCTACCAATAGCTAAATTAATATGAATAAAATACAGTCTCTAAAATGCTTGAATGCAAATGCTAGAAGTCTAAAAAATAAGATGGGAGAGTTAGAATCTATAGCACTAAATGAGAGGTTAGATGTGATTGGAATATCAGAGACATGGTGGAAGGAGGACAACCAGTGGGACACTGTGATACCTGGGTATAAACTATATCATAATGATAGAGCTGATCAAATTGGTGGAGGGGTTGTGCTCTATGTTAGAGAGGGCATTGAGTCAGAAAGGATTAAAGTTTTGCAGGAAACACAATTTGCTGTAGAATCTCTATGGATTGAAATTCCATGTAAAAAGGGGAAGGCGATGGCGATGGGGGTGTACTATCGACCGCCTGGCCAGAATGAACAAATGGATGAGGAAATGCTCAAATAAATCAAGGAAGCTAACAAAAGTTACAGCACGGTAATAATAATGGCCGATTTCAATTACCCCAGTATCAACTGGGTCAGTGTCACGGCAGGACATGCTAGGGAGATAAAGTTCCTAGATGACATAAATGACTGCTTCTTGGAGCAGCTGGTTCATGAACCAACCAGAGGGGAAGCCATATTAGACCTAGACCTTAGTGGAACACCAGATCTAGTGCAAGAGATAAGGGTGTTGGGGCCACTTGGCAATAGTGATCATAGCATGATCGCCTTTGATTTAATTAGTGGAGGAGGGATAGTAAGGAAATCCACAGTACTACCTTTTAACTTTTGAAAGGGAGACTATGATAAAATGAGGAAAATAGTTAAGAAAAAACTAAAAGGAGCAGTTGCAAAGGTTAAAGACTTACATCAAGCTTGGGTGTTGTTGAAAAATACTATCTTGGAAGCCCAGACCAGCTGTATTCCACGCTTTAAGAAAAGTGGAAGGAAGTCCAAAAAACTACCAGCATGGTTTAAAGGTGAGGTCAGAAAGGCTGTTGTTGCCAAAAAAGCATCTTTCAGGAAATGGAAAAAAAGAGCAAAACGACGAAACCTGGAAACAGCACAAGCACTGGCAGGTCAAATGCAAGGCATTGATAAAGAAGGCAAAGGGAGATTTTGAGAAGAAGCTTGCTGCTGAAGAAAAACGTGAAATAAAGATTTTTTCAAGTACATTCGTAGCAAAAAACCTGTGAGAGAGTCAGTTGGATCATTAGATGATAGAGGAGTTAAAGGGGCACTAAGAGGTGACAAGGCGATAGCAGAGAGACTGAATGAATTCTTTGCTTCGGTCTTTACTGAGGAAGATGTAGGGATGTTACCCATGACTGAAGTGGTATTTAAAGGTGCGGAAGAATTGAAGGAAATATCGATACATCGGGAAGATGTATTACAACTATTAGATAAACTGAAGAGTAGCAAATCACCTGGGCCAGATGGTATACATCCAAGGGTGTTGAAAGAACTGAAATATGAGATTGCAGACCTGCTATTAGTAATCTGTGAACTATCATTAAAATCATCTCTAATACCTGAAGATTGGAGGATCGCCAATGTAACACCAATTTTTAAAAAGGGTTCGAGGGGTGATCCAGGAAACTACAGACCGGTGAGCCTCACGTCAGTACCGTGAAAAATGGTAGAAACCATCATAAAGAATAAAATTACTCAACATGTAGATAGTCATGGCCTAATGGGAGACAGCCAACATGGCTTTAGACAAGGAAGATCTTGTCTTACTAATCTGTTATGTTTTTTTGAAAGTGTGAAAAAATAGGTGGACAAAGGTGAGTCGGTTGATATAGTGTATCTGGACTTTCAGAAAGCCTTTGACAAAGTCCCTCATCAGAGACTTTTGGCAAAACTAAAGAGTCATGGGATAGGAGGCAGTGTACTACTGTGGATCAGGAACTGGTTAAAAGATAGAAAGCAGAGGGTTGGGCTGAATGACCAATTTTCCCAATGGAGAATAGTGAATAGTGGTGTACCCCAGGGATCTGTGCTGGGTCCGCTGCTTTTTGACATATTCATAAATGACCCAGAAATTGGAATAACAAGTGAGGTTATCAAATTTGCAGATGACACAAAACTATTTAAAGTTGTTAATATCCAAGAGGATTGTGGAAAATTGCAAGAGGATCTTGATAAATTGGAAGACTGGGCATCAAAATGGCAGATGAAATTTAATGTGGACAAGTGCAAAGTTATGCACCTAGGGAAGAACAACCCAAACTATGGTTACACAATGCAAGGTTCCACATTAGGAACCACCACCCAGGAAAAAGATTTAGGCGTCATTGTGGATAACATGTTAAAACCCTCGGCCCAGTGTGCAGTGGCAGCCAAGTGAGCAAATAGAATGCTAGGTATCATAAGGAAAGGAATGGAAAAGAAAACAAAAGATATTATAATGCCTCTATACCGTTTCATGGTGAGACCGCACCTTGAATATTGTGTGCAATTCTGGTCGCCGTATCTTAAAAAGGATATAGCGTTATTAGAAAAGGTTCAGAGAAGAGCCACCAAAATGGTAAAGGGGGATAGAAGGATACTCCTATGAAGAAAGGCTAAAAAGGTTAGGGCTCTTTAACCTGGAAAAGAGACGGCTGAGGGGAGATATGATAGAAGTCTAGAAATTAATGAACGGTGTGGAACGGGTAAACGTAGATTGACTCTTTACATTATCAGAATATAGAAAGACTAGGGGACATGCATGAAGCTACAGGGTAAACTATTTAAGACTAATAAAAGAAAATATTTTTTCACTCAACGTGTAATGAAACTCTGGAATTTGTTACCGGAGGATGTAGTAAGGGCTGTTAGTGTAGCTGGGTTTAAAAAAGGTTTGGACAAGTTCCTGGAGGAAAGGTCCATAAACCATTATTAAGAAGGAACCCAGGAAATCAATGCTTGACCCAGTACAAGCATTGCAGAACCTGTGTCTTTTGGGGAAACTGCTAGGTACGTATGACCTAGATTGGCCACTGTTGGAAACAGGATACTGGGCTTGATGGACCTTGGTCTGACCCAGTATGGCATATCTTATGTTCTTATGTTCTTATGGGTTAGAAGGAATTCTATTAGCTATGCTGTGCATGCTTTCTCCACTTGTTTAAATTGTGATATATCTTTCCCATGTTATATCACTGGGCATAGATGGATATCCTTCCTGAGTCACCAGGGAGGGGCTGACCTTCAAATTTTCCAAAGGACTTTGTCAATAGCACAGCATAGCAAAAACCTTTTTGAATATGAAGTTGTATGATCTATGAAATACCTATGAATATATGTCGGAGATAGAACTTGAAAATATAAATTCTTAACCTGTCTATGTTGCGAAGGTAACAAAAATTCACAAATGAAATGCATACTGTAATACAACTGGTAAAATAGTATAGATCATGACAAAATTCTAAAGAACTAGAAAAAATTTGTGTGAGAAAGCAGTGATGTCCTCCCTCAGGTACTCATTTCTATACTGGTGGCTGGTGTTGGTAAGCAGTGTGTGAGTGATATTGAATAACTCAAGCCATTACATAACTTATTAAGTACACAGAATATTATGTGTTCCTCTGGCTCTTTGCAAAGAAATCTGCTGACTTCCTCCCCACCCCCAACAGTAAATTCATTTCAAGTAAATGCTCCCCTCAGACTGCTTTGGGAGAAGGATGCAGGAGAATGGGCCTCATAGTACAAAGTGAATAGGAATTAGATGTTCCATAATCAGCCTCTCAAGTTGTAGCTGTCAACGAAACTTGTTTTTCTGAGATAAGGCATTTTCCTAGAGCTCTTTGGAACTTACTTAACAATAAAAGCAATTCCACCCAGAATTGCATGATTGACAATTGTAAAACATTTCTGTAATTAGTATTGACTTTGGGGAGGATTTCAGTTGTTAATGCTGCCAGCATGGTGCAGCTCTGATGCGCTGAAAGAGAGGCCTCCCCCAGCTTTCAGATCCTGAAGTTACTCCCAGACAGGTAGAAGAGCTGCTATAGACCACAGTGACAGATGACTTGGCAGAGGTCCCCATTTTTCTGCAGAGAGATGCATGTCTCTATTAATGGTAGAAATAATTGCACTTCAGGTTGGTTGCAGTAGTGGTTTAGTGCTTTCCCTAATGTGATGCTCCGATGTTAAGCTTGGCAGAAAGGAGGCCTGTTTTCCCTCTTGTTACCATCTTTATGTATTTGGAAAGCATTGCAGGCAGTTTTGAATAGCCCATATTGTTTGGAATGTATGTGGGCACCCTTAGCTCATGTATATTGCAGTCAGTTTTCAGTGGGGAACCCAAGCACACCGCAGGGCCGCACGTAGCCAAAAAATGTGGTTGTGCTTGGTTCAAATAAAAGTTTACTGATTTGGGGGCATTTGTTTGTTCATTTGACTAATTTGTTCTTTTTGCATGCATTGTACACCTACTTGAACATTTTTAAGCACACAAATCAATTGTATGCATGTTAGCTCATAAGTAGGTCCAAATGGAACTGAATAAATATACACACTCCTACCACACAGTTTCTCTTTGAAAGTGAGCAGCTGCAACGTGCATGTGCTGAAATTATCTGTATAATTCATGGCTACTATTCGTAGGGGCTGTTTATCAGGGAAAAACAGAGCATGCACATCTGAGAACTGAATGTATGCAAGGCAGCTATTTTCCATCTCCAACCCAAACAGGCAGCAGGATAGGGCTAGCCCAAAAGGTTGAGGTGCACTGAGATACGTTTTCATTTTGCACGCCCAACCCTCCTGGGGCCAGTCTTACAATATGAGCTGCACAAATAGGAGTAAATTGTCAGCCAGCACGATTACCAATTTAAATTAGACACCAGCATCAGATTGTCTGTCTTGTGCTTTTAGGTTTTGCTATTTTATGTTTCTTCTAAGTTTAAGTTTACTTAGCAGGAAAAAAAGCAAAATATAAACAGTTTTAGTTCAAGTAATTTTTATTGGTTTTACCATACAAAGCAAAACAGTAGCAAAACATAGTACATTCCAGAGATACAGAGTGCAAATCCCACAACTAATAGCTCAAAATAGCCCAGTTACTTTAACAAACGACAACCCATCCCCTCCACCCACCCATAACTAAACATACAGAGAGTTGAGGAACTCACATATGTCACCTTGGTAACAGTGACATCAGAAATGGATACAACCTATGTAGAAATTTAAAATGGGTCTCACGCAACACAGAACTCTCCACCACTTCAATCGCCTTATACACACAACCGCACAAAATCATCCACATCCGACTCCACATTCACATCATGCACCCATTGCTGAACTACCATAGAAAAAAACCTCCCCTGCCAGCTCCTCACGAAGCTGACGACAGAACCAGGAGGTAAGCCCCATCTTTATTGATGCTTGAGGGGGATGAGATCAAAGGCCATATGCCGGAAGGCTTGAAGATATCGCCCAAGCTGCTGCAGTATGTAATGCTGCATTTGCAGGTAGCCATAGAATTCTCTAGCTCCCAAGTGCTCAATGAATAAAAACTCAAGAATCTGGCTCCACTTCTCTCCAGAAATTGTCCAACCCACCACAATCCTCACTGCCCCATGCCCAGCACAAAGTCTGCATTCCACACTGGAGAAGATAGCCTGACACCCCAGCCTGCAAGCCCAGCTTATTCTGAACCCAGCACCAAATCCAATGCACCCGTTGCACTTAAAAGCTTTGCGGGTCCACCATCTTTATCTTTATCTTTATTGTAATTTGATTTACCACCCTAGGCAGCAAGGCATCAGAGCGGTTTACAAAAATCTAAATTAAAAAAAGGAAAAGGAAAAGAACGCCAGTCATATATAAGACAGGACAGGACAGAAAAGAAAGAGAATGAAGAAGAGAGCAATGGGCGGACGGGGAGGAAGGAGAAGAACATAGACTAAGAAGGGAACAAGCTAAGGGGGAGACTGCTCAGGGAAAGTGGAGGAAAGGTCATAAACCAACTGAAACAGATGTCTTTTGAGCTGAGATTTGAACTGTAGAAAGGAGATCTCTGCACATAGTGAGGCAGGAAAGGAATTCTATAAGGCAGGAGCAAGGAAAAAGAAAGCGGAATGATGTATTTGTTCCAAATGTGCATGGGAAACTGAGGGGAGGGCCAAGCAGTAAGTTTGGAGGGATCTGAGGAGACGGTGGGGCGAGTGAAAATGAAGAAGGTCAGCCAGATATTGTGGTATGCCTGTGTGGATTGCCTGGTGAGTGGATATGAGAATTTTGTAATTTATGCAAAATTTTATGGGAAGCCAGTGAAGTCGGATCAGGGTGCGAGTGATGTGGTCACGGTGCAAGGCATAAGTGATAATCCAGGCTGCTGTATTTTGGAGAAGTTGCAATCGACAAAGTTGGTAGTTGGGAAGACCGGTAAGAGCACTGTTGCAATAATCTATTCTAGAAATTACTAGTGATAGGAGGGTAGTAAGGAAGTGCTGGTCAAAAGAAGAACGAAGAGCACGGATCCGACTGAGGAAGAAGAAAGATTGTTGGGCAAGGGAGGAAATGTGGCTGTGAAATGACAGAGAGGAATCTAGAATGACTCCAAGATAGCGGAGGGAGTGAACAAGAGGGGAGTTGGACAGAGAAGGGGCTATTGTGGGTCATAGGATATTAAATGTGAGCCATATTGTGGAACATTTGGAGAGATTGAGAGAGAAACGATTGGAATGAAGCCAGTCAGAGACAGAGTATAAACAAGCATTTAAGGGGGTTATAACCAGGGAGTGAGCATTTGTGTGAAAGAGAAGGAGGATATTGTCTGCATAAAAGTAGGCATAGATACCAAGTTGCTGGGTTAGTAGAGTAAGGGGGGGGGGGGCTAAGAAAATGTTGAAGAGGAGGGGGGGCCAGTACTGAGCCCTGGGAGATGCCACAGGTTAGTGGGATAGGAGGGATGAGGCAGAACCGCAAAGCACTGAGAACAAACGTGAGGACAGGAAAGACTGAAACCAGTGAAGGGTTGTGTCCCGAAGTCCACAGTCAGAGAGACGAGAAAGTAGAAGAGGGTGATCTACCAAATTAAAGGCTGCGGAGAGATCCAAGGAAATTGCAAGAGAGATGTTGCCTTGTTCATGAGCAGTGTGTGTTTTGCTGAGCAAGGAAAGAAAGATAGTGTCTGTGCTATGGCCAGTGCAGAAACCAGATTAGTGTGGATGCAAGAAGTGAGTGGAATCCAAGTGTGAAGAGAGTTGAGAGAAGACTAGTTTCTCAAGGACCTTGGAAAGGAAGGGAAGATTAGAAATTGGATGCCAGTTAGCCAGAGTGTCTAGGGCAGGTGAAGGCTTTTTTTTTTCTTTATTATTTATAAAGTTTTCAAAATATATACAAGAATGTTACATCACAATCTTGCAGAAATAGTACCGATATACAGGAAACAAGAAAACAAGAAATAAAAAAAATAAGGCAATATAGAACATGTCAGTGCACACCAGCCCACAAGTCACAGAGGGGGAGAGAAAAAAATCCAAGAAGAAAATTCCCCAACCCTAATTAAACAGAAATCAAACTACTAGCTTAACAACCAGCTACCCTCACTTAGAGCCCAGGTGTAACATCAATGGAGGCCTCTAACTGCCTGGCGCTAATAAAAGCTGTTAATTGTGAGGGCTCATAAAATACATAAGAAACAGATTTACACTTCACCAAGCATTTACATGGATGTTTCAAGAAAAAAAGCCCCCCCAATTGTAAGACACCTGGCCGCAGCAGGAGAAAAGCCCTGCGACGGCGCTGGGTGTCTTTAGACAGATCTGGATAAATATGTACTAATAATCCCTTAAACTCCAAATTGCGTTTCCGGAAGAATAGTTTCAGTAACCATTCCTTATCTGATAATAAAGCAAATGTTATTAACAATGTAGATGGAACTATCACTTCCTCATCTGACCGTTCTAACAGGTCAGTTACATTCAGAACATTTCCCTGATCCTGCTCTCCCCGAACATTTACAACACCAGATTCTAATTTAGCCCTAGGTAGATAATATATTTTTACTAAAGGCGGAATTAATTCCGGGGAAACCCCCAGGACTTTCCTCAAATACTGAGAAAACATGTCTCTAGGAGACACCGTTGCAAGTCTCGGAAAATTTATCAATCTTAAATTGTGAGCCCTAGAGGCATTATCCAAGTGTTCTAATTTGACCTGCACCGAAGAAAAGTTCTTCCGATATACATCATTCTCCTCTTCAATGGTAACCACTTTCCTTTGTAACTCCAAAACTTCCGCATGATTTTTCAAAATAGATTGCTCCATCGCTTTCACATTATTTTCGGACTTCTCGACCTTTTGTGTCAATGATGTCATCTGTGGAACTAAAACGTCCCCCAAGGAAACAATCGCTTGCCAGATAGTTTCCAACGTGAATTTCACAGGGCGTTGAAGCGAAAAAGCCAAACTCAGATCCGTCGGTGATACAACAGCTTCCATCCCGCCAGACATTCCGCCGCCACATTGCTCAGGGACTCCCTGCCCTGGATATTTTCCACCATTCACCATCGAAGCAGCCAAGGGGCTAACTTCCCCCATAGCTTCACACACCGGGTCCGGCAGCCCCTCTGTTCCCATACCTCTCAAACCACCGACCTTCTCCTGCTCTGGAGATAACGGGAGTTTCAGGAACTCTACAGGCCGGGGCTGCCCCCTGAGAAACTTTCGCCGGCGGGCTCACTGGGGAGACAGATGGAGTCGACGGAGCCACCGAGTCATCTGGCTCCGGTAGCTTCAAAGCTCGACAAACTCCTCCAGTTTCAGCCGGTTGTCGAGCAGAGCGCTGAACAAAAACATCCAACGGACCTCGCGCTTCACCACGAGCCTCAGAAATTGGCGTTGAAGTATGAGAGGGGGAAGAGGTAACCAACCCTCCCTTCCCTTTTCGCTTCCGACCCATAAGAAAGACAAACGCTCTCACTCTCAACAGCCAGTAGTCGCCATCTTGCCTTGGCTCCTCCTCCTCCAGGTGAAGGCTTTTTAAGGATGGGACAGACAAGGGTATGCTTCCATAGAGAGGGAAAGATACTGAAATTAAAGATGGCGAGTACAAAAGGAAGGAGGGCAAGGGAAGGTTTCATGATCCAAGGGGAAGGGATAGGGTCAGAGGGGCATGTAGTCTTATGGTTTGACTTGATAACCTTGAGTAGGGTGGTGGCAGTGAAGGGCTGGAAGGAAGACCAAAGATGAGGGAAGGTAGGGGTGGGTAGGGGTGGGTAGGGAGGGGGAGGATGGTGGTGAAGGCACCAAGCCAAGGATGGGGAGGGAAGATGAAACTTCTGTTGCAGGGGGATGGAGAGGGGAAAACTTGGAACGGTACACAGCAATCTTCTCAGAGATGTAGCTGGCAAGACGAGAGGGGTCTGGCAGAGGGTGGTGGGCTGAGGGTGCTGAGCTGTTGGTGACCTCTGAAAAAGAGCGAAACACTGAAAGTTGCTTGGAGGAATTTGAGGCAGATGAAATAATGGTGGTGTAATAGGACTTTTTAGCTGAGGAGATTTGGGCGTTGTAGTGGCGGCGGGAAAGACAGATGCAAAGAAGGCTAGTGGGGGTAGGTTGATGCTGAGCTCGGAGAATGGAGAGATCATGTGTGAACCAGGGATGCCAATGAAGGGTAGGACAAATAGTGCATGATTCGAGGGGGGCCAGCCTGTCGAGGTGAGTGGAGAAAGTGGAATGCCAGGACTGAACCTGGACATCGGTAGATGAGGAGCCAAAATCGGAAGGAAAGATGGAGTCACCAGGAGGTAAGTGAAGAAGTGTGTTAGGAGTGATGCGCCACTTCAAGTGTGCGGATGCAGAGATAGACTGAGGGGGATGAAGTGCGGTTCAGAGGGACAAGGAGAAGAACACATAGAGGTGGTCCGTCCAGGGGAGGGACAGAGTCGTGATCTACCATCTTCCCTCCATCAGGAACCTTCATACCCTAAGTTTAAAGAATTGCTAAAAACTCACCTGTTTCAACGGGCCTTTGACCTCCCTTATGACATTCCCCCCTAAGTAGTTTCTGTTTGTGTTTTGTTTATTTATTGCTTTGATTTTGCTGCTGTTTCTCCCTCTTTCCTAATTTTTATGGCGTTCCTTTTCCTTAGTTTAATGGTGCAGACCTATTTATTGTAAACTGCTCTAATGTCTTGACAAGAGCGGTATATAAAATGTAGAAATAAAGATAAAGATAGAGGGGACCATAGATGACAAGGGAGCAGTAAGAAGCAGGTCAAGAGTGTGACTGGCTGCATGCGTGGGGAGGGACATGTGCTGACGAAGGGAAAGATCAGAGAGAAGTGAAATGAAGGCCTTGTCTCTGGGTCCTCTGGGAGGGAGAGTCGACGTGGATGTTCAGGTCGCCCAGAATTGTAAGTTGTAAATAAGTGGAGGAGACTTCAGATAGGGTAAGGAAGAGGGAGTCTCAGAGGTCAGAATGAATCGAGGGGGGAACATATAGGAGGAGATAATGACTGGGCAGGGAAAACCTGAGACAAAGAAGAAGTGCCTCAGGGTAATAGAGAGCTGTGGAGGATATTTCCTGAAAAGGTAAGGAAGAACGGTAGAGGAAAGCTAACCCTCCTCCTGAGCAGCTGGAGTGGGGTAGAGAGAGAGCAGAGAAGCCAGGGAGAAGACATTGATTAAGAATAGGCTCCTCACCAGGACATAGCCAAGTCTCCATGAGGAAGATGCTGTCAAGAGAGCTCTGTTATATAAGGGCTTGAACAAGCTCTGGTTTAGAACACAGAGAGCGGCAGCTGAGCAAAGCAAGGGCCATGGTAAAACAAGTAGAGGCGAGGTCCATGGAGGGTGAGCAGGTAATGAGGTTAGATAACACCGAGAGGGGCCTGATTTATCAGTAGGTGTGGGAATGGGCCGCCATGTCTAGTGAACAGGGATAGGAGGCATGGTCCATGGGGCTGAGAGTGGAGAGTCAGAGGAGGAGAACTCCCCAACTTCAAGTGGAAGGGGGCTAAGGAAGAGGCTGAGAGTTAAGAGGAGGGGGACAAGGAACAGAGAGGGTCGAGATAGCTGAGGGGAAGCAGGGGGTATACTGTGGGTATACTGTGGTCATGCTGAACCACCATGCTGGACCCCACCCGAGGTCCCCACTTAAGGGCCACGCCAAAAGGCCCTCTGGCAAGACCCTCAGGCGCGGGCATGCCTAGGCATGCCTGTGCTTTAAACAATGCAGGTGAAGTTCCTTAGCTCTGACTGGCCTCAGCACCAGGGGAGTGGGAAGAAGCTGGGATTCCCTCTCTCAACTGTTGACGCTGATCAAAGCTCCATGTAATCACACGGAATCATTGAATGCAAAGCATATTCTAGACTATACAGTGACACCAGCTGAGACTTCAGGGACCAGTCCACTACCTTTGCCCCCCAAGCAACCAACCCTTCACATAGCGCAGCAGACAACTCACGTTGTACAGGCAGAGGTTTGGCACCCCCAGGTCTCCATCCACCACTGCTCATTGCAGCATTTTCAAACACATATGGTGCTGGCGGCAAATACTGCATATACCATGGACTGCCCGAAGAACAAACCAGACAGTACTAGAGGAGATCAAACCTAAGCTTTCTTTAGAAGCTCAGATGACAAGACTTCGACTTCATACTTTGGACACATCATGCGAAGAGAGAAATCATTAGAGAAAGACATCATGTTTGGCAAGATAGAAGGTCAATGCAAAAGAGGAAGGACAGCAATGAGATGGATCGATACAATAACAGCAGCTATGGGTCAACAATGAGCCACCTGACTAAAGACCGAACACAATTTAGGACAACTATCCAGAGGGTCGCCATGAGTCGACACCGACTCAATGGCATTTAACAATGCAGCTTACTGTCCTTCCACAGAAATTGACTAATCACTCTCACTTATCTGTCACAATTAGCCCTCCTAAGCACCAGTGGCAAGGATTGAAGTATATACAACCAGCGGGGCAAGATTATCATTTTCAACAACTGAACTCGACCCAGCAGGCCATGCCAAGCACACAACTTCTTCACAACTCCCTTCAAGACTGGCTCAAGATTTCGGGGTAACACTAAGCCCAGGTATTTAAGTGATCCCTTCACCCACATATTTAAAAGATCCCTTCACTCACTGCATGGGGAACTCCCAATTCCCCCACACACTGCCTGTTATATCCAAGGCCAGGGATTTATCCCATTTAACATGCAGCTCTGAGAATGTTCAAA
Organism: Ichthyophis bannanicus; assembly: GCA_033557465.1. Taxonomy (NCBI): domain Eukaryota; kingdom Metazoa; phylum Chordata; class Amphibia; order Gymnophiona; family Ichthyophiidae; genus Ichthyophis; species Ichthyophis bannanicus. Next base: position 802,132,725 of record CM066035.1, on the reverse strand, counting down.
GTCCTGAAGATCTCAGTTACCCACAGCAGTGACACCTGTCATTAATCTCTTCCATCCCAACCCAGACTCCTCTCACTCCAGGATCCTCCTTCAACTTATGAGCCAAGTGCTCCATACACCAGGCAAACAATCCTGGAGAGAGGGAACATCATTGTCTAGTACCACTTTGCAGTTGAAAGCACTGTGAAATAAAGCCATTCATGCCTGCACTCACCTGTGGAGACCAATACAAGGCCTGCACTAATGACACAGCCTCCATGTTCAAGCTAAACCTCCAGAGCACATACCACAAATAAGGTCAGGAAACCATATAAGAACATAAGATATGCCATACTGGGTCAGACAAAGGTCCATCAAGCCCAGTATCCTTTTTCCAACAGTGGCCAATCTAGGTTATATGCCTTCTCTAAATCAAAGCTAACCGCCAGTGTTGCCTCACCCCAATGCCGGGCAGCCTCCAATCCAGCCAATACTCCACACATTGGTAGCACCATGCTGGTCAGGTACAAAACCCTTGGCCACCAACAAGGGCAAGAACTGGTTTAACCACCTTGCCAGGGTCTTAGCATAAATTTTGACATCTACATTGAAAAGCAAAATGGGAAGGTACGATCCTACAACCTCACCTTCCCTTACAGGCTTTGGTAAAACAGTCATGAAGGTCTGATTTATAAACACTTTAAAATAAATAAATAACTTATTTCATCTATTCTTTGTCCATACCTTTATAGGTGGAGGCACTGAATATACAGAAAGCACTGGTGCAGTTACCATACTAGTTTATACCTGTTATTAATTTGTTTATTTAACAAGCTTTATATACTACTTTTAAATCAAAGTGGTTTACAGAGAACAGTAATAAACAAACTCGATTGTTTGATAGATAGGGTTTACATAGAACTTAAGGGTACATATAACTTAGAGTTAACAAAGTGGGGGGGAGGGGTAAATTTAGTCCGAGCATGAGGGTGTTAGCTTTCTTGGGGTTTGTTAGGTGATTTCATCAATCCCATAACACTGGTCTGCAATTTTTTAAAAATTGTCTGCTTCAGACAAAATCTGTCAATTCTTATATATTTTGATGTGCTTAATTCAACAATGACAATTAAAACTGCTAAATGGCTACTGTTTCCAAGATATCTAAGCTTTTCCGTTTTATGTATATATATAGCGCGTTGATAGTAGAGTATAAAAGAGAAATTAGACTTACCTGCTAATTGAACTCCAGTTCCGTCTCTCACCTCTGGGTAATGCACTTCCTCCTGCAGCATGGAGACTGGGCAAGTCAAACTATGTACATATCCAGCTGGCACCCCCACCAGCTTTCAGTGACCTAATGACAAAGCAGACTCAAAGGAGCAACAAATAAGTAGCTATAGTATTAATCATTAAAACTTAATTGTTGAACTGAACTAACTCCCCATTAAATAAAAGGGCAACTGTCCCTCTCCCGCTTGAAAGAAAAGAATAGAAAAGAGAGGAAGAGAAAGAATACAGAACATACAGTACTTGAGTACAGAAAGAATTTTGCTGAAATTCTACTGCCTGGCTGCTGATTCAGCAGACCCTAGAAATGACTTGCTAAAAGTGACAACCAGCTCCCAGGGCGGGAATCGGGACTGAACTGGAGTTCCTCAAGGAACAACAATTAGCAGGTAAGTCTAATTTCTCTTTCCTTATCGTCCCTCCAGTTCAGTCCCTCACCTCTGGGATGTAAAAGAGCAGTAAATTACTGGGAGGGACCTGTCCACCTAGACCGCAACACCGCAGACCCGAAGCAGGCATCTCCCGATGCTTGAACATCTAGATAATAATGTTTACTGAAAGTGTGCAAAGAAGACCAGGTGGCTGCTTTGCAAATCTCAACTAGAGGAACTAAACTATGTCCAGCCCAGGAAGTAGCCTGCGCTCTAATAGAATGAACCCACAGCCCTACCGGCACCTGACGGCCTTGCAAAATATAAGCCGATGCTATTGCCTCATGGACCCATCTAGAAATTGAAGCTTTGAATGCCGATTCACCCTTACGAGGACCTCCAAAGAGAACGAACAAATGCTATGACTTGCGGAAAGATCTTGAAACCTTCAAGTATTGACGAAGAGACCTCTTTATATCTAACCGATGCAAATGATGATCCGACTCATTCTCCTCCGAAACACCCAACACTAGCAAGGAGACAGACTGGTTGACATGAAACGGCGAAACTACCTTTGGCAGGAAAGACAGAACAGGCACAAAACCACCTTTTCCCTTGAGAAAACCAGAAACGGTTCTCGACAGGACAACGCCTGCAACTCCGAGATCTGCTGTGCAGAGCAAATGGCTACCAAAAACACTGTCTTTAAGGTCAAATCTTTCAACGAAGCCTGATTCAAAGGCTCAAAAGGCTACCTAAACAAGGCTTCTAAGACCAGGTTAAGATCCCAAGGAGGAGAAACCAACCTAAGCGAAGGATGTAGACGGGACACCGCTCTCAAGAAATGAACCACATCGGCATGAGCACCCAAGGTGACCCCTTAAACCTTTCCTCGATAACAAGAAATAGCTGCCAGCTGAACCCTCAATGAACTGGCCGCCAACCCCTTATCGAAACCATCCTGCAAGAAGCTCAACACTATCAGAACTGAAACTGCGGCAGGACGAACCTGCCATTGTTCACACCAGTCCTCAAAAATATGCCAAACCCACACATAAGCTAAGGACGTCAATCGTTTTCTCGCCAAACGTAAGGTAGCAATCACTGCACTAGAATAACCTTTCTTTTTTAACCTATCCCTTTCAAGGGCCAAGCCATAAGCGAGAACCAATCCACCTGAGGCATTTGCAGAGGACCTTGAAGCAGAAGGTCCTCCCTTGTCGGCAACTGCCACGGTTTCCCGTCAGAAGACACACCATATCGGCATAGCACGGTCGATGCGGCCAATCTGGAGCCACAAGAATTATTATTCCCCGATGGGCTTCTATGCGCTGAACCACTCAACCTATGAGAGCCCAAGGAGGGCACACCTAGAGGAGACCGTGCGTGGGCCATTGTTGTATCAAGGCATCTAGTCCTTCTGACATTCTTTCTCGTCTTCTGCTGTAAAATCAACTCACCTTTGCCGACAGAAAGATCACCATGAGATTCATCACAGGAGCTTTCCATTTGTGAACTATCTGCGCAAACACATATGAAGCTCCCATTCCCCCGGATCCATGTGAACCCGGCTGAGAAAGTCCACCATCACATTGTCCTTTCCTGCAATGTGTGCTACCAACAAAGCCTGAAGCCGAGACTCTATCCAATTGAACAGGCTCTCTGCCTCTAGCTCCAGAGCCGCACATCTCATGCCCCCTTGACAATTAAGGTATGCCACTGTTGCGGCATTGTCAGAAAGCACCTGAACTGCTAGACCCTGTAAGGTGGACTCGAAGGCCTGAAGCGCTAGAGCTACAGCTTACAATTCCAGTCAATTGATTGACCAATTGATTTCTTGCTCTGTCCAACAGCCCTGCATGAAGAGCTCTCCGCAATGAGCTCCCCACCTGGCTATACTGGCATCAGTAAGGACCGGGATCCACTGTGGCTGTTCGAGAGGCATGCCCGCTGCAAGACTCTACGGAAGAAGCCACCACCGCAGGGACGTCCTGACTCGCCCTGGACAAGGAAGGTGCTTGGACAGAGAATCGCTCTGGTTGGATCAGCAATGGAGCAGCAACCTCTGTAAGGGGCGCATGTGAGCTCTGGCCCACGGCACCACTTCCAGAGTTACTGCCATCATTCCTAAAATGCATAGATAGTGCCAGGCCGAAGGTGCAGGACTTCTCAAAAAAACGCAAATCAATAGCTGAAGGCCCTAGGCTCGGGAATCTGGCAGAAACACTGCTCCCACTCGAGTGTCGAAGCGAACTCCCAAATATTCCAGAACTTGCGAAGGAACCAAACTGCTCTTGGCAGCATTGACTACCCAACAGAGACTCTGTAGGAGATCCACCACTCTGCCCATCACCCGCACACTCTTGACCCTGGACTTTGCTCGAATCAACCAGTCATCAAGATAGGGATGAAACAATATTCCCTCCTTTTGAAGGGCCGCTGCCACCACCACCATAACCTTGGTGAAGGTACACGGAGCTATCGCTAGACTGAAGGGCAACGCCTGAAACTGGAAATGCCCCCACGGTAGTGCAAATCTTAGAAACATTTGATGATCGGGCCTGATTGGAATGTGAAGATGCGCCTCGGTGAGATCGAGAGATGTGAGGAACTCCCCTTGCCGAACCGCTACAATAACGGAGCGTAAAGTTTCCATTCTGAAATGAGGGACCCGCAGACAGCGATTTACCCCCTTGAGATCCAGAATTGGTCGGAAGGCTCCGTCCTTCTTTGGCACCACAAAATAAATGGAGTATCGACCAATCCCGTAATGCTCTTGCAGCACTGGAACCATTGCTCCCAGTTGTAACAGACGAGTCAGGGTCTGCCGTACCAGTTGTCTTTTCTGGACCCCTGCAAGGCGACATGACAAATGAGTCGAGTATCGGACAGGCAAATTTGAGAGAATAACCTTCGCCAATCACCTCCAACACCCACTGATCAGATGTTATCTGGACCCAGGCAGGAAAAAACTTCTGAAGATGACCCCCTATCACCAGAATTCCTGCCTGGGTCCCCCTCACTTCATTGTGCTTTCCTAAATCCCGAGGAAGCAGAACTAGCAAAACCTTTGCCCGCTCCCCAGAATCCCCGAAAGCTTTGCGCATGAGGAAAATCTTCCTCTCTGAAAGCCTCCCAATCGGGAGGTACGCAAATGCCTGAAATCTTGAGGTTTACCCCGTCGGTATCTGAGGCCGACCTTGCTTTGGCTTATCCTCCAGCAAGCGACCTCCTTTTGATTCCCCCAGATCTTTGACCAGCTTTTCAAGATCCTCTCCAAACAACAGCTTCCCCTTAAAAAGAAGTTTGCTAAGACGTGACTTGGAAGAACTGTCAGCCGCCCAATTCCTCAGCCAAAGATAGTGGCTGGCAGCTACCAAGGAAGCCATGTTCGCTAGAGCTCTAATAAGATCATAGTGGACACCAGCTAAAAAAGCTGAACCTGACTCGAACCTTGCTATATCCGCTGACTGTTCCTGTGTTTGCTGCGCTGACTACTGCAACGCTGCAACCAACGAAGGCATGCTCTCGCCACCCAAGCTCCACAAATAGATGCCTGAAGAGACAGAGCATTAACCTCGAAAGCTTGCTTCAACAATGCGTCCACCTTCCGATTCTGTGTGTCCTTCAAAGCCGCACTGCCTTCAACTGGAATGGTAGTTTTCTTCGTGACCACTGACACAGCTGCATCTATATGTGGAGAACGAAACACTTCTCGTTCTTGATCCGCCAAGGGATAGAGCCGATTCATGGACCTGACACCATGCAATCCAGCCTCCGGTGCATCCCATTCATCCTGAATCATCTGCTTAACCGCACGGTGCACTGGAAAAACAGCCTGAGATTTCCGCACCGCCTGAATGAGAGGATCCTCTAAACCCTCATCCTCAGCCGGTACCACCGACGAAAGGTTGAGAGTCTGAAGGACCTCCGTAATGAGCGCTGTCAGCTCCTCTCTCCGAAAGACCCTGATAATCCTTGCCTTATCCTCAGGTTCCTGAATCTCACCTTCCTCTAGCTCTTCTATCCCGGCTTCTGGATCCATATCAATGTCTTCACCTTCTGGCCAGTCCAAACCAGGAGGTTGATCTTCCACTGACCGAGCCCTCTTAACCAGTCTACCGTCACTAATTCCCAACCTTTCTATAGTTGCTTGGCCCCCTGCGGCCCCAAGAAGTGAGGCATCCACCATCGCCCCCTGTTGCCGCAAACAGAAGGCCTGATGCATCAGCAGCACAAAATCCAGGGAGAAACCTCCGAACGCTGTCCCAGCCACCATCGGGATGGATGAACTACCGGGCAAAGCCAAGCTTGTAGAAAGAGAAGCGGAAGAGCCCTCTAGCAAAGTCTCACCTTCCGCTGAGGCGCCAGTACCCTGCGCCAAAGGAGACATATCCTGTGTTTCTTGGTCCATAGTTAGTGCTTTAAACGCGCAGCCACAGCACACCCCAGCGTCCGAGGCCGAGCTTTTACGAGTGCCACAAACAAGACACTGCGGACATGAAGGCATCAGCACTACAAGAATCCAGAGACCGGGTAATAAAATTAATAACAACTCGTAGAGTCCCAAAAAGGCACCAAAGTATTGTAACTGATCTTTTACCTTTTTTTTTTAATGTACTGACCCTTTAAGAGCTCAAAGCACTGAGAGAAAAAAAATTAAGGAATCTCTTCAAAACCATCTAAAGCAAACAAACACATCAAAAACTATCAAATTCAATCAAAATTAATTTAAATTTAACCAAAGACTAAGTCATTTAAGCAATTACAGCAGTTTGGAAGGAAATAACAGCTCTGTGAAAAAACCATTGGAAAATGGCCCGCAGCACTGCAAACCATCAAAAAGTGTGTCTCATGCTGTAACAGGCTCCAAACACTCTCCTGACAGCAATAAAAATGATCGGAGCACTCACCTTAACATCGGAGCCCTTCAGATCCTATCTGTATCTTGAAGATCACCAGAAACAAACTGAAAACAGCACTGCTGAGAAATCCTGTCAGCTGGCTGCAGTATAGGGTTGCCAACTGGCCGGTATTCAGCCGGCCTGGCTGGTTTTTCCATGGCCAGGCTGGCTGCCGGCAGAGATGTAAAACCGGCCCTTGAAAAGCCAGTTTTTTGCTCTGGACGCAAGATCAGGAGCGGCCAGAGCAAAAAACCTGCTTTTCTCCCGACTCCCGAAGTCCGCGGGGGAGGGAGCCAGGGAAGCCCGTGCGAGGCCCCGGCTCCCTTTGTACAACCACCAGCGTGAAGATCTTTTTCCTTCACGCTGGTGGCTGTTAATGTGAAACCGCGATTGCTGGGAAAGGTTAAAGGCAATGCCCTTTAACCTTTCCCAGCCTTCGCGGCTTCACAGAAACAACCGCCAGCGTGAAGGAAAAAGATCTTCATGCTGGCGGTTGTACAGAGGGAGCCGGGGCCTCGCACGGGTTTCCCCGGCTCCCTCTGAAGCACCTCAGACAGCTGCGGGGCTGATCGGGGGGGGGGGGGGAGGCTAGGACTACAAATGGGCTTTGATGAGGGGGGAGGGGAGGCCAAGGACTGGATGGGCTGTGATGGGGTGTACCTGGACTGTCAATAGGCTATGGGGGGGGGGGACCTGGAATGGAAATAGGCTATTGGGGGGGGGGACTGGACGGGAATTGAGCTATGGGGTGGGGTGTACCTGGACTGGAAATGGGCTATGGGGGGGGGGGGGCTACAATGGAATTGGGCTATGGGGGGGGGTGGAACCAGGACATGAAAAAGGCAATGGGGGGATCTGGACTGGAATTGAGCTGGGGGGGGGGGGTGTACCTGGACTGGAAATGGGCAATTGGTGGGGAACCTAGAATTGAATTGGGCTGTGGGGGGGGGGGTGGAACATGGACTGGAAATAGGATATGGGGGGTGTACCTGGACTGGAAATGGGCTATGAGGGGGATCTGGACTGGAAATAGGCTATTGGGGGGACCTGGACTGGAAATAGGCTATTGGGGGGGGACTGGACTGGAATTGAGCTATGGGGGGGTGTACCTGGACTGGAAATGGGCTGGGGGGGGGGTTAGACTGGAATTGGGCTATGGGGGGGGGGGGGTGGAACCTGGACTGGAAATAGGCTATGGGGGGATCTGGACTGGAATTGGGCTATGAGGGGGGGGGGGGGGGTATGGAACCTGGAATGGAAATAGGCTATGGGGGGATATGGATTTGAAATGGGTTATGGGGGGGGGGGTGTAACTGGAATGGAAATGGGCTAAGAGGGGTCCCGTGACTGGAAATAGGCTATGGGGGGGGGGGAACCTGGACTGGAAATGGGCTATGGGTGGGCCTGGACTGGAATTGGGCTATGGGAGGGGACCTGGACTGGAAATGGGCTATGGGGGGGGGGGGCTTCAATGGAATTGGGCTATGGGGGGGACCTGGACTGGAATTGGGCTATGGTGGGTGGAGGGGGAACTTGGACTGGAAATAGGCTGTGATTAGGGGGGCTAGGACTGCAAATGGGCTGTGATGGTTGAGGGGGGACTTGGACTGGAAATGGGCTGTGATAGGGGGGGACTAGGACTGGAAATAGGCTGTGATGGTGGGGGGGCTAGGACTATAAAGAGGCTGTGATGGGGGGGCTAGGACTGGAAATGGCCTGTGATGGGAGGGCTAGCACTGGAAATGGGCTGATGAAGAGCTGGAATAGGACTGGAAATGGAATGATGGGGGCTGGAATAGGACTGGAAGTGGATTGACAAGGGGGCTAGGATTGGAAATTGGCTGATGGGGGAGCTTGGAGTGGAAATTGGCTGATGAGGGGCTGGAATGGAACTGGAAAAGAGCATATGTGGGGCTAGGACTGGAAATGGGCTGATGAGGAGCTGGAATAGGACTAGAAATGGGCTGATTGGGGAGCTTGGACTAAAAATGGGTGATGGGCTAGAATAGGACTGGAAATGGGCTGATGTGACGGCATGGGAGAATGGGACTAGAAGGGAGTGGATGCTGGGTGGGTCTAGAGCTATAAGGGAGCTGATTTTGGGGGAGGACTAGAAGGGGATGGGGATGGGGAATGAGAATGGAGAAGGGAAAAGGTATTTTGTATGGAAGAAAAGTCTACGATGGGCCAGGTATTGGGAGAGTAAGAGGGGATTGAGAATGGAAAGGTGAAATTTGAGTGGATGATAAAGGAATAAGAAAAGAAATGGGGGAAAGAGCAAAAGGGAAATGATCAGTATGTTAAAGCAGATATAGAGAGAGAATGGAAAACATCTAAAAGAGAAGAAAGGAGAAATGGATAGCTCGCAGAAGACACAAAGAAGCCAGAAGAAAGTGACTGGAGCAATTGCAACTGAAAAATAAAATGCCCAAACAGAAGGTAGAAAAATACTTTTTATTTTGAATTTATTAACTGGAATATGTCTGGTCTGGGAAGTGTGTATTGCTAACATCTTTGCGTTTTTGTTTAGTGCAAGAGGAAATTACTTTATAGTTTTATTTCTCCAGTGTTGTACATTTCATGTTTGGATTTTGGGGTTCCTAGTTTAATTATTATATGGCCAAGGGAGTTAGCCTACACTTATCCTCTGTAATTTTTGTGGGTGGGGCTGGGGTGCAGCATGGGTGGGACTGGGGGCGGGGCAGGGATGGTACTAGGGGCGGAGAATGGGTGGGGCATGGCGGGCCACAGGTGTCGGATTTTTCTTGGTGAAAATGTTGGCAACCCTACTGCAGTAGCAGAGAGAAACCTGGATACAAGCTTCTGACAGGAATCAGCTGAGCAGAAAAACTGATCCGGTCAGAAAATAAAAACCTGCTGAACAACTCCCCTCCCTGCAAACAAGGAGGAAAAGGCAGGCTAAAGGTAAACAGAAGCAAAGGGGAGGGAGAAAGCAGCTTCCTGATTACTCACAATCCCCTCACAGACCTTGTCTTTTTTTTTTTAAAGAACTTTTATCTACAATCAAAGAACAGGAAAAAATATTATAGGGGAAAAGAAAATCTAAATGCCCTATCCAACCTGTCTAAAGCTCCTTATCTGCTCCTCTAGTGAGCCCAGCACCTAGGCTCACTACCTCCTGCTGCATGGAGACTGAGCACACTGGAATCTGGTGGGGTTGACAGCAGGATATCTACAGTGATGTCACAAGTTTGAAATGCCCACTCTTCATGCTGCAGGAGGAAGTGCATTACCTAGAGGTGAGGGACTGAAATGGAGGGACGATAAGGAACCTAGGTTTTCTCATGTCTTTATGGTTGCCATATATATGATCTTGATAATATTTCACCTGTCTTCTTTGTTTTAAGGTTTAAAAATCTGTCAAAGGGTTATTTAAATACAATTTATTTAAAAAGTTAATATGAAACAGACAACAAAAAAGGACTATGAATGCATTAATATTCATTTCAGACCTTATTCAGTCTCTGCTTGGCGTTTCTTGGTTTATTTATTGTATTCTGTAAAAGGAGTATCTCTTGTCACTGTCCAGGCATAGAGCCTGATTCCAACAGGGGCACATAGGAATGCAGGATCAGGCATGTAGATGGCCCATCATGCCCTTGATTCCGCCACAGGAGATGTCCTCTGAGCTGCCCGTTCATCCTGCCCTATGCTCCTACAGGTGTGCCGGTGCCTTGGTGTCCCATTGCCATGGCACTGGGATGCCCAGCAGTAGCGTTGAAAGCCTGACAGCATTCAAATCATCCTTTCCCCGCCATGCAACCTTGAAGGGGGTAGCCAGGGCTAGACTCGGGCAGCAGGGGCTCTCCCGCACAGCCCCATTGTCCCGGGTTTGCAGAAGGCCCCAATCGCAAGGGCACCAGGCACTTATACTACCTCGGAGGTGGTATACGCTTGGCATCCAGAGTGTGACAACTGGACATACAGAGCCTGACCTGAATAGGCCCTGTACGTCCAGGGTACACCCCCGCTCTGACCACTCTCCACCTCCAGCTCTCCCCCTCCTGCCCCCATCCAGCACTCCCCACACTAACCCTCTATACGTGCAGGCAGGGCTGAAATCAGAATTGAGTGCTGGGTCAAAATGGGGGTTGAACGTCTAACTAGGACGTCAAACCCCACTATTTGCATCTCTGCATTGGGCTCATAGTCTGCAAGTATTGATGGGCTCCATTTGCATTAATATCTTTTCTCCATCACTGCAATATCCTGATAAAAATTGTTCACCATGTTCATTGCTCACTGCTCCGCAGTTTGGTGGAAAAAAATCAAGATATCAGTGCAAAAAATGTCTCTCTAGTGACATGTTGCAGCCAAGACTTTTGTATGCATTGAGTTTTCCACCAACTCCCTGTAGTTTTCTGCCTTATTTCTGAGAAAACTTGTTGCCACTAACAGGAAAGCTTTCCATGCCGTCCTTGCTTTGCCAGGTAGTACACGGTTAAATGTATCATCTCGAAGAAGTTCACAAATCTGAGGACCAACAAAAACACCTTCCTTTATCTTAGATTCACTTAGTCTTGGAAATTTCCAGCTGAGATACTTGACAACATTTTTCATTAGACCTAGCTTAATGTGTAAGAGTGATAACAAAATCTTTCTTGATTCAAGAAGTGGTGGATGCTGCACACTTTTCTTTCCAAGCTCCAATGACTGTCCGAGTGGCCAATCTTTCTTGATGTAGTGAGAATCTTTTGCATGACTATCCCATTGACAGATAAAACAGCAGTACTTTATGTATTCGGTCTGCAGACTGAGCAACAGAGCAACATCTTTCACATCATCACAAAGCAACCATTGATGTTGGTCATAGTTTATGCATCTCAACAGCTGTTTTATATTGTCATAGGTTTCTTTCATATGGACTGTGTGACCAACTAGAATCAATGGAAAAATCATTGGCACTGCAAAAGACATTGATTTCCTTTTTCTGTTCAACCACTGGTGAAGATTTGATGCACAACTGTTGCAGCATATGTGTGGGTCCCAGCTCTTGTCCTGATCTCCAATTTTGCAGCCAAAGTAAAGGTGATAGGCTTTCTTAATCAAAGTGGTTATACTGCATTTTTGTGATGCAAAAATCACTTCACCACAAACGTAGCAGAAGCAATCTACATTGTTCAAACAATTATGAGGCACCTCTCACTATGGCTAAACTGAAAACATCAAACACTGAGAAGACTGGTCTACAGCCAAAATACTACTGACACATCATGTTCATTAGAAAAATTATGCACAATTTGTTATGCAGATGTCTTTTGTCTTAATTAGATTGTAAACTATGATGAGCAGGGACTGTGTCTTACATCTATATGTACAGCATTACATTCATCTTGTAGCACTATACAATAGTAGTAGTAGTAATTAAGCTGTTAGGATTGCATCATCTATGTTAGCACTTCTGAAGCTGAGGTTGTATGTACTGGCCCAGTAGTGTAAATTGAAAACTAGAGCCAATAAACAATTTTAAGCATTATTTTCATTCGCAGCAATCCAGACTTAGTAAAGTGTGACTGAATTAATTTCGGAAGCATTTTGACTGTAGAATGGTGTAATGTTCTATGAAAAAGTGAGTCTTTAGCATCTTTTTCAGATCTTGTGTTATCTGGTAATTGTCCAGAAAAGGGGGAGGTTATGGGCTGATCTAATGGGTTCCAGGAGGGAGTTCCAAATCATAGGAGTGAAGAAGGTGAAGGCTCTGTTGTTAGTTTGTTGCATGCATTTTGTCTTGCGTGGTGGAACGGATAGCAGGTTTTGGTTTATGCATCTTCTAGATCTTGTTTCAGGAGCTTTGATGATTAGCAATTCCAGGCAGGGAGCTGATTGGTTAAGCAGAGTCTTATATATTGTAGCGATGGCAGGCCTAAACAAAATATATTGTATGTTATCAAATAGTGCTTGAATATAATCTCTTATCTGAATAATTTTCTTTTCTGCCTTTGTTTCTAACCTAACATAGCCCAAAAATATACAGATAATAACTGGCCATTTAGCAATTTCAATGACCCAATCTTATCAATATATTTTTTGAAAATATACATCTAAGGTCCTTCATGTGTATAGCTCTTGCAGCACCCGCACTTGCTGATTGGCAGACGGTGTGACAACCATCCAAAAGCAATGCAATCTTTCACTCTCTACTCCTAGGAATAATTTAGAGGTTCTTTGAAGGGGACCAGTATATACTGGGAGACCTCAGCACTTAAACTCCACTACTCTGTCTCCCTTCACAAAAATAACCAAGTCCAGATTTTGTTTTCTGAACCAACAATTTACCTATTAACTTTAAGGTCACTGATACAATAACAATAATAACAAAGGCAGTGGAAAAGTTTGAACTATATCGCCAGCAAAGGAAAGATAAAATTAGTAACTATATTACAAGCATTGTTATGTTCTACTCTTTCCTCTCAGCCAGTAAAGCAGGAAACATTATTTAAATTCTCATCTATGTGGGGCTGGAAGCTGTTCGAAACAGCTTCACTTTTTTACTCCTTTCTCTCTCTTCACTCGTAGCTGGTTACCTTCTGGGGAAACTTTCCTCCTATACAATATCCCTCCCCAGTAAACCTTAGAGCTGAGGGCTTCTGTAGAGACAGATTTATTTATTTTATTTATTTAGCTGTATTTATAATCCCGCTTTTCACCGGGTCAGATCCTCAAAACTGTTCTGCAGGTGCTCCTAGATCTTGGTCACTGAGCTGATGGATGTTCCTGTAGTTACAGTCCTCTTTTCTCTATTCAGGGGTTGGTTCTTAGTTGGAAGCTCTGTAGTCCCTTCTTTCCTCTACAGACAGGGCTGCTCTCCTCCTGAGCTAATGGAGTGCTGGCCAATTAGACACTGTCATAGAGGAATTCAGGTGTGTCTTGAGCCTGTGACACCTTCCAACCCCTCTGCTCTCTCCTATTTGGAGCTGCTGGCCCTATGGGTCCCTCCAAATGATCTGAGGGGATGAGGTAGCCACAGTCCAATGCCCCCCCCTAGGGTAGACCCCTTCTCCTCCTCATGGAACAGTGGCTTGCTGTTAAAGACATCTGCCCTTAAGGACAGATGATTTTACTTCCACATGGTGCTATGCAGGGGCCACTGAATGCCACTCTGATTGTGGGGGCAAGCTCCAACTTCACTCCAACCCAAGCTCCACCCTAACTCTGCCCCTAGCCCCCCCCCCCCCACAACCTTCCCCTCCTGTTCTGTCCATGGGGATCCGATCTCCCACAGATAGAAGAGAAGAGAATGGCTGTCATTGTGCCAGAATCCTGTCTGCCCACGGGAGATCAAATCCCCACAAGCAAGAGGGGAAGACAGACACAATCACAGGAAAGACTCCTCCTGTCTGCCCATGGGAGATCAGATCTCCCATGGGCAGAAGTCTGTTGTGATCACGGCTGCTGTCTCTCTGCTGGCGAACAAAGATTTGGTAGGGCCAGGGTCCGTGTGGCCCATCCCATTCTGACACCTATGGTGCTATAGATTCCTGCCAAAGATAGAGTTCTGCCCTCGGGAGTGGTCTATATACGAGTTAGATTTTCCCTCGTAGTCTTCTCCCAAAATGATGTAATTGGGCAGAAGGTATAAAGGTTTGGACGGGTTCCTGCGTAATGGTCCATAAGCCATTGCTAAAGATGACCCGAGCTATTCACTGCTTGCCCCATTACAGTTATTGGGGATCCTGTGTGTATTTTGGGGAAACTACTAGGTACTTGTGACCTAGATTGTGCACTGTTGGACACAGGATACTGGGCATGATGGACTTGATCTGACACAGTTTGGCATATTTTGTAGTCTTATGTTCCTATGTGCTATCTAGGCAGCTGCCTGGTCCTCCCTGTGCACCAGTATCCCCCACTGCATGACCCATGTGCCTCCTTTGCCCCCATTTGCACCATCAACATAGTGCCCTTTCATACTTGGGCACTGTGCTGTTGCTGCTAATGGAGCACTACTAGCACTCTCTTGGACTTCCCTGTCTGTGCATCACATTGCAGACGTAAAATAGGCTCTCTCTCCTCAAAAAAAACCCATTTCCGCCAGGTTTTGAATTGCGTTAGGGTTCCTGCCGTTAAGATGCCTGTGTTAAGAGAGCAAGCCTTGTTCCTGCCCACTCCTTTCCCATTGACCCCCACTCTCCGCTTCGTGCATGCCTTCTCTCCTCCCATTGGTACCGTTAGTGCGTGCTAACGTGGCTGGTACCATTAGCATGTGCTAAAGTGGCTTTTTGCACTCGTAAGTGTGCAATGCACAGTTAGCACGCACTAACTTCTCCTTTACCACCATTTAGTAAGCATACCACTGAATGTCTGCAATGGTGGTGTGGCTGTCTTGCATAGGATGTGGAGGTAGATGCCTTTATGGGGGTTGGGTGCAGGGCTGTGGTCGATGTGTCTCTGCTGCAAGCTGAGGAGGCTCTCTGTGTGGTGCGGGGGTGAGGTGCCTCAGTGTGTGTGTGTGATATGTGGCGGTTTGGTGCCCATGCATGTGCATATATGTCATGATAAGGTTGGGTACCTGCGTGCATGCATGTCTGTTGCGAGGAGGTGGGCTGCCTGCGTGTATGTGTGTCTGTCGTGCAGAGGTGGGGCGCCTGTGTATGTTACTGTGGGGTGTGGGAGTGGGAGTGGGGGTGAGGATGGGATGCTTGTGTGAGTTCTAGGGGAAGGGAAATGCACCTTACGGCAATATCTTGCACTCTTCCCTCCCCTTCCAACCCTCTCCTGTTTGTTTCCCTCTTTTGTTGCCCTTCAGAGTCTCTCTCCCTTTACTAACAGCCCTAGCACTCCTATCCCCTGCCCTAAGATCACCTCCCCGATCCTCCTTTTCTCAATAGGACACTGCCCCTTTAAATTATTCCTGCATTTACCTCACTTCCTTCCCTTCCCAAACACCTTTTCTTCTGCAGACCATGACTGTGACCTTCCTCTTCTCATCTGCTCTCTGGGATATGATCTCCCATGGGCAGATAGAAGAAAGTGTTTGTCCTCTTCTGCCCATAATTAGATCCCCGCAAGCAGACACCTTGCCTCTGGACTGCAGTCACGGCCTCCGCCTTCTCTTCTGCCATGGGGATCTGATCTCACTCAGTGATGAAGCTTGAAGGTAAGATCCACAGGGCTGTTCATGGCTATTGCCACTGCTGTTCATCGCAGAGAGGGGTGACAGCAGTGGCAATGGGCGTCCCTGGGGGCTAGCACTCTAGGCGATCGCATAATTTTCCTAATGGTAGCGCTAGCCCTGGCTTTGCCACAATGGCAGCCATCTCCTTTCTTCTTCCTACAGGGGATGGGATCCCTGTGGGCATAAGAGAAGGGGGAGGTGGCCCAGAAGTGAGTTGTCTGCCCTTGGGGATCCCATCCCCTGCTTGCAGAAGAGAAGAGATCCCCTTCCCTGCTTGCACAAAAACAAGTGTTATGAGGGGCTGAGGAATGGACATCCTGGGACAAAGGTCAGATAGGTATTTAACAAATGTAAAGAGAATAGCAGTGTAATCTAAAACAAGAGCAACACTGGGGGAGAGAGGAAGTGAGTAAAAGACGGGATCAGAGTTTAACCCTGGAATTACCGAAATTTTTTGCACACACTCAATACCGTTGGGGTCATAAATGACCCCACGACAAATTTTAATTGTTAACCATGAAAAATTTAAATGAATAAAAGACAGTCCAGTGAGAATTTTCTGATCAAGTAAGTGTTGTGGGAAAAGAACAGTAAAGTGCAAAGGCAGCAACTTAGCAGCGTGAAGCTAATTTAATTGTGTATTTTAAAAGTGACAAAATTAAAAACATAGCAATACACATTTATTCTGTTTATTTTCCTTAGAATTCAGTGGCACTTAGGTCACAGTGGAGGAGAAAAATATGCATTATATTCCTCAGAAGATTTCTCTGTATTGAATAGAAAAGCTTTTAAAATTGATTTTATTTTATAATTATGAAGACAGATATTCGCCAGAAGCCACAGGATCAAAGGACAGTCTTGCCAAGGAACACTGCCCTTCATTTCTGCGATCTGTATAATCTCTTCTAGACACCAAGCCCACAGTCAAGGGAGCTCACTATAAAAATATATATTTTATTTCGGGACAGAAGTAAGCAAGTTTCATCACTGCAGTAAATGCCTATTGCACAATGCAAATTGTTAGTACCTCTGTACCCCTGAGGCACTGTATTTGCATTAGGGAAGGGTTGTTATCTAGAATTTAAATTTTGGACGGATGGTAGTTCTCCCCTCTGTACATGATTGGAGCCTTTTGCAAGGTCTTTATATTAGTGACCCTGGGTATTACAATTCAGTAGCACTCTGTTGGTCTGAAATTAGGTCTCTTCCTTTATTCAGCTTTCATCGCAGAAAGAAATGTTTCCTCTCTGCACTACTCTTCAAGCAGATTTAAAAGTGGTACAATTAATCTAGGCAAGTGGAAGCATGGCTTTCACAGTTCCTGAACACAGCAAGCGTACGCTTTCTTTCAGTCCCAGCTGGCTCTGAGCATTTGTGCAGGGAATTTAAACAAACATAGTGCCTTTCACAGATCAATATATTATAAAGTCAACTTATATCCATTTCTTCATACCCAGAGTCTGTTATAGGAGTGCTCTCTTCTTGTATAAGCATTATTATCTCTTGACTCAGGCAGTGTTTTCAGGTAGCTCTCACTGTTCTAACCTAGCTCCCTTCCCTGCTCCCATAAATACCCTGAGCCTCTGGCCCTCACCCCAGAGCCCCATTGGTCTATTCTGCCTTCACTACTCCTGAGAAATGGAGTACTTTGTGTCAGCTATGCTGCTCTGGGGTTTAAGGTGGGCTGGAAATCTGACATGGAACTTAAAGTCCTAGGCTGCAGTAATAGCTAGGGAGGGGGGTTGGTCAGAATTTGCCCTCTTCTCCTTTCTTGCACTTCTATAATGTTGTAACTTAAGCGCTCTGCTACAGTATAGAGTAATTTTTTCAGATTTTTTTTGTCCTAGTAGTTTCTGTCTGCTCCTTTGAGCTTCCAACTCATAAGAACATACAACTTACCATTCTGGGTCAGACCAATGGTCCATCAAGCCAAGTATCCTGGTTACAAGTACCTGGCAGGATCCCAAAAGGTGGACAGTTTCCATGCTACTTATCCCAGGGATAAACAGCGGACTCATTCAGTATGACCTCCATTAGATCACAGCACAATGAGCCTTCATTTGTAACTAGCTTGGATTTGTTCCTTTATTTTATATCTCTCTCAACTTCCTTTAGTAAGGGATAATCCTCACCTGCTCTTGCCAGATCTATGCACTTGTGGAATCTACTGTAAGTCCAGCTACTAGGTGCCACTGATGACAGAGATTCATTTCAGGAGTGGAGGAGTGGCCTAGTGGTTGGGGCAAGGTGCTTCAGGCTGGAAGGTCAGGGGTTCAGGTCCCACTGGAGGACAGCAACCTTGGGCCAGAGGGGACTGGGGTTTCTAGTCCCACAGGTGCTCCTTGTGGTCTTGGGCAAGCCACTTAACCCTCCATAGCCCATGTTCCCTGTAAAATAGTTATCTCCAAGTTATAATGCCCTGTTCAATGTAATTTCAGTTTGTTCAAGGTAAACCACACTGATGCAGAATAGCACGGTATATAAGAGAATATAAATAAATTTCTCCAGGGACTGTGAATGTTGCTTCTACATTATCCACTGGCTCATGGAGCACAAGACCTGAGCCAGGAATCAAATCTTGGTCCTACTGCATGGCAGTGTACAGTACTGCCCCTGAGCCACCGATCTTCTGTTCCTAGGGAATAATGCTAAACTCCCATCTTATAACAGTTTGAACCTTTTTACATTTCACTTTCACCTGGCAGGGTTGGAGAAGATAAGGGAATTGGAAGGACAGTGGGCTAAACTTAAAGAAGCTATAAAATGGCAACATATATGTGTGCAAGAGAAAATAATAAAAGCAAGAGAAAAAGGAAACCAATATGATTTGCCAAGGAAGTAAATGAAAAAAATGAAGACAAGCAGGTTGTGTTTTCAGAATACAGAGGTTCAAAAAGAGAATAACATGAAAAAAGGTAAAGCTGAAAAAGACAGACATCAGGATAGCAAAAGCATGGACAGAAGAGAAAATGTCTAAAGATCTAAAGCGAGGCGACAAGACATTTTTAGGTATGTCAGGGAGAGGAGGAAGTCCAGAGATGGAATTGTAAGGACCAAGGTGTGGAGGGTGACAAGCTAAAAGTGGAAAATCTAAACAAATACTTCTTGGTGATCACAGAAGAAACCCTTGAAAAAGAACCACAGATGACTAACAAAGTTATATACGGGAATGGAGTAGATAGCACAAGGCAAAAAGTATTTATCAGCAACTTGCAAAACTGAGATTGAACAAAGCTGTGGCCAGATTAAATATATCCCAGGGGCTAAGGAGCTTAGAAACATTCTGGTGGGTCTACTATAGGATGCATTTAATAGATCCTTAGAGACAGGAGAGTTTCCAAAGGATTAGAGAAAGACCAGTTGTGATTCCTCTTAAAAAAAAATGTGGTAGCAGAGAAGAGATGGGAAACTAAAAGCCAGTAAGTCTTACCTCGGTGGTGAGAAAAGTAAAGGAGATGCTCCTGAAGGAAAAGTTAGTGACTTATCTACAATCCAGTGGGCTGCAAGATCTAAAACAATCTGGTTTTATCAAAGGCAGAGTTACCAAGTTACCCATTTCCAGGAGTGAGATTTTTCCCCAGTTCTGGTTTTAAATTTGCATTGCAATGCAGTATGGCATTTATAGTCCCTGATTTTACCCTGATATAGCAACAGGACGAAATTGTCAAATCCAGGACTGGCTTAAAATCTTACTCCTAGAACTGGGTAACATGACAACTCTTCAAAGGCAGACAGTAGTAAACTAATTTGATTGATTTCTTTGAATGGATAACCAGAGAGAACTAATGTAGATTGAGGGCATGGTGAATATGATCTACTTGGATGTCAGCATGGGTTTTGATATTGCTCCTCATGGGAGGCTCATGAATGAACTGAGCAGTCTGGGGGTGGGTTGCAAGGTGGTAAATTGAATTAGAAATTGGTTGACTGACAGGTGATAGAAGGTGGTGGCAAATGGAAAATAAGGGGTGTAGTGAAGTGCATCAGAGATTGGTCCTGCGGCTGATTCTGTTCAATATCTCTGTGAATGATATATTGCCAGAGGGTTAGAAGGAAAAGCTTGCCTTTTTGCAGATGACAGGAAGATCTGCAACAGAGTAGACAGCCTTGCGGGCATACACAAAATAAGTGATTTTCAAAAATTAGAAGAATTTCAGTTAAGCTTTTTGGGAAGAAGTGCAGTGATGCATTTGGGGTGCAGAAATCCAAAGGAGTTGTATGCAGTAGCTGGGGAGAGGCTGATGTGCATGGACGAGAAAAGATACCTTGGAATGATAGTGTCTGAGGCTCTCAGGGTTACAAAATAATGTGGCGTGGCCAAAGCCAAAAGACTGCTACACTGGGTAGAGAAGCATAACCAGCAGAAAGGAGGAGGTTATACTGTAATTTCCCTGAACAAGTTATTGGTGAGGCCTCACTTGGAGTATGCATCAGCTTTGAAGGCAATATCTCACTAAGAATATAAAGAAATCTAGAAGTGGTTCAGAAGAAAGCATCCAAAATGATATGGAAACTGCATCAGAAGACATGAGCAGAGATTTGAGGATCTAAATATATATGCCATAGAGGAAAAATGATATAGACATTTAAATACTTAAAAGGTATCAATGAACAAATTAATCTTATCCAAAGAAGGGAAATTGTAAAACTAGAGAACATCATATGAAGCTGCAAATAGGTAGACTTAAAGCCAATATCAGCATAGGCGATTGGTGACTCAGTTGTCTGGGAAGGCTGAAGAGGGATGGGGCGGGGCAGGGTGGGAAAGAACAGGGAAATGTGAGGCAGACAAAGACATATAGCCCCCTCCAATGATGTTACTAGG
The DNA here is from genome assembly GCA_033557465.1 of Ichthyophis bannanicus. Classification (NCBI taxonomy): domain Eukaryota; kingdom Metazoa; phylum Chordata; class Amphibia; order Gymnophiona; family Ichthyophiidae; genus Ichthyophis; species Ichthyophis bannanicus. Next base: position 802,112,223 of record CM066035.1, on the reverse strand, counting down.
GTAGACCATTTTAAAAGAGATATTAGCTGCCATGCATAAAGAATTGACTCTACTAAGGGAAGAACTAGCTGCAATGAAACGCACCTCTTCTAGGATATAAACAGAAGAAAGTCCACCACCGCTCCCACAAAGCATCAAACATCCCAGGAACAAATGGATCATAGTGGGCTTGGGTAGATTGTGACCTGTGACACAGAGACATCCTATACATCAAGAGATATCCCTGCATAATGCCTTCTCTGCTTTGGTTAATGAGGATCACCAATCCATGGAAACTGAAAGGCCCTTAAATGAGTCAGACAATGCCCAATCTCCTGCTAAAGCACCAAATATGAAGAAAAACTCACCAAACGGAAAACTACTACTACTTGGAGATTCCATCATCAGAGGCACCAACTTGGGATCACAGTTCAAAGGAGAGAAGATAGTCAAATGCCTCCCAGGCTTTTCAGCCAGCAGGAATGCAAACCAAATTGTTGATATACTTAGCGCAGAAAGTGAGCACTCCAAAATTGATGTTGTCATCCACCTGGGTACAAATGATCTGGCTCGAAACAGTTCCTCTGCAGTTCAAAGGGACTTCCAAACTCTGGGAGAAAAACTCAAGCCCATTGTTAACACTGTAGCATTCTCAGACATTCTACCTGTTTATGGTAAGGGGGTAGAAAGGCTGCATTGCATAAACAGCTTTAATACATGGCTCCAGACCTGGTGCGAATGAGAAGGATTCAGATTTATTGGTGACTGGGGAAACAGATGGACCAACAAGAGACTATACTGTGCTGATGGACTACATCTCTCTGTCGCAGGGAAAAGAATCCTAAGTGAAAAATGAAGGCAATATGTGGATATAAATTTAAACTAGAAAAAGAGGGTGACGGATGGAGAAGGACTAGTTCAGGATATCACTCCAGGCAAATGTAGAACAACATCAGAAACAGCCACACTTTTAAATTACACATCAATGATAAGTGGGAAGAAGTGGGCAGAACAAAATCAAAACAAAATACATGCACGCCAGTTAAATACTGGAAAGCAACGAGCACAAATGCTCGAAGCTTAGCCAACAAAGTTCCAGACCTGGAAGCCCTAATGGTGGAAATGGACTTGGACATTGTGGCCATTACAGAAACATGGTTTAATGAATCGCATGAATTGGATATAGCCATAGCTGGCTATAATCTATTCAGAAGAGACAGAGAAAGTGGAAAAGGAGGAGGAGTAGCCTTGTATGTCAAAAGCAATATTAAAGCTACTGCAATGCAGGGGGCATGGGGAAAAGAAGAAGCATTCTGGATTGTGTTGGAAAGAGGAGATGGCACTGTCATCCATACTGCTGTAGTCTACAGACCTCCGACTCAAATCAAAGAAATAGATAATAAATTGATTATAAATATTGCCAAGATAGCCACAAAGGGGGAAGTGATCATATTGGGTGACTTTAATCTACCTGATGTGGATTGGAGTGCTCCTTCTGCGAATCTGGCAAGAAGCAAAACAATTGTAGATGCTTTCCAAGATGTGTCACTTAAACAAATGGTGATGGAACCAACCAGGGAAAGCTCAATGCTTGATTTAGTGCTCACCAACAGTGAGAGCATGTCAAATGTCTGGGTGGGTGCCTCTGTGAGCAGCAGTGATCATCACACGGTGTGGTTTGAGATAAAAGCCAAGGTGCAGTCCAATCATAGCAAGCTCAAAGTCCTAAACTTCAAAAACACTAACTTCAGTAGAATGGCCAAGTACCTGAAGGGTAAGTTGGCAGGGTGGGAGTGGATAAGGGAAGTGGAATTGCAATGGGCTAAACTAAAGGTGGCAATAAAAGGGGCAACAGATAAATATGTAAGGAAAGTAAATAAAAACAAGAGGAGAAGGAAACCTATTTGGTTCTCCAAAGAAGTGGCTGTCCAGCAGAGCCTGCCCTCCCCTTTATCACCTCTGTCTTCGCAGCTTCAGTCAAACGCGCCGGCTTTCAGAGCGCGAGAGGAGAGTTTCTCCCTCGCTGCTCTGTTAAGCCCGCGGGGGCTGATGGGAAGTTCCCATCAGCCCCCGCGGGCTTAACAGAGCCGCGAAATGGAAACTATTCCTCTCGCGCTCTGAAAGCCGGCGCGTTTGACTGAAGCTGCGAAGACAGAGGTGATAAAGGGGAGGGCAGGCTCTGCTGGGCAGGGGGGGGGGGCCCGCGGCACACTCGATTCTGCCGCGGCGGCCCCGGCAGCCGGAGAAGACAGCTTCTTTTTTTAAAAATTTTCCCTAGGCTAGGCTAGGCTAGGCTGGGCTGGGCTGGGGGGGGGTTAGGAGTGGTGATGGGCTGGGGGGGGGGGTTAGGAGTGGTGATGGGCTATGGGGGGGCTGGGGGGGGCTAGGAGTGGTGATGGGCTATGGGGGGGGGCTGGGGGGGGTAGGAGTGGCGATGGGCTATGGGGGAGCTAAGTCTGTATATGGGCTGATGGGATTAGGACTGAAAGTGGGTTGATGGGGAGGTTAGGACTGATAATGGGCTACGGGGGGGCTTAAACTAAAAAATTGGGTGATGGGGGATTAGGACTGGAAATGGGCTGGTGGGATTAGGACTGGGAGTGGGCTGATGGGGAGGTTAGGACTGGTAATGGGGTATAGGTGGGCTTAAAATGAAAAGTGGTTGATGGGGATTAGGACTGGAAATGGGCTGGTGGGATTAGGACTGGGAATGGGCTATGGGGGGCTAGGACTGGTAAGGGGGAGGGGGTTGCTAGGACTGGAAATGGGCTGGGGAGATTAAGACTGGAGGTGGGCTGATGGGGTTAGGACTGGTAATGGGCTGTGGGCTGATGGGGAGTTAGGACTGGTAATGGGCTATGCGGGGTTAGGACTGATAATGGGCTATGGGGGGCTAGGACAGGAAATGGGCTGATGGGGAGGGGTTAGGACTTGAGGTGGGCTGATGGGGTTAGGACTGGTAATGGGCTGTGGGCTGATGGGGGGGTTAGGACTGGCAATGGGCTATGGGGGGCTGAATGGAAATGGGTTGATGGGGTTAGGACTGGAAGTGGGCTGATGGGGGGTTAGGACTGGAAGTGGGTTGATGGGGGGGCTAGGACTGGTATTGGGTTGGGGGGTTGCTAGGACTGGAAATGGGCTGATGGGGGGCTAGGACTGGAAATGGGCTGATGCAGGGACTAGAAGGGAATGGATGATGGGTGAGGCTGGAACTAGAAGGGAGCTGATGTTGGGGGAGGATTAGAATGGGATGGGGCTGGGAGAGTAAAATGGAGAGGGGAAAAATATTTTGTGTGGGAGGGATAAAAAAGCTACACTTAGCCGGGTATTGGGAGAGTAAGTGGGGATTGAGGATGTAGGGGTAAAATTTGAGTGGATGAAATAGGAATGAGGAAAGAGCAAAAGGAGAAAGATTAGTATGTTAAAGCAGATGTAGAGAGAGAGAATGGAAAAAAAACTAGAAGAGAGAAGAAAGGACAAATGGACAGCAGACGATGGAGAGTTAGCAGAAAACATGAAGAAACCAGAAGAAAGTGGCTGGAGCAATTGCAACTGAAAAAAAATGCACAAAAGGTAGAAAGATATCTCTTTATTTTGAATTTATTAACTGGAATATGAAAGCTCTGAGAAATGTGCATCATTAACGTCTGCGCTTTGTTTGGTACAAGAGGAAATTAATTTATAGTTTTATTTCTACAGTTTTGTTGTATATTCCAAGTTTGGCTTTTGGGGTTCCCAGTTTAATTATTGCCTTCCTGTTTCTAAATTGTGATTCCTTGTTTGGTGATGGTCTATGTTCTGCATGTGTAACTGAGCTGAGGTATTCTGTTTATGTAATTCCTATTTGACATTGCCACTTGTTCTCTTTCCCCAGTAGGTCATGTATTGTTGTTCTCTGAAATGTATTGGTTTAATATTTGCAGTGTTGCCTTTTGATAGGTAGGGTATGGTGCTTTGTGAGTCCTGGTAGTGCTGTTAGGATATGGTTATGGGTTCTAAATGGGCAGTGTTTGTAGTAGTTCCTAATGTGCCTGGCGGTTGGCACTGGATTATAGTAATGTAGAAATCTTTTAGTCTGTCTTTATCCATACACACACTAACTTTTAGTAAACATGTCTCTTAATGAATGTTAGCATTATGCAAATATTTATGCAAATAAGGTCACTTATGCAAATGAGGCCCCGCACCGAGTCTCCGCACATGGCCCCGCACCCCCCTTGGGCCGCCCCTGCATGTAGGGGATGTCTGTGTTACTGAAATTGGGCAGAGACACAGATGTCCCTGACTTTTTTGGCATGTTCTACCCTGTACACGCCATATTTGACTTGGACATCCTTTCTAAAATACCACTTTAAAAGAGGACTAATGTCCAGGACTCAAATAGCAACAATCCAGCCTATAAGAGGAAGTGGCCTAGAATACCAATATATAGTACTTCCTGCAGGAAAAACCAAACAAGTCAGACTGCTAGAGATCCCTATACAGAAACTAAATGCTAGTAGAAAACCTCACTTTTATCATGCCTGCAGAATACAGACAAAGCCTCAAATACAGAATAAGCAATCACAAACTAGAAATAGGACCCCAAGAAGTCTACATGCAGGGCAGCACCGGAGAAGCAGAAATGCATCTCCTTCTGTATTGTGCAAAATATAGTTAACTGTGTTGCAGATTTCAAAAGCTGATATATTACAGTCACTTAACTGAAAATAAAATGTCTTCTACCATTGTTGTTGTCTGGGCATTTTATTTTACTAATTGGGATGGGTCCAGTCTCGCCTTCCCTGTTTCCTTATGTCAATCTAAATCTCTTTTCAAAGGTCTCATTTTCATGTCTTTTTCTTCTCCTAGCTTCTCTTCCTTTCCATATCCTGTCTCTGATATTTGAAGGGGAACAACTCTCGCACCCTTTTTTCGGTTTCTCTTTCTGCATCTCCACTTACGGCTAGATTTTACCCCTCATTCTTCTCTTCTCTCACCCTCCAGTAATCAGTATTCCTCTTTTCACATCTCACCAACCTACGAGCGTTCCAGCTTCAACTCTGCCCTCCCCCCACCCCTTCCCCTTCTTTCTCTCCCATTCATTCACCAACTCCAGCTCCTTACCTGTCACCTGACCCTTTCTTAGATCTATCTCCTTTCTTATTTCTCTAATCTGCCACCCAGTTTCTCCATTTCCTTCTCTCACCCCGCAATTCTGTCCCTTTACACTGCCTCGCAACCTTCTCTAGCCTCTCCAGATGCTTCATACCAATTTTTCACCCTCTTCCTTCCTCCTTTCACTTTTCCCACTTCCCTCACACTATCACCCCTTCTCACCACTTCTCACCACTTCCCTCCGTCTTTCCTTCCATTCTGACCCTATCACCCCTCCCTCCAGCCCAATCTACTCTCTCTGTTCTCCCTTCCTTGCCCCCCTGCAATCTGAGTGCCTTCCCTTCTCACCCTCTATCTCCTCCCAATCCTAGGCACTGCATCAGCTCCCAGTCCCCTCCTTCCAGCCCAAGCAACTTTATTTATATATTTGTAACATTTGTTATACTGCTATAGGAGCAAACATTCTCATGATAGTGGTTTATAATAAGATCAATATGCAGCGGACACAAAATAGACGTACTGTACAACATTAAAACACATAGGGGGTTATTCTGAGCCATGAATAATATGGATGGATATCCCTATAGGACGTCCATCCCTGCATTTCATGCCAGTTTCAGCCCCTGACTAATTTCCCTGCCGGTTGTGCGGGGAAGTTATTCAGGGGCGGGGAAGAGGCGACCCAGAGTCGGAGGGTGGGCAGGCAGTGGACAGTCGCTTGCCCTGGACGTACAGGGCTGATTCTAACCACCTCTGAGGTGGAATAACTTCCCTGGACATTTTTTTTTTCAACCTTGGGGTGCGGGAGGTCAGATCGGGAGTCAGGTTGCAAGGAATAAAACTTTTTCTGTGGCGGCTGGCATGGTGGCTTTTAAATGGAGCCACGGTGCCATAGCAACATGATGCCATGGTGCCATGACTCCATTTAAAAGCCTGACTGAGCTATCCAGGCAGTGCCTGTACGTGCATGCTGGGACTGAATTGGAGTCCCGGCCTGCACATACAAGCCTGTTCACGATTCTGATCACGTGGGGCTAGATGTGCCCCGTGGGATCAGAATCGTGATCCCCTTTGTATGTCCGGCTCAGACTGGATGTACAAAGGGGATGCATGTGCGGGACAGAATCGGGCCCATAAAGAGTCCGTAGGGTCCGGTATGAGTAGCACAACAAAATCAATCCAGTAAAAAAAGTAAAACTACACATGAGGAATAACAATGACAAAAGCCAGACTTATTTTAAATGCATCAGATCCATCTCCAAGGCCGAGCCCCTTTTTCTCACCTGGCTCCTTATCAGCACCCAGCTTCTTTCAGCCCCCTGCCCTTACCCCAGCCCTTTTCTTCCAGGCTAAACATTAGACCTCTTCTCACATTCCTATCACTTACCATCTGCTCTTCTCAAATTCCCAGCTCCCATTTTAACTCCATGCCTCCTTTTCCCAGTCCCAGCCACCCCCTTCTTCCATCTTAGCCATCTACCATCATCAGCCTCTTTCTGCCATCTCCAGCCACCTCCTCCCAGACCCAGAATCAGACTCCCTTCTCCTATCCCCAGCCTCCGTGTTAGCCATTAGACCCCCTTTTCCCACTACCACCCATTATCTACCCTTTCTCCCATTTCCAGCCCCCATTATAGCTCCAAGCCCCCTTCTCCTAGTTCTAGCATAAGCCCTCTTCTGCAACCCCCCACAATCTGCCAGCATCAGCTCCCTTCTGCTATCCCCTGCTTCAGGTCTGCCCCCAGCCCCATCAGCTCAGCCCTCTAGCCCCAGCATCAGATTGAGGCTGTTCTCCCTTATTGCCAGCATCAGCCCCCTTCTCCCACCTCCCCAAGCATTATAGCACCTTTAAAATCATAGCAGAGTGGCTGGAAGCTTGTTTCTTTTCTTTTTCCTCACTCTGCCTGTCTACACCGGCTTGGGCTGCCAGCTTTGTGTGGGACTTCGAATAACAGAGCAAGTACTTTCTGCATTATACAGGATATGCCAATAGGATGGGCTGTGTTGGCCATTATAGGCCATCATTTACAATGCTATTATATTACCTTCATTGGTCAGGTATGAGGTTTTTTTGTTTCAGTCTGAAAATGCATGGTTAAAGGTTTATTTTTGTTTGGACAGGGCTAATTTGAATCACATTCAGTTTGTAAATGCAGTGGACGTATTCATTCTTTTGTGGTCTGACATTTACAACATGAACTGGTAAAAAGTTAAGATTCCCCTGAAAACTGTGGGTGACATTGTGTCAAGTAGTAGGGCCTCCCTATGAGTGCCTATGAATTAACCAAGGGATTCCATGGCCTTTGAGTGATCTGTAAGACAGACGTTGTTGAGTTTCCGTTTAATCCTTGTCGTGGCATTGGGCAAACCACTTTGCGGTAGTAACTTGAGATGACTGAATGTCACTCTCTGCAATGAATGTGTTATCTTCTGGCACAATGATGCCTTTATCTATTCAATCCACCACAGCCATAGAAAAGAAAGCCTCACAATAGTTCCTGGAAAGCAATCATCAAATTAATTCATGTAACTACTGCGTTTTTCTGTGTTTCCAGGTATCCAGTGGCATTTGGTTGCTGCCATAGTAATAAGCTGTCAGATCAGGAGCTGTTTGGGGACGAGGCTGTTAGTGAAGTACATTTCTGTAATACCTCATTCAGTGATGAGTGCAATGACCGTGCTCTGTAAAAGACACGGAATAAGACGTGAATTTTACTACCATGGCTCATGCCTTTTCTGAATGTTAGAGTTTGCCACTATCAAAACAACCACTGCTTTAACAATGGATGCGAAGGCCTGGTGACTCAGATACACAGATGACAGTGCACTCTATCATCCCCTAGTGGATTAAAGTTACTAAGGTTCCTTGGTGTATTTGTAGATCTGCTAGTACCTACGAATACGTGGAAGGCTGGAAAATAATTACACATGGCACGCTCCCTGATTCTGTCTGGAAAAAGGAAATCTTCAAATGCTGTAACACGAATGGAATATTGTAATTACAGACCCTGTGTGCCTTACTTCCAAGTTGTTTCCTGTCTTCACCAGCTTACTGAGCTGTAACTAAATAGAATTATCCTTATTATTTTCTTGCAGTCTGAAGCAACAAGGGAAACCCACAAGAGTCCCATTACTCGGGATTGATCCCTGTTGGGTTTCTCATGGCTAACAGTTAAAAGCCCCCAAAGCTGCATAAACAGCCATAACTTTTAAGTTTATGAAAAAAAGTTACATTTTCCATCCCAGTGGTGGCTGACGTGTTATGAAATTGCAAAATGCTTTAGGATACAGGTTGGATGAAAATAGCAATAGCATGCAGTCCCCTCTGCCTCACCTGCAATGGCCCACAGTTTTTCCCTCAGGAGAAAATTTTCATTGTGAATGTGCAACTTGTACTCTGCTGTGTCCCACTACACTGCATAAATCAGTCATTTGAATATCAGTGTGTCAAGTGCGAGTTTTCTGTGCATTAAACTCCTCTTTGCATAGGGCAGCCATAAGAGTGCAGTGCACTAATCTTCTCGCACTTTATTGTACCGCTTTCCATATGGGTGGGACGGGCTACTTTGCGGTCTAAGAGTCTCCCCTGGCTCCAGTGAGGATGCAGCATCTTGTTCCTAGCACTGTGTTTTTGCTTTCCTCCTCTTTAGATAGTTCCTATGTGCTTGGATTTTATCACTTATTTTTTATGATCCATTGAAGTGTTAGTCACACCACTTTTTTCTTTGTGGTTCTTTCCTTCTATTTTATTTCATGCCCCTGAGGATCTAAGTACAACAGCAAGAGGCTCATACAATAGCCTAACTGAAAGTGTTGACGGAGACTGCCATCCTGCTTTTATTTAGAAATTTAAGATTTAGCGCCAATGTTGGGGATGACAATTCCTAATGATATCAGCAATTGACTTCCACAGAGCCTGAAGAAAAAATATATGAATAAAACTGGTCCATAAAAGGAGGGCGGGCCTTGGAAAGAGAGAAAATACAAGACAGGGAGTGGGAAGATTTGACTCCGAATCAAGCAAAATGGAGCGATGAGAGAGCTCAGGGCTGGTCATGAGCGATTCACCAAGGATGTGATAATCTTGTGCTTTTTTTCTAAATTGAATACAAGAAAATAAAAAAATGATGTCTACTGACTTAAAAGGCATGCTCTAGAAAAACAATTACAAACTTGGAAGATAATTTTGTAACAGGCTACTACTACTACTGAACATTTGCATAGCGCTGCAAGATGTACGCAGTCCTGCACAGACACATGTAAAAGATAGTCCCTGCTAATCAGAACTTATAGTCTAGTCAAGACAGACAACACAATATCTGTAGATATGGAGACCAATCCCCTTCTGGATATCCAGCCCCTATACGGCCTCTCAGAATCGAGGCGTACAGCAGTAGACAGGATTTTGAAGGGCCACATGCCCTACAGATCACCAGCTAACTCAGTCAGAATCTTGAATGGAGCCATGATGCCATGGAGTCCAGTTGCCATGGCACTGCGGCCCCATTCAGGAGCCGTGATTGCTGGCCGTGGGACAGAGTCCCCCTTTGCCTACAGCCCGACCCCCGATCCTGCCTAACATGACCAGGATCAGGTTGCGGGGAACCCACTCCAGTCCTCACCTTCCTGCTGCCGCCAGCTTCCTCTGTCCCCCAACATCCAGGGGGACTTATTCCATCTCCGAGGTGGAATAATTTCCACGTCTAGAAGGTCGACCCTGGATATACAGGGCCGACCTCAGAATCGGCCCTGTACTTCTGGTGTAATGGCCTGCCCACACACTGCCCTCACTCCACCTCCCACCTGCCCCCTCCTACCCCTGTCTAAGGCTCCCCATACAACATGCTGTTTTTATAGGAAGCCTTGCACAGGGAAGGCAAGAGGAACGAATAGCTGGGATGTATATCCAGGCAGGGCATACATCCCCGCTATTTGTGCCTCAGAATGACCCCCATGGGATACAGCTAGTGAGAATGGTAAGGAAACACAAAGGAGATCGGGTGAGTCAAGAAAGCCTGGAACAAACTACCTGAGCTGACCCTTTTCAAATCCAGGCATAAGGAGCAGCAAGGTAAAAGGAGTGAAGTCTGGAGTTAGTAATAGAAAAGAAGGGCACAGATAGAAGCGATTTGCCAGAAGTGTGGAGTTTGAGAAGAAGCTTGCTGCGGAAGCAAAAATGTGAAATAAAGATTTTTTTCAAGTACATTCGTAGCAAAAAACCTGTGAGAGAGTCAGTTTGTCCATTAGATGATAGAGGAGTTAAAGGGGCACTAAGAGGCGACAAGGCGATAGCGGAGAGACTGAATGAATTCTTTGCTTCGGTCTTTACTGAGGAAGATGTAGGGATTTTACCCATGACTGAAGTGGTATTTAAAGGTGAGGAAGAATTGAAGGAAATATCGATACATCGGGAAGATGTATTACAACTATTAGATAAACTGAAGAGTAGCAAATCACCTGGGCCGGATGGTATACATCCAAAGGTGTTGAAAGAACTGAAAAATAAGATTGCAGACCTGCTATTAGTATTCTGTGAACTATCATTAAAATCATCTCTAATGAGGGGGCGGAGCCTGATGTCCAGCGGGTAAGACGCTTCGCGCTGAAGCTCCCGAGAGGCCTACTTAGAATCCTGACTTAATACCTATACAAACTTACTATTTCGCTCCGGGCTGACCGGGGTACCTCGGGGGGGATGGCGGCCCATAAACCAGCGCGCTTGGACTTCGGGTCTCCTTCTTCTTCTCACGGAAAACGCTCCAAAACAGAGGTGTCCTCCCCACAGAAGATGGTTCCATTTCGGGAAAACCCCGAAATGCACCTGGAGATTTTAGAGGAAATACGCGGCGTGAAGGAATTGGTGCAGTCCAATGGAGAAGCGCTTAGAGCCATGCGAGAAGACTTTGGAGTGCTCCAGGACCGACTTGAAAGTCTTTCATTACGGCAGGACAATATGGCGGGGGTCCTCGACTCGCACGCGGTGCGCTTGGGCACACTGGACAAGGCTGAGCGCCAGATACAGAATCTTCAAAAGGAGTTAGAAGATAGCAATAATCGAGCCCGTCGCAACAATGTGAGGCTCATTGGAATACCGGAGGGAGTGGAAGCGGGAGATATGAGAGAATTCCTGCTCAAAACTCTTCCCTCCTTGCTGAAGATCACCTTTCATAAAGAACTGGAAATCGATCGTGCACACCGTGTTCCTACCCACATGGCGCTCACAACCGAACGACCCCCCGGCCTATTATCTTTCGCTTGCTACGATATCAACAAGTGGAACAAATTTTAAATGCTGCCCCGGGCGAACCATCATTTGGAATTTGAAGGCCACAAAGTCTCCTTCTTCCCTGATTTGGCAAAGCCTACCGTTGACCGACGGAAGAAACTCCTTGCTTTTCGCCCTCGACTTCAACAGCTGCAGGCTCGCTTTGGCCTATTGTATCCCGCGAAGCTCCGAGTGACTCTCCACAACCAAACCAGGACATTCGAAGATCCTGATCTACTATCAACATTTTTAGACTCCAAAGAAGCAGAGCAGATGCGCTAATCCAACGACTTGGACTTTTATTTGCCGGCTCTGTCCGCCATTTTGAAGGGCCCGATGCGGCGGTCATAGTCAAGCACAGAGACTACCTGGATTTTCTCTCCTTCTTTCTATGACTTTTTGTTTTTTTTGGTCTCCTATCCCTCCATGATGTGTGCCTCGGTCGGATTCGGAGCACGCACAGTCCTACAGGTTATGTGTTTTTTCAATTTCGGCCTTCTCTGGGGCTTCTCCCCGCAGACACATGGTCGCCAGTAATTTTTGGGGTTCTGCTTCTTCTCTACCGCGCTGCGGTTTTTCTTTTTTAATGTGGGGCGCTTCATTGTATTATCTAAGCTTATTTTCTTTTATGCCATATGTACAGCTAGATACAGTCAATATGAGGGACATTGTGAAATTATGTGTGCTATCATGCTCAGAATTTTTAACTTGTCTGAATGGCCTTATGTAAAATCCTATCACTCAACGTAAAGGGCATTAATAGTCCAATCAAAAGAAAGAAAATCCTTAGCTATCTTAGCCATGAGCATGCTGATTTAGCATTTCTTCAGGAAACGCACTTAAACTCTGCTGAAACACTGAAACTCAATGTTAAGCCTTACATGGTGGCTGCCTATTCTCCCGCCGTTTCCAAACGGTGCGGGGTAGCCATTCTGGTTAAGAAATCTTTGCAAGCTACTGTAATTGATACTAGCGCTGACAAGGAGGGTAGATGGGCCCGAGTACATCTTAAGGTTGGAGATAGTGAATTTACATGTATTTGCATTTATGCCCCGAATGTGGACAACCCTGCTTACTATGCAAGTATTGCGCAGTTGGCACAGGCCTCTGCCAATACTCCATTAATACTTGGTGGTGATTTTAATCAAGTGTTAGACCCTCTGATAGATAGACAGCCGCCTAGAACGAGTAGTCCACCCAAGAGTCTTGCTACCCTTACAGCTCTGATGCACGATCTAGCGCTGGTAGATATATGGAGGCTGCTTCACCCCTCCGACTTAGAGTTCACTTTCTTTTTCTGCCCCCCATCACTCCCAATCTAGAATAGATTTCTTTCTCATTTCCAAAGCACTGATTTCTCAAGTAGACACGACTAGGACTCATCCTCTCCATATTTCAGATCATGCTGCCATATCTTTATCATTACATGTCCCTGCGCGGGACGATTCTCCCCGAGCTTGGTTTTTTGATAGATCCTTACTGGGTCAAAAAGATTTTCAGGTTGCTATAAAAGCCGCTATCCAAGATTATTTTCATTTTAACTCACCCCATGACACAGCGAGCTGGGCTTGGTGGGAGGGTTTTAAAGCATCTATCCGCGCAACTATAACTAGCTATCAAATTCGGCAGGGGAAACAAAGAAAGCAGCATTTACTGATTCTAGAGCAGCAGATACAAGCTGGGGAGCGTCTCCTCACGTCCCGTACTGACCCATGTATTTTACTCCGTTTACAACGCTTGCGTTTTCAATACAATCAGCTTTTGCACACTGCTGCTGTTAAAAATATTGAATCACAACAAGGGCTATATTATCGGGAAAATAATTGTGCTGGCAAATTATTAGCAAATGCCCTAAAAGGTCAAAAAGAAGCCAAGCGTGTTACCGCCCTCCGTAATCCGTCGGGGGGGGGGTTTGGTCACTAAAGATACCGACATCTTAGAACTCTTTCGTGATTTTTATACTCGGCTTTATCAATCTGAATGTGATTTTGAGCCAGATGTATTTGAACGCTTACTTTCAGGGGTACAAAGACCGACCCTATCTGACGAAGATAGAGTGGCCTTGGACACACCATTTACTGTCTCAGAAATTCATTCTGCTATCAAGAAATGTGCCTCAGGTCGAGCCGCAGGCCCAGACGGTCTCCCTGCTGAATTCTACAAAACCTTTCATGCTGACTTAGCTCCAGTTTTGAAACTTTATTTTTCTGCTCTGGCCTAGGAGGGTTCTCCTTCTGGGTCCTTTTCAATGGCAAATGTAGTAGTTTTTGAGAAAGAGGGGAGAGACCCGCAACTAACAGCTAATTATCGTCCAATTTCCCTCCTAAATGCGGACTATAAAATATTTGCCACCATTCTCTCTACCCGGCTCTCTGATAGGATGCCTACCTTAATACACCCAGATCAATGCGGTTTTCATTCCTGGTAGATCAACTGCTGACAATGCTCGGACTCTATGCCATGTACTGACTACCGCAGTTAATCTTGATCGCCCATTTGTTGGCCTCTCACTTGACGCTGAGAAGGCCTTTGATCGCTTAGAGTGGCCCTTCCTGTTTGCAGTCCTCCGCTGGTACGGATTCGGGGAAGGTTTTCTCCGTTGTCTTCGCACCATGTACGCACAGCCTACAGCCAGTATCTGTGCCAATGCTTTAAAGTCTCAGCCTTTTCCCCTTCAACGCGGCACTCGCCAGGGATGCCACTGTCTCCACTTCTCTTCGATCTTGCACTCGAACCCTTGGCTTTACTAATCCGGCAATCGGAGGAGATCCATGGAGTCCCCTTCACCCATAGGGAAATCAAAATTTCAGCGTATGCTGATGACCTTATGCTTTTTGTCTCTATAGACTCAGTACCGGCTGTCCTAGAGCAAATTGGTAAATACTCCCAACTGTCCGGTTATAAGATAAATTGGACCAAGTCGGTAGCCTTTCCATTAAATCCTTTGCTTCATCAGGCAGATATGCAACCCTTCCCCTTTTTATGGCAACCTCGCATGGTCAAATATCTTGGGGTTCACTACTGTTCTCCTTTGGAAGACACTATCTCCTTCAATGCCAAAGACTTAACCTCTAAAGTCCGGGCGCTTACTCACCGCTGGACTCCTTTAACACTTACCTGGTGGGGTCGATTAGAAACCATAAAAATGATGATTGTTCCAAAAGTGAATTATATCTTAGAAATGTTGCCCTGTCTCTTACCTCGACGTATATATAAAGATATAGAGGGCCTTCTGACTAGATACTTGTGGCACAACAAGACACCTAGGATAGCGAAACATAAGCTGCAAGCAGATAAGGAAAATGGGGGTGTCAGATTCCCTGATTTCCTGAAGTATCATCAATCTTTTCTTCTCAAACAAGGCGCTCGTTGGCTGGAAGATCCAGTACCGAGTAGACCTGTGTGGCTAGACATAGAAGAGGACCTTTGCAAACCGATTCCTCTTACTTTTCTCCCTGGTATGACTCTCCCATCAGACTCCCACTTTCCACCAATGCTTTTAGACACCTTAGGTGCCTTTAATAATCTTATGCAATCTTTAGACTCCCGACTCTGTCCGTTAGACAAGCTCCCACTTTGGTACAATACTCGATTTCGAATACAAAATAAGCCGATGGCGTGGAGCCCCTGGTACACTAGGGGCATTTGGATTCCTAGTCAGTTGTTCCATGAAGGTCGCTGGAAAACTTTTAGTGAATTGCAAATTGAATTTGGTCTCCCAGCGAAACACTACTTTCAGTTGGTGCAACTTCAGCATTGCCTTCGGAGTGCTAAGGTGCTCCCGCCATCGGCCTCCCCTACACAAGGTTGGTTGGAGACTATCCGATCTATCGGTAGTTCACCGGGTGTAGCATCCAACTTTTACAAAACCTTATGTAATGCTATAACTAGAGATACCCCTATAGCGCAGAAAGCATGGGAGAGAGAATTGCATGTGACTTTGACCCCGGAGCAATGGAGCCTTGTCTGGAGTAGAGTGACACGGGTCTCCCGATCCGCCTCACTCACTCAGACACTCTTCTTTCTAGCCCACCGGTGTTTTTACACTCCTGACAGATTAGCCAAATGGAACACTACTCAGGGCAATAGTTGTTGGACATGTCATGCGGCCATTGGTTCACTACCTCATGTTATGTATGAATGTCCCGCACTACAGTATTACTGGCGTCGGGTCTGGGGTCGTATCCAGTCTATTTTGCACTTTCAAGAGCCCCTTTCTTGGAAGATAGTGGGACTTCGCTCAGCTGCGGGGATCCCCTCTCTTCCAAAAACGGCTTACTTCCTTTTGGACTTTATGCTTGGCATTGCCATTTCCCTAATTACGAAATACTGGAAAAATAGCTCCCATCTGAGCCCCAATGAATGGTGGAATCATGTCTGTCTCTACAGTAAATATGAACAAATACCTCGTATGTTTGCTTCCCCCATTCAGACTCCTCATCATCGGTCTAAATGGAAGATGCTCAATGACTATGTACATTCTGCTCAATGCTCTCATCTGACTGTCAAAATTGGTATATATCTTTGTCCCATGATTATTCTGTATCGCAGATACTCTTTTGATTGTTTTGATGTATAATCACTGTTGTTTGGAAGCGCTCACATGCTGACATAATCAGCTAGAGAAGAAGCGTGGGGGTGGGGGGTAATTGGGTTTACTTTTCTTTATTGTATACTTGTTTTGTCTCCTTTGGTGTGTTGTTTCTTTTGTTTGTTGCAAAATGAAAATAAAAGTATAAAAAAAAAAAAAAAATCATCTCTAATACCTGAAGATTGGAGGATCGCCAATGTAACACCAATTTTTAAAAAGGGTTCAGACCGGTGAGCCTCATGTCAGTACCGGGAAAAATGGTAGAAACCATCATAAAGAATAAAATTACTCAGCATGTAGATAGTCATGGCCTAATGGGAGACAGCCAACATGGCTTTAGACAAGGAAGATCTTGTCTTACTAATCTGTCATGTTTTTTTGAAAGTGTGAATAAACAGGTGGACAAAGGTGAGTCGGTTGATATAGTGTATTTGGACTTTCAGAAAGCATTTGACAAGGTCCCTCATCAGAGACTTTTGGCAAAACTAAAGAGTCATGGGATAGGAGGCAGTGTACTACTGTGGATCAAGAACTGGTTAAAAGATAGAAAGCAGAGGGTTGGGCTAAATGGCCAATTTTCCCAATGGAGAAAGGTAAATAGTGGTGTACCCCAGGGATCTGTGTTGGGTCCGCTGCTTTTTGACATATTCATAAATGACCTGAAAAGTGGAATAATGAGTGAGGTTATCAAATTTGAAGATGACACAAAACTATTTAAAGTTGTTAAAACCCAAGAGGATTGTGGAAAATTGCAAGAGGATCTTGATAAATTAGAAGACTGGGCATCAAAATGGCAGATGAAATTTAATGTGGACAAGTGCAAAGCTATGCACCTAGGGAAGAACAACCCAAACTATGGTTACACAATGCAAGGTTCCACATTAGGAACCATCACCCACGAAAAAGATTTAGGCGTCATTGTGGATAACATGTTAAAACCCTCGGCCCAGTGTGCAGCGGCGGCCAAGAGAGCAAATAGAATACTAGGTATCATAAGGAAAGGAATGGAAAATAAAACAAAAGATATTATAATGCCTCTATATCGTTCCATGGTGAGACCGCACCTTGAATATTGTGTGCAATTCTGGTCGCCGTATCTTAAAAAAGATATAGCGTTATTAGAAAAGGTTCAGAGAAGAGCCACCAAAATGGTAAAGGGGATGGAAGGATACTCCTATGAAGAGAGGCTAAAAAGGTTAGGGCTCTTTAACCTGGAAAAGAGAAGGCTGAGGGGAGATATGATAGAAGTCTATAAATTAATGAACGGAGTGGAACGGGTAAATGTAGATCGATTGTTCACGTTATCAGAATCTAGAAAGACTAGGGGACATGCAATGAAGCTACAGGGTAAACTATTTAAAACTAATAAAAGAAAATTTTTTTTCACTCAACGTGTAATCAAACTCTGGATTTTGTTACCGGAGGATGTAGTAAAGGCTGTTAGTGTAGCTGGGTTTAAAAAAGGTTTTGACAAGTTCCTGGAGGAAAGGTCCATAAATCATTATTAAGAAGGGACCCAGGGGGGGGCGGAGCCTGATGTCCAGCGGGTAGGACGCTTTGCGTTGAAGCTCCCGAGAGGCCTACTTAGAATCCTGACTTAATACCTATACAAATTTACTATTTCGCTCCGAGCTGACCGGGGCACCTCGGGGGGGATGGCGGCCCATAAACCAGCGCGCTTGGACTTCGGGTCTCCTTCTTCTTCTCACGGAAAACGCTCCAAAACAGAGGTGTCCTCCCCACAGAAGATGGTTCCATTTCGTGAAAACCCCGAAATGCACCTGGAGATTTTGGAGGAAATCCGCGGCGTGAAGGAATTGGTGCAGTCCAATGGAGAAGCGCTTCGAGCCATGCGAGAAGACTTTGGAGTGCTCCAGGACCGACTTGAAAGTCTTTCATTACGGCAGGACAACATGGCGGGGGTCCTCGACTCGCACGAGGTGCGCTTGGGCAAACTGGACAAGGCTGAGCGCCAGATACAGAATCTTCAAAAGGAGTTAGAAGATAGCAATAATCGAGCCCGTCGCAACAATGTGAGGCTCCTCGGAATACCGGAGAGGGTGGAAGCAGGAGATATAAGAGAATTCTTGCTCAAAACTCTTCCCTCCTTGCTGAAGATCACTTTTCACAGAGAACTGGAAATCGATCGAGCACACCGTGTTCCTGCCCACATGGCGCTCAACCGCACGACCCCCCGGCCTATTATCTTTAGCTTGTTACGATATCAACAAGTGGAACAAATTTTACATGCTGCCCGAGCGAATCATCATTTGGAATTTGAAGGCCGTAAGGTCTCCTTCTTTCCTGATTTGGCAAAGCCTACCGTTGACCGTCGGAAGAAACTCCTTGCTTTTCGCCCTCGACTTCAACAGCTACAGGCTCGCTTTGGCCTGTTGTATCCAGCGAAGCTTCGAGTGACTCTCCACAACCAAACCAGGACGTTCGAAGATCCTGATCTACTATCAACATTTTTAGACTCCAAAGAAGCAGAGCAGATGCGCTAATCCCAAATCTTGGACTCTTATCTGCCGGCTCTATCCGCCATTTTGAAGGGCCCGATGCGGCGGTCATAGCCAAGCACAGAAATAGCCTGGACTTTCTTTCTTTCTCTATATGACTTTTGTTTTTTGGTCTCCTATCCCTTCATGATGTGTGCCTCGGTCGGATTCGGAGCACGCACAGTCCTACAGGTTATGTGTTTTTTTCAATTTCGGCCTTCTCTGGGGTTTCTCCCCGCAGACACATGGTCGCCAGTAATTTTGGGGTTTTGCTTCTCCTCTACTGTACTGCGGTTTTCTTTGTTAATGTGGGGCGCTTCATTGTATTATATTAGCTTATTTTTCCTATGTCATGTGTACAGCCAGATACAGTCAGTTTGAGGGACATAGTGAAATTATGTGTACTATCATGCTCAGAATTTTTAACTTTTCTGAATGGCCTTATGTAAAATCTTATCATTCACCGTCAAAGGCATTAATGGTCCACTCAAAGGAAAGAAAATCCTTAGCTATCTTAGCCATGAGCATGTTGATTTAGTGTTTCTTCAGGAAACGTATTTAAACTCTGCTGAAACACTGAAACTCAATGCTAAGCCTCACATGGTAGCTGCCTATTCTCCCACCGTTTCCAAATGGTACGGGATAGCCATTCTGGTTAAGAAGTCTTTGCACGTTACTGTACCTGATATTAGCGCTGACAAGGCGGGTAGATGGGCCCGTGTGCACCTTGAGGTTGGAGATAGTGAATTCACGTGTATTTGCATTATGCCCCGAATGTGGACAACCCTGCTTACTATGCAAGTATTGCGCAGTTGGCCTTGGCCTCTGCCAATGCTCCATTAATACTTGGTGGCGATTTTACTCAAGTGTTCCCTCAATCTTTTCTTCTCAAACAAGGTGCTCGTTGGTTGGAAGATCCAGTACCGAGTAGACCTGTGTGGCTAGATATAGAAGCGGGCCTTTACAAACCGATTCCTCTTACCTTTCTCCCTGGTATGACTCTCCCATCAGACTCCCACTATCCACTAATGCTTTTAGACACTTTAGGTGCCTTCATACTCTTATGCAATCTTTAGACTCCCGACTCTGGTCAGTGCGACTTCAGCATCGCCTTCGGAGCACTAGAGTACTCCCGCCATCGGCATTCTCTACATAAGGTTGATTGGAGACTCTCCGATCTCTCGGTAGTTCACCGGGTGTAGCATCCAATTTTACTAAACCTTATGTAATGCTATAACTAGAGATACCCCTATAGCGCAGAAAGTATGGGAGAGAGAATTGCATGTGACTTTGACCTCGGAGCAATGGAGCCTTATCTGGAGTAGAGGGACACGGGTTTCCGATCCGCCTCACTCACTCCGACCCTCTTCTTTCTAGCCCACCGGTGTTTTTACACTTCTCACAGATTAGACAAACGGAACACTACTCAGGGCAATGGTTGCTGGACACGTCCTGCGGCCATTGGTTCATTGTCTCATGTTATGCATGAATATCCCGCACCACAGTATTACTGGCGTCGGGTCTGGGGTCGTATTTAGTCTATCTCGCACTCTCAGGAGCCCCTTTCTTGGAGGATAGTGGGACTTCGCCCTGTTGCGGGGATCCCCTCTCTCCCAAAAATGGCTTATCTCCTTTCGAACTTTATGCTTGGCATTGCTATTTCCCTAATTAAGTATACTGGAAAATTAGCTCCCATCTGAGCCCCAATGAATGGTGGAATCATGCCTGTCTTTACAGTAAATATGAACAAATACCTCGTCTGTTCGCTTCCTCTGTTCAGACTCCTTCTCATTGGTCTCAATGGAAGATGCTCAATGACTATGTACATTTTGTACATTTTGCTAAATGCTCTCATCTGACTGTCTAACTTTGTATATATCTCTGTCCCATGATCATGCTGTATTGTAGATACTCTTTTGATCGTTTGATGTATAATCACTGTTAATTGGAAGCGCTCACACGCTGATATAATCGGGTAGAGAAGAAGCATCGGGGTGGGGGGTAATGGGTTTACTTTTCCTTATTGTATACTTGTTTTGTCTCTTTTGGTGTGTTGTTTCTTTTGTTTGTTGCAAAATGAAAATAAAAGTTTAAAAAAAAAAAAAGAAGGGACCCAGGATATCAATGCTTGACCCAGTACAAGCATTGCGGAACCTGTGTCTTTTGGGGAAACTGCTAGGTACGTATGACCTAGATTGGCCACTTTGGAAACAGGATACTGGGCTTGATGGACCTTGGTCTGTCCCAGTATGGCATATCTTATGTTCTTATGTTCTTAAGGCAAAGATTCAAAAGGAGGAGGAAATAGCCAATGCAATAAAATAAGGGGATAAGACATTTTTCAGATATGTTAGTGAGAATAGGAAGGGCAAAAGTGGCATTGTCAGACCCAAGGGTGCAGGGGAGAAATATGTAGAAGCTGATAAGGATAAAGCGGAATTGCTTAACAAATATTTCTGTTCTGTGTTCACAGATGAAGAACCAGGAGGAGGACCTCAGAAAACACCCACAAACAGGAACAGAAGCGAGGGACATCTTGAACAATTTTCAGAAGACTGTGTTCGTGAGAAACTAGCTCAACTTAAAGTAGAGAAAGCGTTGGGACCAGATGGGATACACCCTAGAATACTGAGGGAACTTGGGGACGTTCTAGCAGCTCCACTGACTGACCTTTTCAATGCCTCGTTGGAGTCGGGAGTAGTGCCAAAGGACTGGAGAGAGGCTCAAAAGCAGAAGTAAGGATGTGTCTGAAAACTACAGGCCCATTAGTTTAACTTCGGTGGTGAGTAAATTATTGGAAACGCTGCAGAAAGAGAAAATAGTGAGATTTCTGGAGTCCAGCGGATTACAGGATCTGAGGCAGCATGGATTCACCAGAGGCTGGTCTTGTCAGACAAATCTGATTGATTTCTTTGACTGGGTGACCAGGGAGTTGGACCGAAGGAGAGCCCAAGATGTGGTGTATTTAGATTTCAGTAAAGCCTTTAACACTGTTCCTCACAGGCGACTTATGAACAAACTGAGCACCCTAGGGATGGACACTAAAGTTACTGCTTGGGTTAGAAATTGGTTGGGTGGGAGGCGACAAAGAGTACAGGAAAATGGAGCTCACTCTGAGGAGAAGAATGTTACCAGTGGTGTGCCCCAGGGATCTGTCCTTGGTCCGATTCTTTTTAACAACTTTGTTAGTGATATAGTGGAAGGGCTGTCAGGTAAGGTTTGCCTCTTTGCGGATGATACCAAAATCTGCAATAGACACCCAGGAATGTGTAGATAACATGAGGAGGGATCTAGCTAAGCTTGAAGAATGGACTAGAATTTGGCAGCTGCGATTTAATGTTAAAAAATGTAAGGTCATGGATTTGGGCTGCAGCAATCCAAGGGAGCAATATAGTATAGGGGTTGAAGTACTTTTGTCCACTAAAGAAGAGCGGGACCTAGGCGTGATTGTGTCTGATGATCTTAAAGTAGCTAAAAGTCTCAAGAAAGACCTCACCGTCAGCCCCGTACCATGGTCCGACCATAGCCTGATATTATTTCAGATGCCACCACAACAATCGCAAAATATTAACCATGCCACAAACAAACCCACTGTTTCATTTGCAAAGCAGTTCCAACAATTCAACATGGAGGACACCTTGATTAAAATTCAGCCACTCCAAAACCCCCCACAACAATGCCTGGATGACATGATTTCTTTATGGAATTCCTGCCTTAATGCAGAAGCCAAAACAGCCTTCACTAAGAAAGTGGCAAGAAAAAGGAAAAATGCACCATGGTTCTCTCCTGAACTCCGAACATCACTACTTAAGCTAAGGAGGCTCGAAAGATCGTGGCGCCGATCTCGATCAACTGAGAAACTAGCAATTTACAACGAACACCTAAAAAGACACCGAGCAGACGTAACAGCTAGAATGAAACAATTCCATGCAGAGTAACTACAACGCTCATTAAACAAGCCCCACGGGCTCTTCAGCCTAGTCAAGACCTTATCAAAGGAGCCCTCCTCCACACAAACAAACCTTCCTGACCCCCAGGAATATGCCAACTTCCTTCATGCCAAGGCTAACCAGTCAAACACAATGACCACACACAACTCTCCTCTAACAACCTTACCACGTACGGCAACAACTACTACCATACACTCCATCACTGAGTTCTCTTCACCGTCTGCAAGATACTTACAGGACATCATATCTTCCATAAACACCACCACAGCACCGAATGACCCATGTCCGGCTTCTTGGATAAAATCCCTGTGAAACGAACTCAGCCCTTTCCTCTCAAAACTCATTAGTCTATCCTTCTCAACGGGGACATTCCCCAAAAGCCTAAAACAGACAGCGATAAGACCATTACTAAAGAATAACAAATTAGACCCAACACGGATGGATTCCTACAGGCCCATATCAAGTATCTCGCTTCTGGCGAAAATCATTGAGAAGGTTGTTCAACAGCAACTCAACCATCATATCTAAACAAGTGCCCCTCTTGACCCTTGCCAACATAGATTTCGAGAATCGCATGGTGTCGAAACCCTCCTAACCACACTATTCAACACACTTACCATTGGATTGGACAACATTAAACAAGGGTTCGCTCTGATCTTCCTGGACATCGCAGCAGCCTTTGAAACTGTATGTCATGAAATACTCCTCTCCTGACTCAGTGAGAAGGGCATTCAGGGAAATGCTCTAACTTGGTGTGCTTCATACTTGACAGATCGCTGGCAACATGTACGTGCTGGTCCCTCCACCTCCACACCTTTCCTCCAAGAAAAAGGAGGTCCACAAGGATCATCACTGTCTGCCTTACTATTCAACATTTACATGCAGCCCATATGCAATCTCGTCAAATCCTTCAACATTAACTGCCTTGTATACGCCGATGATGTTCTCCTATTCATGCCTTTCCTTCCAGACAATCCAGACCTCACGCCCCTCTCTGCCTGTTTCGATGCGGTCACAGACTGGTTACATACACAGAAGCTAAGAATAAACTTTAAAAAGACAGAGGTCCTTTTCATCTCTAGAAATTCATCATTCATTCCACCTAGCACCCTGAAGGTCAGGGACGCAGAACTCATATGCAAACCATCTATCCGGTATCTTGGAGTCATCCTTGATCAAAAACTCAACATGAAAGCCCAGATAAGCAATATGGTAAAAGCAGTATATAACAAAATCAGAACTCTTCGCCACCTGAGACAGCTACTGGAACCCGGAGATTTTCGGATAGTATACCAAGCCCTAGTGACTCCGCACTTTGATTATGCGAACGCCATATTACACGGCCTTCCAAAAGCCACAATAAATCCACTGCAACTTGCCATGAATGCTGCCGCCAGAATCCTTCATGGTGCATCAAGGAGGGAACATATAACACCAATACTAAAGAACCTCCACTGGCTTCCAATCAAAAGCAGGATCACGTTCAAGGTGATGTCCTTGACATTCAAAGCCATAAACAATTGCTCCTCCACATCAGTCAGCGACCTCATCCAGATGACACCCTCCAACAGAGCAAGAAGATCAGCCGCTATAAACACTTTGACCCTACCAAATCAACTCACAAAATGCTCACAAGCAGCCAGGTCCAGAGCGTTTTCGCTTTATGCACCTACCTGTTGGAATGCACTACCACCAGCTATCAGGGCTATCAATGACTTCTTACAATTTAGGAAGGCACTCAAGCATCACCTCTTCCTACAATACTACACTGATCAGGAGCACTACCCACAGCAAACCACTCCCAGCAAACCCACGAATAACAACCACACAAGCTCGAAATCTAACCCTCCAAACTCAGATCCCCCAGACCCGGATCCCCCCGACAAATAGCTTCTCTTCACACTATTGTCAGTTAATACGCTATCTAAACAATAGCTACACACCTTTGAGACTCATGAGCAAATGTTGTAATACCTGTATATATCTGTATATAGTTACCCTGCCCTGTTCTAATTGTATCTAGTTACACTGCTTATCTACATTTTAAGTTACATTGTTATAGCTGTACTTTTGATAACTGTTATATTGTAAGTCCAGTGCAGATTTTCTGCACTGAACAGTTTTGTTCGATATAAACCGCACTGATACTGAAGAGCGCGGTATATAAGAAAAATAAATAAATAAATAAAATAAATAAACAGGTAGAAAAGGCGACAGCAAAAGCTAGAAGGATGCTTGGGTGCATACGGAGAGGAATGGCTAGCAGAAAAAGGGAGGTGATAATGCCTCTGTATAAGTCTTTGGTGCGACTTCATTTGGAGTATAGTGTGCAATTCTGGAGACCGCACCTTCAAAAGGATGTGAACAGGATAGAGTCGGTGCAGAGGGTGGCTACTATAATGATTAGTGGTCTTCATTATAAAGCATATGAGGACAGACTTAAGGATCTTAATATGTACGTACACCTTAGAGGAAAGGCGGGATAGAGGTGATATGATTGAGATGTTTAAATACCTATGTGGCATAAATGTTCAGGGAGAGAGCCTCTTTCAATTGAAGCAAGTTCTGCTACGAAGGGACATGGGATGAGGGTGAAGGGAGATAGATTCAGGAGTGATATGCGGAAATATTTCTTTACGGAAAGAGTAGTGGATCCGTGGAATAGTCTCCCAGTGGAAGTGGTAGAGATGAGGAAAGTAACTGAATTCAAAAAAGCATGGGACAAACACAGAGGATCTCTAAAGGTAAAAAGGGGACTGTTGTAGTTGTTGATATGGAAAGACAGACTAGATAGGCCATGTGGTGTTTTTCTGTTGTCATATTTCTAAGTTTCTTCTATGTTTCTAATGGTGTCAAATACCAGGTCATTGGAAAATTAAATATATGGAGGTTATTAACCCTAGTCTAATTCTCCATATTCTCCAATTTCCTGTGAATCAATAAGGAATCTTTCACCGAGGTAATAGTGGTGGACTGAAAAGCCAAGTATTGGGAGTCCATCACATTTTCGCTCAATATTTAACAACCTGGAATCCTGTTCAGAAAGTTTTGCCACAGTATCAGCAGAGAAACTGGAAACCTGCATAAAATAATTTTTTAATGCAACTTCCATTTGGGATACAATATTCTAAACGTCCTTAAGGGAGATGTCCTTTGAAGTAGAGGCAGAAACACATGAATCCTTTGAAGAAAATGCTATAGCCTTAGGAAGGGGAAGAAAAGACCCCTTCCCTAGATAAGCCCTCAGTCCTAGGCAAGGAGGCCAAGACTGGCATTGGTTCAACCCCATTAGGAGAAGCCGAGCCCTTCCTGGCAGACGGTCAGGAACAACAGGAGAGTCAAATACAAATACAGGAGAGTCAAGAAGGGAGTCAATACTCACAGAGAACACCAACTCCATTGACTTGGTGGCAAGTTTTAAATGCTGGTTCATGGATCCAGTTACTTTGGCTGACTTCTTTCCCACCATTCCTCCTTTCTGCTTCATCTTTGGTCCCATACACATCAGGGACCCAGATCCTCTCAAGACTCTTCAAGCTCCACCAAGCTCCTCCGTGCTCCAAAGTGTTTCAAAGAGGCAAGACCTGTCCCTTTCTCCATGCCCCTTCAGATCACACGCCCATAGGCATGTGCCTGCAACCGCATCCCATGGAGGGGACAAGCTCTTATAGGCCCACTTCCTGACGTCACCACAGCAGGTCACTTGGATGTTGGTTCAGTTGGTATTCCACAGATCAAACAGCAGTCTCACCATGATCTCTGGGTCACAGACTCTTATAGGCCCCCTTCCTGACATCACCACAGCAGGCCACTCAGGTGCCAGTTCAGCTGGTATTCCACAGATCAAACAGAAGTCTCACCAGGATCTCATGGGCATAGGCTCTTATAGGCCCCTTCCTGATATCATCACAGCAGGCCACTCAGATGCTGGTTCAGCTGGTATTGTCATCATTATTTTGGTGGAATATTATTTGCCAAGTGTATCAATATGAAAAAGGGTATGCCGATAAGACCAGATCATAGTGGCATTCCCTAAGGTTTGGGAGAGACTGGAAGCATTTATGGCCACATCCTAAACTTGTCCACCAGGAAGAAAGCAGCACCTGCCACATAGACAAGCGTAACAACCAAGACAAAAAACGTAGGCAGTATACAAACTTTATTGGTCCTTATATGATTAAAAAGGGGGGCCAAACCCAACACAGGCCGTGTTTCGTGGGTACTTCGTCAGGGGTGAGGCACACCACAAACTACAAAACAAAAAATAAAATGATAAAAACAAAATAAAAAACAATACAACATACCAATAGTCATAAATACACAATTAATTAATACCATATGTAAAACGATAAAGGATAAAAAGGAGAGTAAAAAGAGTGAACACAAATAATCATAAATAATTGCATTACAAAATAATCAAATACACCACATAAAAAGTCATATTATGTTAATGAATGAATAAATAAATAAATAACTGATAAAACCACTCATCATGGCAATTAAAATAAAATAAAATAACCATAATAACAGTACATATGAACAAGAAATAACCAACAATATCATGAGGAACAGGCAAAAACATAGACACCATTACAGTTATAGAAGCATGTAAAAGTAAAAAAACATTGAGTGATTGTGTACATAACTATTAAAACAATAAAAACATAAAACCTTAAAAAGGAGACCATGTACCTTAAAAAGAAAGGCGAGTTACCTTGGACCATGTACTAGCACAGCAGAGGACAATTTTCCCACAGCAGTTTGATTGTCCTCTGCTGTGCTAGTACATGGTCCAAGGTAACTCGCCTTTCTTTTTAATGTTTCCTCCTGGTCTCTTCGCTCCTGTTTCTCTGCCAGTAGTTTTCATGAGTATAAACCCCCTTTGTTTGAATGACATACGGATTGCACTCCCTTTTGGATTTCTCCTTTTTAAGGTTTTATGTTTTTATTGTTTTAATAGTTTCTCTTCCACTGAGGAGTGGGGCTCGGGGAAGAAGGTAGGGAGTTCAATAGTTTGGTTGATTTGAAAAGCAGACGGTACCTTGGGTATGAACTTGGGGACCGGACATGTGGTTGAGTCTAGGCGGCGAGGCGAGCATCAAATGCTGAACCTCTTCCATTTGAGGACATACGACTTCCGTGTTGACGGCCTCCTGGCCGCCAGGACCACGTCCTGCCCTTCAGCCGGCAGGTGGAGGGCCGAGAGGCTCAGCCTTTCAATCTCTAGGCTTTGAGAGCAAGGGCTGCGAGGTTGGAGTGCTGCGTCATGCTCTCGTTCTGCGTGATCAGGTCCGGACGTCGAGGGAGTTGTATTGGAGGGCCGCGGGTCAGGCGTAGTAGGAGTGCAAACTACATCTGGTGAGGCCAGCGGGGCACCACGATGATGATGTTCGCTTTGTCCTGGATGACCCACTGCAGAGTTGCCGAGATCAGGGGAATGGGTGGGAAGGCGTACAGCAGAACCCCCCCCCCCCCCCAGCACACATCGAATGCATCCGCTGCCATCCTCCGGGCTGACAGGTGCTTGGAACAGAACAGGGGGCAGTTGGCATTCTGTTCCATGGCAAAGAGGTTGACCTGCAGGGTGCCCCATCACCTGAAGACATCACTGGCGACCTCAGGGAGCAGTGTCCACTCATGGGGTTGCAGCAGTCTGCTTAGCCTGTCTGCCAAGGTGTTTTGGTCCTCAGGGAGGTAGGACGCTCGTAGCTTGCAGTTGTTCTTGAGCGCTAGGGACCAGCTTGCTAATGCTTCCCTGCAAAGGGAGCGAGACCCAGTTCCCCCTTGTTTGTTTATGTAGAACATCGCCACCTAGTTGTCTGCCTGGATTAAGATGGAGATCCTGTGCAGCTGTGGCAGGAATGTGTGCAGGGCGTACCTAACTGCCCACAGCTCAAGGAGATTGATATGCAACTTTCTCTCTTGTGCAGTCCACACCCCTTGAGGGTTGAACTGAAGGAGATGCGCTCCCCACCCCGTGTTGGAGGCATCTGTGGTGAGTACTGCCTGATGTTTGTGCTGGCGGAGATCTTCCCCCCCCCCCCCCGAGAGATTCGTTGGCGAGATCCACCACTGGAGCTATTTCTTGACGTTCTGAGGGACTGGGATACACTTGGAGAGGGACCGGGAGTGCTGGTTCCAGTGATGGCACAGGTGCCACTGGAGGTGGCGCCTGTGCATTCTCGCCAGGGGGAGGACAGATGTTGTCACTGCCATATGGCCCAGAAGGCGTAAGATGGAGCGTGCTGAAGTCTGATCCCCTGTGGATATCTCTTGTGCTAGAGAAGTGATGGCACACGCCCTGCGTTCCGGAAGGTAAGTCCTTGAGGAGCGAGTGTCGATCCCCACCCCTATGAACTCCACACATTGAGACGTTGAGAGGGCTGCAGCTGCAACTTTTCATGGTTGATGATGAATTCCAGGGTGGATAGCAGGGATATCGTGCTGCGTAGTGAGTTCTGAAGCTCTCGCTCAGAGGGCGCTATGAGGAGCGTCGTCCAGATAGGGGAAGATGCTGACACCTTGTCTGCTATGGCCACGCACTTTGTGAAGACTCATGGAGCAGAAGAGAGGCCAAAGGGAAGCACTCTGTACTGGTAGTGTTGTCCCAGGACGTGGAATTGGAGGTATTTCCTGTGGGATTCGTGTATGGGGACATGGGTATAAGCCTCCTGGAGGTCCAGAGATGCCATCCAGTTGCCAGACTGTATATATGTTGTGCGATTCTGCACCTCCCGCTTGTTCCCCTCCCCTTTGTTCTCCTTCCTATGTTTGAATCATGTTCTTTCATTTGCTAGTTCTATGTAACAGTTCTATGTAACAGTTTATTGAGTTTCAATGTAAACCGCCTTGATTAAATGAAAAGGCGGTATAGAAAAATTGTTAAATAAATAAATAAATTTGTTCAGTTTGCGAAAGTCTAGGATGGGGCGAACACCGCTTGATCTTTTGGGGATGAGGAAATATCTGTAGTAGAATCCAGTGTTGATCTCGCTGGCAGGTACCTCTTCTATGGCTCGAGAGACAACGAGGTGAAGGAGTTCCAACACCATGGGCGTTCTCAGATGGGTTGGTATTTGCTGGCTGGTCTGGACCGTTGTAGGGGCGGTGCGAAGAAGCGTATACGGTATCCTTCTCAGATTATCTGGAGGACCCACTTGTCGGAGGTAGTGGCCTCCCAGGTGTCTCTGAATTTCGTTAGGTGCCCCCCGACTGGGGGAAGCTCCCGCATTTTGTTGTCAAAAGGATAGTCCATTTTTGGCCGCTTGGCGGTTATTAGGTTTCTTCTGTTTGCACTCCCTTTGGTTCTGTCACTGATGAGAGGGGCCGTGATAGATGTCGTATTTGTATCTGGGCCCTTGCCACTTCCGGTGTGAGTTATAGGATGTGTACTTTTTGTTGGATGGGTAGTAGGGCTTATGTTGGTAGTTGGTCTTCTGGTTGTTATGGCCGTCCTCTGCTAAGGTCTGAAGGATAGTGCAATGCTCCTTCATATCATTTACTGCGTCTGTCACTTTATCACCGAATAAAGATTCCACTGAACAGGGGGCCATCGTCACGTAAGCCGGAGGCCCTTAGCCATGTCCATTGCCTGGTGGAGATGGCTGTCCCCGCTGTTCTGATGGATGTATCAAAGGAGTCGGAAGCCGTTCTAGCTAGGTGCTTGCTGCATTCAGCTATATCTGTAATGGTGGGAGATATGGAAGTCTGTGTCTCCTTGGGGAGGGACGCAATGGCACTCTTTACCTCGGCCATGAGAGCATCCTGAAAGAGGATATGCTGGAATTGGTGAGCGGCGATTCCGGCATTGAGCATGACTCCTTGAAAGACTTTCTTGCCAATGTCATCCAGGAGCTTGTGGTCCCGTCCAGGAGGGTTGTTGGAGTGGGTGCGTGACGACTTTGCTCTTTTTAGTGCAGGCGACACCACGATGGACTGGTGTAGCAGCTGTGGTTTCATGAATCCATGCAGGGGCTGGACTTGGTACTTTGTGTCGAGTCTCCTTGAGAAGGGACGGCCTGAGGAGGGGGTTTGCCAGAGTCTCAGTTGATTGTCTCGTAGTTCCTGATGAATGGGTACTGTGAATGTGGGTTTCAGGGCCTTGAGATATCTAAGTACCTCCTGTTTGGGCTGCCCTGATGCATCCGGTCCCCCTAGGGCCAATGTGGTCACCACCTTTCATAAGACGTTGGGATAGGTGAGGTCCTCGGTGGGGGGAGGCTGGCTCTCTGTGTCAAGGGAGGGGTCTTCCTCCGAGGGTGGTAGGTTGGTTGATGCAGAGCCGACGACCTCTTCGATCTCATGTCTGTCTGCCGTACTGTCCGGGGAGTGTGTCTCAGGAGACAATGAGGCATAGTGTGCGCGTCAATGGGTGCTGCACATCGTGTTGTCATGGGTTCTGTG
Source organism: Ichthyophis bannanicus (assembly GCA_033557465.1). Lineage (NCBI taxonomy): Eukaryota > Metazoa > Chordata > Amphibia > Gymnophiona > Ichthyophiidae > Ichthyophis > Ichthyophis bannanicus. Next base: position 802,081,440 of record CM066035.1, on the reverse strand, counting down.
CACCGGTGAAGAGTTTGCATTGACAGACTTAGATGTGGCGGGTGGAGGGGCTGTCTGCTCAACGAACTGCGTGAGAAGGCTGAGAATGGCAGAAGAGTTAGTCATACTCCTCTCCCTGCGTCGCTTGTGACTGGAGCGGGGGCTGGAGCTGGGGGAGGAGGAGGAGGAGTCCAATCAGCGCTTGTGCTTGGATCGGTCTCTTTTTCTCTTTTCCTGATGGGAGGCATGATGGCTGTCCTGATGGTGTTTACCTGGCCCCTTGTGCTGTCTTGCTCTAGGTCCATCACTGCTGCTGCTGCTGCTGTAGACTGTAAAGTTGTTTGTGTGCCTCCTTGCTGTGTCTGTACATCCCCGATGCCTCCCAACGCTGCTGCTGCTTTCGCTGCTGCTGGAGGAGAGACGGCGCCAAAAATGGGCTCGATCAGCACTGCAGGGGGTCCCATCGAGAGAAAGCCATTCAGCGCCGAGGGGGGAGGAGGCTCTCACATAGTTCTTGTGATGCCAATGGAGATCAGCGTCAGCACATCTGTCCGTACAATGACGTCTTTTTCCTGGGCTGCCCCACTGTGGGCTAATGGAAGGAAGCTAGGAGGAGCTAGAAGCCACACCGGAGGTGCCATGATGGGAGGCCCGATCTTGCTTGCTGGGGTGGCCGAAGCTGAAGGACCCCATACGGAGGCACCCGGAGCTGCTGCTGGCATTGGAGAATTGGAGTGAGCCACTGAGGTTGAAGAGAGCTCGGCAGGAGTAGGCGGAGCCGTTGGGTCAGCAGCCATGCGGCCAGGGATGGAGGCCCTGTCGGGCGCATCCCATGCCGGGGTCCAGGCAGGAAGAAGTGTGGTCTCCATTGGTGGAAGCAGCAGAAGCAGCCAGGTATTCTTTAAGTGTGTGGCCTCTGTATTTCCTAATCCATGGAGACATCCTGGTACAATGGCAGCAGTCCTCGATCTTGTGGCCGGCTCCCAAGTATCGGACACACAAGTCATGTGTGTCCGTGCTGTTCATCTTTTTGTTGCAGTGGGAACATTTTTTAAATCTCGGTTTAGGCATTTGTTGATTGAAGTTTTCTTGATGAAGATAAAGCTGGAGAGCAGATCCGTCTTGCTGGCAAGGCGGAAGAAAAAAGACTGCCTGGGCTGGGAGCAGGCCAGTGAGGTGGGGTCTACCTGTGCATGCTCAGAAAGGTCTCCTTTCTGAGCTCTGGAGAGCACTTCCGTATCTATGGCGCCGCCCGGAGGACATCACCAGGTGTGGCTGATGCATCCTGCTTGTCAATGGAGAACATCATTTTTCTGACTTTCAAAGAATTTAATGCAACTGAAACAAGAAACTATCATTGCTTTAGGACTAGCACCGTTCATTCCAGTGTCTGAATCCCTTTGTCACTATAATCCCAAACCCAATTCCTCTCTCACTGTTTTCTAGGAATGTGCATTTGTTGGTGTGCATTTGATTTATTAGCATATGCACACTAACAAAGGGGCAGGTCTGGTCTGCCTTCCTTTTCTAACACAGACACATTTTGGGTTGCAAGTGGTCAAAGCCAGGGGACTATCAGGCAGGTACTGGATATCATAGGCCAGCAGCAATGCTACATCAAAATCCCTTTTAGATGTGGGGCTTAGTCAACCCAATTGTTCCATTCCAAGTTAATGCAATAGACTCCAATTTTATTGGGACCCAATAGGGGTCATGGCAACACTTTAAAACAGTTCAAGGTGCTGGTAGCAACTTCTAGATGAGGTAAGTATACATTTCAGTTAACAGATGAGTTCAACAGCCCTCTGCACAACTCCTTAGTACAAGGGAGATTTTATGCTCTCCCACACTATCCAGTGCTTAGGCTCACAAACCATGCTTTCCCTCCAAAGGTCTGGGTATTTACACTCCTACTGAGGTGTCAACATCATAGTTAGCCATACCCTCCCTTCAGCCCCTATCATCCACCCCTCACTCTGATGCCTTTGGGCTGAGGGTTCTCCCTAACTGTCATCTGCATTTGATCTAGTTGCCCACCTCACCCTCCTTTCCCACCTCCACAATGTTGGTATTTCAGGGACAGTTTTGCAATGGCTTCACTCCTTTATTTCCTTTCACTCCTTCTCAGTTATCTTCGGTCCTAACTCTTCTGCCCCTGTTCCCCTTTCATGTGGTGTCTCCCAGGGCTCGGTGTTGGCCCCCTATTTTGTAATCTCTTTCTTGCTCCTCTCATGTTATTATTCCAACAATCTGGCTTATGCCAACAACATTATCATACTACAACATACCTCTCCCATATCACCTGATCTTTCACCACTGAACTCCTGCCTTGCATAAGGTTTGGATTGGCTTGCCTCCAATTATCTCCATCTCAATGCCATAAAGACATTCCCATTTGGTTTTCCTTCAGTATTCCCTCCCCACCTTTTGGCTCCTTCCATTTCTGGTTCACCAGTCTCTCTAGTCACTTCTCTCTGTTATCTTGGTGTCACCCTTGATGCTGCCTTCTCTTTTCCTGAACATATCTTGCTGCTTGTTCATAGATGTTTTTTCTCTCTTAGACAGATTAGAGTTCTCCATCCTTTTCTGAGCACTCCTTCCCTCACCTCTCTTCTCCTGTCCCTGGTAATATCACGGCTTGACTACTGAAATTCTACTCTTGCAGGTCTTCCCCAGTCCTAACTTCATCGTCTTCAACTCATTCAGAACACCACTGCTTGGATTAGTTCTTAACACAACAACCTCGCCATCTGACCCATGCCCAGTGGCATGGATCAAAGCTACTAGAAGCAAACTAGCCCTTTACCTCCACAAAATCGTTAAGGAATCCCTCCAGCAAGGACATATGCCACAATCCCTCAAGCAAGCCACGATATGCCCGATCCTCAAGAGCACCATGCTAAGCCCCTCTGATCCAAATTCCTACCACCCCATCTCTAGCCATCCATTCCTCACAAAAATCATCGAAAAGACTGTGCAGAGACAATTACAGGATCACATAGATTTGAACGCTCCACTTGACGTCCAACCAGCATGGCTTTAAACCACAGCACAATGTGGAAACTCTGCTTACCTCTCTCTTCGACAATCTCCTAAAAGGCATGGACAACATAAAGAATGGATTCCTGCTAGTGTTCATGGACATCTCAGCAGCTTTTGACACTGTGTCCCACACCATATTGCTACAGTGCCTGCAGCAGATCGGAATAAGTGAGAACACCCTAAAATGGTTTACCTCCTACCTGAAGGATCGGACGCAAGTCAAATGTGCTCAAAAGAAATCACTTCAGTTCCCCGTTACTCATGGAATACCACAAGGTTCAGCTCTTTCATCTATACTCTTTAATATACACATCTAACCCATATGAAACATCATCAAATGCCACAAACTACATTACCACTTGAATACTGACGATATCATGGTATATGCCCCATTCAACCTGCAATCACCTGACATGACATTGATGACAAGCTGCCTTGAGGACATGGACACCTGGCTCACTGCTAACAACCTGATGGTCAACTTTGATAAAACAGAGGCTATGTTCATCACCAGAGACTTCACATTCAAGCCACCCCAAACAATCAGAATTCTAAACAAAACTATAGCAATCAAGGACGAAGTGAGGTACCTGGGCATCACCCTGGACAGATCTCTAAACCTACAATCTCACATTACTAAAACTGCAGCAAAAGCCTACCACCAATTGAGGATCATCAGAAAATTCAAACCAATCCTTGACCAAGACCACTTCCGCACAGTTTGCCAAGCAGTCATCACCCCACTGCTAGACTATGGAAACTCACTATACCAAGGCCTCCCCCAGCAGTCTATTCACCCACTCCAAATGGAGCAGAATACTGCAGCATGCATCATTATGGACACTGCAAGATCTGAACACATCACCCCCATCCTGCGACATCTGCACTGGCTCCCAATAATTGCAAGGGCAAAATTCAAATCTATCCTGAACATTTTCAAAATCTTCCACCACCGCTCTGCAGATGCGCTCCAGTACATAATAACCAAGGATGTCAGTAACAGGCCTAGAAGAACCAACAATGACAACAGGATCACTTAACCCACAGGTTATCACAAGACTAAGCGAGTAACATCTAAGAGAGCTCCCTCGCTACTGGCGCCTGCATTATGGAACTCCCTCCCCATGGACTTAAGGACCCTAAATGATACCAAGGACTTCCGCAAAGCTCTTAAGACCCATCTCTTCACCGAGGCCTATGAGCAACCACCTTAAGTTGCCAAGCACTAGATACCACCCAAGTGGCCCACTAGCTACCCTCACCACTTAGCCCCAAGCGCCCATCCCCATTTAGACCTATAAGTAAATAGCCTTTTATGTATGTGAATCGTATCCCCTCCTGTTAAATGTAAGTCTCCCAACGTCTTGTTGACCACTTTGTTTGAAGGATAAGGTGGTATACAAAACTGTCTAAATAAAAAATTTGCACGGCTCCCATTACGACCACATTATACCACTGCTTATCAATCTTCACTGGCTTCCCATCACATACCAGGTTCAATACAAGATTCTCACTACATTTCACAAACTCGTCGACAAACATACCCCCTTGTACTTCTCCAATCTCTTTCAATTCCACACCCCATCACACAGTCTCCATTCAGCTCACATCAACTACCTGTACCTTTCCTCCCCATCCCGTGCCCACCTCTAGTCCACTCAGCATTCCACTTTCTACTTCTTAGGCCCTTCCCTGTGGAATTCCCTGCCTACTGCCCTCTACCTGGAACTCTCTTTCTCCAAGTTTAAGTCCCTCCTTAATACTCACCTTTTTCTCACTGCCTTTGACCTCCTTCCTTGACCCCTTTTCTCTTATCTCCTCCTTCCTCCTACTCTCCTAGCTGTAGGGCTGTATACCTCTGTCCTATCTAATTATGTAGTTTTTTTCCTTTCTCTTTGCTCTGGCCTATTTCATTTATTTTTTATTTTTGTCATTGTAAACCACCCTGATGTAATGAAGGCTGCGGTATAAAAAATGTGAAATAAAGAATATTGATTGGTCTAATAAACAACCTATTACAAAGAATGCAAAACACCAATCAGGGATTCCTACTGACCTTCCTGGATATCTCTGGAGCCTTTGATACTGTTAATCACAATATTCTTCTTCAATGTCTTAGATCCACCGGAATCCAGAGCACAGTTCTACAATGGTTCACATCAGATAAAAATTGGCCAAACACCTCTAGCCCGTACCACCAAACACAAGGGTCCACCCTATCAACACTCCTATTCAACATCTACCTTAAGCTCCTCTGCTCAGTCATCATGGCCTCAGTTTCCATATCTATGTGGACGACATCATGCTATATGGAACTTTCAACACAAAGCAACCCTCCTACTCTACACATCAAGAATGCTTTGCAGATGTCGCCAATTGGCTGAAATCCAACAACTTGGAAATAGTTTCACTGTAAGTGTAAATATCTTTGTTTCATGTAAACCGTTTTGACCTGTGAAAGGTGGTATATAAATCTAGCTAAATCGATAAATAAATAAAATACTATAGTACAAACCCATACAGATAGCAGGAGAAAAAGCACTAGCTGTTCACATTACAGCTGCAGATCAATCAAAGCATCTCATTATGCATTTACATAGGTCCTGATTCCGATCCCAATGTATATCTCCTTTGTACGTCTGGGCTGACCCGGATGTACAAAGGAAATTGCGATTCTGATCTCGCGGGGCACGTCTAGCTCGACAGGATCAAAATCGTGAACAAGCCTTTGCGTGCAGGCACTGCTTGGCTAACTCAGCCAGGGCTTTTAAATGGCACTGCGGCTCCATTTAAAAGCTGTGATGCCAGCCGCCTGGCCAAAATGTTAATTCCCCGCAGCCCAACCCCCGATCCAGCCTTCTAAGGCCAGGGTCGGGCTTTGGGTAATTAACACTTCCCCCCCCCCCCCCCCAGCTCCTTCCGTTTCTCCCCCCCCCCCTCCCGGAGCAGCAAAATTGAAACATCCAGGGAAGTTATTCCACCCCGGAGGTGGAATAACTTCCCCGGCTATTTCGCCAGCCTGGACGTACAGTTCCAACATTAGAATCAGCCTTGTTCGTCCACATCCGGCGACCGCCCACTCTCCGCCCCTGTGCCGCCCCTTCCCAGTCCCCATATAACTTCCCCGCACAACCGGCGGCAGGAGCCAGCACGAATAGCCGGGATGGGGATGACCCAATGCAATGTGTGCCTTTGAGTCATTAAACTGACACACAACTTCACATCATTAGACCACCTTCACCAGTTTACTGTCCATCAAAAAAATCCTTCTTTTTCACTTTTAATATCCTCGCAACACCTTCTAATCACTTGCTTCATACCAACTACATACATATTTAGACTTTTCTTCATACCATACTAATGTATCCTTATAGACTAAGGCTTCTAGAAATAACAAACAGCTATTAAAACTTAGCGCTGCTTTTAAGTCAACTGCATCTAGAAGATATACATTTATTACTGCTCATTCCAAATAACAACTCTCTACATATGTCCTAATTAGCATTAAACATTCAATATAACTAAAGTCCTTATAACATGAAAATTATTCTTTCAAAACATTTTATAACAGTCTCAATAGGAAGAAGTATCCCTCAGGCATATCTAGAGTTTATACACTAACTAAGGGTTTAGAAAGGGCAATAAGTACAACAATTTGAGCACTAGTAATATCAGGTAAGGGAGTACTTTCTAAAACTTCAGAAGAAGCACCTGAGCTGGAAAGAAACAAATTTGAATCTGTTATATAGGGAAAATCACAATATTGAAATGATTACTTAAACTAAGGAAGGTTTAAGACATAGAGGTTTGTTTACAAAGCAGCAGTAGCGGCCTCCGTGCGAATTCAATGGGGCCGCGACTTTGATATCGCACGGAGGCCACTACCACTGCTTTGTAAACATACCACTTAGATTATTAGTGTCTAAAAATCACAGTACTACAATATATTTCTGTTTTTCATTTAGACTGAGATCAGGAAAGTTTTCAAAACAAAATGCACTTCTTATCTGGAAACCTAAAACATATAACTCAAATACAGAAAAACAACTGAAATTACCTTAAGACCCAAGAGTGAAACAACAAAACAAAACAAGATAAATCTGTGTAGTCTTTACACATTCCGACTAACAGTGAGAAGAAAACAGACATTTCAAATATCAACTTACAAGTCTAGCAAAATACAATCCTGACCTACTAAAGAAGAAAATCATGCATATGGGAAAAAACTAACAACTAATTACCAAGTTAAAGTCGTGCTGTTTAAATCTTTTACAACCAGAAAATGTTATTCTTTTAAAAGCGCATAGGAAAGCAAACAAATAAAACATTATACACTTTCTCTTCTAATACATCTAACTTATGTTTTTCTTGAGACTTTTCATGTACTATTGTCTCCCATCATGTAAGGACGACCCACTCAGGACTAGTGTGCAGTCCCTCTAAATCACTGATTGCCATTTCATTTTTCAAATATTGAAGCGTCTCTGAAAAAGTCCCCTATCTTATTGGACCCAATTTTGAAGACCATTTACACAGTTAACAGCCTATGTTGACCATGTAAATGCTTTAATCGGGGATTTCCAAAGGCACCTACATGGCTAGTGCCTTTGAAAATCCCCGATTAAATCCCCTACATGCCCCGATGCTATCCAGTTAGCAACGGGGCATGTTGGGAGCATTCCAGGGTGGACCGGAGGCAAGAAATGGTGCTAACCGGGTAGCAGCGATTTTGGATGCTGCCCGGTTAGCACTCTGCGCCTTAAAGATAAGCGAGGAAAACCCGTTAGGCTCGGCGGCTTTCCGGTTGTGTGATGAACTCCAGATGTTCACTTCCATCATTGCAAAAGTGAAAATCCGGGGTTAAAGAGTCGCAGGCAGACTATGTGGCTACAACACTTAGCCCTGCCCAACTGAAAATCGGGCCCATTATGGGCCCAATTTTGCGATGTGGGTTGGGAGGCTGCATATCCCGGTAGGATGTGCAGCCCTGCAAGTCGTCTGGGCCCGATTCCCCCTCCGGCTCTACCTGTACGTCTGTGCATCAGGATGGGGAGAGCCAGCGGGATCGGGGCAGAGCATGGGCGAGCCAGCCCGGCAGGATGTACTGGGCCGATTCAGCTCACGGCCCTGTATGCCCTGCTGGACCTGTGGGGACGCATTGCTTATTCTACCTCAAAGGTGGAATAAACAGAGAAAACCCAGTGATCGGGCCCAGGGCCAGTCTTGGGTCAGATGTTGGGGAAAAGGGGGGCCAAGGATGCTGGAGTCTGGGGCGCCTGTGGGGAGGACATCCCCGAAGGCGACAGAGGCATGCCGGGCCGTCCTCAAGCTCGATTCTGGCTAACATTCCCACAGTCCATTATCGGGTCTGTCTTGCTTGGGGCTGTCCGAACGGCCCGGATGTGCCACTAGCAGAATCGGGCTCCACGTCTAACTCTGCTTATCAGAACCTCAAGAGACTACACACTCAGCTAAGGCTTTCAAACTTTATCATTGCCTGTCTTTTGATAAACGTTACCTGTTGCATATAGGTTTTTAGGGATCTTTAGCCCGCCCCAGTTTTGCCCACAGACCAGAAAGAGACTGCACGTTTCTAAGGCGGTCTGTGGGAACATTCAGTGGCCCTAACCTGAATATAGGGCAGAGCAGGGTTTATCTGGTTCTCAGGTCCTGCTAACCAGCTAAGCCCTTTTGAATATCGACCCCCGTGTGTTTATTATTTCTTATTGATTTTGACCAAGACTCAGTCATCTTCATTGGGTCAGAACAAACCCTGGAGTGAACTGTGGGCTTTTAGAAGTGAAGTAGCAGCGAGAGTGATCTCAGTGATCCCATTCCAGAAAAGACTGGAGATGAATACTGAATGACACATTAGCATCTTAAGGGTATATAATCTTTTGATAGGACTACACTCTTAAATCACTTGAGAGGTCCCAGGATTCAATCTAGCTGAAGCTTATTCTTCTTCCTGATGGGCAATAGTGAGAAGAAGAGAACTATCAAGTCCACCTGCAGCTCTTCTACGGTTTGAGTTCTCCCCTAAGTATTGTCAGAGAAAAAAGCCCTGACTAGCAGCAGCAGCACCTTGTTGTACATGAATGATTTATTCACTCTTCCGCAGCCTCTCTACTGATCACAGGGCTCAATGCTAAAGACAGTGCCGCACATTATTAAGGTGCATCCCCAAGGATAGCCAAAACAGCTGAGTAGCGTAAGACTACAACTCTGTGACCTGCTTACTGCTCAGCTTTCCATAGCTAGTGTTTTTTTTTTTAAAGTTTATTTTTAATCTGGCACTAGAAGAACCTCAAATTCTGCTTACGGACATCCATTCAAACCTGCTCTCTCTCCTTTTCCTGGCAAAAAGCTAAATTTGTGGGTTTTGTATCGACTTTCTGCTGCCAAAGAGTTCCAGCACTCCAATGCATTTCAATGGCAGATAAAGGCATTTCCTAGTTTTTACTCCAACGTTTGCCTCTTCAGGGCTGTGAAAGATTGTGTGGGGGGAGGGGGAGGGATGTTGTGCAAGCTAAACACATTCCTACCACTAACAGAAAATCTCATCAATGCATTAGTAGTATTGTGCCAAGTCCTCTGAAAAACACAGGCCATGTGACCACCTGAGCTCCAGGAAGATGTACTACTACTACTACAATCTTTCATTTGTATAGCTCTACAAGGCATAAGCTACACTGTACATATAGATGTAAGAGGTAATCCCTGCTCATACCATTTGTTATTGATCAACCTTTAGTTCCAAGCCCAGTGAAAAGTCTCCAAGCTCTGATGTAAGGGAATGTGAATGGAACATGCAGGGAAATAGGAAGCAACAAAGCCTCGACTCCTTCTTTCAAACCCATGAAACTCAAACTGTAGGTAATTCATTTGAAATGAGATGGAGGTGGAAGTGGCTTTTCCCGGAATTGCCATTTTTCAGCAGCCTTAAGAATATGAGAGCAGTTTGGATTTTGAACCAGCACCTCCTCAGGCCAAAGACCATGCCCTTGTTCCCTCCCCCCTCCCTTGATGCACCGCCAGTGGTAATTTCGTAACAGCCTGCCAAGTTTGCACTGCCAATACACATATGTTATACCAATTTTCAAAGTGAAAGTACAAGCATACTATTCCTTTGAAAGCTATCACACCCAAAATATCCCCATAATTACACCTGCTATTTAGTATATTTAATTTTGGGGAAAATGTATGCACCTACTCTTGAAAATACAAACATATGCATGTAAGTGCAAAGCTCACTTCGTCCACTCTCTGGGTAACTACAGGTAAAAGTGTGCACTAAATGGTATTATGGCTTTACTGTTACATGGACATAGTTAGGGCAATTTTATAGCAATCCATTTCTACATATAAACCATTGTTTCGTGTGTGGAAATGGCTTTGAAAATTATCCCCTGGGTGTCGTACCTCAGAAACTGAATAGATCCATGTCTCAAGTCATGGATGAACCATGAAGCTGAGACCCTCAAGGAAAGGTCATGTTGCTTCATAAGGAGATGCACAGCTCATGCACTTTCCAATAACGTTTTATTCAATTGATTCATTCTCTGCAGTTTAACCAGGCTCTGAAGGAAGTACGGAGCTCAGCCAAGATCTAGTCAATGAAACCAAATAAATAAATAAACGAATGAATGGAACAAATGAAAGTCTGAGGCTCTGGTCCAGTGGCCCCAATAGCAATGCACATAGGATGCCTGAGTCCTGTTCCGGGCTCTGATTCCAGTTCCTTGGGCTAGCAGACTGGGAATAATTTGGAGGCAGGATGATGATTAAAGAAAAACAGGTTACGGAGAGTAGACATGACCTGTGCTAATAAACCCATTGCTTATTGGAGAATATAATATTTAGAAGGCCAACTTTTTTTGATGATACATATATTTGCACAATCAAAATTTTGAGAAAGTTCAAAAGAAAACTAAGAGTGAATAAAATAGGTTAGATAAAATTGCAGCACTTATACCTTTAGGGGGTCATTCTGTAACAAGAATAGTGGGGATGAACATCCCATTGGGTCATCCATCCCTGCTATTCGTTTACCTATCCCATCCCCGCCAAACCTTCCCATACAAACAAGGAGTGTGTATGGGGAGGCTAGACGGGGGTGGGAAAGGAGCGATGTGGAGGAAGAGTTAGGTGTGCAGTGGGTGGTCCACGGCCCTGGATATACAGGGCTGATTCTGATGTCAGCCCTGTACGTCCGGGGCTGGTAGACTGAATGGGGAACGTATTCCACCTCTGAGGTGGAATAAGTTCCCCGAGATGGCGGGGGATGGCAGGCCTGGGTGACGGAAAAGATAGGAGGAGTGCAGGAGATTCCCCGCAGCCCGACCCTGGCCTTGGGAGGTCAGATTGGGGATCGGGCTGCAGGGAATGAAAGAACTAGTCAGTGGCCAGGAATCGCAGCTCCTAAATGGAGCCATGGTGCCATGGCAACTGAATGCCATGGCGCCGCACCTCCATTCATGAGCTTTGTTTGAGTTAGCTGGGCAGAGGTCTGCACATGCAGGCCGACCGGAATCGGGACCCGGCCTGCATGTAAAGGCCTAGACAGGATTCTTATCCCGCGGGGGATCGACGCCCCACGGGATCAGAATCCCGTCTACCTCTGTGCGTCCAGTTCCGACCAGACACACTGTGGCCTGGGATGTCCAGAATAGAATAAGGCCTTTATTGTTTACAAGACTTGCCTTCTCTTTCTCTTCTCTAAAGAGATTACAGGGTATGTTGGAAAACAAGGAGGCAAACAGTGACCGTAAGGGTCAGGCACATACAAAGAAGTCTGAAGCGCCTTAGATCCTTAGCATTAACAGGGTGAAATCTTAAATGCCCCTGATAAGGATTTTCTTCCTTTTGGGTCTCTCCTTTCCTGCGACTCCCTTCACAGCCTCATCTTTGGAATACCGTACCCTAACAACTTCAAATCTGAGCGAGCTATTGTTGGATTCAATCAGTTCGAATTCCTAGTAAATATTGAAGTGCAATGCCAGGTCTCCCCTGCACCCTCCAAATCTAGATTCCTTCATAAATTCTTATCTGTCTTGCTTCAGAGGGGTTGTAACCTGCCCTGCAGTGTTTTCCTTGCTCACCTCACTCCCTTCAGTGTCTCTGACTGTCACTGATAGAAGCACCCTTTCTCTGCTGAAGATGCTGACCTGAGCTGGCAGAGCAGAGGATTAAACTCTGGTGGGAGTGAATAAAAGCAGAGAGTTGGTAAGAGCTGTCCAGTTTCAGAGATTAATGCATGCTATGAAAACCTACGGAAGCCAGAGTGGTTCTCAGTCAACACAGATGCTCAGTCAATCACAGCTCAGGGCCATTTTCTAATGCTCACACCCAGCTGGGCTGTATAATCTCAAACACGCAGATTTCTGTACTGAGAGCAGCAATATGCTTTGATCAGGCACTGTATGCAGATTCTTGCATGCTGATTGTTCCCTGCACTCATCATTTTTCTACCTTAAGTCAATAGATAGGACTGAGCTACCTTCAGTGCACAAAAATAGACAGAGCTGAACTCACCGCTCCGTGCAGGTTGCCCCTTTCTATACTTTTGTTTAGGGCTGTACCGCCATTCCATACAGGTTAACCCCTAGATGTGTTTGTTTCGGTTTCTACCTTCAGCACAGTGCAGGGTGCCCTCTTCCCGTGCCTTTGCTTGGGATTTTACCTGCCACTTTGTGCAGCTTACTTTCGCTATGTTTTAAAGCATAAAAGATATTTGTTTGCTTTGCTTTCATGCTCTTGCTATAAAGGGATCCTCTATGTCTGTCCCATGCCGTTTTTTAATCCTGCCACTGTTTTTCCCGTCTATCCCTACACCCCCCCCCCACCTCTATTGGGAGGGCATTCCAAACATCCACCCCCATATCCTTGAAAAAATATTTCCTGATCTTGCTTTTGAGTTTACCTTCTTACAGCCAGGGGCAAAGCAAGGGTGATGCGGGGCCATGTGCGGAGACTCATTTGCATATCCACAGGACCTTATTTGCATAAATTTAATTTATTTTATTTTAAAATGTATATGGTGCCAACTAAAATTTTAGGCGGCTTTCAAAGGAGTCCACAATCCTCTATTTTGTCCTGGCACTGAGTTAGGAGCATGTTTACTAAATATTAATGTGTGTTAAGTGTCACTGCGCCAGTAGAAATAAATGGGTGTTTCTGCACTTAGCATACATTAACATTTTTGAATGCAGATTAACTTTTAAACATGCCTCTTAATGAGTATTAAGAGGCATATCACCCATACTAGCCTCCCTCCATTGGCTACCAATTCAAAGTAGAATAATCTACAAAACAATAATAACTTCATTCAAAGCCTTAAATGATATGGCCCCGACTACGCTATGCAACCTAATACACAATGAACCATCTAAGCCTACACACAGAAAAGGACAACTAAACAAATTAAAGATTCCGGGAGAGTATACAAGAGCCCATAAATCAACAAACAACAGAGCATTTTCTCATGTTGCCCCAACTATCTGGAATTCCCTTCCAGAGGAGCTACGAACACTAACGGAGATCATGGAACTCCGCAAAAAACTGAAAACTTATCTGTTCACTAAACACTATAACATAGAAAACCAATCACCTACCTTAGACAAAGGCTAAAAGAGTATCTGTCTGCCTTAAACAAAATCTCTACAACCCACTCACATAGCACACATCCCTGAGGATCCCACACCTTTTTGTATATAGTTTATGCTGTTCTTTTGTCTTCTCACTTCCATGTATATTTACAAATATACATTTGTATATAGTTTGTGCTGTTCTGTATTATTTCACATTGTTTAGACTATTATATAATGTTACCCTGTACATATGTTCTGCTATATTATGACGTTCTCTGTAAAACAAACCTGTTTTGTTAATTGTTGTTCATTGTGAACCGCAACTGAACTTTGGAAGTTGCGGTATATAAATATGCATAAAAATAAATAAATAAATCATTTGCAAGGAAAGTGAGGATAAAGAAAGTTTACCAGATTTCTACATTACTATACTCCAGTGCCAACTGCCAGGAAGTAATATAAACCCTGCTCATTTAGAACCCATACTTAACTAAATAAAATCGAAACCCTACTATATCACCACCATATAATTCATAGAAACAAAGGTGTATAGTGACCAGCATGAAAAGAAAACTATCCTGATCCCTTTAATTAAACCAGACAGGGTTCCATTAATAATTTACTTTTTGTCGGATTGCCTGGCATAAGGGTGAAAATTCACTCTCAAAAAGCAGGCCCTCCATTTTTAATAAAGTGTTAAAAATGACCTTTAGGTCCACATGCGTAAGGTTATAGGCTCCGCAGAACCAACCGTCACACCTTCAGTGTATTATTAATTGCTTATCAAAGCAAAAGCTAAAGTCATTCTCAGTGTGCCTGAACACATCGTGATCCATCCATTTATAAAGCTCGTATACCCATCTGGCTAAAAGACAGGGCCTTAGATCATCGAGTATGCAGTCCATCTCCATGGGGATCACAACCCCAAAGTAATTGCAATATCTGATTTCCCGGTTTTTCTGCCAAACTGCTCTACGGCTAGCGTTAATCCATCTTGAATCGTTGGGTACCGCGACACAAAGATTGTGCATTTAGAACCTATAGCAAACCCGTCGTATCATAATAGTATTACCAGGACTCATAAAGCACCAAACCCTACCTATCAAAAGGCAACATTGCAAATATTAAACCAATACATCTCAGAGAATACCAATACATTTCCTGCTGGGGAAAGAGAATAAGTGGGACTATCACATAGAAACTACATGAACAGAATACCTCAGCTCAGATACACATGCAGAACACAGACCATCACCAAACAAATAACAAGGGATCACAATTTAGAAATAGGAAGACAATAATTAAACTGAGAACCCCAAAAGCCAAACTTGGAATGTAAAACAACACTGAAGAAATAAAACTATAAATTAATTTCCTCTTGTACTAAACAAAATGCAGATGTTAGCGATGCACATTTCGAAGAGCTGACATATTCCAGTTAATAAATTCAAAATAAAACAGTATTTTTCTACCTTTTTGTTTCTGGGAATTTTATTATTCCTTCGCAACTGCCCCAGTCACTTTCTTCTGCTTTCTTTATGTCTTCTGCTAACTCTCCATTGTCTGTTGTCCATTTATCCTTTCTTCTCTCTTCTAGTTTTTTCCATTCTCTTTCTGTATCTGCTCCCAACATACTGATCTTTCCCCTTTTGCTCTTTCCTCCATTTCTTTCTATGTTCCTTTTTCATCCACTCAAATTTCACCCCTTCATCCTCAATCCCCACTTATCCTTCCAATTCCCAAATCGTAGATTTTTCTTTCCACCCACACAAAATATCTTTTCCCCTCTCCATTCTCACTCCCCCAGCCCCATCCCCTTCTAGTCCTCTCCAAAGATCAGCTGACTTCTAGTTCCAGCCACACCCAGAATCCGCTTACTTCTAGTCCCATTCTCCCATCCTTGCCATCAGCCCATTTCCAGTCCAAGACCCCTATCAGCCCATTTCCAATTCTATTCTAGCCCACCCCCATCAGCCATTTCCAGCCTTATCCTAGCCCCTCCATCAGCCCATTTTCAGTCCTATCCTAGCCCCCCATCAGCCCTTTCTAGACCTATCTTAGTCCCCCCATCAGCCCATTTCCAGTCCAAGCCCCCCATCAGCCCATTTCCTATCCTATCCTAGCCCCCATCAGCCATTTCCAGTCCAATCTAGCCCCTTCATCAGCCCATTTACAGTCCCATCCTAGCTTCCATCAGCCCATTTCCAGTCCTAGCCTCCATCAGCCCTTGCCAGTCCTATCCTAGCCCGCCATCAACATAGTTCCAGTCCTATCATAGACCCTCCATCAGCCCATTTGCAGTCCTATCCTAGCCCTCCCCAATCAGCCCATTTCCAGTCCTAGTCCACCCATTAGTTCATTTCCTGTCCAAACCCCCCAATCAGCCCATTTCCAGTCATAGACCCCCCAATAGCCCTTTCCAGTCCTATCCTAGCCCCCCCAACAGCCCATTTTCAGTCCTAGCCCCCCATCTGCTCATTTCCAGTCCAAGCCCCAATAGCCCTTTCCAGTCCTATCCTAGCCCCATATCAGTCCATTTCCAGTCCAAGCCCCCATCAGCCCATTTCCAGTCCTATCCTAGTCCCCATAAGCACATTTCCAGTCTTAGCCACCCCATAAGCTCATTTCCAGTCCAAACCACCCAATAGCTCTTTCCAGTACTATCCTAGCCCCTCCATCAGCCCCAGTCCTAGCCCCCATCAGCCCTTTCCAGTCCTATCCTAACCCCATCACCTCATTTCCAGTCCTAGCCCCCCATCAGCTCATTTCCAGGCCATGCCCCCCATCAGCCTATTTTCAGTCCTAGACCCCCAATAGCCCTTTCCAATCCTATCCTAGCCCCCCCATCAGCCCATTCCCAGTCCAAGCCCCCATCAGTCCATTTACAGTCCTATCCTATCCCCATTAGCCTATTTCCAGTGCAAGCAACCAATCAGCCCATTTCTAGTCCTATCCTAGCCCCCCACATCAGACCATTTCCAGTCATAGACCCCCAATAGCCTCTCTAGTCCTTTCCTAGCCCCCCCCCCATCAGCCTATTTCCAGTTCGACCCCATCAGCCCATTTCCAATCCTTTCCTAGCTTCCCATCAGCCATTTCCAGCCCTATCTCAGCCCCTCCATCAGCCCATTTGCAGTCCTATCCTAGCCCCCCATCAGCCCTTTCTAGACCTATCTTAGTCCCCCATCAGCCCATTTCCAGTCCTACCTCCCCCCTCCCATCAGCCATTTCCAGTCCTATCCTAGCCCCTCCATCAGCACACTTACAGTCCTATCCTGGTCCCCCATCAGCCCATTTCCAGTCCAAGCCCCCCATCAGCCCATTTCCAATGCTATCCTAGCCCCCATCAGCCATTTCCAGTCCAATCTAGCCCCTCCAACAGCCCATTTAAAGTCCCATCCTAGCCCCCATCAGCCCATTTCCAGTCCTAGCCCCCATCAGCCCTTGCCAGTCCTATCCTAGCCCACCATCAATACATTTCCAGTCCTATCATAGACCCTCCATCAACCCATTTGCAGTCCTATCCTAGCCCTCCCCCATCAGCCCATTTCCAGTCCTAGCCCACCCATTAGTTCATTTCCTGTCCAAACCCCCAATCAGCCCATTTCCAGTTATAGACACCCCAACAGCCCTTTCCAGTCCTAGCCTAGCCCCCCCATCAGCCAATTTCCAGTCCTAGCCCACCCAATAGCCCTTTCCAGTTCTATCCTAGCCCCACCATCAGTCCATTTCCATTCAAAGCCCCCCATCAGCCCATTTCCAGTCCTATCCTAGCCCCCCATCAGCCCATTTCCAGTCTTAGCCCACCCATTAGCTCATTTCCTGTCCAAGCCCCTCAATCAGCCCATTTGAAGTCATAGACCCCAATAGCCCTTTCCAGTCCTATCCTAGCTCCCATAAACCCATTTCCAGTCCTAGCCCCCCCATTAGCTCATTTCCAGTCCACCCCCCAATAGCTCTTTCTAGTCCTATCCTAGCCCCTCCATCAGCCCCAGTCCTAGCCCCCATCAGTCCTTTCCAGTCCTATCCTAGCCCCCATCAGCTCATTTCCTGTCCAAGCCCCCCATCAGCCCATTTCCAGTCCTAGACCCCCAATAACCCTTTCCAATCCTATCCTAGGCACCCCCCACATCATCCCATTCCCAGTCCAAGCCCCCATCAGTCCATTTGCAATCCTATCCTATCCCCCATTAGCCTATTTCCAGTGCAAGCAACCCATCAGCCCATTTCCAATTCTATCCTAACCCCCCCACATCAGCCCATTTCCAGTCATAGACCCCCAATAGCCTTTCTGGTCCTTTCCTAGCCCCCTCCATCAGCCCATTTCCAGTTCAAGACCCCAGCACATTTCCAATCCTTTCCTAGCTCCCCATCAGCCATTTCCAGTCCTATCCTAGCTCCTCCATTAGTCCATTTGCAGTCCCATCTTAGCCCCCCATCAGCCCATTTCCAGTCCTAGCCCCACACATCAGCTCTTGCCAGTTATCCTAGCCCCCCATCAGCACATTTCCAGTCCTATCCAAGCCCTTCCGCATCAGCCCATTTCCAGTCCTAGCCCCCCCCCCATCAGCCCATTTCCAGTCCTAGACGCCCAATAGCCCTTTCCAATCCTATCCTAGCTCCCCATCAGCCCATTCCCAGTCCAAGCCGCCCATCAGTCCATTTGCAGTCCTATCCTATCCTTTCCCCTATTAGCCTATTTCCAGTCCAAGCCCCTCATTAGCCCATTCAAGTCCTATCCTAGCCCCCCCAATCAGTTCATTTCCAGTCCTAGACTCCCAATAGCCCTTTCCTATCCTATCCTAGCCCCCAATCAGCCCTTTTGCAGTCCTATCTTAGTCTCCTCATCAATCCATTTCCAGTCCTAGACCCCCAATAGCCATTTCCAGTCCTATCCTAGCCCCCCTTCAGCCCATTTCCAGTCCCAGTCCCCATCAGCTCATTTTTTGTCCAATCCCCCCTATCAGCCCATTTCCAGTCCTAGACCCCCATCAGCCCATTTCCAGTCCTATCCTAGCCCCCATCAGCCCATTTTTAGTCCTAGCCCCCCCCCCCCCCCGAAGAGCCCTGCGCCAGTCTGACCGGCTTCAGAGGGAGTTGGGGAGGTCCAAGGCCCCAGCTTACCTCTGTAGAGCCACTAGACTGGAGAGCAGGGTTTTCCTTCACTGAGTCCGGCGACTGTGCTTTTGTGGAGCTTGCCCGCAGGCTGATTGCCGAGAAATAGGACATGCCCTCTAACCTCTAGCGAACCAGTGGGCTCCACGAGAACACAGCCACCAGATTTAATAAAGGAAACCCCCACTCTTCAGTCTAGTGGCTGTGCAGAGGTGAGCCAGGTGTTTGGCCCTCTCTGGCTCCCTCTGATGCCAGCCCTGCAAACGATCGGGACTCAGGAGCCAAACACCATGTGCAGTATATTGTCACAGCCTGGGCCCTGTGCGAACAACATTCCCACACAATGGACTGGCCAGCCCTGCTTGCAGTTTCATTTCATGTCCTACTTCTATAGCTTCCCTATCTTTGAAAAAGTTTTATTTGTTCATTTATACTCTGGAGAACTGGTTCTCAAACCATTCCTCGGGGCACACCCATCCAGTCAGGTTTTCAGGATATGCACAATGAATATGCATGAGATAGATTTGCATGCAATGTCTCCTTGATATGCAAATCTGTCTCCTGCATATTCGTTGTAGATACCCTGAAAACCTGTGCTCTGAGGACCGGGTTGTGATACACTATCTCAGTACACTTTGGGGTATGTTTACTAAAGTGTGCTAACAGTTAACGCTGCATTTACCGCAAGTGTGGTAATTGTGAGTATGCAAAAACAGAACTGCACTAAAAATCCCATGCTAACCGGTGAAGGCTGGGCTGATTAGAGATGTAGAGTGGGCGATGACTGTGCAATGTGATTAGCACGCGTGTCATTGGCACATGCTCATCGTCAATGTCACGGCATGGGTGCACTACTGCCACCTCAGTGGATGGAAGTAATTGCACCCATGCTACTCAAGGCAGTTACATTAGCACAGGGATGGTACTGGAGCCATTTTAATTGCACGGGGACACTCCATGCACACCCCCATTCATAGTATGGTCCAATGCCTCTCCCACGCTAAATTTTAGGGATGAACATGCAGTCAACCAACATTTTGTAGTAAATATACCCTTATATTACTACTAGTTAGCATACATATTTTATGTGCCACAATTACTTCCAGTGTAGGAAGGGATTTAGCACACCAAAAATGCCCACTAAAAAGAGCCTAAATCAGGGCCATTGCAAGAATACTGGGCACCCTAGGCAATCTTTCAGCCTTATCCCAAGATTTTGATAATTAAACTTAACAATCATGATCATCCCAAAACCGCCCCTCCCAAAACAATCCTGTAAACATGCATCACTGAACATCATGTTTTTAGCTTTTAACTGAGGTGTAGCCTAGTGGTTAGAACACTGGCTTGATAAGTAAGAGACCAGGGTTTGGTTCCCACTAGCACTCCTTGTGGCCTTGGGCAAGTCACTTAACCCTCCATTGCCTCGGAAGAAAGGCCTGGCAATCTACTTCCAGTCACACTGCCAAGAAAACTCAGGAGCTGCTGGGTCAGCATTGACTTCAAGGCACACATTGTTTATACTCTATGTGTGTGCCCTCACTCTCCTTGAAAGTAAAGTAATAAGCTGATGGCTCTTTGAATTTGTGTAGTTGTTAGGAACTCTTGTTTGAACGCTGCACTACTTTGGACGTCACGCCTTGGCATCCTGTCATAAAATTACCACTAATATTAAGGCGCCTAGATTTTTATTATTAAGATTTTATTTTCATAAAGCCTAAGCACGGTATAGTGTATACGTTTGTACATTCATTTTGTTTCTGCGGCAGTGACAGAACACTAGATCTTGCACAAGGATCCAGAGTAAATTTAAGCTTCATATCTAGGACAAGCCATTTCTAACCACATATCAAATACAGAATCTCTTGGGTACTGTATGCTAATTCAAGCTAATTATTAAAACATTAAAACTGAGGGGAAAACTGTGCTATTTTCTTAAATGCGTGGTTTTGATAATTAAATGGAAATCAGCTGTCTGGAAGGGCAGCTAGCTGCTCAATCTGTAAATAAGATCAATTAATAAAATAATATATAGCAAGTAGCCTGCATAATGCAGCCCATTTCATAAGTCCTTAAATGTTTGCCTTCCCAACCTGATTAAATAGGAGGGGGATAAATGGCAGGAGAGATTTCTCTTTTCTTTTTAATTTTCCTCATATTACAGAAGAACATTATTTAGCAATCACATCTAATTAGGTTCCCCAATAAATTGCTTGGGTGTGTTCCCCTGCCAGAGTCACGTTATCTGATGTAGTGTTTGGTTCCTTCAAGATAACTTATTTGGCTACATGTTTGCTGTAAGTACCATAATCAAATGCTCACTCCCAATCTTTTGCTTTCACATTAGGTAATTGAAATAAGATATTTACTATCGTTAAGAGCTAGAAGTTACCTATAAAAGAGGAGAGATTTTGTAAACCTCTAAATGGTTCAACCTTATTGGGCAGCAGAGACCTCTAATGGCTCTACTAAAATATTGTTTTGTGACCTTTTATGCCACCCAGTGTTTCCAGAACATAGGAGACCTCTCCTCACCAGAGAGGTAATGGTGGGAAGAGACCTTAGCTGGAGGAAAAACTGACTGGTATAAAGATCAAGCCCAAAGATAGTGTCATGTCTTTGGCTGATATAGCCACTGTACCACAGTAGCAGACATTTATTTATTTAACAGTCTTTTCTATCTCTGTCTCCACAGCCAGTACTCCATAAGGGATAAAGAGAGGTCTCTAGTTAACCAAGCCAAGGCACCAAACAACATTAGTAGTAACAAGGGCAGCTTAGGCCCGCACACTCCACATTAAGGAATGAAGGAGAAAGAGCAGGAGACGAAGGAGCGTTGAAGACTATAGGAGCAGCAGGGAGCCTCTGATTCTGGAAAATTCATTGATTTGCTTTATGTCATGTTTGGTGTTAGAATACATAGAAGCACATTCCAATATGCACTAAATGTGCCCCGCGGGATTAAAATCGGGTCTAGGGTCTGTACGTGCAGGCCGGGACCCAATTCCGATCGGCCTGCATGTACAGAGCCATGCACAGCTAACTCAGTCAGGCTCCTGAATAGAGCCGCGGTGCTATGGCATCCCATTGCCATGGCACCGCGGCTCCATTCAGGAGCCGTGATCCCCAGCCGCCAACCACTCTTTCCCTGTAGCCCATCCCCCGATCTGGCCTCCCATGGCCAGGGTCGGGCTACAAGGAACCCCCTTCACTCCACCACCTTACTTGCGCTGTCTGGGCCTGCCATCCCCCAATATCCAGGGGGATTTATTCCACCTCGGAGGTGGAATAAGTCCCCCATCTAGTCTGCTGACCCTGGACGTACAGAGCCACTCAGAATCGCCCTGTATGACTGGGGTCATGGACCGCCCATTGCCTGCCCTAACTCCATCTCCGCAACGTTCCTTCTCACCCCGTCTAAGCTTCCCCGTACAAGCTCCTTGTTCGTACAGAGGGGCGTTTGACAGGGCCGGCAGGAACGTGAATAGCAGGGTTGGATGTCCCAATGGGAAGTCCATCCCCGCTATCTGCGGGACAGAATAGATCTCTTTGTTTGAATGTATGGTATTCATTGTTGTTTTATAATCATATCTTGTTTTTAGATATTTTTGGCTTTATCATTCTTTGGTTTATTACTTTTATTATGTATTTCTTTTTAACTTGCCTAGGCTTTTAGACAGATGAGAAGTAAATTCAGATAAATAAATAAATAAATGGATAAAAGAAAAAGATACAGTGGATGTTCCCTCAAGTGAAGACAAGGAAGGTCAGGCCTAAAGGTACAAGGTCTGCAATCACATCCCAGTCCAGCATCCAGCTCTTATCAGATATTCTGGGGAAGGAGTGTGACTGTATTTGTCTATTGATTTTTGTTCTGCCTTATATTTTTGCTATTTTGTCAGTGACCTCAAGGTATTTTTTTCAGTAGACTCTTGGTTTAGGAATTCTGTCCTGGATTGAATTATTGAATTGAGTGAGGATTAGAGTGAGTAGATCTAAGGTACCAATAGGCTGGGTCCCAACCTAGAACTCTGAAATTCCCAATGAGCTAGACCTGTAACAAAGTCATCTCTCTGAAGTTGTAGCCACAGTCCACCACATAGCTGTAATTAGCCACTCTGAAGGATGGCCAGATTAGCAGGGGTTACCCATTATATCCATTATGAGCCATTAGCAGTGGCATAACAAAGGGCAGGGCGGTGGTTGCGACCTGCCCCAGGTGCTGACCAGAAGGGAGTGCCAAATCCCAGACCCATACCATGGACCCAGCGCGGCAAACCTATCTTAATGTTGTGGGTGATTTGCGATGCTGCCTTCATTCCAGGCGAGGCTGCTTTTCCCTCCCAGCCAAAGTCCTGCTCTGCGTGTCCATGAGCAATGGCTTTCCCTAAGTTCATCTGGTTAATAATTGTTTATGAACTTTTCTTCCAGAAATGGACCAAACTTCTTTTAAAACACAATTATTCTAGCAGTCTTGACAATATCTTTGACAACAAATTCAACAGTTAACTGTATGAGCGAACAATTAATTTATCCAGTTTATTTTAAATCTGCTACCACTGAAGTTTCATAGACTGTCCCCTAGTCCCCATAGTGAAAAAGATAGAAAGAAAATTGATGCCTTTGAATTATGGTGATGGCGACAAATACTATGTATAACATGGACTACCCAAAGAACAAACCAGTCTGTACTAAAGGAAATCAAACCTAAGCTTTCTTTAGAAGCTCGAATGACAAAACTTTGACTTTCACACTTTGGGCACATCATGCGAAGACAGAAATCATTAAAGAAAGATATCGTGCTTAGCAAGGTAGAAGGTCAACGCAAAAGAGGAAGGCCAGCAATGAGATGGATCGATATAATAACAGCAGCTATGAATGCCACTCTGTCAACAATAAAACGCCTGACTGAAGACCAAACACAGTTTAGAACAACTATCTAGAGGGTAGCCATGAGTCGACACCAGTGAAGTTTCATAGACTGTTCCCTAGTCCTCATACTATTAAAAAGGTAAACCATTCCCTGTTTATCTGTTACAACAAACTTATTTTATACATTTCTATCACATCCCCTCTCAGTTGTCACTTGTTCAAGCTGAAAAGCTTTAACCTGTTTGTTTTGTACCGTTTCTAGTTCCATTATCTCTTTTTTAGATGGAATAACTAAATTTTCACACAATATTTATTTGTATTTCTCTGGAGCCCAATCAAATATGCCCTGTGCAACTTATTACCATGATTAACATAAAATCAGAATAAACAACCTAAAGCAACAAACTTCATAATACAAATACATAATCTGACAAAACACTACAACATAGTCAAGGTGTGGTCACACCATAGATCATAACAAGCTTTGTTTTCCTATGCTTTCCAACTGATTCATAATCATTTATTTGCTTTTTGGACCGCTGTCATACACTGGACTGTGGGTTTCAATATATTATCCATAAGGATTCAAAGATTTTATTCATGGGTTGTTGCTGTTGTTTGTCGACTCATGGTGACCCTCTGGATAGTTGACCTAAACTGTGTTCAGTCGTCAGTCAGGCAGCTCATTGTTGATAGAGTGGCATCCATAGCTGCTGTTATTGTATTGATCCATCTCATTGCCAGCCTTCCTCTTTTGCGTTGACCTTCTACCATGCCAAGCATTATGTCTTTCTCTAACAATCTTTCTCTTCATATGATGTGTCCATTTTATGAAAGTCAAAGTATTGTCATCTGAGCTTCTATTCATGGGTAGTGACTTCTAATATGGAATCCACCATTGTGCACCTATATGTGGGATTATTTTTCCCTGTATAGATCATTTTGAACTTGTCCACATTAAATGTATCTGCTGTTTAGATGGATGAGTCCCCCTGTCCTTTTGCAGATCGTCATGGTCTGCTTGCGTTTTAATCATTTGAATGATTTTGTGTTATCATTTGATCACTTATTGCTTCCTTTTCTATATCTTTAATGAACAAGTTGATCAGCATAGATCTTAGGACAGATTCCTGCGGTATTCCAGTATTTACCTCTCTCCAATGGGAAAATTGAACTTTTAGTCCTACAATTTGTTTCCTATGTTTTAACCAGTTACCAATCTACAATAATACATCTCCTTCTTTTCCATAAGGAATCTTTCATGAAGGGCTTTATCAAATGCCTTCTGAAATTCAAGTACCTTATGATATTAACTGGTTCACATTTATCCATAGGTTTTTCATACCTTCAAGAATTATACTAGATACCTATAAGTATGAATATGCACAGACAAAAAATGTATCATTCATTTTTGGAATTTCCATAAAATATCCTTATTTTTGTTTGACACATTCAGTTTAATAAACATGTTTAATGAGCATTAAAACTTTTTAATGCATGCACATCAAAAGTATACACTTAAATTTGTAGGTTAATATGTGTTATAATGTACATTTTAGAAAAGGCATGCAGATTAGATTAGAGATGTTAAGGTCGCGGCGTTCACAATTCCAGCAGTATTTTAAAAAAGGTTGTGCTAAACCTGGAGCCCTTTCTAAAATCGAATAAGAAACTGAAAGCATGCTTGTGTATATGAATATGCCAACACATGGATCTAGAGGAGCCATTTTGCAAATCCACATGTAGAAACAATCAACATGGTAAACATGGCTATCATACACCTGTAAACACCAGATTTCTACTCCCTAACCATGCCCCTGACAAGCCCCTTGCAAGCTCTGCATAGTAAGGACATCCACATGTAAGCCATTTACACCAGGGCTTGGCATATTCCAGGTGCCATGTTGCCATGGTGACTAGAAATTTTCTTCTGGCACTTGGGATTTTCATGCCCCTATAAACAAAAAAAAATGGTTTTCTCTTGCAGCCACTACAAGTGCAGGAGCTTCTTCCTTTCTGCACATAGTGCAGGAAGGAAGAATTTTCTGCTCCAGCAACTTTGGAGCATTGGCCTTCTTTTTAAATGGAGGAAGAAGTCAAGCAGGAGTAATTATCAGTAGTGCTACAGGGAGAAGGCAGAGGGAAAAGCTGAGAAGACTGACTGGATGACTTACCGGGGCAGGGGCTAAGGGGCTGATTAGCTGGCAGGAGTAGGAGCTGGGGGTGTTGACTGGCTTGTTGGGGTGGAGAGAAGTTAGGGGACACTGGCAAGCTGGAAAGGTTGGCAACTGGCTTTCAGGACTGCGGAAGAGGCTGAGGGCTTACTTGTTTGCTGGGTGATGAGGGTTCGTTAGGATTGGCTGACTAGATTCTTGGGTGATGGGGACTGGCTGGGAGAGGGGTGGGTCACTGACTTGCTGGGTAGTGAGGGCCAGCTGGGGTTGTGGCTGGAGAAGGCCAGTTTTAAAGGAGAAGGGAGACTGGATGATGAGTGAGTATTAAGAGGAAAAGGTGTGCGTGAGGTTCGATGACATAGGTGTATGGAGGGGAGAGACAGCAAGAGTAGGTGATAAGAGGGTTTGGGAGGGGAGGTGTTGGCTGAGTATTTTTGTCAATGGCCTGTACATTAAAGGCGGATTTACTCTAAGCTTTCTTTTCCCTTGGTCATGGAATGGGAAAACAGCCTTGGTAAAATCAGACTCCTAAGGAACTGCAGTAGACCTCTGTAGAAATTTTAACCCTCCTATTTCCCCCTATCTAAAAGTTCAGAGGAGACTAGGGGGAAGAGGGCTCAGCCGTTGACTCTTATTTTTCTTGGCTATCTCCAAAATCTAAAGAAAATGTGTCAAAGCGTGATTTATACTTGGATGACATTTCCACCTGTAAATGTCTGGTTTTGCATGTGCAAATTATGAATAAAAAGAACCCCCTGAATCAATTTTGCATACGCTAAATTTTCTAGATTATGCTAGTGACCTGAAGCAGGCTGACAAATGCACATCCCTCTAGAATAATCATCTTTTACTAAATCCATGCTCTCTCTTTCTCATTTCATTAAAAAAAAACATTTCTACCAGTAAAATAATGTTTTGCATGCAGAAATCACCTTTTCTAAAATTAGCCTGAGTATATGCACATAAACTTATGCACACATACCCTTTATAACATTCCGCTTTCTCTCCACTATGAGGTCTCCAGCATTTTATGTCCTTAACCACCTCCATACAAAAGTAAGTTGACGGTGGGCGCCAGAGGGAGCGTATGTAAACAGCCCTGTGGTGCCATAGCTCCAGAGCTGTTTGAAGCCATTGCTGCCACTTCAGAGCCCGGAGAGGAATGGCAATGGCGGCAACGGGAGATGGAGAGGGGGAGGGGGCACAAGGGATGAGATTCAACTGGGGCAACTCATCTTCTTGCAACAGCCCTGGCTAAACTATGACTTCTGATTGGCTGAGGATTTCTACTTATCATCTGTGACTCATAGATGCCATGCTTGTCAACTGGATTTATAATGCATAAACACTTTCCTAGAATGTTTTCTTCTTATTGTTTAACATAAGGCTCTGTTAGTAGAGCTACTAAATTTAGATCTGATTATCTCTGGCTCTGACACTCACCATCACCTAGATGGCAAATGGAAAGATTAGCATAGTTATAGTACTCACAAAGACAAAGAGGTGCCTGTACTCATCGGCAGGGCTCTTTCATTAATAAATGAGGGCCATGGGACAACTTTAGCAGGCAATGAAAAAGGCACCAGTACTCTGTACCATCGTGTACCCCTGCAAAAAAAAAGTCCTGGTTATTCATAATTCACTTCAAGTCAGCACTAACCTTGTATTCCTGTCCGAACGAGATAATCTAATAATGCTAAGAAATAAAATAAGCAGGCTTATTACATATCCCTTTCATTATTTTTTATGACATGTCTTTTGTTACTTTAACTAAACGTAAAACTTTCAACTTTGAGTGCACCTAATTAAGCTAAAATGAATTCATTTTCAATGCAGTCAGCAGGTGGTTGTCAGAATGACTATTCAAAGCCTTCTTAGAATAAAAAATATTATGGGTTGAGAAAGTACAAAGCCCCTATATGCATACTTACATAAATATGACATGTTTAGAAATATTGTCAGCTTCCTAACTTAATCCTGTTTGGTCTTCTTTGAAAGTGTTCAATGAATTGAGAAGGTTCATGAATTCTACAAAGCATGGTTTACGTTATCAGCATCGCTGAAAAATGCTACCAAGACTCTGGCCATGTATAGCAGGGGAACCATTCTATGGTGAGGGAAAGAAGTTTCTATCCAATCTGACATCAGATGGAGGAATGCTGAAGGAACCTATGGAACATACAGCTAACACAAGAGAGGAAAAGGACTAGAAGAGCACAATGAAACATCAGCATCATGGAGTATTAAAATGGGAATGAAGAAAATGAATTGCACCATTGATTCTAGTGATGGCAGTGGTGATGATAATGATTGTGGTGGTGACAGCAGTGATGTTGACTGTGAAAATAATGATGATGTTGACAAAGGATATATGGTGTTTGGTGTAAGGGTATTTCAAAGGTGTCGATTTTGCAGGCTATTCAAAACAATCTGTTACTTGATAGAGAAGTTATTCAACTGGTGAAGCGAGTACAAAGTTTGGGAGTAGAATTTAATATGACTAGTGCTTTAAAATCACAAGCGGCCTTTGAATCTCAAACTGCTTATTATAAATTGTGCCTAATAAGGCCGTTGAAGTCTTTGAACCATCACAATGTGCTGTGTACTGCGGTGCAAGTTCTAATCTTTAATATCTTGTCTTATTTTAATGCTATATATGTTGGGCTGCCTAAGAGAGTAATTGAAAAAATAGAAACCCAGGGACACAGAACAACCACTAAACTCAATAGAACCAACATGAGATTGTCTGTAGTGCAAGCAAAATAAATTCGTACAACACTGGATCTGAAGGAGAAATGCTAATATCGCTTGAAAAGAGTTCACAAAGAAGTTTTGGAAAAAGGAGGGTAGGGTGCAGCCAACGTTAATAATAATGAGGGAGGGATGCTGATTTATAGGTTGCAGGGGAATGCTAGAAACCCTAGCACTGGCCCCGATCATCTGAGTGTGTTGATGAGGTAATAGCCTCCTATAACACTTTCCTCTGCTCTGAATGCTCTTGCTTTACCCATGCCACATCCTATGAGGTATACTGTACCTCAGCCCTGGCTGTCTTCAACTACCCACTATCCACATTCCTGTGCCCACTCAGCTGAGTGCATTTGGCTCAAATCCCGCATCCTTGCTGAATTTCTACATTTCAAATTCATGTTTGCCTCTTTCTAGTCAGCCATAGCACTCGCCAAGCAGAACTACTATGTCCACCTGATTAACTCTTGCCACTGACCTGCACCATCTCTTTACAACTCTCAACTCTCTCCTCAAGGTGCCTCTGCCTCCACCCCCTCCTTCAATCCCTGCCCAAATTTTGACCGACTATTTCCATGACAACATCCACAAGATTACACTCCAATTCCTCACGAGATCAGCTCCATCCCCTCTTTCCCTCTGTTCACTCCCAACTCTCCCCCTCATCTTCTGCCACCCTCCTTTTCCTTTTCTAAGATCTCTGACGAGAAAAACACACTTCTTTTTTCCTCCTCCAAACTCACTATGTGCTCCTCTGTTCCCACCTATCTCCTCCACTCCATCTCCTCCACTGTCATCCCTTCCAACAACTGTTGTAGTTGTTGTTATGGAAGGACAGACTAGATAGGCCATGTGGTCTTTTTCTGTCATCATATTTCTATGTTTCTATACACAGAGGATCTCTAAAGGTAAAAAGTGGACTGTTGTAGTTGTTGTTATGGAAGGACAGACTAGATAGGCCATGTGGTCTTTTTCTGTCATCATGTTTCTATGTTTCTATCTCTCATATTCTCAACTTATCGCTCTCCACTGCTACTGTTCCTGCAGCCTTTAAGTATACTGTGGTCACACCACCCCTCAAGAAACCTTTACTAGACCCTTCCTGTCCTTCTAATTATTAACCCATCTCCCTCCTCCCCTTCATTTCTAAACTACTTGAACATGCTGTTCGCTGCCATTGCCTTGACTTTCTCTCCTCTCAAGCCCTTCTGGATCTACTGCAATCTGGCTTTCATCCTTTACATTCTACTGAAACAGCCCTTACCAAAGTCTCCAGTGACCTGCTCCTGGAAAATCTAAGGGCCTTTACTCAATCCTCATCCTTCTTGACCTTTCTGCTGCTTTTGACACTGTTGACTACCATCTTCTTCTTAACACCTTTTCTTTGCTTGGTTTTAAAGGTCTGTGCTGTCCTGGTTCTCTTATTATCTCTCCCATTGCACTTTCAGCATTTGTTCTGTTGGATCCTCCTCTACTGCTATCCCACTCTCAGTTGGTGTACCCCAAGGATCTGTCTTGGGCCCACTATTTTTCTCTCTCTATACCCAGTGTTTTGGTGCACTTATCTACTCCCATGGTTTTCAGTACACTTTTTATGCAATGGCTTTCAGATCTACCTCTCTACACTTGAAATCTCTCTGGCAATCCAGGCCCAGATCACTTCCTGCCTGATATTGTTGCCTGGATGTCTCACCACCATTTGAAATTGAACATGGCCAAAACCAAATTTCTCATTTTTCTCTCTAAACCCACCTCCCCCCTTCTTCCTTTTTCTTTCTCTGTGGATAACACCTTACTACTTCCTGCTTCCTCGGCTTGCAACCTTGGGGTCGTCTTTGACTTCTCCCTCTCCTTCCCCGCTCACATCCAACTGATAACAGCTCTCCCCAGCACGGGGATAGAGCCTCCGGCAGGGGAGCAGACACCAGCGATCTTCCGCCCTATCAGGGCGCAGCAAGAACTGTTCAAAGTTCGCGCCATCAGGCGCGCCCGCGCCTCTGCGGGCCCGCGCCTGAGGGCCTCGCCAGAGGGCCCTTTGGCGTGGCCCTTAGGCGGTGGCCCAAGTGAAGCCTAGGAACAATTGGTATAACAGCCCTCAACCTCCTAGGAACAAGGATGAATAAAACACCGCCACCATCCGGTCCTGCCTCACTAAGATCCTGAGTCCTTTAAAGCCCTGAATTCCAGCAAGCGGGGCACCGAGGAGTCAGAACACCTTTCCTAACAACCTTCCTGGAGACCAGCCACCTGGAAATCACTCGCCTGGAGACCAGCCACCAAACCTCAACCACATAACCTCAACCACAGCAAGTATACATGCTGCATATCTGTCTCAACTGACTTTTTTCTCCCAGACACTGATTGATAATACTATACAGCATAATTTTTGTTTTCTGTTTTCTATCTCCTGCTCAACCTTGTAATGTTGAATAGGCTCACCAATACCAACGGCTACACTATATAGGAAGATACTAATACTGTTGTCAGTAACATACCATAATAATTATTACATTATATTATTACTATTGCTTTCACTTATACTGTTACCAATAGTATCCATTTATCATTGTTGCATTCAATTTTACCATTGCCTGTACCATTCAATTATCACTGTTACCTCCAATTATTACTGTTGCCAGTAGGATCCATTACCTCCAATTATTACTGTTGCCAGTAGGATCCATTTATCAGTGTTGCAGTTATTGTTACTGTCGCCAGTACCATTCAAATATCATTGTTGCATCAGTTTTACTATTGCCAGTACCATTCAATTATCACTGTTGCTTTCAATTACTACTGTGGTCGGTAGCCTCACAGAAAGTACCAGAACCACCAGAAGCACAGAATTCCTCAAAGAAAGTACCTCATCCACCTCAACAAAAACCCCAATGGCTCTACCATTAAATACCCTGGCTATCTGCCTCTTCCTTCTTATAAGCTGTCTCAACGAAGCCCTTGCCTTATATCACACAGCTCACCAAATTCCAATACTTCTAAGTCATGGAAAAAGAAGGGCAGAATCTCCCTATCCCAACTCAAGAATATGGACCCCCACACGCCACTCGCACCTAATACATATAGCCCTTCAACAACCAAAGAAAAATAAACAAGAGGAACCCCCTCAACCCTCTTACTTAAACTGTGCTCTCATAAATGCACGGTCTATCCGCAAGAAATGGCCAGTCATCACTGACACAATTTCCTCTCATAATCTAGATGTCCTCATGATAACCGAAACCTGGTTATCTGACGCGGATAATGTAATCCTTAACCAACTCATACCCCCCAACTTCTCTGCCCATTCCCAACATAGAGAGAGCAAGAGAGGAGGAGGCATTCTCATACTTACCAAGAATGACCTAAATTTCCACACCGTGGACTCCACAAGCTCAAACAGCATGGACGTCTTAACTATCACAAATGAACAATGCCTCATCAATCTGATTTACAGAGCACCCTCACCCTCCACGGATGACCTACCTTACATTCTGGACCTAGCAACTAACTCACGCAAGCCCAACATTCCCAACTGGATATTAGGAGACCTCAATCTCCCAACACTACATCCCAGCCACTCCTCAGCCCTCCTTGAAGCAATCAACGAGCTGGGATACAAGCAAATTGTCGACACCCCCACGCATGAGAGAGGAAACATCCTGGACATGATCTTTGCCCCTCTTACAGCTCTTGACTCCAACAATAAACTTGACAACTCTGTAACCCCAGTACCTTGGTCAGACCATAATTTAATCACCTTCTCCATCCTCATCAATGGCAAACAGTCATCACACAGAAACAAAAACTCCATTGACTCGACAAGAGTAACATCTCGGAAATTCAAAACCTTCAACAAAGAACACATAGTTACAGAAACCCTCCCTCTCCTACATGACACCTCTCTCAATCTGGAAAATCTGATCACATCCTGGAACAGCACTATCAGTACCATTGCACTGCAACCAGTCCAGGGTAACAACCCAAAGAAAAGAAAATCTTCTTCTTGGTTCTCCCCTGACCTACGAGCCTCCCTCACACACCTAAGAAGACTGGAGAAACGATGGCGTCGCTCACACTCTTCAGAAGACCAAGCAGCCTACAAAGCACATCTATCTGTGCACAGAGAGTCAGTCATGGCCAAGATGAAACAATTCCATACCGATACGCTGAAAAGATCACTAAATAAACCACGCGATCTTTTCAACTTAGTCAAAACCTTATCTAAAGAACCTTCACCAAAACATCCTGAACCCATTCATCCCCAAGCTTTCGCCGATTTCCTGCAATCCAAGTTGCTTCAAACCAACAACATTGCAACTATCTCTTCTCAAGTCACCATATGCATATCAAACCTATCCATGTTCTCCACACCATCCAGAAAACATGTTGAGGACACCATCGCTGCTCTTAACACGACTACTGCACAAACTGACCCTTGCCCAGCCCACTGGATAAAGGAACTACGCCAAGATCTCAGCCCCATCATCACTAAAATGATGAATTTATCCTTTACAACCGGCTCCTTCCCACCAGCTCTCAAGAGAACATCCATAAGACCCCTCTTGAAAAACCATAAACTCGACCCACAAAAGGTTGAATCTTATAGACCCATAGCTAGCATACCCCTACTAGCGAAAATAATTGAAAAGGAAGCTCAAAGACAGTTACAGGACCACATTGACACCGTCTCCCCTCTGGACCACTGCCAACATGGCTTCAGAGAGTTCCACGGTGTTGAAACCCTCCTTACCACTCTCTGCAACAACATCATCACAGGCATTGATAACATCCGCCAAGGCTTTGCTCTCATCTTCTTAGACATTGCTGCGGCTTTTGACTCTGTACATCACGATCTGTTAATAGCGCGACTAAAAGAAAAAGGCATCAATAACACTGCCCTAGAGTGGTGCAAGTCATACCTCGATCAGAGATGGCAGTACGTTACCTCAGGGACCGCAACATCTACACCTTACCACCAAAAGCAAGGCGTACCGCAAGGATCATCCCTATCCTCACTCTTTTTCAATATATACATACAACCGGTTTGCAATATCATCAAGTCCTTCAAGGTTGAATGCTTGATATACGCAGATGACATCCTCCTATACATGCCTTTCTCCACAGTTCACATGGACCTTTCCCCGCTAGCTAAATGTTTTGATGCAGTATCCGAATGGCTGCAATCCCAGAACCTCCGAATTCAACATAAAAAGACCGAGGTTCTCTTCATCACCAGGGACCCACTTTTCTCCCCCCCATCCCATATAAAGGTGAAAGAAGCCGAGCTCCAATCAAAACCTTCCATTCGTTACCTTGGAGTCACTTTTGACCAACGCATGGATCTGAAACTACACATATCCAACGTAGTCAGGGCAATCTACCTCAAGATCCGGACTCTTCGACATCTTCGCCCCCTGCTTGATCTTGATGACTTCCGAACTATATTTCAAGCCTTAACCTTACCACACCTTGACTATGCCAATGCCATTCTTCAAGGCCTCCCACACTCCACATTAAACCCTCTGCAACTCGCCATGAACACCGCTGCTAGAGTCCTCTACGGAGCATCAAGAAGGGACCATGTAACACCCATCCTAGAGCAACTCCACTGGCTCCCCATACATGGCAGAATATTGTTCAAAACATTATTACTAACCTTTAAGGCCACTAAAAGCATCACCTCCTCCTCTCTAATAGACCTCATTCAGGCCGCTCCACCCAACAGATCCAGGAGAACGATATCAACAAATATTCTAATCATCCCTAAAGCAGCGACAAAATGCCTATCAGTGACATCCAACAGGGCTTTCAGATTCTATGCCCCTAAATGCTGGAATGCTCTACCCCCAGAAATTCGTGCTATCACTGATCTATCCCTTTTTAGAAAGGCACTCAAATCCCACCTCTTCCCCATTATTACTTAACCAACTAGCCAATCTTGATCACTACCCAAACTAAGAACAAATCCTGTCATGTATACTTGTAAATACTTTTGTAAATAGTTGCAGTAATGACTTCCCATGTTTTATCCAAGTTCTCTGACCTTGTTCTCTGTAAAACCAAACAGTTTGTTCATTATGGTATGTTGTTATATTGTAAACCGCGCTGATGCTGAATAGAGCGGTATATAAGAGCCTGTAATAAATAAATAATAATAAATAAATAACTAAAACCTGTCGTTTCTTTCTCTATAACATCAACAAAATTTGTCCCTTCTTTTATGAACACACTACTAAGACACTTATCCACTCTTTAGTCACCTCCCGTCTAGACTATTGCAATTTCCTCCTTGCTGGTCTCTCTCTGAATCATCTCTCTCCCCTTCAATCTGTTCAAAACACAGTTGCGTGGCTAATCTTCCATCAACCTCGATATACTCATATTACCCCTCTACTCAAATCGCTTCACTGGCTCCCTATCCGTTTCCATATCCAATTCAAACTTCTCCTACTGACTTATAAGTGCACTCATTCTACTGCTCTGTACTACCTTTCCTCTCTTATCTAACCCTACACCTCTCCTCGAGAACTCTGCTCTTCTGGCAGATCACTTCTGTCTATGCTCTTCTCTTCCACTGCCAAACTTTGACCTTTTCACCTTGCTGCCTGGAACAAACTGCCTGAATCTGCACATCAGACTTCATCTATGGCCCTTTTCAAATCCAGACTGAAAACTTAGCTCTTTGAAGCTGCTTTTGGATCCTGATCTGCTTAGTCTCCTATGTATTTTCTTACTATACCCTATAGGGTAAATTGTGATCCCTGAATAGCAAGGATGTATGTCCGCTTGGACATTCAACCCCCGCTATTCACTGAGACCATATTCTGATCTGTCGGCTCCCCACATGTACAGAGGCTATGTGCGGGGAGCATTGGATGGGGGTGGGAGGGTGTGAGCTGGAGGAGGAGAGAAGGCAAAGCGGGGGTGGGCCATGTTGGCCCTCTGTACGTCCGGTGACCCCAATTTGTACGCCCAGTTTATTTCACATCAAAAGTGAAATAAGTGCAGGACACCTGTGCAATCAGAGCATGCTGCCCCCCCCCCCCAACACAATGGGGCTGCTGCGGGAAATTCCCTGCCGCCCGATCCTGGCCCTGGCTGCCCCCATCAAGGGTTAGGCAGAAAAGGTATGTTTATGCGAGAGCCATTTGGGTTCTCAGACTGGACATGCCGGTGCCATGGCAACGGGACGCTATGGCACTGGTACACCAGCCGCAGCCTTGAGCAGTAGGGATGGGTAGGCACTTGGACATATCCCTACTCAGAATTCTGTGCACACTGGGCCATCCAATTGCCCTGATTCTGCAATCACGGGAACGTATAGCTCCCGCAGATGCAGAATCGGGTTCAAATCGTTGCCATACATTTTCTGCACATCCAGACAGCCCGGAGTGCAGACATCTGAATCGGCCTCTATGTGTATTCTTGTCCTCAGCTGTTGTATTGTCTGCCTTAACTAGATTATACCTAGATTGGACGTAATAAGGAATTGGACTGGATCAGTGTTATTTGACATGTTATTATAACATAATCATTGGTTTTCAAATTTCATGATGTCATTGTTTGTGATTGGTTAGTTTTCAACATTTATTTCTGGAATCTTCACAGTGGCATCAGACAGTTAATGAGCATGCGCCGGCATCTCTGGGAGACTTGAATTTTCTTCCTTCTTGGAAACTTCATTGAGTGGGAAATGGTAGCAATGTAACTTCAAAACCAAAATAAAATTATCATAGCATCCAATTCTTTAAATGTTTTTAGTCCAAGTGGCACAGGTAGAGCACTTCAAACTGGTAATACAATAGCACACCAACTCTGCCTCATAAGCTCAACCAAAGAGCTTTCATGCTGTGCCATTCTGTTTTGCTGATATATGCTGTTACCAAAAACCCAAGGACCACAATATAAGAAACTAACTTCCACTCTGTGTAATCTTGACCACAGTTCCTCTCATAGCCCCCCAGACTCAGGGTCCTGCTTTGGGTATGTCGTTTGTTCCCACCATTCCGTACAGACCATTTGAAGTGCAGGTAGCCTTTCTGCTGGTTAGTAATCTGTCATTGCAGTGCTTCTCTCCCAATCCCTTAGAGATATTGTTGGTTAGCTCAAAGCCTAAATGGATGCCTATTGGTCCAATAGACCCATTGAGCATGACCTATCAGAAATTGTTCTTACGTGATTTAGAGGGGATTGAGCGTACACTGCGGTATTCCTATAGGAATTTGTCTCAGGAACAGTATATGGCTTTAATAGAATTTTTAAAAAATCATGATATTGTTATATGACGAGTAGATAAAGGGGGTGCTATAATAGTGCAGTCGAAGGAACAATATGATTCAGAAATTTTATCTCAACTGGAGGATCCACATTATTACCGATGCTTTGATTATTTATTTGTTTTTTTTCCAAAAATTTTATATATATTAAAGTTTAGATATATACATCCAAGAATTCCATGAATGCAAAGATGAAGGAGACACTAAAGAAAACAATAAAGACAACCTAAAATTAAAGTAATATACATACATCCATATCATAATTAGCCCACAATCTAAAGGAGGGGAATAAAGGAAACATAAACCAGATAGGAGGCCGGAACATATAACTCCCAGCCTCCAACTTCCAAAAGCAAAAGAAATAAGGCAGGCCAGAGCAACCTGTACAGATACTTCTTACCTAGCGGTCAAGAACTCCAAACGTTGATTGGGTTCAAAGAACATATAAACCTTATCTTTAAAGGAAACACAACATTTAACAGGACACTAACTGGAAGATAGCACCAAGGGCCAAGACCCTAGGTCGAAGGCCCATAAACTCATTCCTCCTCAACTGAGAACCCCGGGACAAATCAGGAAATAACCTAACCTGAGAACCCAGAAATAACTGAAATTCTTAAAATATGAATGAAAAATGAAAGCTTTATCTGACTCCAAAGCCAGAGTTATGAGCAGGGTAGATCTCCCTGTAATTACCTCAAGGAAGTTTTCTAAAAACCCCGTTAAGTCCCCACCCCCCAATGAAAACAGCTCCAGGAACAGCACTGAGATCCCTGCCCCCAAAGACAGATACTGAATCCGAGTTACAGGAGGAAAATGTTCCACCGGGAGTTTCAAAACCGCCCCAAAATATTTCCTCAACATCTCTCTGGAGATCTGGGAAAATTAAAAAACCTGATGTTACAACACCGAACTTGATTTTCCAAATATTCCATCTTCCTCAAAGTCACAGATCCCGGACCCCGGAACTGTCCCAATTCCTGTTCCAATGTGAGGATTTTCCCCGTCTGTTGCTCCTGGATATTGGAAATCTCAGAATAAACATTCTTAATCCCCAATACATCAATACTCACTGAACTCATACAAGAACTTAGAGAAGAGTTCACTCTTGCAATTGCTTCCCAAAGTGCATCCAAATTAACTACCACTGGTTTCACCAAGGACTTCACTCCAGAAGATAGCACAGCTCCAAACTGCCCCGAGACCACGTCCTCAGCAGCAGTCTGCATCACACTCACAATGCTGCACTGTACTCCAAGATCCGGAGATGCTGACCCCGTCAGTTGACAGCCCTCTTCACCCCCCTTCACCGGCGTGCTCGTTGCCAGGCTGGAGGGGAGCACAACTCCAACTGGCAAATCACTTCTGGGACATGGTGGGGAGGGGGGGTCCGCAGCTCTGGCGAAAGCTGTATGCCCGAAGCGCCTGGAGATGACAGATGCATTGCTGGCGCCTCTGTAGACGCTGCTCCAACACTGCTGGAAAATCCGCACACAGCCAGAGTCCTCTGCCCAGATGAACTCAGCGCTGAAGGACCCGAGGGTAGGTCGAACTGCTTGAGCTTCCTGCGACCCATAGCATCGGTCACAGAAACACCTCCGGACTGCAGACGTTAGACTAGGAGCGGCTCATTTGGTGTTCCTCCCTGCCACCATCTTGAATTCCCCCTGATGGTAAGATTCTGACCCTTCAAAGGATTTATTGGTAAGGGTTAAGGAAGTAATCATGCGTGGATATTTGAGTCATTACATTACTCAGAAAGAGTTGCAATTTCTGATTAATACTAATCCATGAATTCCCATTGTTTATATAGTTCTGAAAATTCATAAGAATTGTGAAAATCCTCCAGGCCACCCTATAGTAGCCAAGCAATAGTTCTATCTTGGAACCGATATCCATTTTTGTGGATAAACTCCTGAAGCCCCAGACTAAGAAAATTCCACCTTTTCTGAAGAACACAATTCATGTATTACGTTTATTATCTGATATGGTTCTTCCACCTGGGGAATTATGGTTGGTTTCCTTTGATGTAAAATCACTATATATGAATATTGACCAGGTGGAAGCGCTGACGGTGATTGCAGAGTTAGATTGGGGAATTACCATGCCAGACCGACTTCCTAAATCATAAATTTCAGAACTTTTGGAGTTAGTATTAACCAATGACTTCTTTTGCTTCAATAGTGCATTTTATCATCAGCAGTATGGAGTGGCCATGGGGGCCATGGTAGCACCAACTGTGGCCAATTTATATATGGCTCACTTTGAGGCAACGTTTTTATATTCCTCTTTTTGGATGTCCCAGATTTTGCTTTGGAGGAGATATCTGGATGACATTTTGTGTTTTTGGAGTGGGGATTTTTCGACATTGCAGCAATTTACTGAATGGCTGAATACTCTAAAGGTGAATATTCAATTTGAGAGGACATATCATCTAACTCAGTTTTTCGTGATAATGATCACATTCATACCAGGTTGTATCAGAAGCCCGTGGCACGGAATAATCTTCTCCATTACTCCAGTCATCACCCTAGGAAGCTAAAAAATGGTTTACCAATCAGCCAGTTCCTGCACTTATGTTGCATTTGTTCTGAGCAGACTGATTATATACATGAATCTAAATGTTTATTTATAAAATATCAGGAATGTAGTAATAAAAAGTGCTATTTTGCATGGGCTGTATGCCCAACCGGACCTGTTGCTGATGGAAAAGGCACCTGACTCCAAGTTATTATCTGAACCTCTGGTTTGTTCATTACCTTTTTCAGTTGGTACTACCCATATAGCATCGATTGTGTATCAGCGCTGGGCTATTCATATTTACCTGATTGTTTTAAGGAACCCCCGATCGTGACATTTAAACGGGGGAGGAATATTGCCAATTTTGTCAGCCCTTCTGTTACCTGGCCTATGGTGGTGGACGATGATAGTCCAGTTGCCCATATTGCATGTGGAGGTTGTTCTTTTTGTAATTCCACCACTGAGAGGCTGTATGGCAAGTTCCAGGGTCTCAAAAAAATTCTAGATCCAATGGACATACTAATTGTGACACCAAGTATGTGGTGTATTACCTTTTATGCTCCTGTTTGAAGCTATATGTTGGCTGTACACACCGTTCTATGAAAGCACACTTGTATGAACATAAATCAAGATTGAATACCAGAACCATGACTGCCCCTATAGTGGAACATTGTATACATTATGAGCATATCTTCGTGGATCTTCGCTGGCGTGTTCTGCAACATTACCTACTACTACAACTAAGCATTTATAAAGTGTTGCCAGGCGCACGCAGCGCTGTACAATGAAAACACAAAAAGACAGTCCCTGCTCAAAAGAGCTTACAATCTAAAAAGACAAAGCAAGAAAAGGAGTAGTAAAAAGAAAAGAACAAGGACAAAGAGACAAGAGCAGGAGAGACAGGACAAAGGAAAGAGGTAAGAACAAGTGTAAGAGGAAGAAAGAAAGGTGAAATAAAAGAGGGGAAGGAAGGAGAACAGCAAAATCAAGACCCAAAGGCAGAGATGAAAAGATGAACTTTTAACTTGAGTTTGAAGAGGGGCAAAGAAGATGCCTGACGTATAGACAAAGGAAGTTTATTCGAAGCTTAGGGAGCAGCAAGGTGAAAAGAGCAGAATCTGGAGTTGGCAATAGAGGAGAAGGGCATAGCAAAAAGCAACTGGGAAGAAGAACAGAGTACACGAGGGGGGAAATAGGGGGAAATGAGAGAAGAAAGATACTGAGGAGCCACAGAGTGAATGCACTTATAGGTCAGAAGGAGAAGCTTAAAGTGAATACAGAAACGGATAGGGAGCCAGTGAAGAGATCTGAGGAGAGGAGTGATGTGGGCAAAACGAGGCTGACGGAAAATCAAATGGGCAGCAGAGTGCTCAATAGACTGAAGAGGGAAGAGATGAGACTGAGGAAGACCAGCAAGAAGGAGGTTACAATAATCAAGGCGAGTAGTATAATGGGTACACTACTTGTCAAACTGATTGACAGGTGAGATAAGGATGGCGCGAGCCAATCAGCGTTCACCTCCGGTGTATGTCCCGCCTTAGGCCATGCCCCCTCCTATAGAAGTGAATGGTGAGTTAGCCCCGCCCACTCCCACCCCCAAAATGTTGACAGGTACCAATCAGCGCCCACGTCCGGTGTATGTCCCGCCTTAGGCCATGCCCCCTCCCATAGAAGTGAATGGTGAGTTAGCCCGGCCCATCCCCGCCCAGCCCGCCCCCAAAATGTTGACAGGTACCAATCAGCGCCCACTTCCGGTGTATGTCCCGTCTTAGGCCACGCCCCCTCCCATATAAGTGAATGGTGAGTTAGCCCCGCCCAGTCCTGCCCCCAGGCGTGGCCACTGCCCCCCACTTAACACACCCCTGCCCCCACCCCAAGGATGACATCATCCAATCAGTGTACACTTCTGGGGGTGTATCACACCCACGCCACACCCCACAATATGGCATTAGCCAATCAGCACCCACTTCCGGGTTTGTGCTACGCCCACAGACTCCCACCCTCCTCCACGCCCCCTGCCTACATCATCGGAAATGACATCACCGGAAACAGGGCGTCATCAGAAGAGGGACTGTCCCTTTTTTGCTGACATCAGCGGAAACAGTATGGCTGACTCCGGAAATGTGTTTTTGCTTCTGCTTAATACTGAAAAACAAAAATGCTTTTCTCTCTCTCTCTCCCACACAGACTCAGTTGTTTTTTCTCACACAAAAACTGATTCCTAGCACAGAAAGACAGGCAAGCTAGAATCTTTTTTCTTTCCAAATGCAATTAGCACATCTTTGTTAGAGGGATCACCATCTCACCCTCAACCACGCCCCTGCCTACATCATCGGAAATGGACTGTCCCTTTTTGCTGACATCAGCGGGGAGCAGTGTGACTGACTCCGGAAATGTGTTTTTTGCTTCTGGTTAATGTTTACACCTGCAAAAAAGCAGGAACCCTGGAAAAATAAAATGCTTTTCTCTCTCCCACTGCCCCAGTTCTTATTTCTCACAAAAGATTCACAGCACAGAGAGACACAATTTTCTTTACAAATGCAATTGTTAGAGAAACCAGTGCTGTCCATGTGATAGAATTTTACTTTTAAGACTTCACTGTTAGAAGTATTCTGACAGACCTGTAGAGTTCAGACTGAAATACAGAGAGACCTGAGTTCAAATCCCCCTAATACAGCTATTTTTTTTTTGAGAGAGCTGAGTTCAAATCCAAATACTAATACAGCTATTTTTTAGTGGCTTTGAAAAAAACAATACAGAGAGAAAAGCCTGGACATGTCTCTCTAGGGTGTGGTAACACGTGATTGGTTGAAACAAGAGGTCTGTTCTGAGCATGCTCCTGGTGTAAGGCTTTGTGTAAGGGGAACATTTTAACACAGAGTTTCAGAAAGGAAAAAATGGCTCTTTTTGGAACACCAAGCAAACTAGGATCAGCAGAGGTAAGAGAATGACTGACTCCGGAAATGTGTTTTACAAATGTTAAACCTCAATTAACACATCTTTTGTTAGAGAAACCGGGGCTGTCCATGTGATAGAATTTTGCTTTTAAGACCTCAAGGTTAGAAAAATATTCTGGCAAACACACAAACACAGTGTAAGTTCAGACTGAAATTCAGAGAGAGAGAGACCTGAGTTCAAATGTTTGTGCTTTCTCTGTACATATCAAAGGGGGGCATTTGATGTCATAGCCAGTCAAAGGGACTACACAAAACCTGATGAAATAAACACATTGAAATCTGCTATACAAACAACGGTGGACTGTATTATCAAGAAATGCTGGCAGGGCGTTATGCATAGAGACTGTACAGCGTGTGTAATACATGCTCCAGGGCAAAGACATCATGATTGTGTGACACAAGAAAATACAGCAGAAAATCCCAAAAACTTGTAACAGGTTGGGTCTAGGACCTATTTTAAATGTTGCCATGATTGCGGGTCATAAAATGAAAGCAACTGTCCTAGTTTATGAAAATTTGAATTTTTTGTTTGAACTCGTCAGAGATTTTAACACCAGTAGAAATCCAGGACAACTGCTCAATATTTTGCTTAATTCTGTGGCAGACGGCGAAATAGAAATAGTGGAAGGCTTAATCTGTGACAGAGATTATAGATCGTTCTTTAAAAAACACCAAGTTCTGTAAAAATTGACTTTTTATGAAAATGTATGTATTTCCAGAATCTATTAGTTGAACATACAGATGAACAAAAATTATATGTATGCCTTTTATTTTTTATTTTTTTAAAACTTGTAATGCTCAAATGAATTTCACAAGATGAAAACATTTTATTTGAAATAAAATATTTTGAACCTATGTGTGGTGTGTTTTAGGAATGCTTAGTTAATTAAACCTACAATGGGGTGTCTGGAAAAAAAAATGGGGCATCTAGGTGTGTCCTAAACAATAGGCCATAAGATAAGAATGTGCAGAGCTCTGTTGTAGAAGTAAAATCCACTTAAGACGTCTGGGAAATGGGTGGGAATGTGTATTAGCCACACACACATCTATTACAATGTACTGTCTGCGAAAAAAAAAAAAGGCATTGTGAATTAGCCAAGTCGTATGATAAGATTATGAGATCCAGTACATTTCAACAGCCAGAAAAAAAATCACACAGTCTCTATAGCTTGTATCATCTGCAACTTTTTCTTCAGACATGGTGAGTAGATATGAGTCTTACTTTTTAAAAAAATATTGTTGGCTATGTAATGTTTCTGTCTCTTATGATTGTCTTTTAAAAAAATAGGAGCAGAAAAAGTATGTCCGGTGTTTTTTAATTTTTCCAGAAGCTATGCTCTTTATAATGTGTCTCACAGTGTTTCAGAGGACAGCCTCAACCTTTAATCTTTTTTTATTTTAGACCAAGAAGATGACCAGCCTAATCAACAGACGGCACCTTACAGAAAACCAAAAGACAAGCAGAATTGTGAGTATTCCGGTTTTATCCAGATCCTAAATTTTAAGGCCGCTGTAAAAGAAAAAAAGTATTAGCCCCTACGTTTTTCTTTTTCAGATCGAGAAAATGTTAGAAATCCAATGGCTATGGGAGAGAATCAACATAGTGTGAACACTATCAATATCCTTCTAAGTATAGATTGAGGGCTTATTTTACATATTGGTTTAATTAACTAAGCATTCTTTTTTTTTTTTTTTTTTTTTAAACTTTTATTTTCATTTTACAACAAGCAAAAGTAACAACACACCAAAGGAAACAAACACACACATACAATAAGGAAAGCAACCCCAATTACCCCCCACCCCAATGCTTCTTCTCTAAGCTGATAAGAATCATCATATAAGCGCTTACAAACAACAGTTATTGTACATCAAGCAAACAGAAGTAGTATCTATGATACCGGATGATCATGTGACAGAGATTAATACAGAATTAAACAGTCAAATGAGAGCAGTTAGCAGTTTGAACA
Organism: Ichthyophis bannanicus; assembly: GCA_033557465.1. Classification (NCBI taxonomy): domain Eukaryota; kingdom Metazoa; phylum Chordata; class Amphibia; order Gymnophiona; family Ichthyophiidae; genus Ichthyophis; species Ichthyophis bannanicus. The sequence continues at coordinate 802,037,204 of CM066035.1, read as the reverse complement.
TAGTCGTTGAGCGTCTTCCATTTAGACAAGTGGTGAGGGGTTTGAGCGGAAGAGGCTGATGCTCAGATTTACTGTAGAGACAAACATGATTCCACCATACATTGGGGCTCAGATGGGAACTATTTTCCAGTATTTCGTAATTAAGGAAATAGCAATGTCCAGCATAAAGTCTAAGAGGAAGTAAGCCGATTTAGGAAGAAAGGGGATCCCCGCAGCTAAGCGGAGTCCCACTATCTTCCAAGAGAGGGGTTCCTGAAAGTACAAAATAGATTGAATACGACCCCAGACCCGACTCCAGTAATACTGTGATGTGGGACATTCATACATAACAGGAGTTAATGAACCAACCAGCATCTATTGCTCTGGGTGGCGTTCCAATTGGCTAACCTGTCAGGAGTATATGTCCACTTGGGATATCAGTGCTTTGGAGATAAGAAAAAAAAAGAAAAAAAAATCTATTCTAGATTGTGAGTGATGGGGGGCTGAGAAAAGGGTGAACTCTGAGTCGGAGGGGTGAAGCAGCCTCCATATATCTACTAACGCAAGATCTTTCATCAGAGCGGAAAGGGTATCAAGACTCTTGGGTGGACCACTCGTTCTAGTCGGTAGTCTATCTATCAAAGGATCAAATACTTGGTGGAAATCGCCGCCAAGTATTAATGGAGTATTGGCAGAGGCCAATGCCAACTGCGCAATACGTGCATAGAAAGCAGGGTTATCCACATTCGGAGCATAAATACAAATACACGTGAACTCACTATCGCCACCCTTAAGGTGTGCACGGGCCCAGCTACCCTCCTTACCAGAACTAGTATCCCTCACAGCGGCTTGCGAAGACTTCGTAACCAAGATGGCTACCCCGCACCGCTTGGAAACGGCGGGAGAGGAGACAGCCACCATGTGAGGCTTAGCATTAAATTTCGGTGATTCAACGGAGTTGAAATGGGTTTCATGAAGAAACACTAAATCAGCACGGTCATGATTAAGATAGCTAAGGATTGTCTTTCTTTTGAGTGGACTATTGATGCCTTTTACGTTCAGTGAGAAGAACTTACATAAGGCCATTCAAAAGAATTAAACATTCTGAGAAAGAAACATGATAGCGCACAGAGTTGCACAATGTCCCTCATAATAACTGTATATGACTGTACACACGACATGATAGAAAATAAGCTAATGAAAAACCACAAAGCGCCCCATATAACAAAATAAGCACCGAAGTGCCTTAGAGAAGAAGCAAAACCCCAGAAATTACTGGCGACCTGATGTCTGCGGGGAGAAACCCCAGAGAAGGCCTAAATTGAAGCATATAACCTGTATAGCTGTACGTGCTCCAAATCCAACCGAGGTGCACATCATGGAGGGAAAAGGAGACCGAGAAAGGTACACACAGAAAGAAAGAAAAGTCCAGGCAGTCTCTGTTCCAGGCAGTGATCAGCGCGTCGGGCCATTCAAAATGGCGGGCAGTTCCAGCGGATTCCATCCAAGTTGTTGGATTAGCGCATCTGGTCTGCTTCTTTGGAATCTAAAAATGCTGCTAGCAGATCAGGATCTTCGAAGGTTCTAGTTTGGTTATGGAGAGTCACTCTGAGCTTCGCTGGATACAAGAGGCCAAAGCGAGCCTGTAGCTGTTGAAGTCTAGGTCGAAAAGCAAGGAGTCTCTTCCGACGGTCAACTGTGGGCTTTGCCAAGTCAGGGAAGAAGGAGACTTTATGACTTTCAAACTCCAGGTGATGATTCACCCGGGCAGCATTTAGAATTTGCTCAACTTGCTGATATCTCAGTAAGCGAAAGATGATGGGCCAGGGGGTCGTCCGATTGAGTGCCATGTTGGTAGGAGCACGATGTGCTCGGTCAATTTCCAAATCTCTGTGAAAATTTATCTTCAGCAAGGAGGGAAGAGTTTTGACCAGGAATTCTCTCATATCTCCTGCTTCCGCCCCCTCCGGTACTCCAATGAGCCTTACATTGTTGCGACGGGCTCGATTATTGCTATCCTCCAACTCTTTTTGAAGATTCTGTATCTGACGCTCAGCCTTGTCCAGTTTCACCAAGCGCACCGCGTGCGAGTCGAGGACCCCCGCCATGTTGTCCTGCCATAATGAAAGACCTTCAAGCCGGTCCTGAAGCATACCGAAATCTTCTCGCATGGCTCGGAGCGCTTCTCCGTTGGACTGTACCAGTTCCTTCACACCGCGTATTTCCTCCAAGATCTCCTGTTGCATTTCGGGGTTTTCCCGAAGTGGAACCATCTTTTGTGGGGAAGACAACTCTGTTTTGGAGCGTTTTCCGTGTGAAGAAGAGGGAGACCCAAAGTCTAAGCGCGCTGGTTTGTGGGCTGCCATCCCCCCCGAGGCACCCCGGTAAATTCGGAGCAAAATATTAAGTTTATGTAGGTATTAAGTCAGGATTCTGAGTAGGCCCCTCGGGAGCTTCAGCGCAAAGCGTCTAACCCGCTGGACATCAGGCTCCGCCCCCCATTAACTAACTAAGCATTCTTAAAATACACCACACATAGGTTCAAAATATTTTATTTCAAATAAAAATGTTTTCATCTTGCGAAATTCATTTGAGCATTACAAGTTTTAAAAAAATAAAAAATAAAAGGCATACATATAATTTTTGTTCATCTGTATGTTCAACTAATAGATTCTGGAAATATATACATTTTCATAAAAAGTCAATTTTTACAGAACTTGGTGTTTTTTTAAAGAACGATCTATAATCTCTGTCACAGATTAAGCCTTCCACTATTTCTATTTCGCCGTCTGCCACAGAATTAAGCAAAATATTGAGCAGTTGTCCTGGATTTCTACTGGTGTTAAAATCTCTGACGAGTTCAAACAAAAAATTCAAATTTTCATAAACTAGGACAGTTGCTTTCATTTTATGACCCGCAACCATGGCAACATTTAAAATAGGTCCTAGACCCAACCTGTTACAAGTTTTATGGATTTTCTGCTGTATTTTCTTGTGTCACACAATCATGATGTCTTTGCCCTGGAGCATGTATTACACACGCTGTACAGTCTCTATGCATAACGCCCTGCCAGCATTTCTTGATAATACAGTCCACCGTTGTTTGTATAGCAGATTTCAATGTGTTTATTTCAGCAGGTTTTGTGTAGTCCCTTTGACTGGCTATGACATCAAATGCCCCCCTTTGATATGTACAGAGAAAGCACAAACATTTGAACTCAGGTCTCTCTCTCTCTGAATTTCAGTCTGAACTTACACTGTGTTTGCGTGTTTGCCAGAATATTTTTCTAACCATGAGGTCTTAAAAGCAAAATTCTATCACATGGACAGCCCCGGTTTCTCAAACAAAAGATGTGTCAATTGAGGTTTAACATTTGTAAAACACATTTCCGGAGTCAGTCATTCTCTTACCTCTGCTGATCCTAGTTTGCTTGGTGTTCCAAAAAGAGCCATTTTTTCCTTTCTGAAACTCTGTGTTAAAATGTTCCCCTTACACAAAGCCTTACACCAGGAGCATGCTCAGAACAGACCTCTTATTTCAACCAATCACGTGTTACCACACCCTAGAGAGACATGTCCAGGCTTTTCTCTCTGTATTGTTTTTTTCAAAGCCACTAAAAAATAGCTGTATTAGTATTTGGATTTGAACTCAGCTCTCTCAAAACAAAATAGCTGTATTAGGGGGATTTGAACTCAGGTCTCTCTGTATTTCAGTCTGAACTCTACAGGTCTGTCAGAATACTTCTAACAGTGAGGTCTTAAAAGTAAAATTCTATCACATGGACAGCACTGGTTTCTCTAACAATTGCATTTGTAAAGAAAATTGTGTCTCTCTGTGCTGTGAATCTTTTGTGAGAAATAAGAACTGGGGCAGTGGGAGAGAGAAAAGCATTTTATGTTTCCAGGGTTCCTGCTTTTTTGCAGGTATAAACATTAACCAGAAGCAAAAAACACATTTCCGGAGTCAGTCACACTGCTCCCCGCTGATGTCAGCAAAAAGGGACAGTCCATTTCCGATGATGTAGGCAGGGGCGTGGTTGAGGGTGAGATGGTGATCCCTCTAACAAAGATGTGCTAATTGCATTTGGAAAGAAAAAAGATTCTAGCTTGCCTGTCTTTCTGTGCTAGGAATCAGTTTTTGTGTGAGAAAAAACAACTGAGTCTGTGTGGGAGAGAGAGAGAGAAAAGCATTTTTGTTTTTCAGTATTAAGCAGAAGCAAAAACACATTTCCGGAGTCAGCCATACTGTCATTTCCGGAGTCAGCCATACTGTTTCCGCTGATGTCAGCAAAAAAGGGACAGTCCCTCTTCTGATGACGCCCTGTTTCCGGTGATGTCATTTCCAATGATGTAGGCAGGGGGCGTGGAGGAGGGTGGGAGGCTGTGGGCATAGCTCAAACCCGGACGTGGGTGCTGATTGGCTAATGCCATATTGTGGGATGTGGCGTGGGTGTGACACACCCCCGGAAGTGTACGCTGATTGGATGATGTCATCCTTCGGGCGGGGGCAGGGGTTTGTCCAGTGGGGGGCGGTGGCCACGCCTGGGGGCAGGACTGGGCGGGGCTAACTCACCATTCACTTCTATGGGAGGGGGCATGGCCTAAGGCGGGACATACACCGGAAGTGAACGCTGATTGGCTCCTGCCATCCTTATCTCACCTGTCAATCAGTTTGACAAGTAGTGTACCCATTATACTACTAAGGCGGGAGGTGATTAGGGAATGGATGAGGGTTTTAGTAGTGAGCTCAGAGAGAAAGGGGCGGATTTTGCCAATGTTGAAGAGAAAAAAGCGACAGGTCTTAGCGATGAGTTGGATATGAGAAGAGAAAGAGAGCGAAGAGTCAAAAATAACACCCAAATTGCGAGCAGATGAAACAGGTTGGAGAACAGAACCATCTACAGAGACCAAAAAAGAAGAAGAAAGGGAAATTTTAGGAGAAAAAACAAGAAGTTCAGTCTTGGCCATATTCAATTTCAGGTGACGATGGAACATCCAGGCAGCAATGGCAGAGAGACAGCAAGAGATCCGGGACTGGAAAGCAGAAGAAAGATCAGGAGTAGAGAGATAGATTTGGGAGTCATCAGCAGAGAGATAGTACTGATATGGTACACATATCCCCCAAAATTGGTGAGGTGGTGACAGGAATGCACTACTTAATAAAATGGAGCAATTTTAGATTTTCTATTTAAATGCACTTTCTCCACATGGGTTAAATGCACATATTGACTGGTATACTCTTTGCTGAAGGTCATTATTGCATTTATAGCCAATAGAGCTCCAGAATGGATTTTTAATTCCATCAAGTGTGCAAATGAAAAGTGAAACTACGGAACCCATTCTTGATTGAGTGTACCTTGAAGCAGAACTTTATTCAGGTAAGTTTGAAACGCACTGGTATTTTTGGGTTGCATGGACCTCATTTAAATGTCCGACAAAATTACTTTTCCTGAGCTGGATAATATGCTGGAGTAGTTACTGTTATAGGATTTAAGATTATACAGGATATATGCTGTTAGACATAATGGACACCTGATTTCTTCTTTTCTAATTTAATAGTGTATGGAGACATGTTTAATTTGTTTACAATGGAAAATATTGGAATGAAAGCTTCTTTCTAATATCAATGGTAAACCAATTCCAAAGTCTTCTAAATTGCTTATTTTATGCTAACAAGAGCAATAATAATCATTTCAAGGACGCTCTAAATAGAAACAGAGTGAGTAGTTTCTCTTAATTAGATTACCAAATAAAAAAGTGCTTGCAAATGTTAGGTAATAATGACTAATAATGTTATTTTAATCCTTTGAGGAGTTTCTGTCCTTAATGCATCAACACTAAAAGTCTTTTCATGAATACAGGAGACCCTTAAGCCATTTGTGGTGACTTGTACAATAATTAAAATAAGAGGAAGACAGTTTTGCTTGAAACATGAAACTTGAAATGTTCTACGCTTCTTTACCAGCAATACCGAACAAAGACAAAATTTCAGTTGTACAGAAAGTACAGCTGTTTTCCAGCATTAATGTGTAAGATTAAAGATGGCGTTTCATCGGGTGTGCTGAGCGGCACGGCATTGCTTATGGGGAGGAAGCGAAAGACTAGAGGGGCAAAACAGCCTGCAGCCCCTCTAGCCTCAACACCATTACCTGCCGGGGTGGTTGGTCCACTTGATTCCTTTTTTTTGCCGGTGCCGCAACAGTGGTCTGAAGGGGAGAGTTGCCCGGCTGAGCAGCGTCTGGAGGAGTTTCCCTTGTCGTCTGCTTCGGACGTTGATCTCTCATCCCCTTGCTCTATTCGGGCCTTGAAAGTGCCTTGACAGAACAGTGGCATCCTGGGAAGTTTGGTGGTGAGCACTGAGTCGTCGGACTCCGCTGGAAGAGAGAGTTTTGGCGCGAAGTGTGGCCTAAAGTTGTGACTGTTGAAAATGATGTAGAATCTCTTAAAAAAGTTTCTATACCTATACGATCTAAGTTGGAAATGTTCGTATGGCAAATGTTCATTTGGTTAACTTTTCTAAAGTAGCATTAATATCAGCAAGGGATATGTTTAGGAATTATTTGATTGAAAATTTGGGTATTCCCCCTGAGTCCCATCCCCCTGTAGTTAAAATGTACTACTTGCCAACTGGGAATAAAGTGGAGGGGCAGGGAGTAATTAGAGGTCTATCTAATGTTGATGTTTTAAATGTTACTGATATTTTGGAGTCTTCACAAGAAGAGCAGGTTACATCTTCTACTTTATTAATTACTTTAGCGTTACTATCAGATAAAGAATGGTTTATGAAGTTGTTCTTTAAGAAACATCATATGTTATTTAAGGGATTGACTGTATGTTTCCAGACCTATCTAGGGAGACCCAGAAGAGACGACGAGATTTCCTCCTTTTGCCTTCTGGGATTTAGTTATTGGGAGGGCTTTTTTTCTGAAATTTCCTTGTAAATGTTTGATCAACTATCAATCAAATTCTTATATATTTTATGAGCCCTCCCAATTGCTGTATTTCATGTGGCGCCCTACTACCGCCTAGGCGGTTGCCTGGAAGTAGAGGCGTGCCTTTTGTTGTTCCTTGTTATCAAGAGGATCTAGAGCCGTGGCTTCTGGGAAATGTAGTTGTGTATAATAAACTGAGCCCGAGGGGTTAGAAGGCAAATCACAGGAATTTATTTTTACTTCCTCCAAAACAGAGCATTTAGTAGCTCAGCGCATGTTAAACAAAATTAGGATGCTTCTCCAACACAAAAAGAAGATTTTTAACAACACTTCCACAGCAACTTAACATAACACTGTTTCTGGCAGCTTTTAACCATAGGCATGTGTTTCTTTCACAGTCTCAGTGTTCTACAATAAAGCATAAAGGTTCCTGCTCACTTTTGAGCCTGGCGTCTGCTTCATTCAAAGTGTCCAGCCTTTAAACACAGCTTTCAATGTTACTGGTTTACTTTAAACACAACTGACTCTCACTCACAAATGTTTTGCAGCAATTAAAGTACTTGTTGTCCAGCTAATCCGGTCCTGGTTTGTCTTCCTTTAAAAACCCAGAACTGCCGTTATACTGCCTTCTTACAAAAAGAGCAATCCATGCAAGATTCTATGGACTCTTGATCAGAAGGGCAAGGGTCTGTTTGCATGTCCTCATATTCCTGTTCTCTTGTCTCCTGGCTTGGCTCAGCTTGAGCAGGCGAAGGGTTAATCTCTTCTAACAATTCTAAGAGTGCCTTCCAGCGTGACCTGTTTCCACCCTCAGGGATTCTAGCAGAGCTATACAGATCCTTAGCTGGTAGTAAAAATTTCAGAGACTCTAACAGTTTTAAATTATTCTCAGCAAAAGCTTTATGCACAGACCTTTTCAGAGCTGGTAACTTCCTGGCAGATTTCTGTACTACAGCCGTTGTACCTTGTTCCTGGTCAACAGCTTTCCTTGGTAAAGCCTTCCCGTCTCCAGACCCGGCTATGCTTCTTCCACAGCACTGGCATCCACCTGGGCTGGGGCCTCCCGTATGCTGAGACCTTTGGGGATCCCCCTTGAGGCTGTCCCTGGAAGATTTCCTACCTTCAGGCCTCCTGAAGGTTCTTTCTTCCTCTTCCTCACTGGACTCACTCCCCTCAGTTTCCCTGGAGGTCTCCTTTCCTTGGAGCTCTCCCCTTTCCCAGTGCTCCTTTCTTTCTGGATGCTCTGCTTTCCTCGGGTGCTCTGCTTCCCTCCAGTGCTCTGCTTCCCTCCTGTGCTCTCTTCTTTCTGTTCTCTGGGGTTTAAAAGAGAGTGGTTGCACTATCCCTTCCAACTCCTCCCTCAGGTGTTTCCCATTACCTTCCCTGGTTGCCTTGGAGCTTGGGCGTGGCCTACACTCAGCAACTGAATGTAGTTTTTTTTCTTTTGCTGCAGTTTGACCCTCACTGCTCTCAGGGCTATCCCTCTGCTGAAAGGTAAATGTTTTTATTTCACCTAATTCTCGGGGCTCAGATATGCTTTCACCACCACATTCATCAATATCTGACTTTCTGAGAGGGGGGGCTGACTCTCTGTCTGTTCCGAGTTGAGCGATTATTTGTTTGCCACTGTTTAGCCCACCTGAATTTCTTTTAGAATATTGGGTGTTATAAATTTCACATCATTGTATCCCCGTCATTTGAGGGCTAGAGTGGGTTGGATAAATAATTTTGTTTTCCTGTTTGGCATTAATGCTTTATATTGTGCATTGTATTGTTTTGTTTTGTTTTTTATCCATCCCAATTTCCGTTTCAAGATGTTTTTTTTTCTTGATATGTATGTATAAATTCATAAAATTTAAATTAAAAAAAAATATGTAAGATTGCAAAAGGCACTGAACTAACTGGGAGAAGGTCTCTGGGCAGGGAATCTCTCTCCCTGGATTCTGTTGTGGCGTTATGTGGCAGAGTTTTGTTTGACAGGTATGTTAGCTAAAGATTATTGGGGAATTTGTTCCTTTAGAAAGAAGAAGGAAAACCTGAAAACAAAAAACTAAGCCCAAGAAAGTAGACTGAGTGAATTAACTACATTAAGAGGGTAATTTTATAACAGGGCACCTAAGTCAAAAGGCCAAGTGCCAACTTTTTTTTTAAGTGTCATCAAGTCAATACTGACTCCTGGTGACCCAGCAGCCCCTGGGATTTTTAGGCAAGGTATGGCAGGAAGTAGATTGCTAGGCCTTTTCTTCTGAAGCCATGGAGGGTAAAGTGACTTGCCCAAGGTCACGAGAAGTGCCAGTGGGAATCAAACCCAGATCTCTTGGGTACTAAGTTGCTGTTCTAACCTGAATTGGCCCTGTACGTGGTGCCGGGCTGTTCCACCACCGCTCTGGCCTGATCCCACCCCGCCTGCCCCCCACCAGATCTCCCCGCCCTGATGCACAGGATGTATAGGGAGAGCCGGTGGGGGAATAGGGGACAGGCAACATACGGGGCTGTACATCCTGGTGGGACATGCAGCCCCGCAACCCACCTTACAGAATGACCTCCTTATTCTAAGGAGTCCAGATCACATTGAAGCAATCCAAGTTGGATTCCCAACTTAATTTCATTAGCATATTTCTCAGTCATAAAGAAGTCCTTCTTTTTTCTGCATAAACTATGCCTATTACGTTCATTTTTAAGAAGAAAGGACTTTTTTTCTTCTCCTGAACTCACTGGTTTTCAATCGCTTAAATTACGGAAACTCTCCTGTTTTATATCAAAACCCAAGAAATTCACTGCCTTCAATTAATTAAAAATGCTGCAATTAGAATGCTTTGCAAGGCCTGAAAGTTTGACTACACAAATATTCCTTTTTGATCTTCATTGGATAGAAGTACCAACTTAGGTGCTATTTTATAAAGGCACATAAGTGACTATAGAGCCCATTTACTAAAGCCTGCTAGATGGTTTTAGTGTGCACTCACTCTCAGCGGTGAAACCTAATGGCATCACAGTGAGCAGGGGCTTACACTGCATAAGTGAACTAGGTGGTCACCTAGGATAACTACGTTTTTAGGGCAGCCCATTGTCACAGTCCATCTCCATGACCTGCAGCGGCAGCAATGCCATTGATACAGCAACCCAGCACTTACCTAAAGCCTCCGACACTGTGTTGCTCTTCGTGGTCTCTGTGGCCAGCCACTTACACCCCTACAATGCAGACTTCCTGTTTGCATGGGGTTGGAAACACCTCAATGCAAACAGAAAGTCTGCGTTGTAGGGAGGAGAAACGGCTAGTCAAATAGAGCACGAAGACTTCTGGTAAGCATGGTGTTGCTGTTTTAATGGTACTGCTTCTGCAGCAGGTCCCAAAGCAGGCGGCAGCAGTGATGGTGGCGGGAGAAGGGCTGGTGGCAGGATTGAGGCTTCACCTAGGGTTCCTCATTTCTTGCACCAGTCCTGACAGCAAGAGATTGCTGAGACACACATTTAAATCAACCATTATTCACTAGGATGGTGAGTCAGTGGGTTGACTATCCAGAAAAGTGGTATAAACTTTTATAAATAACTAATAAGTAAATAAAAATGAAACAAAATAGGTCCCCTCTTCCCTCAACCAAAGAAAATCTTAACACTGCCAGATTTTAAAAAATTCCATCCCCCTCAATTCCAGCCAGTGCTATTTTGAAATAGGAACCTGGTGAGGTGGGAACATTTGTGATTCATCCCTGCCTGATATGTACATAAATAAGGACTCTGGAGGGGGAGGAGGCAAGGACACACCCTTGGGCAGCTTTAATATTTTTTCATTTAGGAACTCTGGGGTTTTTGACAGGAGGGGAGCCAAGCCAGGCCAGGTTGGGGCTGGGGTCTGCTACTAAGAGAAATAAAACACAAATGAAATTTCATGACTTAATTCATTTCATTTTCCAAAAGTGAAACAAAAGGGCATCCTTAACATTTTCTTTCTTCACTCACGCGTGCGCGCGCACACACACACACAAACACACACTCTCTGGGATTCAAGGGAAAGGAAGCTGAACTGCCCTAAAGAGAATGATAAGGCAGATTTTACAATTATATAAAATATTTTAGAGTGGCAATGTCTTAGTTCCCTGAGACGTTTATCATCTTTGATTTGTGTCCATTAGTGAGGAAAGAAATATGAAGCCTAAAAGAAGACAATAGGAAGCTTTACAAAAGGTGTTGCCAAGATGGGGAAGCCAATGCAGGGGCTGGGGCGAACTATAGGCAGACCAAACGGTTATGCATGGTCTGCCTGTTGCCACAATGGCAGGTCTAAAATCTGGTAGATGATTCTCATTTTGCCCTGTCTGCTCATCACTTGCTATGGAGGCAATTTAGGTCCATTCTTTCTTGTCCTTCCTGCAGAAACTACTCAATAATATCTATACTCATTTCAGAAGAGCTCCATATTTCCCGTCATACCTTTCCCCACCCCAAGCAGCAGTGTTGATATTTCTGTGGTTTTCCTGCTCAAATTGGGTGATGTTTTGCCCAACTCACAGGAAAAATGTGTAGATCACAGGTTGCAGATTTTTGGGTGATTTGCCCTGCCACTTTAGGTGAGAAAACCATAGAATATAAAGGAAAAAAACTAGTCACATCCCTTAACTGCATCTCATTGGTCAGGACCTAGAGCAGCTGACGAATGAGATGTGGCAGAATGGGAATGACTGGCTGCCAAATTCTAGCCATTCAGAGAGGATAAGGATGTGGCCATGTGGCAGAGTAGGCTTGATCACATATGATTGGCTGCCATACCAACTAATTAGGGAAGGTAAGGGTGTAGCCAATGAAAGGGGAGGGCAGAGTCAAGAAAGCACAGTTACTTACCTGTAACAGGTGATCTCTGGGAACAGCAGGAATAAGTCTTCACATATGGGTTTCGTCGGTACCGACGGAGCCTGCGTGGGAACGCTCCCCAGCGTCCAATCAGAAAGCCTTTGGGAGCATCCCACAGCGACTGCATGTTGCCTTTCCGCCTTTCCCAACTGTCTCTCCTCAGTTGAGTTTTTAAGCTGAGACAAAGAGAGAGAGAGAGAGAGGGAAAGGAAAGATAGATAGAGAGATACAACTCCTAGGGGAGGTGGGTGGGTTGTGAAGACTTATTCCTGCTGTTCCCAGAGATCACCTGTTACAGGTAAGTAACTGTGCTATCTCCAGGAACAAGCAGGAATGAGTCTTCACATATGGGGACTCCCTAGCTTTAGATGCCAGAGAGAGATCCCAGAAGTTGTGTGACCCTGGAACAGGGCTGCACTTCCCTACATGGATCTCTGGCATCCCATGAGGGATGGTGGGTAGGAGTTGATTAAGTATGGAACAGGTGTATAAGAACAGCCTGACCAAACAAGGCATCCCGGCGGGAGTCCTTGTCCAAGCAGTAATGGGCTGTGAAGGTATGAACCGAGGCCCAAGTGACTGCTCGACAGATGTCGTCGATAGACACAGAGTTCAGATGAGCCATTGAGGCTGCCATGGCTCTCACATTGTGAGCTGTGACATGGCCCTCCAGAGAAAGGTTCTTGCTCTGATAGGCGAAAGAAATACAGTGGGCAATCCAGTTAGAAAGTGTTCTCTTGGAGACTGGTTGTCCGAGATGAGAAGGATCAAAGGCAACAAAGAGTTGGGAAGACTTTCTATGTTGCTGTGTCCTTTGTAAGTAAAAAGCTAGAGCTCTTTTACAGTCCAGGGTATGAAAATTCCTCTCTGCACTTGATGCATGAGGCCCTGGAAAAAAGACAGGTAGGTAGACCTCCTGGTTGAGGTGAAAAGGCGAGACCACCTTAGGCATAAAGTGTGGATTAGTCCTAAGGACCACCTTGTCATGATGGAACCTTGTATAAGGTGGATTAGCTACGAGTGCTTGCAATTCACTAATGCGGTGTGCTGATGTGATTGCAATGAGAAAGATAACCTTCCAAGAAAGGTATTTCAAGGAGGTGGTAGCTAAAGGTTCAAAAGGCGGCTTCATAAGCTGACCAAGAACCAAGTTTAAGTCCCAAGCCACCAGGGGTGGTTTAATGGGAGGCTTTGTTAAAAGGAGGCCTCTCATGAATCTTGTACAAGAGGATGAGAGGAAATAGGTTGTCCATTTAGAGGCTTAAGGGAAGCTGCAATAGCACGCAAATGGACCCTTACTGAATTTGTCTTAAGGCCTGCATTAGACAGATGAAGGAGATACTCCAGCAAAGATTCCAGAGGTATGGCAAGGGGGTTAAGACCCTTCCCAGAATACCAGATGGTAAACCTCTTCCACTTGAAAGCATAAGAACGTCTAGTGGAAGGTTTTCTGGAAGCATAAAGAACATCTTTCACTTGTTGAGAAAGATGAAGATCCTGGAGATCTAGGCCTTCAGCAACCAAGCCCTGAGATGCAGAGACTGGGGAGTGGGATTCCATAACTTTCCATCCTCCTGAGAGAGGAGGTCTGGAGCAGATCCTAACTCTAGGGAGGGAGCTTGAGAGAGATGTAGAAGCAGAGGGTACCACACTTGCTGTGGCCAATGTGGAGCTATGAGAATCATGTGGCCTCTGTCTCTCTAAAGCTTGAACAGGGTTTTGGGAATTAGGGGAATGGGTGGAAAGGCATAAAGGAAGTCTTGACCCCAGTGAAGGAGGAAAGCATCCCTTGCCTGAGCTCCCTGAGCCAGAGTTCTGGAACAGAACCGGGGAAGTTTGGCATTCCACGGACTTGCAAAGAGGTCTATGTCTGGGGTTCCCCAAATTTGAAAAATTTTGGATACCTGGTCCATATGTAGGGACCACTCGTGTGGAAGCAGAACTCGACTGAGTCTGTCTGCCCAAGAGTTTTGAACACCTGGAAGATAAACTGCCAGAAGATGAATGTGATACTCTCTGGTGAAGGCCCACAGTCGCAAAGCTTCGTTGCAAAGCGACAGAGAGACAGTTCCTCCCTGCTTGTTTACATAGAACATGGCTACCTGATTGTCTGTATGGATAAGGACTGTCTTGTGGCTGAGCAGGGTGTGGAAAACTCGCAGAGCAAGGAAGATTGCTCTGAGTTCCAAGAGATTGATATGTAGACAAGCCTCCTGTGGGGACCAGATGCCCTGGGTGGAGAGGTCCTGAAGATGAACTCCCCACACCATTGGAGAAGCATCTGTTGTAAGAGTTGCTTGGGCAGAGGCTGTTGGAAGGGGGATCCCAGCAACAGGTTCTGAGGGGACTTCCACCACTGGAGGGACAAAAAGAGGTGACTTGTGTTTGCTATTTTGTCTGACAGGCAGCCTAATGCCTGGGTCCATTGGGTGGATAAAGTCCACTGAGCTGCCCTCATGTGAAGGCGAGTATATGGTACCACATGTACGGTGGATGCCATGTGGCGTAGCAATTGTAACATCTCTCGAGCAGTTAGTAGGGGCTTCATCTCTGCTTGAGAAGCTAACTGCACCAAGCGAAGGCAACGGGCCTGGGGAAGATAGGCCCTTGCCCTTGTGGTATCCAGCAACGTCCCTATAAACTCCAGAGACTGAGTAGGGATCAAATTGGATTTTGGGATGTTTATTACCAGCCCTAAATACTGAAGGATATGCATTGTGCAGGTTAGAGAAGTCTTGGCCTCTGATTGAGTGGGAGCTCGAATGAGCCAGTCATCCAGGTAAGGGAAGACGAATATTCCCAGGGTGCGCAGAAAAGCAGCTACCACTGCCATGCATTTCGTGAACACCCTTGGTGCAGAGGCCAGCCCAAAAGGGAGCACTCTGTATTGATAGTGCTTCTCCTGAAAAAGGATCCGAAGGAACCTTCTGTGAGTTGGATGGATGAGAACATGAGTGTACGCATCCTTGAGATCTAGAGAACAAAGCCAATCCTGACTCTGAAGGTATGGCAGCAGAGTTCCTAGAGAAACCATCTTGAATTTTTCCTTGACTAGGAATCTGTTTAATTCTCTGAGATCTAAGATGGGTCTGAAGCCCCCTGTTTTCTTTGGAATAAGAAAATAGGGGGAGTAGAACCCTGTGCCCTGTTGTTGAAAAGGCACTTCCTCTATTGCCCCCTGGGCGAGAAGAGTGGCAACCTCCTGCTCCAACAGGCTGAGGAGGGAGGTTGGAGAATTGAACTGGTGCACTCTTGTGAGAGGGGGAAAGCTTGAGAAATGAAGTCTGTACCCCTCTCTTATGATGGAGAGTGTCCAATGCTCTGCTGTAATTTGCCCCCACCTGGGAGCAAAGTGACAGAACCTTCCTGGAATGGTGGAGGGCTCTGGTCCTTCTAGAGCCAGGAAGGCTAAGTTCTCTAGCAGAAAGTCAAAGTCCCTGAGTGGGCTGAGGCTGCTGGGCTGGAGCAGGCCTTGCAGCCTTTGCTTTGCTCTGTTTGGAGGATTGCTGATGTTTGGAAGGGAAATGAGCTGCAGAAGATGCCCGCTGACCATAAGCAGGATAGAATCTTCCCTTTTTAGAAAAAGGTGTTTTCTTGAACAACCTTTTCTTAGCAGGAGCAGCTGTGGATTTGGATAATCTATCCAAAGCAGAATTTTCAGCATCCATCTGATTGGCTTTTGCTTGCCAATCCTTACCAAACAGGTTCTCACCTGTACAAGGGATATTTCCCAATTCATCTTGAACCCAGATCTCCAAATCAGATGCTTGAAGCCAAGCAATCCTACGTACACCTATGGCAATAGCTGAGGCTCTGCTTACGCATTCAAAGGAGTCGAAAGCTGCACGGTTGGAGAATTTGGAGATATCTTGGGCATGTTTGAGCCCAGTGAGAAAGCCCTGCCTTTTATCTTCAGATATAAAAGGACTTAAAGTCTGCAAATGGTCAGTGACTTCTTTTAAGAACATTCCCATGTAGAGACTATAAGAATTAATTCTCGCAGCAAGCATGGAAGCTTGGAAGACTCTTCTTCCAAAAGCATCCAGGGTTCTACATTCACGTCCTGGAGGATTAGAGGCATGTCTTTTGGCACTTCTAATCTTTCTCATTGCAGACTCAACCACAATAGAGTGGTGAGGAAGTTGAGTTTTATGGAAACCAGGACAAGGAGGGACACGATACATGGTATCCAACCTGCGAGAATGAGGAGAGGTGGTTAGAGGTGCTTCCCACATCCTCAACATGAGATCATACAGAATCTCATGAATAGGTAAGGTAGCTGCCTCCTTAGGAGTTTTAGGATATTGTAAAATATCTAACTCCTTGGCTCTGGGCTCTGTCTCAGGGGCCACTGTAATAGAGAGGCCCCGAGCCACCTCTCTGATAAAGTCTTGAAAAGACAAATCCTCTGGAGGAGACATCCTTTGTTTAGGAGAGGACTCCTTCTGTGGAAGAAGCATCACTGCATCGACCGACTTTTCAGAATCCTCAGTCCTCAGAGGAATCGAAGTATCGTCTGTCCGGATGCTCTTGCAAAGCCCAATACCCGTACCAACCGGGATCGGTATCTGGAATAACCGGTACCGGGGTATCGGTACCGGAGGGCTTCAGAGGACAGAGTACCAGCATAGCGGACACCGATGCCGATGTCGATGCCACCGGTACCGGGATCGGTACCGATGGCGATGCTAGAGCCGGTACCGGCGGAGTAGTCTGTTGCGGTACCACGGGCATCGATGCCACAAGGAAAGCTGCCAGACTGCGTTCTATGGACAGAATCCTCTGATCCATCGACGCCGCCAATGCCTGGAAGTCAGTACTGGTGGAAGCCACCGGTACCCCAGAGCATGGCACCAGGAGATCTGTCGAGGCCACGCAATCTAGATCATCCTGGAACCCCGATGATGGTGCTTTAGAGGCTGAAGCCTCCCGCCGGGGTAATTTTGCCGGTGCAGAATCCTCGAGGGCAAGGCCAGAGGCATCTCGATGCTTAGAAGGAGATCTACCCTTCGAGGACCAGCTGGATTTATGTTTAGTTACCTGAGATCCATGTGAGGAAGAAGAAGCCCTGGAAGACGTCGATGCCACCGAAGCCGCATCAGTGGGAAACAGGGTACTGAGCTTGGCAGCTCGGTTCTGCTGACCTCTTTTAGACATCATGGAACAGGACACACAATCTGTTATGGAATGGTCAGGACCTAAACATTTTAGACACCAGTCATGGGTGTTGGTGACGGAAATAGTACCGCCACATTTTGTGCACTTTTTAAATCCTGAGGCAGGCTTTTCCATATTTAAGGAAAAAAAGCTTTTGGCCTAAGGCCCAAAACTCAAGTGCACCTGAAGAAAAAGAACGGAAAAAAAAAAAGGTTTGTTTTTTTTTACAAGAAGAAAAGAACAAAGACCGGCGGTACCTGTACAGCGTCGAAGAAGGCAGACGCGACACAAAAGAAATAAAGAAAATATAAGGAAATTCTTCTGCGGTGACAGGAACACGACCTGCTGGCTCCACGGAAAAAGAAGAACTGAGGAGAGACAGTTGGGAAAGGCGGGAAGGCAGCACGCAGGCGCTGTGGGATGCTCCCAAAGGCTTTCTGATTGGATGCTGGGGAGCATTCCCGCGTAGGCTCTGTCGGTACCGACGAAACCCATATGTGAAGACTCATTCCTGCTTGTTCCTGGAGATTAAGTCACGGTTTATGGCTAGTTTTGAAACCAATTCAAATTGGAACTATGGTGACTATCTGGCAACCGTACTAAGGTATAGTGCTATTTATCACAAGAAAGTCTCTGCAACAATTTCTGTCATGATGTCACAATACATAGAGGATTATGGAAACTCTCTTTCTGTTTCATCTCTATTTGGCTGATTACAGCTCTTTAGATGTATGAGAGCCAGGGCCGGTGCTAGAGTTTCTGGCACCTATTGATCAGCATTTCCCTCCCTCATTATTACGAGGTATGATCAAAAAGTATTGAGACTTTTACAATAACACAATACGTAATAATACTGACAGCTATTGCACTCAGTCTCCTTCAAAATAGTCCTCTTCTGATAAAACACACTTCTTCCAGCTTTCCTGTCACTTCTGGAAACAATTTTGAAATGCCTCTTTCGTTATACTGTGAAGTTACTGTGTTGAATTTTGCTTAATGGTCTCCAAGTCATCAAATCTCCTTCCTTTCAGTGGAAATTTCAATTTTGGAAACAAGAAAAAGTCACAGGATGAAAGGTCAGGCGAGTACGGAGGCTGATGGACTTGCTCGGTTTGGTGTTTGGCCAAAAACTGCTGAACAAGATGTGATGCATGAGCTGCAGCATTATTGTGGTGAAGCAACCATTCACCATTCCTGTGCAACTCTGGCCTCTTACGACAAACTGCTTCTCTCAAACGAGTCAGAACTTGGATGTAGTCAGGGGCAGTTCAAGACAATCTGCTGCCTGAGGCAAGGGATGAGATGGCACCCCCGCCCCCCATAGTGTGGGGTGAGGCGGCTTCTCAAAACTCCAGTCAGGGACTGAACCAAACCAAAAAGCCGATTAGATAATATGGAGGAAGTGCAAGATGTTTGCACACCAAGGAACTAAAAAGAATGACTAGGACATTCACCCACAGAACTCAATATCAAAAATCTGATTCTGGTCATCTCACTAACAAATATTCTCCAATACCAGGCATATTGGGAACTACTATAAAACCCTACAAATGTCACCAAAGATCTACAAGGCCAAATCTACCATACCATTACCAGCATAAACTTCCAAAACTCTTACAAAAAAAGCAGCACTATAAATACTGCAGCGGGTCCTAGAACATCCATACACCTATTTGAAAAGCTGAGCAAGGCAAATTACTGCAGTACAGATCCCTGTGTACAAATTTCATGTTAACAGAACACACAGCCTTGATCACACACTCAGAACACAGACTTTCACCAAGTACAGAATAAGTGATTATAACTTAGAGTAAAAATAAAATATTTAGACAAAAATTAAACCGAAACCCCAAAAAGCCAGACTCTGCATGCAGTGCAACACCAGATAAGAGATGCAGTTTCCCATACTGTGCATACTATAAAGATAGTGCAAAGTCCAGTCGCTAAATTGAAAATAAAATAATTTTTTCTACCTTTGTTGTCTGACCATTTTATTCTTTGGTCTGCTTTCCTGTCTTCTCTTAGCACTCTATCTGCCATTTCTTGTCTTTTCTTTTGGGGTTTTTTTTTTCACTTCCTTCCATCAGTCTATTTCCAGTTCCAGTGACCATCCCCAAGTGTCAGCTCCCTTCCAGTCCCAGTGTCCCCTCACTGCCAGCCTCCTCCCCATTACCCAGCCACCTACCAGTCCCATCCCCAAATGTCAGCTCCCTCCAGTCCCACTCCCAGGTGTCCGCTCCCTTCCATCCCCCTTTCCCCCCATACCAGTTCCCTTCCAGCCCCATCTTCCCCCATGTCTGTTCCCTTCAGCCATCTCCTTCCCCTCTGTCAGTTCCCTTCTAGCCCTCTCTTTCCCCTCTGTCAGCTCCATTCCGCTCCCTCTCCTTCCCTGTCAGCTCCCTTCCAGCCTTCTCTTTCCCCCTTATCAGTTCCCTTCCAGCCCTCTCTTCCCCTCCCCCATCAGCTCCCTTCCAACCATCTCTCTCCCCCCCCCCCATCAGCTCCCTTCCAGCTATCTCTTTCCCGCTCTGTCAGCTCCCTTCCAGCCTTCTCTTTGCCCCTGTCAGTTCCCTTCCAGCACTCTCTTCCCCCTGGGTCAGATCTCTTCCAGCCTTCTCTTTCCCCCTGTCAGCTCTCTTCCAGCCCCCTCTTTGCCGTTCAGCTCTCTTTCCAGTCTTCTGTTTGCCCCTCTGTCAGTTCCCTTCCAGCACTCTCTTCCCCTGTGTCAGCTCTCTTCCAGCCCCCTCTTTGCCCCTCTGTCAGCTCTCTTCCAGCCCTTTCTTTGCCCCTGTCAGTTCCCTTCCAGCAGTCTCTTCCCCCATGTCAGCTCTCTTCCACCCCCCTCTTTGCCCCTCTGTCAGCTCTCTTTCAGCCTTCTCTTTGCCCTTCTGTGAGTTCCCTTCCAGCACTCTCTTCCCCTGTCAGCTCTCTTCCAGCCCTCTCTTTGTCCCTGTCAGTTCTCTTCCAGCCCTCTCTTCCCCCGTGTCAGCTCTCTTTCAGCTTCCTCTTTGCCCCTTTGTCAGCTCTCTACCAGCCCTCTCTTCCCCCTGTGTCAGCCCCCTTTCAGTCCTCTCTTTGCCCCCCTGTCAGCTCCGTTCAGTTCCCTCTCTGCCCCCACCCCCATGGAGCTCATTACGCCTCCCATCCTTCCCCCCCCCCCATATAGCTCGTTCCATCTTCTCCTTCCCCCTCCCTGTGTAGCTCATTCTGCTTCTCTCCTCCCCCCCCCCCCCACCCATGTAGCTCATTCCGCTCTGCCAGCCGTGACTCCATTCTTCTGCTCCATCCCCTTCGGCTGCATGTGATAGCTTTTAAAATGAAAGGAAAATGGTGCGGTGCCTCCCAGCGCTATGGAACCCCTGATGCTGCTGCATCCCACTCTAGTGTCACTTCCTTTTGGTGGCGGGATGCAGCAGCAGCAGCAGGGGTTCCATAGCGCCGGGAGGCTCCGCACCGGTTTCCTTTCATTTTAAAAGCAATTGCGGCCGCAGCAGCTTGTCCGTGTTTTTTTTTTTTTAACTGAAGGCGGAGTGAGGCGGCTGTTTTGGGGTCATTTTTGCCACCCCCTAAAGTTTACCACCTGAGGCCACCACCTCACTCTGTCTCATTATAGAGCCGCCCCTGGATGTAGTACTCCTTATTGATGGTTTGGACTTTTGGAGCATACTCATGATGTACAATGCCCTAGTAATCAAAGAAACTGTGAGCATGATCTTGACATTGCTCCTCGCCTGATGAGCTTTCTTGGGTCTGGGAGAGTTTAGAGTCTTTACATTGTGAGGAGTGAGCCTTAGTTTCCGGGTCATAACCATAAACCTGTGATTCATCACCAGTAATAATCTTTTTGATGAAATTGGAATAATTTTCAACTTGGAAATTAGAGTCATTGTCCCTGGTTGCAGACAGTTGATCTTCTTTTTGGTCAGTGAACAGGAGTTTCAGCTGCCAGTAGGAGGAGGTCCTGGAATATCATATCCAGCAAGGATATTGCTCATGGCTAAAAATATGATATTGCAGGATCTCCTCCTACTGGCAGCAACATGGCTGGAGAACTCCCACACAGTTTGGCGGGAACATTGACTGCCACAGGGAAGTCATGTTCTTAGTTCTAATCAACAACAACAAATAGAGCCTCAGAGAACTCACAAGAGAGTGATATGACTTCTTTGGAAGATTCTAATCTTGTTTCTCTGTTGAACAATTTCAGCCTATACACACTGAAAATCTTTAGCAAAGATTGTAAAACCTAAATTCCAGGGACGTGGGTGTAAAAATGTTTTCCCATTTCTGTATTTGTGTCCAAGTTCTTTTGAAAATATTAATATTTTTTCTTTCTTTGATGATTCCGACTTTCATTCTTCTGTTGGGTTCTTCATCATTCTTCTGGGAGGTTCTTCATCATTCCGAGCCTCACTTCTGATGTCGAGGAAGAAGATTCCATCTTTTAGTCTGCAAGAAACTATCACATACCAGTGGGCTATGATCTTTGCCTAGAAAAAGGATAGTCCCCCCATTAGTTAGTTACAAATATCTTTAGGGTGTGGTCCTTCCACCTTACCCATCGGAACTCTCATCACAAGCAATTCTGTATTCCTGTTCATATCCCATCTCAGTAATAAGAAGGAAGACTGACAAACTGAATAAAACATCAATGCCTCCTTATTGTACAAGATAATGCACTTTTGTTCTATGGCATGTGTACATCCTCCATTTATCTTAATGGGAATAAGAGGTTGACACCACCCATCCGTCTCAATAGGATACGCAAGATGAGTCATGAGATCAGTACTTGCCATGTATTAGTCAGCTAGATTCCCATCATTTTTCATAAAGAAACAGCCATGAAGCAAATACATGAAACACAGAATGACTGCTAAATACCGTCAGTATTAGCATGCAACTTGAAAAGACCTTTGCTCTTTTCCCGATTGCCTTATGAACCCATTTAAAGATTTAAAAACATTGCACCAACTTTAACATTCACAGATATCTTCATGCAGTTTTGCAGAACCCAAGGATTCAACACCAACCTGCTTAAATAAGGTTTTATGATGTCAATGCATTTCTCATATTGCCATCACAATTGACATGAAACAATTTCATGTGATTACGTGAGTGGAGAATATTGCAAAGCATAACAAGAAATGAGCATAACTTTCCCGTGCACCAGAGTGACAGTTAATGATACTATGCAGAATTCCAACACATGGGAATAAAATAGTCAAGAAAGCGGGACAGAAATAGCCCCCTCTGTTTTTGCATCAACTTGTGGATTTGACTGGTAACAATAGGTGACGATGTTTCCTGCATCCAGCTTCCCTCTACAAGCTATATCCTTGAATGGGCATCAGCAAAAAAGAATGAACTGTACTAAAGGTATCCATGCAATGGTTTGGCTATATTTGCTTTATTTACATTAAATCAAACAAAGATGTCTTCAACATGTAGTGAGTTCTTAAGATATGGAATGTACATTTACATCCAGAGTGAAACCAGGACTGACTTAGCCTCCTCCTATGATCACCCTGTGCACTAAAGCCTGAAACAGTCTGCGGGTGTGCTATATAATTTCTTATTTTTTGTTTTTACATTTTTTCAAATAAAATACAATAGCAAAATTCCAGGAAATGGTAAATACCAAAAGATATATATATGGTATACCACAATAAGCACCGGGGGGAGTAAAAAGAAAAAAAAGACAAAGAAAAGATCTTAAATCCTCCTAAGCAGTAAAGGCAGCCTTGAAACAGACAAAAGCAGCTGGAACACACATTACTGTGAGGCTCTACAGGTCCCTGAGCTCCCTCTCTAGCAGTAACAAACTCACTCAGCTGACTGGGATTTAAAAAAAAACATAAAATTTACCCCCAACAGATGGAACCTTCGACCTCAAAACAAAGAAGGCTCGTCTGCGGGCTTCTGTGAAGCAAGAAAAATCAGGACATACACGTACATTAGAACCCAGAAAGCTGGCATGCATATTACAAAAATACATCTTCAAAACAGAGTCTCTGTCCGACTCAAGCATGAAAGTGGCCAGCAAGGTAGTACCTTCAGTGAACACTTCCAAGGAGAATTCCAAAAAGCATGTCAAATGCAACTGGCTACCTTCTTGATCTTCTGAATGAGCAGGCTTGCTACTCTCCCGCAACAAGATGTAATAAGCCTTAACCAAAGATGGGAGGTTATCCAGGGGAAACTTCAACACCTCCCTCAAATGCTTCCTGACAGTCTCCAAAGGGGCAATTAATGGACACTTAGGGAAGTTAAAAAAATGCAAATAGTTTTTCCTGGATTGATCAATCCTGCAATTCAAAATATCCTTCTCCTTAATCTGAGCCAGGCACAGACCTTTCTGACCCACACTCAACCCCTCAGTCTCCTCCATCTTCTCTTCAACTTGAGTCAGGCATTGAACCTGGATAGGGAACCCAAGCAATACATTCTGTACCTCGGTCTTCAAGGATGACACCAAACCTATTATAATTATCGAGGCCTCAAGGCCTTTCAAGGCAGCCCACAGGATCTCCAATGACTCTTGAGCAGGCTTCACAACCACACTTGTGAAATCACTGGGAGCTCCCTTCACTCACCCAGGACCAAGCTCTACCGGTGAGGAAGTCAATGGGGGCTGTCCCGATAGCCAGCAACTTACAGCCAGCACACCGGCACTCTGCCTAGCAGCAGTAGCACTCCCAAGGAATCCACTTCCGGGTCATGGGAAAATCCAAGTTATCAATATCCCTGTTTAATGTACATTACCAAGTTTAACTTATAATGTAAACCGCTTTGATTGAAATGATAAAGAGGCATATAAAACCTGTTAAATAAATAAATAAATGGGAGGGCTGCTTGCTCCTCGGGGTTTAATGAAACCCCTTCAGTGCTCTGATCCACTTCCTGTAGCAATGAACCAGCCAAAGCTTCTGCCGAGTCCAGGCGAGCAAATCCCACGCAGCGTACTAACATTGTCTACCCCTTAGCAGGACTTCCCCCTCCTCTTACTGGCATGACAGCTGCAGGTAAGAGGGCAGGCAGCAAAAGAAAGGAAACCATTGGCAGCTCACACTAATGCCTCCAGCAAGGATGCCATCTTAACCTCCCCCCACCCCCACCTCATGCCATATAATTTCAATGGGGCACTTAAACCAGGGGCAGGCAATTCCGGTCCTGGATGGCCGCAGACCAGTCAGATTTTCATGATGTCCCCAATGAATATTCATGGACCTATTTCCATTCAATGGAAGGCAGTGGATGCAAATAGATCTCATGAATATTCATTAGGGACATAATGAAAACCTGACTGGTCTGCGGCCCTCCAGGACCGAAATTGCCCACCCCTGACTTAAACCATCATAACTCATAAAATCATAAAAAATAGGGCTGAAAAATATCTCGGGAGAATATCTAATGCAGTTTTGTACCCAGGCACCACTAAAATGGTCTATTACAGATGTTCTCTACCCATTCCAAACCATGGTTCAATACTACTCTAAAACAGATGAAAAGGAACCTTAGAAAACTAGAACATAACTGGCGTAAATCCAAATTGACGATACACAAAGAAATATACAATAATCTACTCACTAAATACAAAGAAACCTTGGACAACACAAAAAAAGAATATTACGCCAAAATACTCTCAAAATCATATAACAGACCAAGAGAGTTATTCTCCATTGTCAGAAATCTAACCAACCCCCAAACTTCTGACAGTGAAATCACTGACATCTCGGTTCAAACTTTAGCCCACCATTATCAAAACAAAGCAAAATTGCCATCAATGCCTATAAACACTATCATCTCGTCACACCAGCATATAGATGAATGGCCAGAGTTCCATCCCATAACTAAAGAGACACTAAAAAACATCATCACCAGCCTCAACACCACAACGTCTTATCTAGATCCATGTCCAGTAACATGGATAAAAAACACACTACCAATTTTATTACCCTACATTCTCTCAATAGTAAACCTCTCACTTACCCAAGGCTACCTCCCACCATCTCTTAAACACGCACAAATTCGACCAATCCTCAAAAACAGCAAACTGGACAAAACATCCCCTACGTCATATAGACCCATATCAAGCATACCATTTTTGGCCAAAGTAATTGAAAAAGTAGTTCAATTACAGACACAAGATTTTCTAGACTCATCCTACCCTCTCGATGAGCAACAATATGGCTTTCGGCCCCGCCATGGAGTGGAAACACTCCTCACAGTTTTAATAGATGCGCTCCTAAGAGAAATTGACAATCCTAAACAGGCATTTATTCTACTGTTCATCGACATATCAGCTGCGTTCGATAGCGTACACCACAATACTGCTCAATAACTTAAAACAAATAGGATTAAACTCTACAGTACACAAATGGTTCTCATCCTACCTAACTGATAGAACGCAAAATGTAAGAATTGGAAATCAAAACTCCACCACCTACAAGCAAGAAATTGGATTACCACAAGGTTCAGCGCTGTCAGCTCTACTTTTCAATATTTACATAAAACCAGTCTGCAACATATTCAAAAGTTTCGGAGTACGATATCATCTCTACGCAGATGATATTATGCTGTATATTCCATTCACAATTCCCAACCTACCGCTTCAACTCTTATCGGACTGCTATAATGAAGTCACAACTTGGCTAAAAGCACAAAACCTTCACATCAATCATGCTAAAACCGAAGTTCTAATTGTAACCAAGAACAGAACCTATACCCCTCCATCACACATAAGACTCCAAAACCAAGAAATCAAAATAAAAAAAAGGAAATAAGATATCTAGGTGTTATACTAGATACACACCTTACAATGGAAACACACATCAGCAATACCATAAAGAAAATCTATTTCAAGCTTAAAACTCTCAAACAACTTCGTCCACTAGTTTTCACACAGGACTTTATCAACATAATACAGGCCACAATAACCCATCATTTTGAATTTGCCAATCTAATCCTAATAGGCTTAACAAAACAAAGTATTAAACGATTGCAATTCGCACAAAATGCTGCAGCCAGAATCACATTGAAAATCAACTCCCTTCAACACATATCACCAATACTAGCCTCCCTTCATTGGTTACCAATTCAAAGTAGAATAATCTACAAAACAATAATAACAACATTCAAGACCTTATATGATCTGGCCCCATCCATGTTATGTAACTTAATACACAAAGAACCATCTAAGCCTACACACAGAAAAGGACAACTAAACAGATTAAAAATCCCGAAAGATTTTACAAAAGCTCACAAATCAACAAACAACAGAGCATTTTCGCACATAGCCCCTACTATCTGGAATTCCCTTCCAGAGGAGCTACGAAAGCTGAGATCACAGAACTCCGCAAGAAACTGAAAACCTATTTGTTCACCAAACATTATAACATAGATAACTCATTATCTACACTAGACAAAGGTTAAACAGACAATCGGTTACTCCATGCAATAAACCTTTAACCTACACAGTTAGCACTCTCCAATGATGATCCTTTGACCTCCCCCCAAGTATTCCATATATATATATTCATATATAACTTGTATATAGTTTTTCACACTGTTCGGTATTATACCACATTATTTGTTCTATATTTTATATGATGTTCCTTGTAAATAAGTTCTGTTATATTTCAATGTTCCATGTAAAACAAACTTGATTTGTTAATTATTGTTACCTGTAAACCGCAACTGAACTTTGGAAGATGCGGTATATAAATGTGAATAAAATAAATAAAAATAAATAAATAAAATTCCTTGGGACACACCTAGACAGTCAGGTTTTCAGGATAACCACAATGAATAAGCATGAGAGAAATTTGCATGCACTGACTCCATTGTATGCAAATCTCTCTCATGCATATTCATTTTTGTTATCCTGAAAAACTGACTAGCTAGGTGGGTCCGGAGAACTGAGTTGAGTACCCTTGGTCTATTAGTCTCTCGCTCTAACTTCAGCTTTGGTTTTTCTTTGTTGCAGAAGTTCTGTAAAAAGATATTGTTGCAGTTGTAGTTTATGGAGTTAGAACAATAATCCAACTCCCACAGGCAGCCAGCGGATATAATTCAGTGGATTGTGTGATGTGTGATCAGCAGTCTTAGCCTATGAAAGAGCAGGGCTGAAAGACTGAGTTGCTTGCTTGCTGTTCCAGGATCAGGGTCATCGAAGGGACAGAAAACAACCTGCAGAGCAGAATTCAGTGCAGGGCAATAGGTCTTCTAGGAAGTAATTATAAAAAAGGCATTTCCTTGGGTGTTTCATGTGAAAAAATAATCGTATGAAATTGCTGAAATTTTCTGTATGTAAACTTGCGTGCATACAGCCTGTATGCATAAAGGGTTCATCCAAATTGAACAGATGCATTCCCACGGGCAGACTGGGGTGAGGTTAGCATTTTACACACATACTTTATAAAATACACATGTATGTGTGTGCTAATTAGCAGGGCTAAATGCGTATGAGTGTTTTCAAGGGATGTGTATTCATCTGAAACCAAATGGGAAATCCCAATCGTATTTCTCATTTTGTTTGGTATCGTTTTTGAATGAAAACAAGAGGAAAAATATAAACTTCCGTCATTTCCTGGTTTTCGTCAATAGTGTGCACTTTTTCATTAATAGTGCATGCACACTCTTAATAGTACTCAAATAGTGCATACTATTTGCATATGTGAGAACAGCACACAATAGCACATAATAGTGCATGCCATTTGTGCATGTGCAAATAGCATGCACTATCTCACAATAGCAGTCACTATTGACAAAAACTGGTAAGGGACAAAAAAAAAATGGAAAACAAAATGAAAATTTTAGCACACCAAATGGAAAACAAAGCAAAATATTTTTTTTTGTCTGTAAATCCCTAGTGTTTTCTGTGCAGTAAATTCCTCAAAAAAATTGGAGGCCGATATTCAATGGCAGCAGCCAGAAGGATTAAAGCTAGTAGCCATTTCTGTTTTAAATTACACATTTAGATTGGCTACATGCGCAAACAGTGATTTCAGAAGATATATAAAGGAGACCTACCGGGACATAATAGAAAAGTTCCACATCCAGTCTGGCAGCCTCAGGGTTGCCTTGGAAGAGAGAGCTCATTTGGAAGGAGAATATCACCTTGGTGAGGCAGGAAATGATCCTGTAGTCAAGACCTGCCCTCCAGGTGATGCTATATCCTCTCACACTGAGGATATCTCTAGAGTCTTTTGCTCAGCTGGAGCGGCCCAAGGGTATTGCGGGGCCATGTGCGGAGACTCATGGCAGGGTCTCATTTGCATAAATATTTGCATATCCACTGGCCTTATTTGTATCAATCTAATTTATCTTATTTTAAAATGTATATGCTGCCAATCTAAAATTTTAAGCAGCTTTCAAAGTAGTCCTTCACAAGCCTCTTTTTTGTCTTAACAATGACTTAGGGGCATGTTTACTAAACGTTAATATGCGTTAAGCGACACGGTGCCCATAGAAATAAATGGGTGCTGCTGCACTTAGCACATGTTCAAATTTGTAAATGCACATTAACCTTTAGTAAACATGCCTCTTAATGAGTATATGAATACAATTTGCATGTACAGTGAGGATAAAGAAAGGCTACCATATTTCTGCATTACTATCCTCCAGCACCAACTGCCAGGTGCATTACTACAAAACCCTGCTCATTTAGAACCCATAGCAAACCTGCTATATCATAACCAGGACTCATACAGCACCAAACCCTACCTATCAAAAGGTATGACTATAAATATTACACCAATATATCTCCTACTGGGAAAAGATAGCAAGTGGGACTGCTACATAGAAATTACAGCTTGGTCACACATGCTAAAAAGACAGATCGTCATCAAATACAGAACAAGAGATCACAATTTAGAAATATGAAGACAATAATTGAACTGAGAGCCCCAAAAGCCAAACTTTGAATGCACCACAACACTGGAAAAATAAAACTATGAAATTAACAAAGTGCAAAGACACCAGCGATGCACATTTCCTAGAGCCAGCATTGTCCAGTTAATAAATTCAAAATAAAATACCTTTTTTCCTACCTTTGGTTTATTTTTCATTTGCAATTGCCCCAGTCTCTCTCTTCTGCATTCTTTATGTCTTCTGCCAACTCTCCATTGCCTGCTGTCCATTGGTCCTATTTTTTTTCCATTTTCTGTCTACATCTTCCTCAGACATACTAATCTTTCGCTTTTCATTCTTTTCTCCATTTCTTTCTTTACTCATTCATCCACTCAAATTTCAACTCTCCATTCTCAATCCCCTTCTTCCCTAAGTAAATACCGTTGCACTTGTCCTCATTAAATTTAATCTGCCATGTTTCCCAATTTCTCAAGGTCCTCTTGCAATTTTCCACAATCCTCTTGTGATTTAATTACTTTGAATACTCCGCTATGCACCTTTCTCCATTTAGACCTATACTCTGTTTTCTGTCTTTCAACCAATTCCCAATCCACAATAGGACTCTGCCTCCTATCCCATGACTTTTTAATTTCCTTGTGAAGAACCTTGTCAAAGGCTTTCTGAAAATCCAGATACATTGTATCAACCAGCTCAACGTTACCTACCTGTTTATTCTCACTCTCAAAAAATATATAACAGATTAGTGAGACAGGACTTTGGTTGGCTAAATCCATGTTGGCTTTATCCCATGAAACCATGACTATCTACTGTATATGTTCAGTAATTGTGTTCTTTATAATGGTTTCTGGAATGGAGAAGCAGCCTAATGGTTAGAGCACTGGCTTAGTAACCAAGAAACCAGGAACCCCTGGGTTTTCTTAGCAGTGTCACCAGAAATAGATTGCCAGGCCTTTCTTCCATGGCAATGGAGAGTTAATACTCCTTGTGGCCTTGGACAAACTCATTGCCTCAGAATAAAGACCTGGCAATCTACTTCCGGTCACACTGCCGAGAAAACCCAAGAGGTGCTGGGTTGCCAGGAGTCAGCACTGACTCAACAGCACAACACATTTTGCATAATGATTTCTACCATTTTGCCCAGTACTGATGTCAGGCTCATTGGTTTGTTGTTTCCCAGATCACCCCTTGAATCGTTTTTTTAAATTCTCATTACATTGATCACTCTCCAATCTTCAGGTACTATAATCGATTTCAATGATAGAAATTTGTAAACTAATAGTAGTTCTGCAATTTCATTTTAGAAGGCACTCATAGTGTTATGATAGGAAAAGTGCTACTGATAGGTGATTTCATTATGCTAGATGTTGATTGGAATATCCCTGCTGCAATGTCAAATAGAAGTAAGGAAATTTTAGATTCTCTCCAGGGAGAACCATGCCAGCAACTGGTAACAGAATCCACATGAGAAGGGTCATGCTGAACCTGGTACTTACAAATGGGGAAAGTGTTTCTGATGTTATAGTGGGTGATCATCTTGCATCCTGTGATCATCAGATGGTGTGGTTCAGTATTAGGATAATGGCTGAGTTAGTTCATTCAAACGTTTGGATCCTGGGCTTTAGAAAAACTAATTTTGTCAAGATGGGACAATACCTCAAGGAGTCATTAGTTGGATGGGAACAGCTGGAGAATGTAGAAAAGCAGTAGGCAACCCTTAAAAAGGATATTCTAATGGAAAGTAAATAAATGTAAAAGGAAAAAGTAGGCCACTATAGATCTTGAAAGACGTAGTTGAAAAACTGAGTAAAAAAGAGTGACCTTCATAAAATACAAGAGATCACAGAAAGAGGAAAGCAAACAACATATTAAAAAAAACAAGGGCAATTAGGAAAGTAGTCAGGAAAGCAAAGATAACAAAATGGAACAATGCAGTAAAATGGGGGGACAAAATAGTTTTCAGATATGTTAACAGGAGGTAATGCAAAAGTGATTTTATCGTACTCAAGGGTGAAGGGAAAGAATATGTAGAAGATGAGAATAAAGTGGAACTGATTAACAAATATTTCTGTTCAGTGTTCATAGATGAAAGGGAAGGAGTATGACCTCAGAAAACACGCACAAATAGGAACAGAAGTGAGGAACTTTCATGTATTTATAAAACAGTGCCTAAAGCACCTACACATGGAGTCATATTATAAAATTACCCTCCAAAAAAAATTTCAGATTGGACCAGATATATAAAAGGCTTTCTACATTCTGGGGGTGCAGTGGTGTGCAAAAGTCTTCCATAGGCTGAATGATCAAGCTAGTCTCAGCTTTATTTTGATAATCTTTCCAAGTTCTGTGGCAGAATCTTGGCTTATTATATACTGTTTTGTTACAAATTTAGTTTGGCAGACATTTCTGCATGCAAAATTACTTGTCTATGAACTTTTGTATGGCTATCATGAGGAAACGATGTCCCAGTACGATAAATCGGATTTTGTGTCAAAGTGCTATCGAAATGAACCAATAGAATACTGTGTTTCCTCAGCCAATAGGAAGTCATATTTGATAGCCAATCAGTGCATGGTATTTTGGCGGCACACAGGATTTGAATTTAATGTGGATCAACATCCTGGCATGCTGAAGAGATTGCATTTTCTATCAATGGAGTTGGATCTGGTGGTGACTTTGCATGAGAAGGGGTATTCCAGCCCGCAGATTGCAGCAAAAGATCTGCTGTAATCAGAGAGAGGTTGTCTGCATTCTACAGAAGCATAAGGAGTCAGAAAATATGCAGAACCAACATCGTAGCGGTCGGCCTAGAAAGTCAACCAAGAGGGATGACAGGGCCTTGATAAGGACAACTCTTGGCAACTGCAAGCTAACCTTCCATGAGCTTCTGCGGGTATGGAAGGAGAAGTGTTCCTTGGGGTACGATGCTTGGGGTACAGATTGAGGGGCTGTAAGGCATGGAGGAAGCCGCTACTAATGGTGGAATAGAGGAAGAAATGCATTGAGTGAGCATCCAAGTACTCAAAATGGAGCAAGGCTGACTGGGAGAAAGTTATGTTCAGCGATGAAAGCACATTCTATATTCTGAGTGGACAGGGCAAAGCCTATGTGAGAAGGTTTCCTCATGAAGAGTATAAACCAGAGTTCTTGAATATCTCCATGAAGCATCCAACCAAGATCATGATCTAGGGATGTATGGCAGCTAGTGGTGTTGGAAGACTCCATATTGTCGACGGGATGGTGAATGCAATGAAATACATAGGAATTCTGCAGAAGTGCATATTGACATCAGCTGAGCAACTACTACTACTACTAAGCATTTATAAAGCGCTACCAGATGCACACAGCGCTGTACAATGAAAACATACAAGAGACAGTCCCTGCTCAAAAGAGCTTACAATCTGTTTCCTAGCAGACGATAATGCACCTTGCCACCGAGCGAAAACTGTCACCAACTGGAAGAAAATAAATGGAGGTCAGACAATTGACTGGCCAGCTCAATCACCTGATTTCATCCTGATTAAGAATCTTTAATACAAGGTATCAGTTGAGATCACCAAGAAGCAGCCACGGACCAAGCAAGAGCTGATTGATCACTGATTGCAGCCTGGAATCACATCATAATACGAGAACTCCTCGTCAAACTGGTCCACTCCATGCCAGATAGATGTCGCCTGGTGAGAAAGAGCACGGGCTGACCCATCAAGTACTAATGTCCACCAACAGCAAAAAACAGCCTGTTTCAGGGCTACCTAATCAAATGAAGAAAATATGCATACTGCCAATATACTACATAGAACAGAAAACACAACAACATTTGGGCACACATTGCATCTTTATACACAGGTTCACAACCAAATGAACATGGGTATTAAACAATCATAAAAGAACGCTCAGGTAATGGCACCCCCTCTGCCACCAACTATGAAACCACTTCTCTTTGTCTAATTTGTTACTTCCTGTTCGAATCATTAATGCTGACCCTCTTGGAGACAGCCCCCCCTTCCTTCTGTCAACTTGATTACTGTCCACCCCCCCCCCCCTTTTTTTGTTAGGCCGCTTTGACCCGGTGAAAACACGGGATATAAATGTAGCTAGCTAAAAATAAATAAATAAATAAATAGATGGCAAATTTATCAGATTTGTACAAAAGGCAAAAGGGAAGAAAATGGCATGCAGAAGGGGTTGTAAATTGTAACACATTTTGTCCCTGTGATCCAAACAACTAAAAATTGCCAATTAGGCACTACCTATGCAAGACTTTTTCATACCATTGTAATTCTGTAAGTAGCGCCTAGATTTACGTGCATATGTAATGCATGTTAATGGTGCCTATTCTATAAAGTCAAATCTGCACAGATTTTACTTTATGAAAAACTAGCAGAAGTAGCCACGGACCTGCGTAAACATCATCAAGGTCACTTACACGACTCCAGGTCCAATAACCATGCATTTCTTATGCGCACTGAGGCCTATTCTATAAACTACACATGCAAATATGTGCTCTGCCTATGCAATGTCTAAACTCCATGCCAGTGTACAGTCACATTAAAAGTGCCTGCCATCGAGCCTGGCATAAATGGTCATTTAAGTACGTAAATCACTAGAATGCCTTGCTCCCTGCATAAACTCATGCAGAAATCTAGCTGCCCCTTTCAGAATTACTCTGTCTTCAGAAAAAAAAACGTTTGGCATATCTGGTCCTTTGTGCAGATACTGAGAAAGAATTCACAGAAGATGGCACACTGTATATGCAAATTCACTTACTAGAAATCTTAGTAGACAGATGCTAATGTTTTAGAAGAAACTAAGCTTACAAATACCTAGAATCATAAAATGTAATTAATTTTTAATTAGACTTAAAGATACCAAGGTCACATTCAGCGGTTATATTTCATTTACATTCCATCTTGGTTTTCACTGAACTTTCCCATGGCATGTTCCCAAAGGGAAAAAGGAGTGAAAAGTACATATCTATGTTCTGGTTTGTAGTGAGTTTCCAGTACAGTACATAGGATTAATGACAATGATCAGAAACTACTGTGAAGAACAGGATGGGAATACCTATTTAGTACTACCTATCCTAGAGTCAACTTTTGGCCGTATACAGCATTAAGTCAGCTAATAACTTCTGCTGGTTTCAGTGCCTCAGTTAAAAATGGGAGCTATGAAGCCTGCAGGCCCCAGTGCCAATCCCATCCCTGACACCATTACCATTTGACCTAAGAAAGTTACGACAGCTCATTTGCTGAAACATGGATAGTAGGAACATTGCAGCCATGCGATTCAGATTGCACAGATTCACCATTATTATAATGATACAGTTGTGGGCTGTCTGCCTCTGTTGGAGGTGTATTATATGCAATAATCACAAGGTGGTGGTATCCTATTAATAAGTGAATCCACCAAAAAAGTCACATCTTTTTTTGTAATGCGAAGACACCGATAAATCTTTATTTTATGACCCTGGGAAAGCATTGAATTGTCTCAAAAATAAACACCTAAAATTCCAAACAAACACCTAGAATCATAAGGCCCACCTATTATAATAGCATATACTGACACCTTATGGCCAGGAATAAAAACCGTGGCAGTAGTATCATCTTTATAGCTGCAATGAGCCCAAACCAGGATAGGTATCCCTGCCCCATGCGCTCAACAGGCTCTCCACCTCGTCTAACAATTTCAGGTAATTTATATCAAATAGAGTCCCTATCTTGTTACTTATGTGTATCCCCAAATACCAAATAGTCTGTTTAGCCCACCTAAATGGATACTTCTTTTGCAACGATGCTTGAGACTCCTCTAGGATGGTCAGATTTAGTACCTTGGACTTCAACCAATTTATGGTAAACCCAACTAATTTTCCATATTCCTCTAACTCCCACATTATTATTGGAAGTGAAACATGCAGACGGGAAACATTCAAAATTATATCATCCGCAAAAAGCGCTATCCGGTATTCCTGCCAACCTACCTCTATACCCCTCAAATCCTCTTGTTCCCTAACCTGTGCTGCAAAAGGCTCTACCGAAAGGGAAAAGAGAAGAGGCGAGAGGGGACAACCCTGACGTGTTCCCTCCCTTGAGGGAAAAAAGATGAATAAGCCCCATTCACCCTAACACAGGTCTTTGGGTTCAGGTAAAGAGCCCGCACCCAGCTCAAACCCCCCCCCCCTCCCAACCCCATTCTCTACATGACCTGGAATAAGAAGGGCCAGGATACCTGGTCAAATGCTTTTTCAGCATCTAATGACAACAACAATGCCTCTTCTCTTTTTTGACCAGCTGACCATATCAAATTTAAAATCTTACGGATATTGTCTGATACCTGTCTACCAGGAATAAACTCAGCTTGGTCCTGATGCACCAGCTGCCCTATTACCTTATTTAAACACGTAGCCAAGATTTTTGCCAACAATTTGGCATCCAGGTTCAGTAAAGAAATTGGCCTACGTGATGCATACTCTTGCATGTCTTTCCCCTCCTTGGGTATCAATGATATCCCTGCCCAGCCCATTGTTTCTGCTAGGGCACCCCACTTCCCTCGGGAGATTGAATAACCACACCAGGGGTTTGATTAGCATCTCCCCAAACTTTTTATAAAAGTGTGCTGTCAAACCATCCAGGCCAGGTGCCTTGTCCACCTTCAATTGCTTAATTGCTATTAAAACCTCCTCCTCATTAATCTCCCTATGCAAAGCCATTTGCTCGTTTGTATCCAAGCTTGGTAATTGAATCGATTCTAGATAGCTCTTGACCCTATCTACAGGCGGGGGGGGGGGGGGGGCGGGTGGTTTGCAGCATATAAAGTCTGGTAAAAGGTCGCAAATGCCGATCTAATCTTCCCATCTGACTACATCACTGTGCCCCTGGGGCCTTTGACCTTCAATATATGCGAACGCAATTTGTGTTGCTTCAGCAACTGCGCCATATATCTCCCTGTCTTATTCCCACCCACAAAAACTTCTTACTGCAGCAGCTGCATGAAGTATCTGATTGCTTCGGCCAGCAATGCATTCACCTGCACCATAGCTGCCAACACTTGGCCTTTATAAGTTCCCTTTCTATCCCGTGAGTCCAGTTCTTCCAGCCGCAACAAGTGCTGTCACAGCTTCCTTTCCCTTCCCTCCCTCTCTCTTTGCAGCTGCACTCCCCATTTTATCAGGACTCCCCGCACTACTGCCTTGAACCCATCCCAGACACTTCCCCAACCTACCTCCCTATTATTGTTCAAACTAAAATACTTGTCTATTTCCTGCTCCACCTCTTTCCTCACCACCTCGTCCTCTAACAAGGACTCGTTTAGCCTCCAAAATTGTGGTCCTCTCCCTTCCCCATGCATGGATATCCTTAATTCCTCTGGGGCATAATCTGACCAAATTATTGAGTCCATCTCCACCCCCCGTATTCTCTCTGCCACCTCTTTTGTTACCCAAATGGCATCTATCCTAGAATATGACCCATGCACCGGGGATTAAAAGGAAAAATGTTGTTTTATGGGATGTCGATATCACCAAGCATCCACCAGGCAGTGCTGCTTCACAAACTTCTGATATTTGACTCTATCCGCCCTCTTGCCCTCCATTTTCCCTGTGGCGTCTCTGCCTGGATCCCATGTTAAATTAAAATGCCCACCACAAATTAGTGTCCCCTCACCCAATTTTCCCACCTCTTCTTTTAATTTAGTCCAAAAATCCCCTTGCACCCCTGTGGGTGCATACACATTCACGATGCAAAACCATTCTGCCCCAATTTTTAATCTCAATAACAAAAATCTGCCAGCTTTGTCCCTGATCACCATCTGCATCACAACTTTTAATTTTGAATCTACTAACACCACCACTCCCCCTTTCTTCCGTTCTATTGTATTTGATGCATATAGTTGTACTGCATACCCCTTGGGTGTCACTAAGTTTTCAGATGCACATGTCAAATGCATATCCTATAATAACACCAATGATGCCCTCTGATGCTCCAACTCCTTGTAGATTTGCTGCGCTTAAAGGCTGAATTAAGTCCCTTTACATTTAAAGTCACTACTTTTAGCTCACCTTTTAACTAAGCTCCCCCTACCTCCCATAACAGCAACACTCCCCACTTTCTCCATTTCATTCCGTCCTCCCCTGCCCTCCCCCAACCCTCATGCCATCCTCTCTTTCCCTCTTGGATGGCCTGGGCTGTGGTCATCATCTTCAGGTGGCCCAACCAACCAACCCCAGTACTTCATTCTATCATTCTCACCCCCCTCCCTTTCTATTCCGCCATAGTTGGTCATCCTCTCGCATTACCCCCCTATTCGAACCCTCCCTAACTAAACAAAAAAGTGGGCCCGACCTTCCCCAATCAAAGGTCCTTGCTTGCTCTTTCTCCCCTCCCTCCAACATCCCAATACAATCTTTTTCCCCATCAAAATGACTTCCCCCCCTGCTCCCCCCATGCCGCCTCCAAGAGGCAGGTGCGGGACCGGAGATCCGGGAGTCTCTCTACACACCTTCTCTCCAGACTATAAACATCAGAGACTTTTGGCAAAACTAAAGAGTCATGGGATAGGAGGCAGTGTACTACTGTGGATCAGGAACTGGTTAAAAGATAGAAAGCAGAGGGTTGGGCTAAATGGCCAATTTTCCCAATGGAGAAAGGTGAATAGTGGTGTACCCCAGGGATCTGTGCTAGGTCCGCTGCTTTTTGACATATTCATAAATGACCTGGAAAGTGGAACAACGAGTGAGGTTATGAAATTTGCAGATGACACAAAACTATTTAAAGTTGTTAAAACCCAAGAGGATTGTGGAAAATTGCAAGAGGATCTTGATAAATTGGAAGACTGGGCATCAAAATGGCAGATGAAATTTAATGTGGACAAGTGCAAAGTTATGCACCTAGGGAAGAACAACCCAAACTATGGTTACACAATGCAAGGTTCCACATTAGGAACCACCACCCAGGAAAAAGATTTAGGCCTCATTGTGGATAACATCTTAAAACCCTCGGCCCAGTGTGCAGCGGCAGCCAAGAGAGCAAATAGAATGCTAGGTATCATAAGGAAAGGAATGGAAAATAAAACAAAAGATATTATAATGCCTCTATATCGTTCCATGGTGAGACCGCACCTTAAATATTGTGTGCAATTCTGGTTGCCGTATCTTAAAAAGGATATAGCATTATTAGAAAAGGTTCAGAGAAGAGCCACCAAAATGGTAAAGGGGATGGAAGGATACTCCTATGAAGAAAGGCTAAAAAGGTTAGGGCTCTTTAACCTGGAAAAGAGACGGCTGAGGGGAGATATGATAGAAGTCTATAAATTAATGAACGGAGTGGAACGGGTAAATGTAGATCGAATGTTTACGTTATCAGAATATAGAAAGACTAGGGGACATGCAATGAAGCTACAGGGTAAACTATTTAAGACTAATAAAAGAAAATATTTTTTCACTCAACGTGTAATCAAACTCTGGAATTTGTTACCGGAGGATGTAGTAAAGGCTGTTAGTGTAGCTGGGTTTAAAAAAGTTCCTGGAGGAAAGGTCCATAAACGATTATTAAGAAGGGACCCAGGATATCAATGTTTGACCCAGTACAAGCATTGCGGAACCTGTGTCTTTTGGGGAAACTGCTAGGTACGTATGACCTAGATTGGCCACTGTTGGAAACAGGATACTGGGCTTGATGGACCTTGGTCTGACCCAGTATGGCATATCTTATGTTATTATGTAATGTCTCTCTTCTCTTAAAGTCCTTTCAGAGCTGATGATTTCCTTTCTAGCTCCTGTTTGCATGCTTTCCACTTTTAGACCCTTCACTCTCCCGTGACTTCAAGTGACCTGTTGCCCAATTGACGATGCAGTCTGCACTTGCCGCGCTCCATTCGCTGCCATTTCGAATATGTTGTCCTGGGTGCCTTTCCAGTTTCTCACTCCATGCACAGCTCCATTATTCCTGGTGCTGTTAGGGTTTTAATTGTCTCCTCTCGTGTGCGCACTCAGAGCCGTTGTCCTTTATATGTGAGACTCAGCCCAAAGGGGAAAGTCCATCCATATCTGATTCCCTCATCTCATAGCCTGGTTGCTACATCTTTCATTAAATGTCTTTTCTGTAACATTGCTTGCGCCAAATCCACATATATTTCCACTTCACATGATTTCCATTTAAAAGTTCCGCTCTTTCACATTATAGTCTTGGAAGCATGTTATAATATCCTGGGGGTTGTTCTTATTTTGCCCTGTTGCAGCTGCTACTCTATGAGCCCGGTCAATACGAAAGTCCAGTTCTTTCAGTTCTATTCCTGCTTCTGTCAAAAGAACCTTGGAAATCTGTATGACCACCACTCTACAATCCGTATAGGGCTCACCCTCAGGGACTCCCCGCAGCTGAATGTTGCTCCTTCTGGACTTATTTTCCAGGTCCTCCAATTTTTCCTCCAAGGCTACATTTTGTTGCAGCAGATTTTGCAGTTGAGTTTCAAGAGACCCCACCGTCTACCCTTGCTCTTCCAGGTGGTCCTCCATCTCCTCCACACGCTGTCCCAACTTCATTATCTCTGCTCGCAGACCATCCACACTGGCTACAACATCTGCTCTAACCTGCAATTTTTCACTCTTCAGTTCCTTGAACCATGCCCTCACCTCTGCATGGAAGTTGTTTTGAAATTCCGAGTCTGAATCTGTACCTCCTTCAGTACTCACCTCTGCCATCTCCTTCACACCTTTCTTGAGGCCTGCACAGTCCTCAGTTTTCCCTCCTGACAGTGCCATCTTGTCTCTCTGCATTCGGGATGTCATCCGCTCTGCTGATGCTACGAACGTGAAGTCTTTTAAATTAACTTTTTTCACTTTTGCTGACATCCTTTTGCGCTTCACACCTCCTCCGCTGCTATTTGTTATACCTATAGACGTCAAGGTGAGCGATTTTCGCCTATTATGTATTGAGGTTGGCAAGAACTCCAAACTCATGCGGCCATCTTAGACGGTGACATCAGCAGCCTCCACCTCATTACTTTTGAGGAGTCCAAAAACCTCTTTCCATTTTTTGTCAACCGTGGTGTTTGTTTTTTTCCATTCTTGAACTTTTTCTTCAGAAACAATTGACTTAAGACAAGAGAACTCAAACAGTTCAGTATTATTTATTACTGATTCTAGGCCGGGTCTTGTAGACAAAACGTATTCTAAAGACAACTCTAGTTCACACCACACCAGTTGATTTTGAAGGAGAGTCCATTGTTGTTTTCCAATCTCCTGGAAGTGAGTGGTCCACTGATCAAAGTAATCAATTCAAGTGCTGTAGAAAGATGACACAGATTGCTTGAAATCTGCTTCATCTTTTATCTTCTTTCTGATTGTCAGAAGCAAAAACACTTCATTATTCCTAGTTACTAACTTGTTTCTAAGGTCACTCCTCCAGTCACCTCTTTTATCATTGAGACTCAATTTTTAAAGTCATATTTTTGAAAAATCACTGACTGTGCAGAAAGTTCAGCCAAACATCTGCTGATTCATTCTCAAAAACGTTTTTGATGATAACTGTGCATTTTTCCTGGCTCAGAAAATATGATTTCACTGGTTGGAACATTTTAATTAACCTCTCTATGTCTGGTAGTAAAGCCAGCCACCTAGTGTTATTGTATCCGAGGAACTTTTGATACTCTCAACAAATGTCTCACATCTCATTAAATTCTTCAGTTCTCACTGTATAAATGTGAAAATGTCTGAATATCTTGTCAACCATAACTTCAATGTCAAATGGCAGGCATTTGACAGCAGTGCTGATACAATTGTGAGCGAGCAATGTAAGTTGCACAATTTCCACCAATTAAATTACTTCCTAAATCTTTTTGTAGCTTGTAAAAAATATTGTTACTACCCCTCCTAGCGGCCCCACCAAAACTGCAATTGGTACTGTCATCACACAATGCCACACCTTTGGATCTTAGCCCATTGGACTCAACTGTATCAAGAATGCACTTGGAAAGGATGTCTGAGGTTTCACCTTTAACTTCATGGACATCAAGAACTTTTACCTGAATCCTTTTCTAAGGAAGAAAGTACCTTACTAGAATAGGCCACATTTTAATGCTTCCATGGTTTGAGCAATCACAAAAAAACTGTTTAAAAAAACTTGTCTAAGAAAGGTCTCTCTTGAAGGAATCAACAGGAGTCAGGTTTGAAAACGTTACAGACGATTGCTTCCATTTTGGTTCGCACATAAGAGCATTTTTCGTCAAAACATTTTTTCAAAAACTTTGAAGTACATTCTGATGACCGAAAAGAATGGTTGTGGACAACACAGTGATAAGACCATATACCCCTTGGTTGTAACCAGTGACTGACTTTTCTCATCAAAAGTTTAACTTTTAAAAAACGTCACAGTTCTACTTGAAGAAGCACTTACATCTGCTGTCTTATATTTGTCTGTCCTTAGGTGCTGAACAATGTCACACTTCCCAGCATGTGTGATTGAAAAGGAAGATCAGTAATTGTTACAAAACACCGTGCTATCACCAGAATTTTTCTTAATGAACAGATACTCATTTTGTAGTTGGTCATTAAAAACACACTTTCTTTTTGGCTTTTTAAAAAGAAAATAAAGTCTAAAGATGAAATAGAAACACACACCCTAGGCTAAGACCCTACACAGATGACAGAATCAACAAAAACATGTAACCACTGACTGTGATACTGATACTGATCATGGCCCCAGGATCATAGGCACCAGCTCTGTGGGTGCTTGAGCACCCCCAATATTTTCTCCTATAGGTCTGTATATCTTTAGCAAAAAGCACACAATACTCTAGAGTTGCAGGACAAGGGAGAAAGGAAGGTTTCTGGATCTTAGCTACTGCTCCCATCTCCCCCTGCTCCCTATTGGCTGGCTGTGTCTGCTGCAGCCTATTGGCTGGGTTTGTCTGACTGATGGCTGCCTGGGCCCTGGGGAGGAAGCAGAGCCAGATTTGTCAGACGTGCTGAGAGGAGTTTAGGATTGCCAACCATCTAAATTATTTTAGGATTCTACAACTTTGTAAAGTAGCTGTCTTAGTCAGAATGATGCCTAAATTGTCTAGGTATTTTTTTAGAGTTTAGCTCTACAGCTCGCTAGTGCTCCTCCTCACTATACAGAGTAAGTGGTAGGTTCCAGCCAATGGAAAGGCTGCACTAGTCACAACAAAGGTAGACTGATTTTCTGCACAGGTACTGTGAGAAAGTCAGTGGAATAAGTGGGTTTCTTGGTAGGGGTGAGTGGGATTGCTGAGAAAGGGTAGAAATGTAAGAGGAATGGGGTAGAGTGTAAGGAGGCTATTGCAGACTGAGAAAAAGAACTGTTAGCAAAAGCAAGACCTGGGGGCATTGAAGAAGAGGAGTGCAGAAGCAGCAGAATCTGTCTTAAAAGTGCTAGTATGCATGTGTATATCTGATTTGGGGGGTAGGGGGGTGGATGAGTGCATGTGCATGTTTGTGAGACTTAAAT
The DNA here is from genome assembly GCA_033557465.1 of Ichthyophis bannanicus. Lineage (NCBI taxonomy): Eukaryota > Metazoa > Chordata > Amphibia > Gymnophiona > Ichthyophiidae > Ichthyophis > Ichthyophis bannanicus. Next base: position 801,994,960 of record CM066035.1, on the reverse strand, counting down.
ACAACAGAGTGCATGCATGTATATATGTTTCTGTGTCTCTGATAGAAATAGTCTCATATAAATAGAGTGTCCCTTTGAAAATTTGGAGAAGTCCACTGGCACAAATATAGAGGAGTGTAGGAGTGAGACACATGTTTAAAATAGGGGACATTTAGGCATCCAAACCGAAGTAATATGATTCCAGGGACAAATCCTTAAAATATGGGATTGCCCCATATAATACGGGATGGTTGGTCACTTTATGTGCAGGTGGAATTCTAAAATGCAGGCCTGCTATCTGCTTTACCAGAATAGATAAAAAAAATAACCAGCAATCCTGGAAGAGCTAGAACAATTCCTTCTGCAGTTTGAGTGCAGTAAGTGCATTTTAGCCATGCATGACTCAGACTACAATTCCAGCGCAGGGTTTGAGAACATACAGTAAGATATGTCATACTGGGTCAGACCAAGGTCCATCAAGTCCAGTATCCTGTTTCCAATAGTGGACAATCCAGGTCACAAGTACGTAGCAGTTTCCCCAAAAGACACAGGTTCCACAATGCTTGTATTGGGCCAAGCAGTGGATTTCCCAGGTCCTCTTTAATAATGGTTTATGGACCTTTCCTCCAGGAACTTGTCCAGAGGTAAATTAGGTATATTAGACTTTCCTGAAGTTTTGGCCTGTCAGTGTTTGGCAATATTACATTAAAACCACAGGATGCAAAGAGGGATGCTACTACTGTAAATTTAACCCTTTGCAGGTGTGCAAACAGAGGGATAACATTGAGGTTACCAGATGTCCCTGATTGTTTGGGATTGTTCCTAATATTAGAGCTGTGTCCCTGACTCCAACTTGTTTGGCAGCCTCCTTCCCTGATTCCAGCAATGAGGACAGAGAGTGTAGAAAAAAAAATCATTTTCAATTTAGTGATTTGAATATATCAGTTTTCAGAATTTACATCCCTTATCTTTATATTTTGTACAGTATGATTTGTCTGCTTGGAAGAGATATTGTTGCAGTCATAGGACAGATGGGGGGGGGGATGGCAATTACTTGTTTTCTCTCCTCCACACTTTGTTGCTCAAACCTGGAACTAAGATGTCCCTTCCTTACCACACTTCGGATATGTCCCAGACTTGCTTGCAAAAAATCTGGTAACCTTAATAACATAGAACAGTGCTATGAAACTGACCTCCTTAAAGTTGGACTACAGAAAGTGGGAGAGCGGTAAATTAACCTGTACTCTGTTCTTTCAAGGCAAATTTAAACATGGAAACTTACAGAATAGGAGCAGTGCCAGCTTAACCATTAGAGTATAATGATTATTAGACAGACTTGGTGATCTCCTAGGATGGCACCCTCTAGAGATGGCAAAGAGCAACTGCAGTCAAAGCAAAACAATAGTTCCTGACAACCAAACAAAACATTTTAACTTTCAAAGAGATGGGCAGTTTTCAAATAGCCCCTTTCCCCAGAGAAATAAGGCTTTTGAAAATTGCCCTCATTATGTGTGAAACACAGCTAAATAGTAACAGGGCAATATTCAGCTAGTGGAGGTCAGCATATTTTTTTTTCAATTCTGGCCGCCACAGGCAATAAAATCTGCATCTTTAGTAGCACTGTGCAGCTAGTGGGTGTTGCTGAATAGCTGGATTGTGCAGCCACTCTCCTGGTAAGTGCTGACGTTATCTGGATAGCAGAGATTTTCAGCTGCTTTCTGAATACATTATCCAGAGAGCATGCAAGGCGATGTTTCACTTGTCCTAAGTTATCCAGATAGTTACCTAGATAGAGGCTCTGAAAAGTGCTGCCATTTGGATAACTCGTGTCTCTGCCCTGGCAGTCTGTAATGATATTCAGCAGAACTATCCGCATAGTGCCGCTGAATTTCTGGCTTAGTAACATTTATATGGGTGGCCGGTATCGAGCCACCTAAGTATGATGTTGAATTATGTGTTTTACAAGATTGTTCTGAGAAGGTGATCATGATTATTGAATTTAATTATTAAAATCCCAGGGAGCGGGAAGGGAAGGCACCTAGGAACTTGAAAGATAATTAATTGAAGGGGTGAAAGGCTGAAGATTCACCTAGGGTCCCTACTGCCCTTGCACCAGCTTTGAATATGAGGTCTATCAGTACTTCTGTTTTAGAGACAGTACTTCTGTTTAAATTGTAATACAGTGTTAGTTGATTTACTGAATCATTCTGTTTAACCTTTAAACCCTTTGTTGCACAAGTTAAGATGTTCTATGTAAAAAGTTATAATTATATGGCGCGGCGTTTTTTTGCAGTGAGTTTCTAGTACGTCCTGGCTGTGCTAGATCAGTTGATGCAAACGTGGGCAGCATAATCTATGAAGCCGAAATGGACAATTCCCTGATGAAACTTTAGAAGTGAAACGCTGGAGGTGCCTGTTTGAAGGCGTTGGAATTGACCATCGTTCAGACAATTTTTGGCTAACATCTCCATGCTTAAGATAAGTTTGAATTTTTCCAGCTCTAGAAATGTTGTTATTTTTACAATTTTTGTTAGTATTTTGAGCTGTGAAGAAGTTTCATGCATCACAAAGAAGAAGATTTTTTGAGTAATGAAAAAGTATTGAATCAGGTCATTGATGCAAGGAAAAGCACATTTAACCGGTGAATACCCCTGCTCTAGTGCTGACAGTTTCTTCTGAGACCTGTATTCTTTACTCTGATGTATACGTATAGTTCTATGTTATTGGGTTTAGGACATTGAACGGTTTTTTTGCTACATCACTAACGTGTTATATCGTCTATGAAACGTTTGGCTACTCTCCCCAGTGTACGCTACAGATTGCAACATAGGCTAGATTGGATCTTAGAGCTTTTGCATAACAGCTCAGCTATTCTTTACAACCCTACCTCTCAGCAGTGAAGTTTTCTGGCCATTACCCTTTATACAGTATTATTTATGGAGTGTCCCCTCCCCCATAGACACAAACAGGGGAGGGGAAAAAGCCTTAGTAAATCAGGTCCCTGGTGCTTCGTTCACTTAGTAAGAAAGAGCAGCTGCATTATCCATTCTCTCTCTCCACAGGTAATGTTGACCCTAGCAGAGGTTCTAATTATCACAATGAAATGTCAAACAGAGTACTTAGGCAGGCAAATTGGCCAGAGAATGCTTCTCTGCATTTATTATAAAGAGAACTGGGAGGGCCAGATCTCTCACTGCTACCTATTCAAATATCATTCTCACCTCTTGCCTGGAATTGCAAGTCAGACTGAAGACACATGAGGTGGTATCAGGGCAAGCAAATGGATCTGCTGCAGACTGCAGTTCTAGTGGCCCGTCAGCGAGTACTTTCTTGCCTGGCCACCAACCTGGAGCCTTTTCATTCCGCCCTAGAGCCTTCTGAATTTTGGCTTCTCTTCATCCCCACTGCAGCAGAGTGGAAGCTGGAGGCTGTTGCACACCCCAATCTGATACTTTTTTTGTTGTTGTTCAGATAATTACTACTGCTCTCAGCAACCTCAAGTCCTTTCCCTTACCATGTCCAAGTTTTATATTGACAAATGGGAAACGGAAAACTACTAACATTTTGAAAGATGACCTTCTAATCAGAGCTCATTTGCCATCTGTTGATAAATCAATGGACTTTAAACGCAAAGGCCATTTCCAAGTACAGGCCTTAATCACCTTACATAGAGTGGGAGGAGATGCAGACAGTTTTCCTAGACCATAGTTCATCCAGCCTTTTTTTCATCCTCAGTTCCCTCTTTTAATATCTCTCTTTTCAGCTGTGCTTTATTTCTCTCTTTCATTGTGTCCACCCAAGTTAGGCCTCACTAGACCCAGTAAGATCCAGCTGTTGCCCATCTTCTGATGGAGTGACCCCCACCAAACTCAGGCCAGATGTCTTGGCTGAAGCAGCAGTACCCTCAGATAATGAGCTTTTCAGGGACTCTCTAATTGGTTCAGTGCACTAAATTGTGAAAGTTCCAGCTTTTTCAACCAATTATCCACTTGTTGGGAGGGATTTACACAACTAAAAGCAAGCTTACAAGGTGGATAAAGCATAGTTACTCACCTGTAACAGGTGATCTCCGGGAACAGCAGGAATTTAGTCCTCACATATGGGTATCGTCGGTACCGACGGAGCCTGTGCGGGAACGCTCCCCAGCGTCCAATTAGAACGCTTTTGGGAGCATCCACACCACGTCTGCATGCTGCCTTCCCGTCTTTCCCAACTGCCTCTCTCCAGTTGAGTTTTAGAGCTGAGATAAAGAGAGAGAGCGAGGGAAAGGAAAAGAGAGAGATAGAGAGATACAACTCCTAGGGGAGGTGAGTGGGTTGTGAGGACTAAATTCCTGCTGTTCCCGGAGATCACCTGTTACAGGTGAGTAACTATGCTATCTCCAGGAACAAGCAGGAATGTAGTCATCACATATGGGGACTCCCTAGCTTTAGGTGCCAGGGAGAGACCCCAGAAGTTGTGTGTCCCTGAGAAGGGCTCCACTTCCCCCCCATGGATCTCTGGCATCCTACCAGGGATGGTGGGTAGGAATTGATTAGGTATGGAACAGGTGTTTGAGAACAGCCTGACCAAACAAGGCATCCCGGCGGGAGTCCTTGTCCAAGCAGTAATGGGCTGTAAAGGTATGAACAGAGGCCCAAGTGGCTGCTCGACAGATGTTGTCAATAGACACAGAGTTGAGATGAGCCATTGAGGCTGCCATGGCTCTCACATTGTGAGCTGTGACATGGCCCTCCAGAGAAAGGTTCTTACTCTGATAGGCGAAAGAAATACACTGAGCAATCCAGTTAGATAGTGTTCTCTTGGAGATTGGAAGTCCCAAATGAGAAGGATCAAAAGCAACAAAGAATTGAGAGGACTTTCTATGTTGCTGTGTTCTTTGTAAGTAAAAAGCTAAAGCTCTTTTACAGTCTAAGGTATGAAGATTCCTCTCTGCATTTGATGCATGAGGTCCTGGAAAAAAGACAGGTAGGTAGACCTCTTGGTTAAGATGAAAAGGCGAGACCACCTTAGGCATAAAGTGTGGATGAGTCCTAAGGACTACCTTGTCATGATGGAACCTTGTATAAGGTGGATTAGCTACTAGTGCTTGCAATTCACTAATGCGGCATGCTGATGTGATTGCAATGAGAAAGATAACCTTCCAAGAAAGAAATTTCAAGGTAGCTAACGGTTCGAAAGGTGGCTTCATGAGCTGCCCAAGAACCAGGTTCAAGTCCCATGCCACAGGAGGTGGTCTAATGGGAGGCTTAGTTAGAAGGAGACCTCTCATAAATCTTGCTATAAGAGGATGAGAGGAAATAGGTTGTCCATTTAGAGGTTTAAGAGAAGCTGCAATAGCACTCAAATGGACTCTTACTGAATTTGTCTTAAGGCCTGCATTAGACAAATGGAGGAGATACTCTAGTAAAGATTCCAGAGGTATCGCAAGGGGGTTAAGACCCTTTTCTGAACACCAAATAGTAAACCTTTTCCACTTGAAAGCATAAGAACGTCTAGTGGAAGGTTTTCTGGAAGCATAAAGAACATCTTTCACTTGCTGAGAAAGATGAAGATCTTGGAGATCTAGGCCTTCAGCAACCAAGCCCTGAGATGCAGGGACTGGGAATTGGGATGCCATAACATTCCGTTCTCCTGAGATAGGAGATCTGGAGCAGACCCTAACTCCAGGGAGGGAGCTTGAGAGAGATGTAGAAGCAGAGGGTACCACACTTGCCGTGGCCAATGTGGTGCTATGAGAATCATGTGGCCTCTGTCTCTCTGAAGCTTGAAGAGGGTTTTGGGAATTAGGGGACTGGGTGGAAAGGCATACAGGAAGTCTTGACCCCAGTAAAGGAGGAAAGCATCCCTTGCCTGAGCCCCCTGAGCCGGAATTCTGGAACAGAACCGGGGAAGTTTGACATTCCACGGACTTGCAAAGAGGTGTATGTCCGGGGTTCCCCAAAGTTGAAATATCCTGGTCACCTGGTCTGCATGCAGAGACCACTCATGTGGAAGGAGAACTCGACTGAGTCTGTCCGCCCAAGAGTTTTGAATGCCTGGAAGATATACTGCCAGCAGATGAATCTGATGCTCTCTGGCGAGGGCCCATAGTCGCAAAGCTTCGTTGCAAAGCGAAAGAGAGCCTGTTCCCCCCTGCTTGTTCACATAGAACATGGCTACCTGATTGTCCGTATGAATGAGGACTGTCTTGTAGCTGAGCAGGGAGTGGAACACTCGCAGAGCCAGGAAAATTGCTCTGAGTTCCAAGAGGTTGATATGTAGACAACTATCTTGTGGAGACCAGGTGCCCTGGGTGGAGAAGTCTTGCAGATCAGCTCCCCAACCCTTTGGAGAAGCATCTGTTGTGAGAGTTGCTTGGGGTAAGGGTTGTTGAAAAGGGCACCCCAGCAACAGATTTTGAGTGGACGTCCACCATTGGAGGGACAAAATGAGGCAACTTGTGTTTGCTATTTTGTCTGACAGGCACCCTGATGCCTGGGTCCATTGGGTGGATAAATTCCACTGAGCTGCCCTCATGTGGAGGCGAGCATATGGAACCACATGTACGGTGGATGCCATGTGGCCCAGCAATTGCAACATTTCTCGAGCAGTTAGATGAGGCTTTAGCACTGCTTGAGAAGCTAACTGCACCAAGCGAAGGCAACGGGCCTGGGGAAGATAGGCCCTTGCCCTTGTGGTATCCAGAAGAGCTCCTATGAACTCTAAAGATTGAGTGGGAGTCAGACTGGATTTTGGGATGTTTATTACCAGCCCTAAATACTGAATGATACACATTGTGCAGGATAGAGAAGTCTTGGACTCTGACTGTGTTGGAGCTCAAATGAGCCAGTCGTCCAAGTAAGGGAAGACAAATATTCCCAGAGTGCGGAGAAATGCTGCTACTACAGCCATGCATTTCGTGAACACCCTTGGTGCAGAGGCCAGACCAAAAGGAAGCACCCAGTATTGGTAGTGCTTTCCTTGAAAAAGGAACCGAAGGAACCTTCTGTGGGTTGGATGGATGAGTACATGGGTGTACGCATCCTTGAGATCTAGAGAACAAAGCCAGTCCTGACTCTGAAGGTATGGAAGCAGAGCACCGAGAGAAATCATCTTGAATTTCTCCTTAACAAGGAATTTGTTCAATTCTCTGAGATCTAAGATAGGTCTGTATCCCCCTGTTTTCTTTGGGATAAGAAAATAAGGGGACTAGAACCCTGTGCCCTGTTGATGAAGAGGCACTTCTTCTATTGCCCCTTGGTCAAGAAGGATGGCAACCTCCTGACCTAAGAGGTTGATGAGAGGTGTCGGAGAATTGAACTGCTTCACTATTGTGTGAGGGGGCATGCTTGAAAAATGAAGTTTGTACCCCTCTTTTATGATGGAGAATGTCCAATGCTCTGCTGTTATTTGCCCCCATCTGGGGGCAAAATGACACAACCTTCCTGGAATGGTGGATGGTTCTGGACTTTCCAGAACCAGAAAGGCTAAGTTCTCTTGCTGAACATCAAAGGCCCTGAGGAGTCTGAGGCTGCTGGGCCGGTGGAGTCCTAGCAGCCTTTGCTTTCTTCTGTTTGGGCGGTTGCTGACGTTTGGTTGAAAACTGACCTGCAGAAGATGTCTGCTGACTATAAGCAGGATAAAATCTTTTATTTTTAGAAAAAGATGTTTTCTTGAACAACTTCTTTCTAACAGGATCAGCAGTAGACTTGGATAGTCTATCCAAAGTGGAATTCTCAGCATCCATTTCATTGACTTTTTCCTGCCAATCTTTACCATACAGGTTCTCACCCATACAAGGGATATTTCCCAATTTATCTTGTACCCAGAGCTCTAAATCAGATGCCTGGAGCCAAGCAATTCTTCGTGCACCTATGGCAATAGCCGAGGCTCTGCTGATACACTCAAAGCAGTCAAAGGCTGCACGGTTGGAAAATTTAGAGACATCTTGGGCATGTTTGACCCAAGTGAGAAAGTCCTGTCTTTTATCCTCAGAAATGAAAGGACTTAAAGTCTGTAAATTATCTGTGACCTCCTTTAGGAACATTCCCATGTAGAGACTATAGGAACTGATTCTTGCAGCAAGCATGGAAGCTTGAAAGACTCTACGTCCAAGAGCATCCAGGGTTCTGCATTCACGTCCTGGAGGATTAGATGCATGTCTTTTTGCACTTCTAATCCTTCTCGTAGCTGACTCCACCACAATAGAGTGGTGAGGAAGCTGAGTTTTATGGAACCCAGGACAAGGAGGGACACAATACATAGCATCTAACCTAAGAGAATGAGGAGAGATGGTAAGAGGTGTTTCCCACATCCTCAACATGAGATCATAGAGAATCTCATGAATGGGTAAGGTAGCTGCCTCTTTAGGAGTTTTGGGATATTGTAAAATGTCCAACTCCTTGGCTCTGTTTCAGGGGCCACAGTAATGGACAGGCCCCGAGCTACCTCTCTGATGAAGTCTTGGAAAGACATGTCCTCTGGAGGAGACATCCTGCGTTTAGGGGAGGAGGACTCCTCTGGAAGAAGCATAGCTGCATCGACAGAACTTTCCGAATCCTCAGATTCTTCTGAGGAGTCGAAGTATCGTCTATCCAGATGCTCTTGCAAAGCCCATAGCCGTACCGACCAAGGTCGGTACCGGGAATAACCGGTACCGGAGAATCGGTACCGGAGGGCATCGTAGGACAGGGTACCGGCATAGCAGACACCGATGCCGATGTCGATGCTAGCGGTACTGGTACTGATGCCAATGCTGGAGCCGGTACCGGTGGAGTTGTCTGTCGTGGTACCAAGGGCGTCGATGCCGCAAGGAAAGTCGCTAGACTGCGTTCCATGGTCAGAATTCTCTGGTCCATAGACGCCGCCAATGCCTGGAAGTCGGTACCGGTGGAGACCACCGGTACCCCAGAGCATGGCACCAGGAGATCTGTCGAGACTGAGCCATCGAGAACATCCTGGAACCCTGATAATGGTGCTTTAGAAGCCGAAGCCTCCCGCCGGAGTAATTTTGCTGATGCAGAATCCTCGAGGGCAAGCCCGGAGGCATCTCGATGCTTAGAAGGAGATCTACCCTTCGAGGACCGGCTGGATTTATGTTTAGATACCTGATATCCACGGGAGGAAGAAGAAGCCCTGGAAGACGTCGATGCCACCGAAGCTGCATCAGAGGGAAACAGGGTACTGAGCTTGGCAGCTCGGTTCTGCCGACCTCTTTTAGACATCATGGCACAGGACACACAGTCTTTGATGGAGTGGTCAGGACCTAAACATTTTAGACACCATTCATGGGTGTCGGTGACGGAAATGGTACCGCCACACTTGGTGCACTTCTTAAAACCTGAGGCAGGTTTTTCCAAGTTTGAGGAAAAGATTTTGGGCCTAAGGCCTAAAAAGGCGGGTGCACCTGAGGAAAAGAAAAAAGAAGATTTTTTTTTTTTAATAGAAAATAGAAAAGAAAAACCGGCGGTACCGGTAGAGCGTCGAAGAAGGCACACGCAACCACAAAAAGAAAGAAAGAAAAAGGAAATTCTTCTGCGGTGACAGGAACACGACCTGCTGGCTCCGTGGAAAAAGAAGAACTGGAGAGAGGCAGTTGGGAAAGGCAGGAAGGCAGCACGCAGGCGCTGTGGGATGCTCCCAAAAGCGTTCTAATGGACGCTGGGGAGCGTTCCCGCGCAGGCTCCGTCGGTACCGATGATACCCATATGTGATGATTACATTCCTGCTTGTTCCTGGAGATTGCAATTTATACCACCCTTCTAGAAAATAATCATACGCAGCGGAGTTCAGTCAAGAGAAACAGAGAAACATAGAAACATGATGACAGAAAAAGACCACATGGCCTATCTAGTCTGTCCTTCCATATCAACAACTACAACGGTCCCCTTTTTACCTTTAGAGATCCTCTTTGTTTGTCCCATGCTTTTTTGAATTCAGTTAATGTCCTTATTTCTACCATCTCCACTGGGAGACTATTCCATGGATCCACTACTCTTTCCGTAAAGAAATATTTCCGCATATCACTCCTGAATCTGTTCTCAACCGAGAGTTTACTTAACTGTAAGGTCACTCATACAATGTCTATCAAAATTGGCAAAAAGCAACAAGAGCTATATTACAGGCAGTTTATGCTTTCTCTTTTCTCAACTTGTTGCAATCAGGTACTTGTTCGTTTCACTTTAGGATACTTCAATGCTGTACTCTGAACACTCTCGGATCTATTCTGACATGGGAATAGTGAGGATGGACGTCCTCTACAAAAGCTTCCCTGTACGAACAAGGAGTTTGTATGGTGAGGCTTAGACAGGGGCATGAGGTGGCGTCGAGGAGTTGGGGTGATGGCAGGTAGTGGGCGGTCTGCAGCCCCAGACATACAGGGCCAATTCTGAAGTCAGCTCTGTAAGTCCGGGACCAGCAGATGGACGGGGTCTTATTCCACCTCAGAGGTGGAATAAGTCCCCCTTGATATTGGGGGATGGCAGGCCCGGGCAGCGGAAGTGGGGCGAGGGATGCATGGGTTCCCCATAGTCCGACCCTGGCCAAGGGAGGCCAGATCTGGAATTGGGCTGCAGGGAAAGGAACAAGTGGCAGGCAGCCGAGGGATCGCAGTTTCTGAATGCAGCCGTGGTGCCATGGCAACGGGACGCCATGGCACTGCGGCTCCTGAATGGAGCCTGACTGAGTTAGCTGGGCAAGGGCCTGTACGTGCAGGCCGATCTGAATCGGGTCCCAGCCTGCACATACAGGCCCAGACCTGATTCCAATCCCACGGGGCACGTCTAGCCCCACATGATCAGAATCAGGTCTGCCTCTGTGTGTCCCCCTTCTGATCCGGCACACAGGGGCCTGGGCAGCCAACTTGAAATGTGCCTCTCTTATCTGTTGCTGGAATTTCAATTAAAGTCTATCCACTCTTACACCTAAAATATTTAGTGTGGGTTTTCCCTGAGTAGGAACTCCTAATTTATTACTCTTTACCAGTATACCTGGAGCTGGTGGTGATGCAGGCTCAGGTCCCTAAAGCTGTTCTGGATTCACTCCTTGTTACTGTTCATGAAGGGCTTCTGGGTGCCTCCTTTCTTTAGAGCTGGTGGCCTCTGTAGATGCAGGTCCGTGGAACTGCTCTGCAGGTGTTCATGGCTCAGATATTCTTTGATCCTCGAGTTGTCTTTTGCTTGGAGCTTCTGTGTCTCTTTGTGAGTGGATGCTTCTAGGTCTCTTACACAGGCAGGACTTTACTCTTGTTGAGCCGGGGGAGCTGGCAGGTTTTGCACAGTTAATCCTTTTCCCTTACTCTCTACTCCTGTGCTCCTATGCTTGCAGCTCCATCTAAAAAGAATGAGGAGCTAAGGTTTTTTGTGCAGCGGCTGTGTGCCAAAGACAGAGTTCTGTCTTTGGAAGTGGTTTAAATTGGTCTTGTATTTTCCCTCTCAGAGGAGCCTCCTCTCAGCAGGATATAACTGGCAAAAAGCAACCTCCCCTGTTCTGGAAATTGCCAGATACTGTCCAGTTTAACTTGTAGTATTCTAGTAGAGACACTGGATAGTGCTCAAAGCAATGGCATCCAAGTAGTCTCTACACATCTGTGGATTTTTGTCCCACCCAAGCCATACTCTGGGCACTTTTGAGGTGGTACAGTCATCCGTATGTAAACTGAACCATAAGTGCCAATTTTTCAAAATGATTGGGGGTGATAAACACAGCTCAAATGACCTCTCCCTGGACCCAATGAAAGAGAGTGCTCTGAGGATGCTCAGGACTCACTATACCCACCAAGCTGGCACCTAAGAATTGAAGCCTTTCTGAAATGGCTAACAATTGAACGCGATTTGCACAAGTACATGCTCGATTATACACATGAAAATCACAAATAGGGCTTCTAAAATTATCCCCATAGATTACAAAATAATATAATTTAAGCACATACTTGAAAATGATAGGCACATGCATTTACAGCAGCTCAAGGACGGGTATAAGTGGCTGTGCTTGAAATGTAGGCCTGTGTTAGACCTACACCAGTATTTTAAAAAGGTAAGTAGGTGCTTACTTGTCTTAATAAAAAAGTGCATACATAAGCACTTATATAGCCACCTACCCATGGCACAATGTTATAAAATTACTCTCCAAATATCTGCATCATATTTTTCTTCTCACCTTTCTTCCAAAGTATATATATTTCGATCTTTATGTATGTCCCCATATACTTTATGATGAAGACCGAAGATCATTTTAATAGCCACCCACTGGCCTGATTCAATCCTTTTGAAGGAGGGAGTCTCCAAAATTGCACACAACATTCCAAATGAGGTCTCACTAGAGACTTATACAGAGTGTGGGCCGGCAGTCCTACTAGGCGGCTGCCTAGTAGGGGTCCTCTCCTCCTTCTGAGGTCAAGATCTTCTTTTAGGCTTGATAGCTGGGCAGGAACCCAGGGCAATTCCTGTCCAGCTATCAAGTCAGCCCTATTCTTTGCCCTGGTTTGCCTTTCCCGCCTCTTTTCGGCCTTTCCCTTCCTGGGAATGTCTTTCGGGGGAGTAATCAATTCCTCATGAAAGGATGTCCCTGGTATAGGGTCTTCCTGAGGGTCATTTTCCTTTTCTGAAGGCTTAAAGCCGGTGCAGGTAGTTATCATACCTGCCTTGCCTTCTCCTAGCCTGGGGTCAGCAACCTTTCCTACCTTGGGTAAGGCTTTCTCCCTGGCTAAGTTCTCTTCCTGAGAAAAGGTAGCTGGTTGACTTGTTTTGCCCTGCAACTCCTCAGCTAAGCCTTTCCTGAATTGAGGCCAGTTGCGGCCTAGGACTATGTCATGTGGAAGTCTCGGTACTATAGCCACTTTTATCTGCTTTTTCATACCTAATCCTTTTATTTCAACGGGATGTATGGGATAGGTAGAGGCGGCTCCATGGATACAGCAAATCTTAATATGATTTCCAGAGGACTCTGGTGAGGGTTTATCTTTTGCCTCAATTTTCCTCCACAGCCTCTGAGATATCATAGATTGGTCTGCACCTGAGTCCAATAATGCCTCAGTTGGGATCCCTTCCACTTCCACTGTTAACAGGAACCCTTCTCCTGCATCTCTGTGGTGGGTAATTACAAAAGCTTTCTTAGCTTTACAGTCCCTTTTAAGATGACCCAACTCTCCACACATAAAACATTTTCTCTGTGCATCAAATCTTTTATCCAAAGTCATACTTTCTTTCCCAAAGTTTGCAAACTTTGCCTTCCTTTCTAGTAACTCCACATTTGTACTCTTAAACACACCCTCTTTCTCAGGGCTCAACCTGTTAGCCTCTAGAAAGCGGTCAGCCAGTGCAATGGCTTCCTGAGTGTTTTTGCAATCCTGGAGGACTAGGAAAGTTTGCACATTGCGGGGTACAGCTTCCATTAACTGTTCTAGAATCACAGTGTCTAATATGGATTCTAAATCCTTAGTCTCCGGCGTAAGCCATTTATAAACTAAGCTCTTCACTCTATAATAGAGAGCTTGAGGTGTCTCACCTAACTTCAATTTACAGGAACGTAGAAGCCTGTGATAGACCGTGGGGTTTAATCCCATCCGATCCTTGATAGCTCGCTTTACTTCCTTATAATCTGTGACTAAACTGGCAGGCATGGCCCTATAGGCTGCCAAAGCTTCGCCTGTGAGAGAAGTGGTGAACCTTAGCGCCCACTGTTCCTTTGGCCACCTGACCAGGAGAGCTATTCTCTCAAATGCCTCAATATAATCGTCTACATCATCATCTCTAGTAAGGCGTCCACAAGAGAAAATCTCAGTGCCTGATAGGTCCCACCCACGGAAATCTCCCCGTGAACCTGGCACTGTCCTTGCAGTTTCGTACATTTTCTCTTGCGCTGCAAGCCACCTGGACATCATCTCCAGTAACGGTCTTTGCTGTGCCTGGAGCATGGTCTTTGCCTGTTCTAGGCTCTGCGCCGACATCTCCCTTTGCTTGGAAAACTGGTCAGCCACCCAGGACAGGATGTCACGATTCTCCATTGTTGTAGTAGTGCTGTGAATAAAACAAAGAGAAACAAACACCAAGTGCGGTACTTTCTTATGTTCCCCTTTTCCAGTGAGCACTCCCCTACAGCCTCCCTCTTACACCAGCATCCGGCGATAACCCCTCCAGTCTATGGGTTACCTGGCCCTGGTGCAGAGTCTCGCCTTGTCAACCCCGTGGATACCGACTCCAGCTCCACTGCCACTCCGGATCTTTCCTCCGCTTAGCAGACAGCAGGTGTGTTGACAGCAGCTGTTTCTCTGGGGGTCCTCTCCTCCTTCTGAGGTCAGGATCTTCTTTTAGGCTTGCAAAAACTTGACAAAAATCCAAGAACTACGCCACCTGTGGGCCGGCAGTCCTACCAGGTGGCTGCCTAGTAGGGGCGGCGGGCCATATTACTTGTGTCTTGCTTCAGCCTGGTAGCTGAGGCCCTTAATTGTGTAGTTGTGGGGCAGTTAAAGCAGTCCAAGTGGAAATAGGCCAACACAGGAAAATGTATTTCTAAATTTTATTTTAATCATCAAGTTTGCAAATTGGACCTTGGCAGAAGGTTCCAAACCATTAACAGAAAGTGAGGATATTTTCTCCAACAAAAAGCTTCTTTGTAAAGGTACTTCAGCAGTGCTATAACAAATCAGTTTCCTTCAGTCTTTGAACAAAACAAGTTTCCTTTTTCATCCAAACCAAACACAGTTGAAAAATCACTGTTGCAAATAAAGTCCAGCTAACCTTGTTAGCTTCTCCCAGCTGTCTCAGGTAAGCTTGAAAACAGGCTCTACTTTTCAGCATAGGAACTAAACTGCTGTTGGAACAGTTTCATAGCACAAGTACTATTTCAGCTTTAAAATGGGACTTCTCTCCTTTTCCAGCACTTCACAGTATCAATTGCTCAGTATAACTACTTCTTGGCTTTCTTTATAATATCTAATAAATGCTTTCTAAGCACTTCTCATGCACAATGAGCATTCCATTGAGACTTCGGTAGAATCTGAATCCCCTTTATAGAATTCCACCTCCATTTCTTCCTCAGTGCTACAAGGCCCAGGGACTGGGATACGTTCAGGGATTTCTAGTTTCACTTTCCTTAAAAGCTTAAAAAGTTTTCCCCAATGAACATTCCTTCTTCCCCCTGGAATAATGTCACTGCTCCTAGACTTCCTTTCCTTTAGTGAATCACTTAAAGGTACTGTCTGGTTTACCTTGCTTGTAGAAACCTTCCTTTTGTCAGGCTTTCTAAAAGGCTCCGTTTCTGGCTCAGAGTCTGAGCTGCTTGCTTCTGAGTTAGAACTATAGTCCTGGAACTCTCTCAAGCTTCTTCCTGCTCTTCTCTGGCCCTGCCACTCGCATTGGCAGTTCTGTCTGCTTCTCCTGGTTTCCCCAGTTCTCTCAGCTCTGCTGTGCTCTCTCTCCTCACTTGCTGACTGACCACGTTTAAATGTTTGCCAGCGTGCTTCCCTTTCTGGCCCCACCCTCTCTCTCCCTGCTGTTGCTCTGGAGACTGGGTGTGGCTTCAGGCTAGCCTTGCAAGTGTGTGTTTCAGTATTACTTTCATTTTGGGACCTGTGCTTAGGTGAGCCCATCCCCCTCTTAGGAGAAAAACCTTCTTTTTTTTCTCTTTCCCAGGTCCGTGCTGCACCTGCCTCACCACAAGAGGCAATATCACCTCCTTCTTCATGCTGCCCATTGCTCTTCCAGTGCAGTCAAGCATCTTTCTGGCTGTTGTCATCACCTCTTCAACCTGTTTGGCCACTCTCAGATTCCACTCTTCTTTAATGCACAGAAGTACTTAGCCCTCTGTACTGCACCACTCCCTGGGATTTTGCATTCTAACTGCACAACCTTGCATTTCTTAGCATTAAATCTTAACTGCTGTATTCTAGATCATTCCTTAATTAAGCATGATAGATCTCTTCCTCGTATTACTGACACCTTCCAGCATATCTATCCTACTGCAGATTTTGGTATCATTTGTTATCAGACAAAGTTTTCCCAACAGCCCTTCTGCAATATCACTTACAAAAATATTGAAAGAACCAGAGCAAAGATAGATCTCTGTGGCACACCACTGGGAATGCACTTATCCTCATATTGAACTGCATTAACCACTAGCCTTGGTCACCACCACCCAACCAGCTTCTAACCCATTCAGACACTTGAGGGCCCATAGCAAGGATAGTAGCTTCTTTATGAGTTGCCTGTGTGGAACCGTATCAATGGGCTTGCTGAAACCTTTGCACCCCATATCTTGAACTCTCCCAAAATTCAACTTTCTGGTCACCCAGTCAAAGACATTGATCAGATTTATCTGACAATACCTATCTCTAGTAAAACCATGCTGCCTTGAATCCAGTAATCCACTAGATTCCAGAAACTGTACAATTTTCTGTTTTAAGAGTGTTTTTATGAATTTAACCACTGCCAAGGTCATATTAAGCAGCCTAAAGTTCCCAGCCTCCTACTCCTGCTTTTATAGAGAGGAACTACATCTGTCCATCTCCAGTCCTCCAGGATCACTTCCAACTCTAAAGAAAGATTGAAAAGATCACAGAAAGGAGCCACTAGAACTTCCCTAAGTTCCTTCAATATCCTTGGATGTACTCCATCTTGCCCCATCACTACTAATAATAATAGTAGATACTTTTGTTAGCTCCTCCTTTTTTTCCCTTTGTTTAAGTGACATCAAGTCAATGCTGACTCCTGACAACCCAGGAATTCCTCGGTTTTCTTGGCAAGGTATGACCAGAAGTAAAATGCCAGGCCTTCTCTTCCAAGGCAATTGAGGGGAAAGTGACTTGCCCAAGGTCACAAGAAGTGCCAGTGGGAATTGAACCCTGATCTCTTGGGTACTGGGCTACTCCTCCACTCTAGCTCCTCCTAGCCTTCTAAAGATTTTTCCAGGTCTACCTCACATTCTTCTTATTTATTAAACAATTCTGTGTTATTGTTATAAGTTTTTAGTTCTACTTTTACTTGTGTTCTTTGTATTTTGCTTTCTAAAATAAACCATTGTTTTCCGTTTAGATTCATTTTTATGGCCTACTCATCCCACAGGACATACAAGGTCATTCACCTCAGTGACCAAACCCAGTCATTAACAATTCAAGAGATGTTCTATAGTCTATATAGCTCCACCCAACCAGCCCTTAACCAGTGACAAAGTAGCACTTGTTGCAGTGAGCTTTAAAAACATTGATTGGCATTACCCAGAAACTGTTTACTGTATGACTGGCTGAGAAAATGCACCAGGGACCATATGAGAAAACCAGAAAGTAGCAACACTTCTAATTAGGATCTTTAAAAAAAATCTGTGTTTATTAAAGTTTGTTAACTAAACGATGCTTCTAGGCAAGTGTGACACATTCACAGAGGATACATGCATTTGATGTGTTATGAACTTGAAAATATTAGACTCATTAATGAATACACATTTATTCTGTCTTTACATTTAAAGTTAAGGAATTTCATTTAAAATCTTTCCTGTCTTTTGTTCTAATATTGCAATCTTCGTATCTTTTTCTCAGGAGCACATTGTGAGCACAAATTCAGAAATTGTGCAGACCCAGCATTCCCTATGCCCCCCCAAAACAACACAGACAGTGAAAGCAAGAGGAAAGGATGGGTCTGTCCTAAATATCCACTTGATGATGTCCTGAAGACAAAGTAGGTCCTCTTTTCTAGATAATAAAATGGCAGTTCGATGGAAGGGCAGGTCTTCTGTTAACACTCCATTTGATGGCAGCCCATGGAAATGGATACACATTTGTAAATCGGTCCAAGAAATCCAAAAGAAGCAAAACTAATTGTGCAAAAGCCACATTTAAATGTTAAAAGCAAAAAATCATGGGGGAAGAGTTAAGATGACAATGGAGTAAGATGAATGCATTAAGTTCCCAATCTGCTTTCTCAAATTTCTTGCTTTCTTCTTTCTTGTGGTCCATTGTTAAGTGCCATCAAGTCGGTGTCTACTCATGGCGACCCTCTGGATAGTTGTCCTAAACTGTGTTCAGACTTCAGTCAGGCAGCTGACAGTGACACTCATAGCTGCTATTATTGTATCGATCCACCTCATTGCTGGCCTTCCTCTTTTGTGTTGACCTTCTAACTTGCCAAGCATGATGTCTTTCTCTAATGATCTCTCTCTTCGCATGATGCGTCCAAAGTATGAAAGTCACAACCTTGTCATCTGAGCTTCTAAAGAAAGCTTAGGTTTGATCTCCTCTGGTACTGACTGGTTTGTTCCTCGGGCAGTCTATGGAATACACAGTATTTGTCGCCAGCACCATAATTCAAAGGCATCAATTTCACTATCCAACTTTTGCATCTATATGATGTTATGGAAAATACCATAACCAAAAAGGTCAAATCTCGAGCGGAAATTACTACTAGTATCAGAAAAAATCAATAAACCACGCTCACTATTAACCAACGGGGTCTGTAATTCCCAACATATCACTTCCCTATGTAGACAGAGGCCTCAGTCAAAAACCAGCACTTTGTTCTGGGCATTTAAACTGCTCCCCTGCAGTGCTATTTTACATCAATGGCCTCATGTTTTTGTATATGATTCTTTTATGTGAAAGGTCTTTTTAAAAAATTTTAAACCCAATGCCGGAACTGTAATTGTTTCTTATAGTAAACACTTATCTCCAAACAATTCCTGCCAGGCTGTACTTCCAATGTGTTCTTCTATATCTTTCTTCTTTTCCATTCAGTCCTCAATGATCCAAAGTCCCAACGCCCCACAGCAGGCGCCCGTAGCATTTCACTGCCAAACGTTTCATCAGGGGATTGGCTTCTTCTTTCACTCTATAATGAACATAACAGGAAACATCACACTTGTCACTAGCCCCCTGTATTGTTACAATTTATCCCACCGTTGAATTTATAAGATAACATCGTTTATATAAGAAATCCTTAAATTTATCAAAAGGCTTTACCTTATGCTGCCCGCGCTTCCATGTATAAAAATATGAACAGGAGTGTTCCCTTCAAACTGTCAGGAACTGCTTTCTCCCTCATTCTCGGAAAAACGCCGCGCATGCGGGATAGAAGAACTACCCTCCCTTAAATATCCACCATTCGCCGACCCTAGCCGGGATTGGTCAGTTGTCTCCCTCAATATAAGCTATAGAACTAAACTCCATCTTGTCACTCACTAAATGATCATTCTAAGCATACTGACTAATCTATTTTCATATTCAGCCCCCTAGGGACTACTGTATCAATAACACAAGATTTAAAATTGAAAATGCCAGACGAACAATTTATCAAACAACAAAGCGACTTACAGAAACAAATAGACAATCTCAGGCAAGAAGTTATGGCAAAAAAATCAAAAAAATTAAAACGAGATACTCTTGACTACACGGTGGGATACGTGTATCCATGGCTTAATAAAAATCGTAAACCAAAACAGTTGAAGAAACGGGTTAGTTTTGAAGACACGTCGGAAGATCAAGGCAGTTCAGATTCCAGTAGATCCTCCAGGGAAGATTTTTTAGTCGAAGACAAAGAAGAAAGAAAGAAGAAGAAATTTGAAGAGGGAAAAGGAAAATATGGGGAGCGGCGAACCCAAAAGAAAAAATAGAACAACTGACCACTAGAACTCCGGAAGGCAATTTAGTGATTAACGTGTCAAAACACGATTTATCAGAAGAAGCGGAAGATTTGTTGAGTAAAGGCCTTTCGTTTGTACCATCTATAATGTTTGACCCTTTTCAGTTTCGGATAGATCTGGAGAATTTGATAAGGAAGCTGAATTTAAAAGCATTTTTTGCTACAACAGGCATCATTGGAACTGAAGAAACTACTGAGACATCGGGATCCCTGACACAAGGGACTGGGGGACTAAAACGTTGTAAATTACCTTTGCGATCAAGCTGGAGTCCACCAGGTCCTCTCCACCCTGCTTTATCAGTTTTTAAAGATTTAATACTTAAGGACCTTCAGAAAATTGAGAAGACACAACAATTTAAATATACAAAACTGTCCTTACATGAACAGAAAGTTCTGAAAGAATTACAAAATCAAGTTGACATAGTGATTCGGAGGGCAGATAAGGGGGGGGAGGGCAATAGTGGTACAGGATAGGGAGAAGTATGTCCAAGAAGCCTTAGGCCAACTGCATGATCAATCTATCTACATGGAGTTGAAAGAAGATCCCAGTAGGGCGCTCCAAAGTAAAATTAAAGACCTTACCCTAGAGGCTCGGACTTTTCATCTGATTAACACCAAAGAATACCGTTATCTCAACGTAACATCCCCCACCTTGGCAAAGTTCTATACTGTACCTAAGATTCAGAAAGATCGGGAAAATCCCCCCGGAAGGCCCATAGTCTCTACGAGGGGGTCTTTGTTGGAACCCCTCTCAGTATTTTTGGATTCGTATTTGCGCCCATGGATACAGTTTATCCCGTCATTTGTCAAAGACACAACACATTTTTTGAATATTTTGGAAGGCTTAGCACCATGGTTGGTAGAACAGGATATTATATTGGTAACGTTGGACGTTGTATCTTTATATACGATTCCACAAAAAGCGGCAGAGGAGATAGTGGATTGCACTCTACGGCAAAGAGGAGACCTGGATGAAGTCCACATTACATTTCTATTGCAACTAGCACGATTAGCGATCTACAATAATCTTTTCATCTTTGAGGGCACTTTATACCAGCAAATTTCAGGGGTAGCAATGGGGGTGACATGTGTGCCCTCCATTGCGAATCTCTATATGGGGGATTTTGAACAAAGGTGGATGGCTTCATCCCCATATAAACGACAGATCAAGATGTGGAGACGTTACATAGATGACGTCTTCATGTTGTGGCAAGGCACAGAGTTGGAATTTTTGGATTTTTTTCAGTGGCTGAATTCCTGTGATCCTCATATCAAGTTCACATACTTAGTGAGTAGTCATAGTATTACATATTTAGATTTGACAATAAAGAAAGGGTTGACAGGATGGGAAACTTCAATCTATCGGAAGGAAACTGATCGGAACACGTTTCTCCATTATACCAGCGTACATCCAAAAAGATTGAAAGAAGGATTGCCCTTTTCGAAGTTTCTCTGCTACAGATGTAATTGTTCCAGTCTAAAGGATTTTAAAATGAAATCTCGACAGTTAGTGAGAAATTTTGAGGCACGGGGGTATCCCACTGAGGTGGTTAAATGTGCGTACATCAGAGCCATTTATAATGATCGAAAGTGGCTACTGAGTGAATGGCAGGATAAAAATGAAACCAGGGATGAGGACAGAGTAAACTTGATTACTAAGTACTCTCCGCTGAGCAGTCATATACAGAAAATTATACGGAGACACAGTAATGTAATTCGAACAATTCCAGGTTTGGAGGGCAAGAAAATTTGGTGCGTCTGGAGTAGGCACAAGAATCTAAAGGAACATCTTAGTCCCACAGTGTTGCGACCGATTAGTTCTATGAGACCAATGGAGAAAGTTGGTGGTCACAGCAAATGCGGGTCATGTAGCATCTGCGATATCACCATGGAACTTCAACAGTTTGAACATAGAGGAGTTACGTATGTTCTTAGAAAAAATATTACCTGTACCTCGCAGGGTGTAGTATACACTATCAAATGCCCCTGTGGCCTTCTGTATATTGGACAAACGATCCGTTCATTTCAGATTAGGATGGCCGAACATCATAGCCGAATAAAGTGCAAAAGATTGGAAGCACCTTTAGCCCAGCATTGTTTAGCTTATCATCATGTTTTTGAACAACTATGATGTTTTTGTGTTGATCAAGTCTTGGTGGCCACAAGAGGAAAAAAAATGGAACAATGTTTATTGCAGAGGGAACAACAATGGATTTTTGATCTTGATACAGTAGTCCCTAGGGGGCTGAATATGAAAATAGATTGGTCAGTATGCTTAGAATGATCATTTAGTGAGTGACAAGATGGAGTTTAGTTCTATAGCTTATATTGAGAGAGACAACTGACCAATCCCGGCTAGGGTCGGCGAACGGTGGATATTTAAGGGAGGGTAGTTCTTCTATCCCGCATGTGCGGCGTTTTTCTGAGAATGAGGGAGAAAGCAGTTCCTGACAGTTTGAAGGGAACGCTCCTGTTCATATTTTTATACATGGAAGCACGGGCAGCATAAGGTAAAGCCTTTTGATAAATTTAAGGATTTCTTATATAAACTATGTTATCTTATAAATTCAACGGTGGGATAAATTGTAACAATACAAGGGGCTAGTGACAAGTGTGATGTTTCCTGTTGTGTTCATTATAGAGTGAAAGAAGAAGCCAATCCCCTGATGAAACGTTTGGCAGTGAAATGCTACGGGCGCCTGCTGTGGGGCGTTGGGACTTTGGATCATTGAGGACTGAATGGAAAAGAAGAAAGATATAGAAGAACACATTGGAAGTACAGCCTGGCAGGAACTGTTTGGAGATAAATGTTTACTATAAGAAACAATTACAGTTCCGGCATTGGGGTTAAAATTTTTTTTAAAAACTTTTCACATAAAAGAATCATATACAAAAACATGAGGCCATTGATGTAAAATAGCACTGCAGGGGAGCAGTTTAAATGCCCAGAACAAAGTGCTGGTTTTTGACTGAGGCCTCTGTCTACATAGGGAAGTGATACGTTGGGAATTACAGACCCCGTTGGTTAATAGTGAGCGTGGTTTATTGAAAATACCATGGCTTGAATAAATCAAATCTTTGTATGGAGAGAGATATCTCTGCTCCTGAGAATCTTGTATAGGTCTTTCATAGCCATTCTGCCAAGAGCAACGTGTCATCTGATTTCTTGACTGCTTGTTGTTTCTTTATTAATCCAAATAGGTTAAACCTGTCCACTATTTCAATTTCTTCTCTATCAATGATGAACTTATTGATATAGCCAGTTGTCAGGATCTTTGTCTCCTTTACATTAAGGTGCAGGCCCATTTTAAGACTATCTTCCTTGATCTTGAGAAGCAAATGTTTCAGATCATCTTCACTTTCAGCCAGTAATGTGGTATCATCAGCATAGCGAAGGTTGTTGATTAGTCTTCCACCAATCTTCACACCTCGGTTGTCTTCATAAAGTTCTGCTTCTCTGATGATTTGCTCTGCATATAAATTAAACAGGTAAGGGGAAAGTATGCAGCCTTGTCATACACCTTTGCTGATTTTAAATCATTCTGGGCCTGATTTTCAAAGGAATTTACATGGGTAACTGCCCTAGTTACCCATATAAATGCCTTATCTGCGATTTTCGAAAGGTACCTACACAGGTAGTGCCCTTTGAAAATCCCGGATAAGTCCCTAACGCATCCAGATGCTATGTGGTTAGCATCAGGGTGTGTTAGGGGCATTCTGGGGTGGAGCGGGGGCGGAGGAAAGCGCTAAACGGGTAGCACTGATTTTCGATGCTACCCGCTTAGCCTTCTGCGCCTGAAAGATAGGCGTCCTTTGGATGCCCTTCATCAGGAGAGTTGGCGCAGGCTGCATTGGGAAGCTTTCTGAGAGGCACCAGGGAGCAAGAGAGCAAGCCCCACTGTATTCTTCATGAGGCAAGGACAGCTCTGGACTTGGCCATCTGGACAACAGTATTATTTACTACCTATTTTTATTAGTGTTCCCCCTTCAGAAACTTCCCTCAGAGCCTTTGCCTTAATAGGATCTGCACCTTTGAATTTCTATTTCATTATTCTCTGTTAGTGGTGGAATTTCTGTAGACAGTACGTTTTACTTCACAAAATAAAGATAAAATGAGCTCAGTCATCTCCCATCTTTCAAGTTTTTGGAAGGAATGGAAAGCAGGTGTTCTGGACACTATGGGGAGTCATTCTGAGCTGTGAATAATGGGGATGGACATCCCATTGGGGTATCCATCCCCATTATTCGGCCCCTCTCCAACCCCGACTAACTTCCCCGTACTTTGTACAGGGAGGTTAGACGGGAGCGTTGCAGGGGCAGAGTTAGGATGGGCCGTGGGTGGTCTGTGGCCCCAGACATACAGGGATGATTCCATGTTGGACCTGTACGTCCGGGGCCGGCTGCCTGAATGGGGAACTTATTCCACCTCTGAGATGGAATAAGTTCCCTTAGACGGGTGGTTCTGGCAGGCCCGGGACGCAGCAAAGGTGGGAGAAGTAGAGGAGATTCCTCGCAGCCCAACCCATCTAACTCTGTGCATCTGGTTCCGACCAGGCACACAGAGGGCCAGGACATCTAGGACAGAATCAGGCCCTATTCGATTTCAGATAATGTACCTGAATTGTGGAGTATCCATTATGAAAGCAGGAATTAAGCAATCTGCAAATTGTGTATTTTGTGCACGAGCTGAAACGTTTTTTTTCCTCAATGATTGCACCCATAATTACTTTACAGAGAGAAATTTGTTTTTATTCTTTGATGGAATTTTCTTGAACTCAAAAGGTGGTGTGTCCACTCTTCTCTCTCTCCTTTCTACCCTCAGTTTTTCTAGGAGAAAAGAACTAAAGGTAAACAGACATATACAATGTTATCTTTTTATTGCACTAACTTGTATAATTTGTCCACTTTTTATTTCTCTGCATTGAAGTGGACAAACATGGCTTCCATACTACTCTAAGAAAATGAATCATGAGGCCCAGAAGCAGACTTTGCATAGACACTTTCAAAACTGATTTTATCTGTAATGGCAAATACAATGTGTGCCTTCGAGTCAGTCCTGACTCCTGGCGACCCAGAAGCTCCTGGGTTTTCTTGGCAGTGTCACCGGAAGTAGATTGCCAGGCCTTTCTTCCGAGGCAATGGAGGGTTAAGTGACTTGCCCAAGGCCACAAGGAGTGCTAGTAATGGCACTGGGTCACTATACAGGGAAAAGAAATTAGGGACTTTTCCCAAGGAATAGAAGAACATCAAAGCTTAAATGATCTTCCCACTCAGGCACATTTCTTTTCTGTACCAACCAGATGTATAGAAAGGACATCTTTTATCAATAAAGTTAAGACAGATCCCAAATTGTTGATGACATGCTGCATTTATAACTTCACCCACTTTGATGTGGACTCTTATCCTTGAACGTTCATATCTTAATAAATTGGTTAGTGTAAAAGGTGCCACCTGCCTCTGTCATTTTTGTTACTCCAGACTAACACAGTTACCTTCTCAGAATTTTCAACATGTTGGGACAAAAAAGAGGTTTCTGAAGAGCTCTACTGGAATTGGTGAGGATGGGGACAACAGTGATGGCAGGGACAGGTGGGGGAAGCACAGTAATCATTTGCACAGGGCAGCAAAAAAGGTAGCACCGGCCCTGGTATTACATCAGAAAGTCAAAGATGACAAGGAAGTAGGAAAAAAGTGAAATATAACAGTAAGCCAAAAGATGGCATCAGTATAAATTAACATCTCTCTTTTTTTTCTTTGAGCCTATACACAAGTTTCTATTGTAAATATCATTGAGGTGTTCAGGACCAGTGCTGAACTGCTGATGGTCATTTGCAGTAGCTTTGCTGAGTGTGTCACTAAGAAATATATCAGGACCCAGCTTACAAACAATATTGAGGCTATAATGTTGCAACATTAACAGCATGCTCTGAAGTCACTTGGGTGTACACACTAGGGGCTTTCTGAAGATTGCTATGACTAGCCGGTGGTCAGTTTCTACTGTATTTATGTCTTATAGCCATACAGGTAAAGATCCAAGCACTGGCAGGCAAATATAATGCCGAGACATTTCTTTTAGATATTTGCATAATTTTGCTCAGTTGGGATAAGGACCCTAAATTTAAAAGTCACTGACCAACTCTCTTGCACTAAGCAGCAGCCAAGCCCATTTTGCTTGCCACTCTGTATCACAACAGATTTAGTGACTTCATAGTACCTCAACAGAGGGGCATTTGTGGCCAAGCACTTTTTCTTCTACTTCTGGTTATGTTTTAGAAGCTAGTGCCAAACTATATCCTTATCCAGAAGTCGTCTCAGGGGCTCACATATCTCCAACAGATATAGAATGAGGTTTGCTAGTTAATTCACAAACCCAATGAAGCTATAGCCTGCATTGATCCATTAGGGCTAAGAGCCTATTGCATTAGGGATAAGAGCTTGTTGTCATGGTCATGCTCTGCCTCTTCATCAGAGCCACCACAATGAGGATGCCTTCTGCTATTGACTCAATGCCACTGAGCCCAGCCAGAAGTCCATGCTGCTTCCACTGATAAACCTCTGGTGCTGCAGATACTCCATACAGTGAATTGAACCATCTTTTCCTGCCCAAGGGGGGCCAGAAGATGATCATAAGACTGTTTTTCTTGTCTAACTTGCATTGCAGGAATGCATCATGTACATCAACAAGTGAGTTTTGGGGAATTTGTTTAAGATATCTTAGAGTGTTAGGTTAATGTAGTGAGATCTGTTCAGCAAAAGGTTTAGAAACTTTGGAGCAATACAAATTCTCAGGCTTTTTTGATTATGACCATATTGATGATCCAATTAGTTGGTTCAATCACAGGTGCAATATGACCATCTGCTTCGTGTTTTTTTAGCTGGGATTTCACCTCCATTGCATGGAGCACATTGTACTGGTGAAACATTGGGATGAAGTTCAAAATGAACTTCTTCCAGAACAGACTTCATTAGGCTAAGAAAGGAATCATAATATGCACTAACCAGCTGTCGTC
Source organism: Ichthyophis bannanicus (assembly GCA_033557465.1). Classification (NCBI taxonomy): domain Eukaryota; kingdom Metazoa; phylum Chordata; class Amphibia; order Gymnophiona; family Ichthyophiidae; genus Ichthyophis; species Ichthyophis bannanicus. The sequence goes on along the minus strand of CM066035.1, from coordinate 801,968,367 downwards.
TCATCAATAATATGGTGCACTGATGTTCTGTCTGATTTCACACTGCAGGAATGGTGAACTGGATCAGCCCAAGATGCTCACATGTTGAGCCAGACCGCAATGGTTTCTGATTTGCTTTCACTATCTCAAAACCCCAGTTGGTTGAAGGAGAATCAGCTGTGTGAACATTTCCAAGACCTTTTCTAGATGGTTCACTGGTAGCTCCTTAGATCCCCCCTTTCGCCTGTGCTTGATGGTCAACCCATGTCTCACCCTGTTCGACCCATGTCTGCCCTGTTCTACCCATGTCTGTAACCACCAGGGTTGTCCTAATTTAGATTGTGAGCTCGTAAGAGCAGGGATTGTCTTGCTTGTTCATATGTAAACCGCACTGATTTTAAATAGCGCGGTATACAAAACCAAATAAATAAACCTATCCAGCTTTGTCCGTACTTTAAATACTTCAGTGTTTTTTTGGATTCTGAACTATCATTTAAAAGGCAGGTCAATCAGATAGTCCAGTCTTCATTTTACACACTCTGCCAATTTCAGACCCTTTGCCCTTTACTGGATTCCTCAGCTCAACATATGCTCGCTCTCAGTTACATCATCTCCTGGATAGACTACCGTAACTCCACTTAAGCAGGTATATTACAATCTGAATTTAAAAGATTTGCAAACCATTCAAAACACTGCAATCCATATCCTCTATCACATGTGTAAATTCAACCACATGACTCCACTTCTGTTCCAGCAACACTGGCTTGCCATCCAGTATCACATCAATTATAAAATCCTCACTCTGACCCGTAAGGTCCTATATAATGACACCCCTTTTTATCTGGCTTCCCCAATCACTTTTCATGCCCTGGGTAGAATTCTTCATTCAATCCATGACAGTCATCTAAATGTTCCCCCTGGCCTCCTGTGCCAGACTGGAAAGTACCTGGCACACTGACTTCTTCTTCATAGCCCATATCCTATAGAATGCCCTTCCCCTCACCTTATGTACTGAACCTTCCTAGAAGGCCTTCAAGTCCTGCTTTAAAAATGCATTTGTTTGCTGAGGTCTTTAATGATGGTTCATATACTGTATGAGGGTGGATCAGTACCTGTGACTCATAATCTGTACTCCCCCTCCCCATCTCATGCTGAATGATGGACTATTCCGCATGTCTACTGTCTCACTAGCTTCTGTGCCACTTCTCTGTCCTCTCATCGCTTTTTTCCTGTATGATTTGTAGTTCCTTTCTGATTATCTAAGTTTTTGGAATTTTATTGTAAACCACCTTGCTGCCTGTTCGAAGGGAGGTATGTGAAGAAAAAATAAACCATAAACCATCCACATATGCTGCACAGTATGTGAAAAGGTCCTAAGGGTGACATGAGTTCCTTGAATATAGTTTCAATTTGGAGCCAATCAGCTATAGGGGTGTTCTTGGTGCCAATCTCATTTTATATTTCAGACACATGACATTACATGCTGCCTCAGAGTCCAGCTGATAAGGTTCTATCATATTATTAAATCTGAGATTCACAAATCATTTTTGGTTAGTTTGAAATAGGTTTCTAATGCATTCAGGATAACTTTGGTATCCTTCCTCTGCTCTTCTATGTTGCTCAAATTGTGCTTATAAATATTGTGGCATTCAGTTCCCGTCCTTCTCAATGTATCTGCCTGCACTCAGGGTTGGTCCAGGCACTACGCAAACTAAGTGTTTGCATAGAAGAGCAGCTTCTGCGGAACAGCAAAGAGCAAAGCTTTCAAAGATAAACAAAATATTCTGACAGCCGGGAAGGGGGGGGGGGGGATAAGGCTTAAGATTTGCTAGACAATAATTTTCAAACATTACTCTGAAATTTTCCCAATTGCCACATAGGTCATCACAAACTATCATACCCTTTGGGGTTGTAATTTCGTTGGCAGTTACCATGATGCTTTTATAATTCTGTCAATGGAGAGCGCAAACAATCCTGGGCTAATCAATATCACTGTAAGCTTTGCTGTGCACTCACAGTTCTGCAACCCACCTCATTCTGGAAACTTCATCATAGAAAAGAAAACAGAATGAGTTTAGAAATTTCTTGTACCATGTTTCAGAGCTAGAAACAAAGGCACTAAACTTAGCTGGAGAACAGGAACTATGATGTATTGGCAAAACAGCAACAGTGAGATAACAATGACCCACTAGGTGGCATCAGTATAAGATAACATCTGTAATATGCTGCAGATTGGGGGACTGTATTGTTCACATATTAGAGCCCTTAAATAGGGGTGTACAGCCAAAATATGCCATTTTGTTTCATTTTTTTTGGTGTGTTGTTAAGTGCCGTCGAGTTCGAGTCAACTCATGGCAACCTTCTGGATAGCTATCCTAATTTGTGTTCGGTCATCAGTCAGGCAGCTCATTGTTGACAGATTGGTACCCATAGCTGCTGTTATTGTATCAATTCATCTCATTGCTGGCCTTCCTCTTTTGTGTTGACCTATCTTGCCAAGCATGATGTCTTTCTCTAATGATCTCTCTCTTCTCATGATGTGTCCAAAGTATGAAAGTCAAAGTCTTGTCATCTGAGCTTCTAAAGAAAGCTTAGGTTTGATCTCCTCTAGTACCAACTGGTTTATTCTTCGGGCAGTCCATGGTATACACAGTATTCGCTGCCAGCACCATAATTCAAAGGCATCAATTTTCTTCCTGTCTATCTTTTTCACTATCCAGGTTTCACATCCATATGATGTTACTGAAAATACCATGACTTGAACAAGTTGAATCTTTGTATGGAGAGAGACATGTCTGCTCTTGAGAATCTTATCTAGGTCTTTCATAGCCATTATGCAAGAGCAATGCGTCGTCTGATTTCTTGACTGCTTGTTGCTTTTTTATTGATAGTTGATCCAAGTAGGTTAAAGTTGTTCACGATTTATTTATTTATTTATTTAGCCATATTTATATACCGCCTTTCTCCGGTTCAAAGCGGTTACAATTGGGGGATACATTTAACACGAAGGGATATGAGACACATACACTAATACTTACTTACAGGGAACATGGGCAATGGAGGGTTAAGTGGCTTGCCCAAGACCACAAGGAGCACCTGTGGGACTAGAAACCCCAGTCCTTCCGGCCCAAGGTTGCTGTCTTCTCCTTCAACGATGAACCTGTTGATTATGCCAGTTATCATGATCTTTGTCTTCTTTACATTAAGGTGCAGGCCCATTTTGAGACTATGTTCTTTTTTGACTTAGTATGCAAAAATGTTTGTTGTGTGTCTTTTAGCATTTTGTTCATCACTTCCCATGTGCAACTATGCATGCCTTGGAGCGGCTCTAAAGTTAGGTATGATGCCAAACATCCATGACGTTTCTTTGATCAGGCGGGGACATCCTGGTCCCTGGGAATGCTCTAACTATGCCTCCAGGTGCCTGGAAATACCCCGGCCACACCTCCTCCATGCCCCATTCAGATTCAGACGTCCCCACAGCTGGTTTCTAAAATAATTCTTGAGACGTTCTTTGTGTTTTGTATGTCTCTGCCCATTTTTTGGATGTCCAAAGCATAAAAAGGGCTTCTAAAATGACCCCCTTGATGTCTATTGAGTCATTGAATGTTATAGCTTTAGTTGACTCTTTTCAGGACCAAAACTCAGCTCATAATTCCTAGAGGAACTTTGGAAATTATTTTTGCATTCGATAAGGACAAAGATATGGTATTGAGGCTTTTTTCCTGATATATGTAAATGTATCCAAGCAACTAGAAAAGCTTTTCCAGGTTTAAAGAAGCAGATTATTGATTTAGATGCTTCTTGTTTTCTTAAAGCAGTAGGTGTGTGTTCTGATCCTCAAGAGCTCAGACACTTTTTGCAAGATGAAATTCCTGCAAGGGATCCCCCTGTTTGATTTCAGTTGTTTGGATCCCAACAAGTTTATCTGCTGTGTATTCTTCAAGCTTGTTACCATATTCTGTAGTTATTTTCTGTTTCTCTTTGGGATATTCTCTACATAAAGTAATATTTTCCTTTGATTTTGTGACCAGGGAGTTGGACCGAGGGAGAACCCTAGATGTGGTGTATTTAGATTTCAATAAAGTCTTTGACACCGTTCCTCACAGGCAACTTATAAACAAACTGAGCACCCTAGGGAGGGAACCTAAATTACTGCTTGGGTTAGAAATTGGTTGAGTGGGAGGCAACAAAGGGTACAGATAAATGGAGTTCACTCTGAGGAGAAGGAGGTTACCACTGGTGTGCCCCATGGATCTGTCCTTGGTCCAATTCTTTTTAACATCTTTGTTAGTGATATAATGGAAGGGTTGTCAAGTAAGATTTGCCTCTTTGTGGATGATACCAAAATCTTCAATAGAGTAGACACCCAGGAAGGTATAAATAACATGAAGAGGGATCTAGCTAAGCTTGAAGAATGATCTAGAATTTGGCAGCTAAAATTTAATGTTTAAAAAGCAAGGACATGCATTTGGACTGCAGCAATCCAAGGGAGCAATATAATATAGGGGGTGAAGTACTTTTGTCCACTAAAGAAGAACGGGACCTGGGCGCGATTGTGTCTGATGATCTTAAAGTAGCTAAACAGGTAGAAAAAGGGACAGCAAAAGCTAGAAGGATGCTTGAGTGCATAAGGAGAGGAATGGCCAGCAGAATAAAGGAGGTGATAGTGCCTCTGTATAAGTCTTTGGTGCGACCTCGTTTGGAGTATTGTGTGCAATTCTGGAGACCGCACCTTCAAAAGGATATAAACAGGATGGAGTCAGTACAGAGAGTTGCTACTAAAATGGTTAGTGGTCTTCATTATAAAGCATATGAGGACAGATTTAAGGATCTTAATATGTATACCTTAGAGGAAAGGCGGGATAGAGGTTATATGATGAGACGTTCAAATACTTCCGTGGCATAAATGCACAGGAGGAGAGCCTCTTTCGACTGAAAGCAAGCTCTGCTACGAGGGGACATGGGATGAGGGTTCAAAGGGATAGATTCAGGAGTGGTATACGGAAATATTTCTTTACAGAAAGAGTAGTGGATCCGTGGAATAGTCTCCCAGTGGAGGTGGTAGATATGAAGACAGTATCTGAATTCAAAAACGTATGGGACAAACACAGATAATCTTTAAAGGAAAAAGGGGGACTGTTGTAGTAGTTGATATGGAAGGGCAGACTAGATAGGCCATGTGGTCTTTTTCTGCTATCATGCTTCTATATTTCTAAGCTTCTCTTCCTCTGAAATCCAAGTGTTAAATGGCAGGAAAATCCAAGCGATATATGGTGCTGGTCTGAGATTCATGATGTCATGAGCCATGGGATGAATTTGTTTGGCTGCTTGTCAAAAAGTTTCAACATGGCAGATCCGGCTTCTTCTCAAGATGGTTCTACTCTGTCTCTTAGGCTTACTTGGAATTGAGCACATGACTTTCTAGAATAAAGGCTAAATACTTACAGCTGAAGCTACAGAATTTGCACAACAAGATGGAAATCAGTGAATAGTTATCCTCTGGGAAGCACAGGGCAAGCCATGATCACACAGGACCCTATCATTATGTAATATGTCCTTGCTTAGAGACCAAATTCTAGTTCAATGGGCTCCTTTAGAAACAACTCTTTTTTTGCGGCCCAGAGGCTAATGAGTCACTAACTTTTACTTTGACTGTGTATTCCTGTAGCTTCAGCTGCAAACATCTAGTCTCTCTTCCAAGGTTCATGGTTGATTCTTCAGGAAGTCTCAAACTGGCCAAGCCAAAAAAAAAAAAAAGAAGAGTGCTGTTTTCCTGGCCCCATACAATGTGTTGTTGTTAAGTGCCGTTGAGTCGGTGTCGACTCCTGGCGACTCTCTGGATAGTTGACCTAAATTTTGTTCGGTCTTCAGCCAAGCGGCTCATTGTTGACAGACTGGCACCAATGGTATCCATAACTGCTGTTATTGTATTGATCCATCTCATTGCCAGTCTTCCTCTTTTATGGTGACCTCCTACCTTACCAAGCATTATGTCTTCTCCAATGATCTCTCTCTTTGTATGATATGTCCAAAGTATGAAAGTCAAAATCTTTTCATCTGAGCTTCTAAGGAAAGCTTAGGTCTGATCTCCTGTAGTACTGACTGGTTTGTTCTTCAATAGTATACACAGTATTCATTGCCAGCACCATTATTCAAAGACATCAATTTTCTTCCTGTCTATCTTTTTCACCATCCATATTTGGCATCCATATGATGTTATTGAAAATAAATTGGCCTGGACAAGTTGAATCTTTATATGGAGAGAGACATCTCTGCTCTTGAGGATCCTGTCTAGGTCCTTCACAGCCACAGGGCCGGCCCGTCCATTGTGCGATAATGTTCTTCGCACAGGGCCCTGCGCTTCAGGGGGCCCCGTGCAAATTCCATTATCGCACAATGGACAGCTTCAGAGGGAGCCAGGGAAGCCCGCGCGAGGCCCCGGATCCCTCTGCACAGCTACCAGCGTGAAGAGTGTTTTCCTTCACACTGGCGGCTGTTTCTGTGAAGCTGCAAGTGCCGGGAGAGGTTAAAGGCAATGCCCTTTAACCTTTCCCGGCATTCGAGGCTTTACAGAAACAGCCAGCAGCATGAGGGAAAAGGTTCTTCATGCTGGTGGCTGTGCAGAGGGAGCTGGGGCCTCGCATGGGCTTCCCAGGCTCCCTGTGAGCCCCTTAGACAGCCGTGGGGCTGTTCAGAGGAGGGGGAGGGCTAGGACTGGATGAGTTGTGATCGGGGGGGAGGAACCTGGACTGGAAATGGGCAGTGATGGTGTGTGGGGGGGGGGCTATGACTGCAAATGGGTTGTGATGGTGGGGGGGGGGACTAGGTCTGCAAATGGGCTGTGATGGTGGGGTGAAACTTGGACTGGAAATGGGCTGTGATGGGGGGACTTGGACTGGAAATGGGCTATGAATGGGGGTCTGCACGTTTATGGGTTTCACCTTTATGGGTGTTTGGTATGCTTTTGTAAACTGATGTGTTTTTTATATGATAGGTAGCTTTGGCCTTTTAAAAGAGGTTTGATTGGTAGTTGTTAAGTCTGTTAAGTCAAGCAGGCTCGGTTGGCTTTGGTGAGAGTGGTTCATTCATTTGATAGGTTGATCTCAAGAATTGATTACTCCTGGTTTGTAGGTGGTTCCCTTTGTATCATAGGTCTTGCTCTTGGCTATTGACTTTTTAAATCCAGGTGTTTTTTGGTGTGTATGTTATTACACAGGACGAGAGGAATGAGAGAAGCTACTTTTCTCTAAGGGCAGTATTCATTTTAGAAGCTGACCAGTCGATTCCAATATATTACATTTTGCTCAGATTGCAAGGTTATTTGTTTTTTCCCCGATTGTGACTGGATACTGCATGTTTTATTATTTATGGTCTTTCTATTTTTCTTTATTTTTCCGTGGATTAATGTTGTAAATTAATGTCTTTCTAGATAATCCATTTCTTTGCTTCTTGGATTTTGATTATAGCCTCCTGATGCTGTGAAATGCTGTCAACGTCGAGGCACAGCTCTCTCTTCATTTGAAGCTGAAGTGAGGCACTGCTTTCTCTTTATTTGGAGTTGAAGTTGGTTCTTTTAAGAAGATTTGTGATCGTGTTCTCTTTTGAGGCACAACCTTTGTCCATGTTTGGAGCTGAAGTTACATCCTGGATATTGTTTTCATTTCCTTTTGACTGTCTAATTTTGAATAACTGATGCTGTGGCATTTGATGTGTGCTATTGTTTTAAAAGCTGTTATGGTACAATTAGTTAAGTATAAATAAAACAATATTTTATTTTATCATTGATGCCTAACATCGTTGTTTTTCGTTTTTGAAGATTTGAGATTGGGATTGGTTACTTTTTGGATAGTATTTTTTTGATTGTTGATTGATTGCCATCCTGGTGAGGATTTTTTTCTTCTTTGTCAAGTGACATAATGGATTCCTCCAATTCTGGTTTTACATGACAAGAGACATTGGGCCCAATTCTGTCCCACAAATAGCGGGGATGGATGTCCCAACAGGACATCCAGCCCCACTATTTGTATCCTCCCCGCCGGCGTCTAACCTCCCTGCTGGTTGTACAGGGAGGTTAGACGGGGGCAGGGAAGGGGCGGATCGGGGGCGGAGTTAGGGCGGGCGTTGAGTGGTCGCTGGTCCTGGATTTACAGGGCTGAATCTAATGTCGGCTCTGTACATCCAGGACCGGTGACTTGGGTGGGGTAGTTATTTCACCTCCGAAGTGGAATAACTTCCCTGGATATCCTTTTTCGGCGGGCCATGGGCACGGATGGGGCAGGGTGGGCCAAGGACATTCCCTGCAGCCCAACCCTGGCCTTAGTATGTCGGATCAGGAGTCAAGCTGCGGGGAATGTCTTTGTTCATCTGGCGGCCGGGATCGCGACTTTATAATGGAGCCGCGGTGCCAATGCAATGGGATGTCATGGTGCCGCGGATCCTTTGTAAAGCCCTGACTGAGTTAGTCGGGCTTTACCTGTAAATGCAGGCTGGGCTGAATCACAGTCCTGGCCTGCACATACAGGGCTGTTCGCGATTCTGGTCCTGCGGGGCTAGAATTGCGACCCCCCTCTGTGTGTCCAGTTCAAACCAGAGGTACAGAGTGGGTGTATGTCCGGGATGGAATGAGCCTGATTGTGTTTCATAGAGAATCATGTTAAGGAGCTTTTGGCTGAAGAAACCCCGTTTTGTCAAGAAGACATTGTTCAGGATTCTGCATCATGGTCTTCTTTATCAACACTATGGCGGAAGATGGTTCATTCTGATTTACCCGGGTCATCTCTCATAGAATATATACGTCATCAGCAAATACCTATAGGATTACAAATATACAAAAAAAACAAGATTATTTATGGAAAATAAAATCTTCTTTGAACGTTTGAACAAGATTTTAAATAAATACACACTAGACCTAATGGTTTTAGTGGTCGATACTAGAAAGACCTTTATCAAGCAAACGCAGCAAGAGATGAAGAAGGTTCAAGATGTGTTGTATAAATGTCAGGTGACCACCTTTGAGGAGGAAAATGAGAAATTGAAAAAGCAGATGGACACTTTACACCTAGAAATTAAGGGGTAGATTCCGGTTTGCATTTAGCAGGGATGGATATCCAGTTTGGATATCCATCTCCACTAAATGCCAGGGGTGCCGCTGCAACCGACAGAGCTCTCTGCACATACAGGCAAGATATTTGAGGGGCTCTGTTCATGGGTGGGAAGGGGAGGGCCAGAGGAGTAGCAAGGACAGACAGTGGGTTGGAACTTAACCCCAGACGTACAGGGCCGATTCTGAGTTTGGCCCTGTATGTCCAGGGTCGGCCATTTGCATGAGGGACTTATTCCACCTTGAAGGTGGAATACGTCCCCCTGGATGGCCGGACATAGAGCTGCTGGGACTTCAAAGTGAGGTAAGGGGTGCAGGGAGTTCCCTGCAGCCCAACACTGGCCATGGCAGGCCTGACTGGGGGTCGGGCTGTGGGGAAAGCAAATTTTCAGAGTGTGGCAGGGATTGTGGCTCCTGCATCAAGCCGAGGTGCCATAGCAACATGACGCCACAGCTCCATGACTCCATGCAGGAGCCTGGCTAAGATACCAGGGAAGTGGCTAGATGTCTGGGTTGCCTGAATTGGGGCACATCCTGGACATCGAGGCCCTATGCCGTGATTCTGATTCTGCAGGGACATCTAGCTTCTGCAGGAGCAGAATCGGGTGCATCTCCAGGCTGCACAGCTCAGGGACAGCTCAGGGACGCATGCACTGAATTGGCCTCGAAGCATCAGAAAATTCATAAATTAGCAAGAGATGACCAGGACTATAAAGATGGTCATATTTATGCATGGATGAACCCTGATAGAAAAGTGCAGAAACATGTTGGTTTTTCTACTGTTAAATCATCAGATTCTAATTGGTATCCATCTGATGATGATCAACATTTTTTGGAGGAAGGAAGAGGATACAGAAGACAATGAAGTCGTGGTTGAGGAAACTGTCGAGGACAGCAGGAAGGGCAACAACAACAACAGTAGCATCACCCATGGACCAGATCACAAAAAAAACAGTTCTGAATTAGTTGTGATAAGTAATTCTTCTCATATGTTTACTTTGGCACAAGAAAAAGTTTTGGGACAGGGTATATCCTTTGTTACGAGTATGTCTTATGATCTGTTTCAATTTAGAATTGATTTTGAAAAGTTTGTATGCAACTTACACATTAAAGCATTCTTGGTAATATGATAGAATCATCTATGGGCTGTGATGACAGGATTGATACTGATGTAAATAGTAATGATGTGGGGAGAGTGAAACTTCTTTTACAGTATACATGGGTTCCACCTGATGTGCCTCATCCAGCTATTCTTACTTTTAGAGATTTAGTCTTGAAGGATATTACCTCTTTAGAACAAATTCAAACAAAGAATAGTGTTTCAAGGCTATCTTTAGAAGAACGCAAGGTCATCCCATCCATTATGCGAGAATGTTGTTCAACATGGCCCCATGCTCAAGGGGACCCTGCGCCAACAAAATCCCACACATGCTGTTCAGTTCCTGGCAGGGCCAGCTTCAGAGAGAGCCGCCAAAGTGAAGAGCGCCATTTTTCTTCACCTCGGCAGCTGTGCTATAGTATAGGCTGGTGGCATGCCAGAGGTTAAAGGGCATTTGCTGTTTCCCGGCACTCAGAAAGATCTTTGTTTATACCAGTACTGAAGAAAGGTGACCCAACTGACTGTGGAAATGATTGCACAATAGCTCTGATCCCACATGCCAGCAAGATTCTACTCAAGATCATTCAGCAGAGACTATAGCCATACCTGGAATGCAAACTGCCTGAAGTGCAAGCAGGGTTCAGGAAAGGGCGAGGAACAAGAGACATTATCGCAGATGTGAAATGGATCCTTGAAAAAGCAAAAGAATACCAAAAGGATATCCATATGTGTTTTATTGAGTACAGCAATTTTGACTGTGTAAACCAGGAGAAACTCTGGGCCACATTAAGAAGCATGGGTATACCAGAACACCTGATCATTCTCTTGCACAACCTTTAAATTGATCAAGAAGCAACAGTTCAAATGGAACAAGGAGAAACAGAATTGTTTAAAATAAGCAAAGATATATGATAAGGCTGCATACTTTTCTCCTACCTCTTTAATTTATATGCAGAAGAAATCATCAGAGAAGCAGGACTGTATGAAGACAACAGAGGTGTGAAGATTGGTGGAAGACTCAACAACCTTCACTATGCTGATGATACCACATTACTGGCTGAAAGTGAAGATGATTTGAAACATTTGCTTCTCAATATCAAGGAATACAGTCTTAAAATGGGTCTGCACCTTAATGTTAAGAACACAAAGATCCTGGCAACTGGCATAATCAATAAGTTCATCACTGATAGAGAAGAAACTGAAATAGTGGACAGCTTTAACTTACTTGGATCGACAATCAATAAAGAAAGGATTAGCAGTCAAGAAATCCGGCAACAAATTGCTCTTGGTAAAATGGCTATGCAGGGGCAGCCCAAGGCGGGGTGCAGGGTCATGTGCGAAGATTAATTGTGGGCCTCATTTGCATAAGGAAACCTCATTTGCATAAATATTTGCATAACATTAACATGCACTTTTAGTAAACATGCCTCTTAATGAGGGTCTGGATAAAGAAAGACTAACAGATTCCTACATTACTATATTGCAGTGACAATCGCCAGGTCCATTACGAAGTACTATAAACACTGACCATTTAGAACCCATAGCAAATCCACCCTAACAGCACTACTAGGATTCACAAAGCACCAAACCCTACCTATCAAAAGGCAACACTGCAGATATTAAACCAATACATCTTAGAGAATACCAGTACGTCTCACTCGGGGAAAGAGAACAAGTGGGGCTGTCAAATAGAAACTATATGAACAGAATACCTCAGCTCGGTTACACATGCAGAAAATAAACCATCACCACACAAAGAACAAAGGATCACAATTTAGAAATAGGAAGATAATAATTAAACTGGGAACCCCAAAAGCCAAACATGAAATGTACAACAATGGAGATATAAAACTATAAAGTAATTTCCTCTTGCACTAAACAAAAACGCAAAGATGTTAGCAATGCACACTTCCCAGATCAGACATAGTCCAGTTAATAAATTCAAAATAAAAAGTATTTTTTCTATCTTCTGATTGGGCATTTTATTTTTCAGTTGCAATTGCTCCAGTCACTTTCTTCTGGTTTCTTCGTGTCTTTTGCAAGCTATCCATTTGTCCTTTCTTCTCTTTTAGATTTTTTCAATTCTCTCTCTATATCTGCTTTAACATACTGATCATTTCCCTTTTGCTCTTCCCCCCATTTCTTTCCTTATTCCTTAATCATCTACTCAAATTTCACCCTTCCATTCTCAATCCCCACTTACTCTCTCAATACCCGGCCCATCGTAGACTTTTCTTTCCTCCCATGCAAAATATATTTTCCCCTCTCCATTCTCATTCACTATCCCCATACCCTTCTAGTCCTCCCCCAAAATCAGCTCCCTTATAGTTCTAGATCCACCCAGCATCTGCTCCCTTCTAGTCCCATTCTCCCATGCCCCCACATCAGCCCATTTCCAGTCCTATCCCCCATATGCTCTTTTCCAGTTCCATTCCAACTGCCCATCAGTCCATTTCCACTCCAAGCTCCCCCATCAGCCAATTTCCAATCCTAGCCCCCCATCAGCCCATTTCCAGCCCCAGTCCAACTCCCATCAGCCCGCTTCCAGTCCTGTTCCAGCCCCCATCAGCCCATTTCCAGTCCTATTCCCCCATCAGCCATTTCTAGTCCTATTCCAGCCCATCACCCATTTGCAGTCCAAGCTCCCCCCATCAGCCCATTTCTAGTCCTATTCCAGCTCCCCATCAGCCCATTTCCATTTCTAGCCCCTCATATGCTCTTTTCCAGTTCCATTCCAGCCCCCATTAGCCAATTTCCACTCCAAGCTCCCCCATCAGCCAATTTTCAATCCTAGCCCCCTCGTCAGCCCACTTCCAGTCCTATTCCAGCCCCCATCAGCCCATTTCCAGCCCTATTCCAGCTCTTCATCAGCCCATTTCCAATGCTAGCCCTCCTATCACAGTCCATTTCCAGTCCTAGACCCCCATTCATAGCCCATTTCCAGTCCAAGTCCCCCCATCACAGCCTATTTCCAGTCCAAGTTTCACCCCACCATCACAGCCCATTTGCAGACCCCTGGGGCACATCACTGGCAAACTCCTTCTCCTCAGAGTCAGCTCTATCTACCTGTACTCTTTGTTGCTTCCCACTCAACCAATTTCTACCAAGCAGTAACTTTAGGGTCCCTCCCTAGGGTGCTCAGTTTGTTTATAAGTCACCTGTGAGGAACGGTGTTAAAGGCTTTACTGAAATCTAAATACAGCACATCTAGGGCTCTCCCTCGGTTCAACTCACTAGTCACCCTGGAAAGGGAACAGAGGAGTAGGTAGTGAAGTTGGAGGAGGAGAGAAGATGCACAATTTTATCCTCAGTGATTTTAGAAATGGAAGAAAGGGTGGCAAGGGATAAAGGGAGGATATGAGGGTGTTGGGGCCACTTGGCAATAGTGATCATAGCATGATCGCCTTTGATTTAATTAGTGGAGGAGGGACAGTAAGGAAATCCACAGTACTACCTTTTAACTTTTGAAAGGGAGAGTATGATAAAATGAGGAAAATAGTTAAGAAAAACTAAAAGGTGCAGTTGCAAAGGTTAAAGACTTACATCAAGCTTGGGTGTTGTTGAAAAATACTATCTTGGAAGCCCAGACCAGCTGTATTCCACGCTTTAAGAAAAGTGGAAGGAAGTCCAAAAAACTGCCAGCATGGTTTAAAGGTGAGGTCAGAAAGGCTGTTGTTGCCTAAAAAGCATCTTTCAGGAAATGGAAAAAAGAGCCAAACGACAAAACCTGGAAACAGCACAAGCACTGGCAGGTCAAATGCAAGGCATTGATAAAGAAGGCAAAGAGAGAATTTGAGAAGAAGCTTGCTGCGGAAGCAAAAACGTGGAATAAAGATTTTTTCAAGTACATTCGTAGCAAAAAATCTGTGAGAGAGTCGGTTGGACCATTAGATGATAGAGGAGTTAAAGGGGCACTAAGAGGTGACAAGGAGATAGCGGAGAGACTGATTGAATTCTTTGCTTCAGTCTTTACTGAGGAGATGTAGGGATGTTACCCATGACTGAAGCGGTATTTAAAGGTGCGGAAGAATTGAAGAAATTGAAGGAAATATCGATACATTGTGAAGATGTATTACAACTATTAGATAAACTGAAGAGTAGCAAATCACCTGGGCCGGATGGTATACATCCAAGGGTGTTGAAAGAACTGAAATATGAGATTGCAGACCTGCTATTAGTAATCTGTGAACTATCATTAAAATCATCTCTAATACCTGAAAATTGGAGGATCGCCAATGTAACACCAATTTTTAAAAAGGGTTCCAGGGGTGATCCGGGAAACTACAGACCGGTGAGACTCACGTCAGTACCAGGAAAAATGGTAGAAACCATCATAAAGAATAAAATTACTCAGCATGTAGATAGTCATGGCCTAATGGGAGACAGCCAACATGGCTTTAGACAAGGAAGATCTTGTCTTACTAATCTATTATGTTTTTTTGAAAGTGTGAATAAACAGGTGGACAAAGGTGAGTCGGTTGATATAGTGTATCTGGACTTTCAGAAAGCCTTTGACAAGGTCCCTCATCAGAGACCTTTGGCAAAACTAAAGAGTCATGGGATAGGAGGCAGTGTGCTACTGTGGATCAAGAACTGGTTAAAAGATAGAAAGCAGAGGGTTGGGCTAAATGGCCAATTTTCCCAATGGAGAAAGGTGAATAGTGGTGTACCCCAGGGATCTGTGCTGGGTCCGCTGCTTTTTGACATATTCATAAATGAGCTGGAAAGTGGAATAATGAGTGAGGTTATCAAATTTGCAGATGACACAAAACTATTTAAAGTTGTTAAAACCCAAGAGGATTGTGGAAAATTGCAAGAGGATCTTGACAAATTGGAAGACTGAGCATCAAAATGGCAGATGAAATTTAATGTGGACAAGTGCAAAATTATGCACCTAGGGAAGAACAACCCAAACTATGGTTACATAATGCAGGGTTCCACATTAGGAACCACCACCCAGGAAAAAGATTTAGGCGTCATTGTGGATAACATGTTAAAACCCTCAGCTCAGTGTGCAGCGGCAGCCAAGAGAGCAAATAGAATGCTAGGTATCATAAGGAAAGGAATGGAAAATAAAACAAAAGATATTATAATGCCTCTATACCGTTCCATGGTGAGACCGCACCTTGAATATTGTGTGCAATTCTGGTCGCCATATCTTAAAAAGGATATAGCGTTATTAGAAAAGGTTCAGAGAAAAGCCACCAAAATGGTAAAGGGGATGGAAGGATACTCCTATGAAGAAAGGCTAAAAAGGTTAGGGCTCTTTAACCTGGAAAACAGACGGCTGAGGGGAGATATGATAGAAGTCTATAAATTAATGAACGGAGTGGAACGGGTAAACGTAGATCGATTGTTTACGTTATCAGAATATAGAAAGACTAGGGGACATGTAATGAAGCTACAGGGTAAACTATTTAAGACTAATAAAAGAAAATATTTTTTCACTCAATGTGTAATCAAACTCTGGAATTTGTTACCTGAGGATGTAGTAAAGGCTGTTAGTGTAGCTGGGTATAAAAAAGGTTTGGACAAGTTCCTGGAGGAAAGGTCCATAAACCATTATTAAGAAGGGACCCAGGATATCAATGCTTGAGCCAGTACAAGCATTGCAGAACCTGTGTCTTTTGGGGAAACTGCTAGGTACGTACGACCTAGATTGGCCACTGTTGGAAACAGGATACTGGGCTTGATGGACCTTGGTCTGTCCCAGTATGGCATATCTTATGTTCTTATGTTCTTATGAGAATGAAGAGGGGAAATGGGAGACAGAGGTTACTCAGTGGAGAACTCAATAATCTTATGAACTTGTCATGGAAGTAGTCAGCCAAAATATGGGCAGAAAATGAAGGAAGGGTTAGAGGCGGAGGCATCTTGAGAAGACAGTGGAGCATGACAGAGACGGTGATGGTCAGAGACAAGACAGTTTGTCAGATGGACATAGTACTCTTGCTTAGTGAGTGCTAAAGCAAACTGAAAGAGGTTGCAAGATTTTGAAATTTATGAAGTTAACATGGGCATGGGATTTTATCCAAAGTCACTCAGTAGAGTGGGCACAGGAACATAGGTAACAGATACAAGAAATACAACTGATAAATTCTCTGACCTCAAAAACAGGGACAAATTCCTTAAAGTCTTGACTGAATAAAAGAAAAGAAAGACTACAGCCTCAAACTCTTCTGCGGAAAGATTGCATTTTTAAGTAAAACACCCAGGACAACCTACAGTTGTGCAAATAAAAGAGAACTACAGAGAGAGTCCCCCTTGTAGTGACATACAATCCAGAACTGGAAAGACAGAGAAGAATCATTAAAAACCTTCAGTCACTGTTCC
The DNA here is from genome assembly GCA_033557465.1 of Ichthyophis bannanicus. Taxonomy (NCBI): domain Eukaryota; kingdom Metazoa; phylum Chordata; class Amphibia; order Gymnophiona; family Ichthyophiidae; genus Ichthyophis; species Ichthyophis bannanicus. Next base: position 801,951,853 of record CM066035.1, on the reverse strand, counting down.
TAGAAAAAGAGTCACTGAAAGAGAAATTTCCTGTTCCATCTATACCTGCCTTCAATAAAGAGTAGTTACTCACCTGTAACAGGGGTTCTCCAGGAGCTGCAGGAATCAGTCCTCACATATGGGTGACGTTGGCGCCGACGGAGCCCCCATGCGGAGCATTTCCCCAGCTTTCAAGGAAAGCCTTTGGGAATGCAGCGCGCATGCGCGGTCCCCTTCCCACCCAAATGTGCCATCTTGCTCAGTCTGATGACATAGCTAAAAGACAGCAAAAAACAAAAATGAAGTATATGACTGCAACTCCCAGGGGAGGAGGGAGGGTCGTGAGGACTGCTGCTCCTGGAGAACACCTGTTACAGGTAAGTAACTACTCTTCCTCTAGGACCAAGCAGGAAGTCAGTCCTCACATATGGGACTCCCCAGCTCTAGGCTACCGGGAACCCAAAGCTGAAAAAATGATCTCCCTCTAGAGCCTCAGCATCCATGATAAGAATCTTCTCTGAGAATGCCCCCCGTACGGTAGCCCAACAAAAGGGCCGGAGGGTAGGAGTTGCCTAAACCTCAAAGAGATTACGGAGTATCACCTGTCCGAAAGCACTTTCCCTTCGGGACTCCCTCTCGAGGCAGTAATGGGCCGCAAAAGTCTGGCTTGAAGACCAAGTAGCGGCCCGACAGATGTCTGCCAACGGAACAGAGCGAAGATGAGCTACTGATGCAGCTTTCTCCCTGACACGGTGGGCCGTGACTTGACCCTGCAAGGAGAGGCCAGCTGCCCTGTACGCCCAGGCGATACAATCTGCCACTCAAATGGACAACGTACGCTTGGAGACAGGTAACCCCAGTTTATTAGGGTCAAAAGATACAAAGAGCTGAGCAGCCCTTCGATGCCCCTGCGTACGGTCTATGTAAAAGGACAACGCCCTTCTACAGTCCAGGGTATTCAAGACTGTTTAAGCCCGGCTGGCGTACGGCCTGGGAAAGAATGTTGGAAGAACCACCTCCTGATTGAGGTGGAAGGAGGAGACAACCTTTGGAAGGAACTTAGGATGAGTCCGTAAGACCACCCTGTTCCTATAGAACCATGTGTACGGTCTATCAGAAACCAGAGCTTGGAGTTCACTCACATGCCTGGCCGAGGTAAGAGCCACCAAGAACAACGCCTTCCAAGAAAGGAAGCATAAAAGACAGGTAGCCATCAGCTCAAATGGTGGGCGAGTAAGTTGCTGCAAGACCACATTCAAATCCCCCTCAGTGGCTGGTGGACGAACCGGAGGCTTGAGCAAAAGCAGGCCTCTGAGGAAGCGGGACACCAAGGGGTGGGCCGACAGAGACTGTCCCTCCACAGGTGAGTGGTGCGCCGATAGAGCACTGAGGTGGACCCGAACAGAGTTGGATTTAAGGCCGAGGTCCGACAGGTGAAGCAGATACTGCAGCACCACCACACCAGGCATGAAAAAGGATCCTCCTGGCGCTGAGCACACCAGGTGGAGAACCTACACCACTTGAGGGCATAAGACTTCCGGGTGGATTGCCTCCTAGAAGCCAACACCACCTCTTCCACTTCCTTAGGGAGAAGTAAGGGAGCTAGAACTATCCTTTCAGCAGCCAGGCCATCGGATTGAGGGATTTGAGGTTGGGGTGCAGGAGAGATCCCTGGTCCTGAGACAGGAGATCGGGTTGCACCCCCAGAGGGAGTGGAGTGTCCACCGCCAACTGCAGAAGGAGTGGGAACCATGGTTGCCTCGGCCATCTGGGGGCTACTAGAATCACCGAGGCCTTGTCCCGAAGAACAAGGTATGGGCCACTAGAGGCGTGGGAGGAAATGCATACAGTAGGCCCATAGACCAAGAAATTATAAACGCATCTGCTGCTATTCTCAGAGGATGCGGTTGTCTGGAACAGAATCTGGGCAGCTGCCAGTTCAATGGACTCGCAAAGAGATCGATAGTTGGAAGACCCCATCTGAGAAAGATCTGTTGGACCACTAGTGGGTTCAAGTGCCATTCGTGAGGCTGTAGAATCCTGCTTAACCGGTCTGCTAGGTAATTCTCCTGGCCAGGTAGATAAACTGCTTTGAGAAACATGCCTTGTTTGACTGCCAGGGAGCAAAGAGCCTGTGCTTCCTGACACAGAAGCCTGGAACCTGTGCCTCCCTGCTTGTTCACATAGAACATGGCCACTTGATTGTCTGTCTGAACTAAGACAGACTGGTGAGAGAGAACATGAGAGAAAGTCTGTAGAACCAAGCGGATAGCTCACAACTCCAACAGATTGATCTGCTGTGTTGCCTCCCAAAGAGACCAGAGGCCCTGAGTGCATGCACCCTGGCAATGCGCCCCCCAACCCTGTAAGGAAGCATCCGTTGTCAGCACCTGTGTGTGTGGCGGCACTTGGAAAGGCACTCCCCTGACAAGGTTTAGGAGATGTAGCCACCACCGCAGGGAGTCCACTAGTAGTTTGGACACCCTTACTCTGTCTCTTAAGTCTCCTGTGGCTTGCACCCACTGAGCCCTGAGGCACCACTGAGCAGGCCGCAAGTGCAGACGGGCATTCGGAGTTACATGGACTGTGGATGCCATGTGACCTAAGGAAGTACCGCTCTGGAACTGTTTGGCCAAGCCCATCAGCCTGTGGGCCCTGCCCTCGGGCAAATAAGCCTTTGCCTGAAGGGTATATAGTCTTGCCCCATGAACTCTATGTTCTGTGAGGGGAGGAAAGTGGACTTTGCGAAGTTTATGACAAAGCCTAGATGCTGGAGAAGAGATACAGTGCGAAGGGTGGCTTGTCTGGTCTCCTGTGGAGACTGACCCCTGATGAGCCAGTCGTCCAGGTATGGGAAGACAAAGATGCCCTGGTTTCAGAGACAGGCCCCTACCACCGCCAGGCACTTGGTGAAAACCCTGGGAGTGGAGGTTCGGCCAAATGGAAGTACCCAGTACTGAAAATGATTTCCTCCCACTACAAATCTGAGATATTGTCTGTGATCTGGATGAATGAGGATGTGAGTATAAGCATCCTTTAGGTCTAAGGAGCATAGCCAATCTCCCTGCTGGAGGTAGGGCAGCAGTATCCCAAGGGTAAGCATCTTGAACTTTTCCCTCTCCAGGAACCTGTTGAGATTTCACAAGTCTAGGATGGGCCTGAGGCCTCCTGTCCTTTTTGGTACCAGAAAGTACCTGGAATAGAAGCCTTGCCCTTTCAGGTAGTGAGGCACCGGTTCCACCGCCTGCTCCTTTAGAAGACTTGCCAACTCCTGAAGGAGGAGGTTCCTGTGAAGAGGGAGTCTTGGAGGCTCCCCTAGAAAATAGGAGGGGGGTAACCGGTTGAAGTGGTACTATGCTCAGTACCCAGGTATCCCCTGTTATGGCTGACCACCTGTGGGTTTACAGTGTCAGCCGGCCTCCTGTGCTGAGTGGAGCCAGCTGTGGAGGAGAGGCTATGCAGTAGGAGTCAAAACCCCACTCCCTGCTGTGCAGGAGCCGGAGCTGGCGGCTTGGGTGTTTTCTGCCTACGGGGTCCATGTCCCTGCCCCTTGGCCTGCTGACCCTGTTGGGGAGATGTAGAGGCCTGGAATTGAAGGTAGGATTTGTAGGCAGTACCCTTCCTCGGGAAAAAGGGCTTCTTCCCCAAGCCCTTCTTTTTCTGAGAAGCGGCAGAAGTCTTTCTGGACAGCCTTGTCCTGGTGAGAGTCTCAGTCTCGATTTCTGCAGCTTTTTCAGCCATGGGTTTGCCAAAAAGGTTCTCACCTTGGCAAGGGACATCGACCAACTTGTCCTGTACCCATGGCTCCAGATCTGATGACTGTAGCCAGGCCTGACGGCATGCACCAATGCCGGCCGCGGCTACCCGGGCCGAAGCCTCAAAGCCATCATAGGCTGCTCGAGAGATAAACTTTGAGCACTCTCGAATCCCCGATGACAAAGCTTTGAACCTCTGCAAAGGTTCCTCGGAGAGGCCAGCTGAGAACCCAGCAATTTCCTTCGCCAGGTCTCGGAGGTACATGCCCATGTACAGCTGGTAAGTCTGGACACGGCATGCCAGCATTGAGCCCTGGAAGCACTTTCTACCAAGGGCATCCACGTTCCGGGCCTCCCGGCCTGGGGGCACCGAGGAGTGCATCTTCTGACTCTTCAGATGATGCATGGCCGATTCCACAACCATGGAGTGGTGCGGTAGCTGTGCCTTCTGGAACCCAGGGCTCTTATGGACTCAATAGATGGAATTGACCCATTTGCTAAGAACCAGCGCCGAGGCCGGTGCCTCCCACATGCGGAAGAGAAGCCGTACCAGCATCCCGGGTACCGGTACAGTAAAGGCCTCCCTAGGCAGAGAGTCGTACTCGATTGCCTCGAGCTCCTCGGCTCGAGGCTCCTCCTCGGCATCCGCGGGGAAGGCCAAAGCCTTGGCCATGTCCCTCACGAAGTCCGAGAACCGAGTATCCTCCGGGGGGGACCTTCTCCGAGGCTCGGACTCCAGTGAGTCTGAAGAGACGCACCAGGTCCGGAAGGTGCCAGGGGACTCCTCGTCCTCCGTCTCCCAGTCCGACTCCTCCGAGGAGGAATCGAGTGGCTCCAGCCGTGTGGGCTTCGATGCCACCCGCCCCGATGCAGAGGGTATTGGCGTTGACAACATCGGCCCCGCACGGGAGGTTGAGGGGGACCTTGACCAAGGATCGACTCGAGACTTCATCGATTTGAGGATCGGCTCAGTCTCCGGGGTCGACTTGGACGTCGAGGTCCCGGTGGTCGGGGCAGATGCACCAGTCAGACTGGCGATCAGCACCCGCTGCTGTTCCATGAAGGCAGCCAAGCTGCTCTCCAAAGCCGTCGACCTGAGTCCGAGCTCAGGAGACTCAGCAGCCCCCGACTCAGGCCCCGATGGCGTCGGGCCCGACGTCGGCTCCCCCAGGGGGAGTCTACGAGGACAACTGCACTCACATGACTCGGGGACTCCGGCTCCACACGAGGTAACTTCGAAGGCCTCTCCAACTCCGAGAGCCCGGGGCATCGGTTGGGGCTATGCGACCTGGCCCTCGAGGGGCCTGGAGCGTCCACTGATGTCGCCCTCACGAGCTTTTTCTTCCTTCTGTGTTACCAAAAAGGAGACCCCCTCTCAGAGGAGCATCGACAGTGCTCGGGATCGGAGTCCTGAGATGTCGAGGCCTCTGACGAAGTCCGGGCCCGGCCAGACACAGAGTCAGAAAAGATTCTTTCACGCTGATGTTGACGGCTCCTCAGCGCCTTCGACGACATCTTGCTGCACAGGCCACAGGCCAGCGGGTCATGGTCAGGCCCAAGGCATCGGAGGCAGCAGTCATGTGTGTCGGTGAGAGACATAAGTTTCTTGCACCGATCACACTTCTTGAACCCGCTGGCAGCCATCGGGGGAAAAAGGGCCCCTGCGAGGTCAAAAGACTGGGCTGCCAGTGAAACACACAAAAAAAGCACGAACGCTAGTCTTGAAGGACAAAAAACGAAAAACGAACTCTGGGCTCGATACCGGTGTACCTGGCCCAGGCGGGAAGGGGAACCGGCGTCGAACCGGGTAAAACCACGAAAAACCGTAGAAAATCACTTTTTTACCGGGTGACACTAACTCACGTCCGTCGGGCTCCACGGAAAAAAGAAGACTGAGCAAGATGGCACCTTTGGGCGGGAAGGGGACCGCGCATGCGTGCTGCATTCCCAAAGGCTTTCCTTGAAAGCTGGGGAAATGCTCCGCACGGGGGCTCAGTCAGTGCCGACGTCACCCATATTGAGGACTGACTTCCTGCTTGGTCCTGGAGAATCCCTTAACCTGAAGTAAAAAAATAGTTAAAATTCAAACTTCTAAGATAAACTCAGAAAGAAGAGAATGGATAAGTCTTTGTAACATATTATGCTGCAACAGTGCCAGTAGATACCACGGGACCTCACAGTCACACACATGGAAAACATATTCAACATAAGGGAATCCCACTCATGCTCCACCATTATATTATTATCTAATGCAGAAAATGTGAAAGATGCTGCACTGGTGAGAGAGACCAGATGATAAGGACTCATGCATGATCCCATACCACAGAGCAGATCAAAGTGACTCCTCTGTGAAGAAGCACTTCCAGGACCTACATCATTGGCCTTATGATCGGGTTATGCAAGGGAAATTTGTAAATAATCCGGGAACATAAAACTTTTGAAGTTAAAATGATCAGACACTTTGGAAACTGACAAGAAAGAGCTGAACGATCCAGGATGTCTCTCAGTATGAGCCATTAAAATTCTGCAGCTTGTCGCCTTCTGGTCACCCATCATGTCCCCCTCCTCTTACATCTTTTCCCCTTCCGACTGTAATTGGAATGCTCGTTATGATTCATGTGTATTTTCCAGCATTGCCATTTATGCTCATTCTCTTCTGATCTGAGGAAGAGAGTTTTAGCTCCCGAACGCTAGTCAAGAAATGTATTGTTGGTCTAATAAAAATGTATCATCTTATACATTTGATAATTTCTGTGCATGCCAATCCACATCAGCAGGGCCGGATTTAGTTATAGGTAATATAGACATGCACTAGAGTTCCTAATTTTGAAGGTGCTCAAAAACTAGCTCCTTCTGCTACTTTCGGATTACCCATGGTAAAACTTGCACCTCGAGTCCTCTGCCTATGGGTGTCATAATTGTAAAGGCAGCCCTGCATATTAGTGTGTTACACATAGTCACAGACAGAGATCTGTGTTAAAGAAGCAAATTAAAGAACCCATAATTGTATCAGTTGACGAGTAATTATTGAAACCGTCGTTATGATACACATCTCGCACAAGAAACCTTAATTTGTGAAGTAAGTATTTTGCTTTGTTTCTCCCTTGCAGCTGCTACATCTGGGATTTGTCTGAGAAAAGTTCCATTGCTTGTCACTTAGCTTGATAAATCCCAGAGCCCTCAGCCCTCCCCAGTCACTTTAATGCAAACCTTATCAGTGTGAGCTAGTGACAGGCACATAGCTGGTTCATGAGGCAGTGTACGGATTAGCGGAGGCATGACAAGGGCTTTATTTTAAATCTCCAGAAGGAAAATAAAGAGGTAGATTGAGGATTCATTGTCCTGTACCAGAGATTGGTAGCAGTAAGATCAGTTCCTGTTCCTGTCATGCAATTGATACTGCCCCTTTTAGTATGACTTAGAACGGTGTAGTAAACCAGGAAATGTGGCGTGTTTTGGATATATGGGTTGCCATGAGATGGAACTGCGAGAAGTGCTGTGCTATTTTATAAAGGCTACATAGACAACTATATGCCTTTATAAAATAGCCAATCAGAATTATCCCCAATAGTGTGAAAATTACTCTCACACATTTACACCTGCTTCGAAGATGGTGGGCCCAATATTCGAAGGGCAGTTACACAGTTTATGGCCCTGTAGACCGTGTAACTGCCGCTGAGAGGGATATTCAACACTGAATATCTGCAATTACTTTATCTCCCTTATACACCCTGATGATAACTGCTTAGCATCGGGGCATGTTGGGGATGTCCCAGGGGGGAGCAGAGGCAGCAGCAGTCATATGCGGCTCCCACATTGAATATCCGGGGTTTGCGGCACATACCAAAAGCCGCATTAACTAACTGAGCAGCAGTGATATTACATGCTACCCGCTTAGCAAACTGTGCCTAAAAGATAGGTGAGGAGAATCTTCGCCTATCTTTAAGGTGCAGGAGCTGACTGGGCAGCATGCAATATCACTGCTGCCCAATTAGCTAATGCGGCTTCCGGCATGTGCGGCAAACTCTGAATATTCTATGCCAGGGCCGCATATGACCCTGGCAATGAATATTCGGGGTCAGGGGTCAGCGGGCACGGCTATGTGCTGTAGCAGTGCATAGCCTGCCTAATTGAATATCAGGCCCAGTGTGAGTGTGTTCTATGTGTGTGGCTGCACATTTTATGAAATATGCATGTATATGTTTGATCTCCAGCCCTGCTCTACTGCCCTCACACACCTACACGGCCACTGCCTTGACCTAATAATATTCTCCAACTCCTCTCCTTCTAACTTCCACAAATCAATCCTTCCCTCATCTGACCATCACCTCTTAACATTTACTCTTCAACTTCCACCCACCCAACCTCGTCCTGTCTCCTCCATCCTATTTAGAAACCTTCATACTATTGATCCCCTTACTCTCTCCTCCACCATCTCTCCATCTCTTCCCGCCATCTTATCCTCCAAGTCTGTTGACGTGACATTATCCTCATTCAATGCCACATTATCCTCAGCCCTTGACACCCTTGCCCCTCCCACCCCACGTCCTGTCAAACGATCCACTCTCCAACCCTGGCTTTCACCCACAATCCGTCACCTACGCATCTGTGCCCGTTCTGCCGAATGAGCTTGGTCCAAATCCCGCTCCCTTGAAGACCTTCTATACTTCAAATTCATGCTTGGCTCCTTCCAGTCAGCCTTAGCACTTGCCAAACAAGATTACTACATCCATCTGACCAACTCTCTTGCCTCTGATCCTCGCCGTCTCTTTAATACCCTCAACTCTCTCCTCAAGGTCCCCCCACCTCCGATCCCACCCTCCCTTTCTGCCCAAACCTAGCTGACTACTTCCACAACAAGATCCACAAGACTACCTTCCAGTTCCCTACCCCATCTACCTCCCCTCCTCCCCAATTCTCCTCCCCCCACCCATACTCCCTCTGTCACCCTCTCCTCCTTCCCTCTGATCGCTGAGGAAGAAACTGAATTCCTTCTGTCCTCCTCCAAACCCACTACCTGTCCATCAGACCCTATCCCCACCCATCTCATTGGTGTGATATACAGACCTCCCTCACAAGAGGAAGAGGTAGACAGAGAGTTAATTGAAGACATACGCAGCATTGCTAGGAAAGGGGAAGGGCTACTGATAGGAGATTTCAATATGCCAGATGTTGATTGGCACATACCTGCTGCAGTATCATCTAGAAGTAAGGAGATCCTGGATTCTCTACAGGGAGAACTATTCAGGCAATTGGTAACAGACCCCACACGTGAAGGGGCCATACTGGACTTGGTGCTTACCAATGGTGAAAGTGTTTCTGATGTTGTAGTGGGAGATCATTTTGCATCCAGTGATCACCAGATGGTGTGGTTCAGTATTAGGACTAGGGCTTTTAGAATCCATTCCAAGGTGAGGATCTTAGACTTTAAGAAGACTAACTTTGCGAAGATGGGCCAATACTTCAGGGAGTCGTTAGTGGGATGGGAACAGCTGGGGGATGTAGAAAAACAGTGGGCAAAACTGAAAGGGGATATTTTAAGGGCAACCAACCTTTTCGTTAAAATGGTAAATAAAGGCAAAAGAAAAAGGAGACCGTTATGGTTTTCTAAGGAAGTAGCTGAAAAAGTGAAGAAAAAGAGGGAGGCCTTCATGAAATACAAGAGATCAAAGAGAGAGGAAGACAGGCATCTGTATTTGGAAAAACTTAGAGAAGCTAGCAAAGTAGTCAAGAAGGCAAAGATTCAAAAGGAGGAGGAAATAGCCAATGCAATAAAATGGGGGGATAAGACATTTTTCAGATATATTAGTGAGAAGAGGAAGGGCAAATGTGGTATTGTCAGACTCAAGGGTGCAGGGGGGGAATATGTAGAAGCTGATAAGGATAAAGCGGAATTGCTTAACAAATATTTTTGTTCTGTGTTCACAGATGAAGAACCAGGAGCAAGACCTCAGAAAACACCCACAAATAGGAACAGAAGTGAGGGACATCTTGAACAATTTTCAGAAGACTGTGTTCGTGAGAAACTAGCTCAACTTAAAGTAGACAAAGCGATGGGACCGGATGGGATACACCCTAGAATACTGAGGGAACTTGGGGACGTTCTAGCAACTCCACTGACTGACCTTTTCAATGCCTCATTGGAATCGGGAGTGGTGCCAAAGGACTGGAGAGAGGCTCATGTGGTGCCTTTAAACAAAAGTGGAAGTAAGGATGTGGTTGAAAACTACAGGCCGGTTAGTTTAACTTCGTTGGTGAGTAAATTATTGGAAACGCTGCTGAAAGAGAAAATAGTGAGGATTCTGGAGTCCAGTGGATTACAGGATCTGAGGCAGCATGGATTCACCAGAGGCAGGTCTTGTCAGACAAATCTGATTGATTTCTTTGACTGGGTGACCAGGGAGTTGGACCGAGGGAGAGCTCTAGATGTGGTGTATTTAGATTTCAGTAAAGCCTTTGACACTGTTCCTCACAGACGACTTATAAACAAACTGAGCACCCTAGGGATGGACCCTAAAGTTACTGCTTGGGTTAGAAATTGGTTGGGTGGGAGGCGACAAAGAGTACAAGTAAATGGAGCTCACTCAGAGGAGAAGGATGTTACCAGTGGTGTGCCCCAGGGATCTGTCCTTGGTCCGATTCTTTTTAACATCTTTGTTAGTGATATAGCGGAAGAGCTGTCAGGTAAGGTTTGCCTCTTTGCGGATGATACCAAAATCTGCAATAGAGTAGACACCCAGGAAGGTGTAGATAACATGAGGAGGGATCTAGCTAAGCTTGAAGAATGGTCTAGAATTTGGCAGCTGGGATTTAATGTTAAAAAATGTAAGGTCATGCATTTGGGCTGCAGCAATCCAAGGGAGCAATACAGTATTGGAGGTGAAGTACTTTTGTCCACTAAAGAAGAGCGGGACCTAGGCGTGGTTGTGTCTGATGATCTTAAAGTAGCTAAACAGGTAGAAAAGGCGACGGAAAAAGCTAGAAGGATGCTTGGGTGCATACGGAGAGGAATGGCTAGCAGAAAAAAGGAGGTGATAATGCCTCTGTATAAGTCCTTGGTGCGACCTCATTTGTAGTATAGTGTGCAATTCTGGAGACTGCACCTTCAAAAGGATGTGAACAGGATGGAGTCGGTGCAGAGGGTGGCTACTAAAATGATTAGTGGGCTTCATTATAAAGCATATGAGGACAGACTTAAGGATCTTAATATGTACACCTTAGAGGAAAGGCGGGATAGAGGTGATATGATTGAGATGTTTAAATACCTCCGTGGCATAAATGTTCAGGGAGAGAGCCTCTTTCAATTGAAAGCAAGTTCTGCTACGAGGGGACATGGGATGAGGGTGAAGGGAGATAGATTCAGGAGTTATATGCGGAAATATTTCTTTAAGGAAAGAGTAGTGGATCCATGGAATAGTCTCCCAGTGGAGGTGGTAGAGATGAGGACAGTAACTGAATTCAAAAAAGCATGGGACCAACACAGAGGATCTCTAAAGGTAAAAAGTGGACTGTTGTTGTTGATATGGAAGGACAGACTAGATAGGCCATGTGGTCTTTTTCTGTCATCATGTTTCTATGTTTCTATGTTTCTATCTCCTGCGTTCCATTGCCCCCTCCATCACTCATATCCTCAACCTCTCACTCTCCATGGCAACTGTCCCCGATGACTTCAAACATGCTGTTGTCACACCCCTCCTCAAGAAACCCTCACTTGATCACACATGCCCTTCTAACTATCAACCCATCTCCCTCCTTCCCTTCATATCCAAACTATTAGAACGAGCAGTCCACCGTCGCTGCCTCAATTTCCTCACCTCCCGGACCCTCCTCGACCCACTTCAATCCGGCTTCTGTTCCCTACACTCCACTGAAACGGCACTCACAAAAGTCACTAACGACCTGTTCCTGGCTAAATCCATGGGCCTCTATTCTATCCTCATCCTTTTTGACCTTTCTGCTGCCTTTGACACTGTTGACCATGACCTTCTCCTCATTACCCTCTCCTCGCTTGGCTTCAAGGACTCCGTACTATCCTGGTTCTCCTCCTACCTCTCCCATCGCTCATTCAGCCCTGTTGGCTCCTCCTCCTCCCCCGCTCCATGTAGGTGTACCCCAGGGATCTGTCTTGGGCCCCCTCCTCTTCTCTCTCTATACCCAAGGCCTTGATGCGCTTATCTCCTCCCATGGCTTTCAGTACCATCTCTATGCCGATGATTCACAAATTTACCTCTCTACCCCTAATATTTCCCCGGCAACCCAATCCATGATCTCTGCCTGTCTTTCGGATATCGCTGCCTGGATGTCTCATCAACGACTGAAATTTAATATGGCCAAGACCGAACTCCTTGTATTTCCACCTAACTCCTCCCCCCCTTCCCCCTCTCTCAATCCAAGTGGATGGATCTACTATCCTTCCTGTTCCCTCGGCCCACAACCTAGGGGTTATCTTTGACACCTCTCTCTCCTTCTCCGCGCATATCCAGCTTGTAGCCAAGACCTGCCACTTCTTTCTCTACAGCATCGGCAAAATCCACCCCTTCCTCTCTGAACACACTACCAAAATACTTATCCACTCCTTAATCTCCTCCCGCCTCGATTACTGCAACCTACTCTTTGCTGGTCTTCCCGTGAGCCACCTCCTTCCCTTTCAATCTATACAAAATCACGCTGCTCGACTAATCTTCTGTCCGCCTCGCCATGCCCAGTTACTCCTCTTCTCAGATCACTTCACTGGCTCCCTGTCCAGCTCCGCATCCAGTTCAAGCTTCTCCTGTTGACCTATAAATGCATTCACTCGATGGCCCCTCAATACCTCTCTTCTCTTATCTCTCCCTATGTCCCCTCTTAAAATCTGCATTCCACTCACAAATCACTTCTATCAATGCCTTTCACCTGCACCGCGAACTCCCGACTGCGCTCCTTTCACCTTGCTGCACCTCATGCCTGGAACAGCCTACCTGTGTCTGTGCACCAGGCACCCTCCCTGGCCCTCTTCAAGTCCAGGCTGAAGATCCACCTCTTCACCGTTGCATTCAGATCCTGACTCTTTCCTCATCTCACCCCAACCTCCTCAATGATCATGACCAGCTGCAGACCTAACTGTACCTCACTGTACCTTGAGTAGAACCGATTAATGCTTGCGTAGAACCGATTGATGCTCTGCACTGTTTAACTAATTTACTTTTCTATTCTAACTAGATTGTAAACTCCGATGAGCTTGACTCTGATGGGAAGGGACTGTCTAATGTATGCTGCTACCTCCTGTAGGTTAGCTGTACAGCGCTGCGTGTGTGGCGTTATAGAAGTGATAAATAGTAGTAGTAGTAGCTCATCTTAAGCATGGCTTTGGAAAGTCAAGTAATTATTATAAATCCTTTTACTAATCATAATACAATTATCAACAAACAAGTTGTAGGTGAGATCTTTTTGCTATTGTCAATAAATGCAGGAAAGATGCTGTCTGTCTTGCCCCGTTGAATTCCTCTGTTGACTAAACTCTTAACGCCTGGTGATACACCGGTAAACAGAGTTAACCACCACTGGCATTGCTGAAGACAGGGCAGCAGGGAAGGGTCTGAGCTTGGAATTAGCCACCTGCAGACAATCCAGTGCTTACATGTCTAAGGACAAAGTGATCAATGAGCAGAAATGAAATATGGCAGAGGATTTTCATGTCCTTTCCAGACAGAGGCATCCTGAACAAGTACAGCTGTGATATCCAGTATGACAGAAAATTACAGCCAGACAAATCACTTCAGACAAAACCTCATGATTGCTCGTGCCGCTTCAGATCCAGAAGCTCAATGTTATTTCTGTCTCTGACAGACTACCTGCAATGGTATAGGGTGTATTACAATGTCAGAGTATAGTCTTGGCTTCAGTTTTAAGTCAAAAGTAGAATTCTGTTTCCCATTAGCAATGCGTGAGGTTCCTATGCTGGCTTTAGCATGGCAATTCTCTGTCAAGTATGGTATTTCTCTATGGATGCAACACCCTATCATGCCTTTTTCGCTTAAAGATATGTCAAAGGTGGTTTAACTGATGTTTTTCTTAAAATGGTTCAGCAATGATTACGGAAGTGCACTCATTTGAAGAATGAGAAATCTGGTAAAGACATGGGACATGAAATAATGTTTGCTTGCACACTCCTAGTAAGTATAGTTACATAGGGCTCGATATTCAAAGGTATCACAGACCTGTAAAGCATGTAAATGCCACTTATAGAGATATTAAGCATGTTAGTGCTGATGGATATCTGCAGGTTCCGCCACTACATGCCCTGATGCAAACCGTATAGCCTCGGGGAACGTTGAGGGCCTTTCTGAGTGGAGTGGAGCGGAGGCGGCACTCATCGCTAACTGAACAGTGGCGATATTGAACTGCTGCCTGGTTGGCGACCCATGGGGAAAGATAGGCATGGCAAAAGCTGGCCTATCTTTACCCATGAGAACTAACCGGGCAGAAGATCAATATCAATGCTGCCTGGTTAGCTTCCGCGCCGTGCAGTGCTGTGCGGCAGACCCAGATATTCAATGCCAGTGGCCAGCTATGGTCCCGCCATTGAATAACCAAGGTTAAGGTTCAGCATCAATGGCTATGCTATTTAGAAGCGTTAGCTGCCACTGCTGATTATCAAGCCTATAGTAAATGATGGCAGTAAAGGCCAACATGGACCATCTAGTCTTCCCCAGTAAGATGTTCAGAATTTCAAATGCTGCTCTGTGCATGTTACCCCCGCTCTATTTTGACTTTGGGTTGTAACTCTGTGCATTTACCCAAAGTTAACCTTCTTTGAATAGAAATGTTCCTCTTCCTATATAGGGATCCTCTGTATTTGTGCCATGCCGTCACCATCTTTGTCTCCACTACTTCCAGTGGGAGGGAATTTCAAGCATCCACAACCCTTTCCATAAAAAAGTATTTCCTGTGGTTGCTTTTAAATTTTCCTCCTTTCAGCTTCATTTCATGTCCTCTACTTTTATAGCTTTCCCATCTTTAGAAAAGGTTTGTTTTTTTCATTAGTACTCTTAAAGTATTCAAACATATGTATCATATTTCCTCTATCTCTCCTTTCCTCTGAGTCAGGTCTTCAAATATCGTCTCATAAGGCTTCTGATTCAAATCCCATACCACTTTCATCAGAACCACTTCAAGCCCCTAGTGAGATATGATCTTCAAAACTGAACACAATACTCCAAGTAAGGTCTCACCATCACTAACGACCTATATATGGTCATTATCACCTCCTACTTTCAGCTGATTAAGAACATAAGAACATAAGATATGCCACACTGGGTTAGACCAAGGTCCATCAAGCCCAGTACCATTTCCAGCAGTGGCCAATCTAGGTCATAAGTACCAAGCAGCCTCCCCAAAAGACATAGGTTCCTCAATGCTTGTATTGGGTCAAGCATTGATATCCTGGGTCCCTTTTAATAATGGTTTATGGATCTTTCCTCCAGGAACTTGTCCAAACCTTTTTTAAACCCAGCTACACTAACTGCTTTTATTACATCCTCCGGTAACAAATTCCAGAGTTTGATTACACGTTGAGTGAAAAAATATTTTCTCTTATTAGTCTTAAATAGGTTACCTTGTAGCTTCATTGCATGTCCCGTAGTCTTTTTATATTCTGTTGACGTAAACAATCAATCTACATTTACCCGTTCCACTCCATTCATTAATTTATAGACCTCTATCATATCTCCCTTCAGCCATTTCTTTTCCAGGTTAAAGAGCCCTAACCTTTTTAGCCTCTCTTCATAGGAGTATCCTTCCATCCCCTTTACCACTTTGGTGGCTCTTCTCTGTACCTTTTCTAATAACGCTATATCCTTTTTAAGATACGGCAACCAAAATTGCACACAATATTCAAGGTGCGGTCACACCATGGAACGATACAAAGGCATTATAATATCCTTTGTTTTATTTTCCATTCCTTTCCTTATGATACCTAGCATTCTATTTGCTCTCTTGGCAACCACTGCACACTCTGCTGAGGGTTTTAACATGTTATCCACGATGACGCCTAAATCTTTTTCCTGGGTGGTGGTTCCTAATGTGTAACCTTGCATTGTGTAACCATAGTTTGGGTTATTCTTTCCTAGGTTCCCTCTCTATGTAATCTAGTATCCATGTGACTTTGGCTACCATCTTGTGTCGTCACCCTAGCCTGGGCCAAAGGCCTAAAGGCGCAGGGCTGCCAATGTTAGTCCTTAATTAAAGAATTATACTATTCTTGTCCACAGCTTGGACTTCTGGGACTTGTAGTTGTTTCTCCTTATCTAAAGGCAGTAGTGTGAAACCGATGGTTTTTAAAGGCAAACAAGAAATTTATTTATCTTCCTCAAAGCACTAAGGCTCAACACAAACGTTAGGATTTTTCTCCAAGCAATAACATCAGGAAATTATACACAAACTAGAACTGAAACTGCTTCATAAGCCTTTTAACATGTGTAGCTGTTTTCATCAAATGTTCAGCAAACAAAATATAGCTTCTTCCTTCAAACAAAGCAAAATGTCCATTTTTTTCTTCTGCTTCTTTAGTAATTCAAATACAAATTATGCAAGTATCCTTTCTTATTAGAAGTAGTTCCTAGCATTAACCCAGATAGGTTAACTCACCCTGTTTCTTCAGTGCTTTCTTGGTTAAAGACTTTTTATCAGAAAGCTTTCAATCTGCCTTCTGGCACAATGAACAGTCCATTGCTAATTCCTCAGTTATAGAATCCTGCTCAGGACAGTCTATGTGCATCTCTTCTTGCTCTACAGCATGTACGTCTGACTCTGAGCTTTCAGGAACTGTTTCTGGCTTAATGCTCTGTAAGAGCTTCTGGACTTCTCTCCACAGGTGCTCTCCACAATAAGGAACGTTTGTATCTGAAATGTGAGGATTCCTTCTCTGGATCAACTGCCTCAGTTCTTCTAACTTGTTCAGCCCTGGTTCTTTCCAACAAGCTGGGTTCTGGTCACTTCTAGCTGTGAGTTTGTCCACCCACCTTTTGGCAGCCTGAACTCTTTGAGCTGGTCCACGTACCATTTCAACTGCAGCCTGACCCTCGAGAGCAATTCTCCTAGCCATACCTCGGATGGCTTCAGGACTAACAGCCCTCCTCCTGTAAGCTTGGCTTTTTTTATGGCTGCTACTTTCACTGCTGAGCTCCTCACTGAGATCTTCCCCGTTCTCCTCCCCGGTGATCTCCTTTCTGCTTCCCGGTGCTGGCTCCTTTCCTTTTCCTCCCCTGGGTTTATAAGGCTGTTTCTTAACTAGCGTACACTGCTTCCTACTCAGGTGTTTTTCATTATTCCCCAAGCCTGCACTTAGGTTAGCAGAGCTTGGGTGTGGCCTGACTTCAGTGACTGCGTGTTTTCTTCCTTTACCTGCACTCTGAAAGCTGTGGATTCCCTGCCTGTCTCTCTCCTTAAAGGTATATTTACAATTTTCCTCTATTTCCATGGGCTCAGCAGAGCTCTCCTCATCACACTTGTCACATTGTTTCACAACCTTAAGATCTTCAAAACACTATCACTCCAAGGTCTCTCTCCTTGTCCATGCATATCAGCCTTTTTGCATACTGTTACTTTAGATTTCTGCACACCAAGTGTATCATTTTGCAGTTCTTCACATTAAATCTTAACTGCCAAGCATTAGACCATTCTTCATATTTTTGCAGATTATTTCTCATATTGTCAACTCCCACTGGGATGTCCTCCCTGTTGCAAATCTTTATGTCATCTGCAAAAAAGCAAACTTTTCCTTCCAACCCTTCAGCAATATCGTTCACAAACAGACTATGCCCCAGGACCAATCCTTGAGGCATTCCACTACTCATCTTTCTTTCCTCCAGGTGAATTTCATTTACCAGCACCCTCTGTCATCTGTCAGTCAACCATTTTCTGATCCAGTTCATCACCTTGGGTCCTATTTTCAAGCTGCTCAGTTTACGAGCATGATCTTTCTACATGAAACAGTATCAAAGGCTTTGCTGGAATCCAAGAAGACCACATCCAGTGTGTATTCTTGATTTAGTTTTCTAGTCACCCAGTTAAAGAATGCAATAAGATTTGTCTTTGCCTTTGGTAAAATCATGTTGCCTGAGGTCTTGCAACCCACTGGATTGTGAAAAGTTCACTATTCTTTCCTTTAGTAGTATTTCCATTATTTTTTAACCACCGAGGCAAGGCCTGTATTTTCACACTTCTTTTCTGTTGCCACTTTTGTGAAGAGGGACAATATCAGCATTTCTCCCATCCCATG
Source organism: Ichthyophis bannanicus (assembly GCA_033557465.1). NCBI lineage: Eukaryota > Metazoa > Chordata > Amphibia > Gymnophiona > Ichthyophiidae > Ichthyophis > Ichthyophis bannanicus. The sequence continues at coordinate 801,933,862 of CM066035.1, read as the reverse complement.
GAACCTCTCCCATCTCTAAAGATCTATTAAGCGCATCCCTAAGAGGACCGCCAGAACCTCTCTGTGATCCCTTAGTTTCCTGTGATGTATCTCATCCAGCCCCATGGCTTTGTCTATTTTCAGGTTTTCAAGTTGCTCATAGGCATTTTCTTCTGTGAATGGTGTGGTATCTACTCCATATCCATATGTATCTTTGTCAGATATCTGTGGTCGCTCTCGAGGATGTTCTTTCTTGAACATGTAACAGAAGCGTTAGTTCAGCATTTCAGTTTTTTCTTTGTCATTCTCCACACAGCAGTCCTCAGCATCCTTCATTCTTACAATTCCTCTTCTGGCCTTCCTCCTCTCACCAACATACCTGGAAAAAGTCTTGTTGCTATTTTACAACTTTAGCCATTTTTCTTATGACCATGCCTTGGCCATTCTAATTCCTCTGCCTCTTTGAGCTTTATCCAGTATTCTTTTCTGTGTTTCTCTTCTTCTGATCTTCTGTATTTTTTGAACTTTACATTTTTTTGCCTTTACTGTTTTAGCCACTTTCTTGGAAAACCATATCAGTTTACTCCTCTTGCTTTTATTGACTTTCTTTACAAAAAGACCAACTGCCATTTGTATAGCTCCTTTCAGTTTGGTTTGCTGCTTTTTCACCTTCCTCATCTGTTTCTATCCTGCCGGCTCTTCCTTCAGGTATCTTCCCTTTATACTAAAGGCTGATATTTAAAGGGATTAACAAGATTAACAGACTAGCATTGGCACATTCCAGGGGCAGAGTGGAGGCGGCATCTGGCAATAACTGGACAGCAGCGATATTGAGCTGCCCAGTTATCACAATGTGGCAAAAATTAGGCAACTTTATAGGCTGGCCTTTCGCCGCAGCAGCGGCTGAATATCACTGCTTCCCGGTTAGCTTGGACAGACATGATCATCGCACAGTATGGTTTGATATAAGAGCTAAAGCAAATAGCAAAACACAAAGTTCAAAGTCCTAGATTTCAAACATGTATTCAGCGGCAACAGCTAGCGATGCTAAACAGCTATCTGCTGAATTTTAGACCTGGATATTTAATACTGGGGCCATATCCGGCCATCAGCATTGAATATCCAGGTCAGCCAGATAGCAGTGAGCCCATCCTACAGCTGCGCTATTGTGAAAAGATAAGTTTGGTTTTCTTTCTCAAGGGCATTACATGCATGACTTTTTGTTTGTTTAGGAATGTACATCATAGTCAAGTCATGTCCAGTCAAGCCATGCTTTGAGAGATTGCAGGTGTTTTGAATTTTGATTTGATATAATTGGAAAAAAGTGGTGGTAGGAGTTTTTTTAGAGCCATTGATGTTAAAAGGTGTGGCTTTGAGCATGTACAGCTTGTGCCAGTTTTCCCAGCTCATTGGATTCTGAGGCTCTTTTCTCCTTCCACATTTACATATACATTTCTACAATTTTATATACACCTGATGTGATCATATGAACATTTGTGGAGTGATTTTTTTCTTGGATTTTTCTTTGGACTTTCACTCTGGAATTGACCTTTTTTGGTTATGAAAAGATGAAAGCCATCATTACCATATAGCATTTTGTTTTTCCATATATTGACCCAACCTGCGATGTAACCAAACCTTCTTGTTGACCCCAGGTGTTGAACCACTTATTGAAGTTGCCTGTACAATTAGCCTTTTCTCTCCCTTTTCATAGCCAGGTAGTACTTCTGAAGAAGTTACAATCCTTACCATGGGCTTTAGCCCCTCTTCCAACTTCTGGGAATTTCTCTGGGGTGCTCTTTCTGACCAGGTCATTTGTCCCCATATGGATTATACATCTATTTTACAGTCCTTGCTTTCTTTACTGATAATGCTTAGTATTTTGTTCGCATTCCTGTTAGTTGAGGGTCCAGGAAGACATTTTACCTTGTTGGAAACCTGGGATGATATTCCTAGGTTAGTAGCTCTGATAATGAAGTCTTCTAGCAGTAAGACATTTCTGCTTTGAGCTGTTTGGACAATGCTTTGGGGATTTTGTTTGCACCCAGTAACTCTTGTCATCTTTGGTCCCTATCTTAGCTTTCCTTTAATCAACATCATAAATTTCCAGTGCGGCAAAAGAAATGTAGTTTTATTTAACTCACGCCTTTCCAATTACATTCAGGTACAGTATGTATTTCTCTGTCCCCAAAGGATTCAAAGTTTGTTTGTACCTGAGGCAATGGAGTGTTAAGTAGCTTGCCTGAGGCCACAAGGAGTGCCAGTGGGATTTGAACCCTGGTCTTTCTGAGTATAGGCCACACCTCCCTTTTTTACTATTATAGGGGAAATAGTTGGAAGAATGGATGTCTCTATGTCAAAGGTCATAATCTACTTGATCTCACAGTAATCCATCTATTCCTGTGTTGTTTTATTCTCAGTGGGAATACAGGAAATCGTATACTGCATACTCCGGGAGACACCTTTAATTGTAGCTAATTCCTGAATGAAAAATAGGACACTACCTCCAGGTTTACAGTGAGGTAAACCAAAGAACCCACACTTGGTTTGCAGCTTATCATGCTGTGAGGGCTTGTGTGCATCAGCGATGCTGAGGGCTAAGCTACTGGCAGGGTCTCCCATGATGGACAGGACTCAGCTAAGGTACCAGATCAAGTCAAACCACCCATCTGGGCAGCAGTAGAATGGGATGGTGTTGGCAGAGGAGGATCACATTTCTGACAATGACAACACTAAAATTAAACTACGCGAAAGAAAGGCCTGGCAATCTACTTCCATAAATTGCCATGAAAACCCAATGGATAGTCACAACAAAACAAATTGCACTATAGTGCTGGAATATGAAACCCCTAGGTCAGAAGGTACACAACTGGCTACTGGGGAGAAGCTGAAGACCTTTCAGAGTAAAGCCAGCATTTATGATGTGGTTGGATCAAAGCCCGTGGGACGTCTGACTGCTGATGTAGTTGCTCATGAAATGAGTCAGAATCTGCAAAGATGTCTTACATATTGAGACATGGAACATATGTAGTATGAACCAAGGGAAGATGGAGTGGTCAAGAATGAAATGGAACGTGTACAACTTGATCTGTTGGGTGTCAGCAAACTGAAATGGACTGGCATCAGGCACTTTACATCTGAAGATCACATGGTCTACTATGCTCGAAATGAAAGACAAAGAATGAATGGTGTTGCAATAATAATTAAGAAGAAACTTGCAAGAACTGTAATGAAATACAATGCAATCAGTGAATGCTTAACTTCTATTCGTCTATGAGGAATGCCCATCAACACAACTGTAATTCAAGTATATGCACCAACAACAGCTGCAGAAGAGGATGATGTTGATGAGTTATATGAACAAGTACAAGCTGAAATTGACAGAACATGCAAATAGGATATCCTGATAGTCATAGGTGACTGGAACGCAAAAGTTGGCAACAAAAAAGAAGGCAAAGTGGTTGGAAAATATGGACTTGGCAACAGAAATGAAGTTGGAGAAAGACAGATAGAATTCTGCAAGACCAATGATCTATTCATCTCAAACACCTTATTCCAGCAACACAAGCAGTGACTGTACGCATTGACTTCGCCCAATGGATTGTACAAAAATCAAATTGACTACATCTGTGGAAGTCAACGATGGAAAAGCTCTATAACATCAACAAAGACAAAACCAGGTGCTGACTGTGGTATAGATCACCAATTACTAGTATACAAACACAAGCTAAAGTTGAAAAAGAGTAAGCTACTTGAGAATGTAGCAAAATATGACCTTGAAAATATATCACCAGAATTTAAAGACTGCCTGCAAATTCATTTGCTGATTTAGAGACCAATGACAGAGCTCCAGAAGAGTTATGGAATGGCATCAAGAAGGTTGTGTTGGAAGAAAGTGAGAAATCTCTACAAAAGGTGAAAAAGCAAAAATGGCCAAAATGGATGACCATAGAAACTCTGAAAATTACTCAGAAACACAGAGAAGCTAAAGCCAGAAGAGAAAGTGAGGAAATTGCAGAACTCAACAGAGATTTCCAACATGCAGCAAGACAAGACAAGGAGAAGTACTACAATGACGCATGCAAGAAAAAAAACAAAAACTATTAGAGAAAGAACAAGATCGGCTTTTCTAAAGCTACGAGAGGTAAAAAAAAAAATTCCAGCCTCAAATTGGAATTTTACAACATGCTCAAGGATCCATGTTGAATTATGTTGAGAAGATCAAGAAAAGGTGGAAAGAATATACAGAATATGATAAAGATCAAGTGGATCAAGAGCCGTTTCAACCTGTATGTTATGATCAGTAACTATTGTTGATGAAAGAAGAAGTTGAAGCAGCATTGAAAGCCTTAACAAAGAACAAAGCACCAGGCATTGATGCCATTCCCACTGAAGTATTACAGCAATCTGATGCAGCTGTTACCATACTTACAAGGCTCTGCCAGGAAATTTGGAAGAATACACCATGGCCAACTGACTGGAAAAGAACTGTGTTTATGTCAATACAAAATAAAGGTGATCCAACTGACTGTGGAAATTATCGCATAATCGCTCTGATCCCACATGCAAGCAAGATTCTACTGAAGATTATTCAGCAGAGACTACAACCATATCTGGAATGAGAACTGCCTGAAGTACAAGCAAGTTCAGGAAAGGATGAGGAATGAGAGACATCATCGCAGATGTGAGATGGATCCTTGAAAAGACTAAAGCATACCAAAAGGATATCTATATGTGTTTTATTAACTACAGCAAGGATTTTGACCGTGTAAACTATGAGAAACTCTGGGCCACATTAAGAAGCATAGGTATCCCAGAACACCTGATCATTCTCTTGCATAACTTTTACAAAGATCAAGAAGCAACAGTTCGAACAGAACAAGGAGAGACAGAATGGTTTAAAGTCAGCAAAGGTGTACATCAAGGCTGCATACCTTCCCCCAACCTGTTTAATTTATATGCAGAACAAATCATCAGAGAAGCAGAACTGTATGAAGACAACCGAGGTGTGAAAATTGGTGGGAGACTCATCAACAACCTTCGTTATGCTGATGATACTACATTACTGGCTGAAAGCGAAGACAATCTGAAACATTTTCTTCTCAAGATCAAGGAACATAGTCTTAAAATGGGCCTGCACCTTAATGTAAAGAAGACAAAGATCCTGACAACTGGCAAAATCATTAAGTTCATTGTTGATGGAGAAGAAATTGAAATAGCGGACAACTTTAACCTACTTGGATCAACTATCAATAAAGAAACAAGCAGTCAAAAAATCAGATGACACATTGCTCTTGTCAAAATGACTATGAAGGACCTAGATAAGATTCTTAAGAGCAGATGCAACTCATTCAAACCATGGTATTTTCAATAATGTCATATGGATGTAAAAGTTGGACAGTGAAAAATATAGACAGGAAGAAAATGAATGCCTTTGAATCATGATGTTGGCGACGAATTCTGTGTATTCCATGGACTGCCCGAAGAATAAACCAGTCAGTACTAGAGAAGATCAAACCTAAGCTTTCTTTAGAAGCTCAGATGACAACACTTCGACACTTCATACTTTGAATACGTCATGTGAAGAGAGAGATCATCAGAGAAAGACATCATACTTGGCAAGATAGAAGATTAACGCAAAAGAGGAAGGCCAGCAATGAGATGGCTTGATACATTAACAGCATCTATGGGTGCCACTCTGTCCACAATGAGCCGCCTAGCTGAAGACCGAACACAATTTAGGACATCTATCCAGAGGGTCGCTATGAGTTGACACCAACTCAATGGCACTAATATAATAAACTCAAGACTGAGTCAACTTGTCGGTGTGAGTTCTGGCCTTACCTTCTACTAGAGCAAAGTTTCCCAAACCTGCCCTGAGGGTCCCCTTGCCAGACAGTTTATGCAAATTTATTTCATGCATATCCATTGTGGTTATTCTGAAAACCCAACTGTCTGGGGATCCTCCAGGGCAGGTTTGGGAATCTCTGCATTAGGGAATCATCTCAGAGGATCAGACTTCAGTTTATCATAAGCAAAGCTCATTATGAAGAGAGCATGCTGCATTTCCACAGACATAGTGCTGTAGAATATCAGAAAAGGGAAGTTATCTCAAAATCAAAATATGTTATTCACAAGCTTTACTCAAAGGATGTTGTGACAAGGTCAGTCACACCACATGTCCCAGAAGCCCTTGGGATAAGAAGGCCCTCCCAAGGAAGGACCAGAAGAGCCAATTAGGAGAGGACACACAGGTGGATTGTGCTCATAATAATCAACCAAGGTCTTAGGGTGGGACAGGCATATGGTTGGAAGGGCAGTAGAAGGGAGAAGAAGCCCAGGAGTAACCCATGGAAGCTATTGAGTTTGGGGAAAAAGATACCACGGAACCCATGGACATTTAAGGTACTGTAAGAAGCAGAAAGAACCTTTACATAGATCAAAAGCAACAGTTTGAATGAAACAAGGAAAAACAGAATGGTTTAAAATCAGCAAAGGTGTACGTCAAGGCTGCATACTTTCCCCCTCCCTATTTAATTTATATGCAGAACAAATCATTAGAGAAGCAGCCTTGGGAGGGTTCAGGTGGATAGTGCACAACCTGAAGGAAAGTAGGAAGGGCTGCTTTCACAGCCAATAGAGCTGTGAGAGCCACTGTAACTGTTTCTTCTGGTGGAGGGAGCTGAGAACTGTCCCTCTTATCTGAAGATTTTAAGAGAGAGGTGAAAAGACTTTGCTGTAATAGTTGTGTTGTGATGTGGATTTGCTGTACTGTTGGGGAGTGTCTAAAGGCATGACTCATTCTGGAGCTGCTGCACAGAAGAGCACGCTTTCTTGAGTTTTAGACTTTTCTGGGACTTTCCCCTGGTCCTCCGAGTGATAGACAAGTTCAGACAAACTGTTTAGGAGTTTTACAAAACCAGGACTGGATTGTGATGTCCGGGAGTGGAGTGGACATGCCAAGAGCCAGTGAAACCCGCGACTGCAATGCCCCACCCGACACTGGACATCACAATGTAAAGAGAATAATATTCACAGAACCATGCAGAAGACCAGAATGTGGGAAGCCCATGCATGCTGACAATTAATAAGGCAACCATTACTTGGATGACTCCTGGCCATCAGGAACAATAGAGTTTGAAAGAGTGGGCCACAAATTCATAATATGGAATGGGAGTTTAAACTAGGCCAGGCTTAATATGTCTCTTGGGCTATCACTATTCTATAATCATGGTGTGACTTCAACATAAGCTCTGTGCTGAAAAGGCTCTGAATTTCTGGTAATTATTCTGGGATGGAGACAATAGTCTGACATTTGTATTATTTAAAAATTCACCTTAGGTGAGTCACTACAAGCTTATTCTTGAGCTGTTACCAGGATTTTGTTGTTTTTTAAATGGAAGTGGGTTTGTTTTGTTCTGCTGTGCCAGTTCTGCCTATCACCCACCTGCCTTCAGTTTTTTCCTCTTTTATTGGAAGGGGCAGAGATCCTTGAGTTCTCATAGACTGCAGTTCTGCTTCTGGGCAATAATTATATATAGAGGATGTCTAGAACAATAGGGTAGGAAGGTGCCTATTTTTAGCCTATGTTATAAAGACACATGGTTTCTAAGGGCCCAATTTTTCATTTAGGCAGCTGCATCGGCACATAGCCTGCCTACGACACCCTTAATCTGGATTTTCATTTCCGCAGCGACGGAAATGAAAATCCGGGTCACGCCACAAAGGCTGGCAACCGCTGAGTCTAAGCGGGTAGCAGCAATTTTCGATTCTGCCCATTTAGCTCCAGCGCCTTAAAAAAAGGCGAGGGTTTTCCTTCATCGAAAATCGCTGCCACCCACTTAGTGCCATTCCCTGCCTCTGCTCTACCCCAGAATGCTCATAACACACCCTGATGCTAAGAGGATAACATTTGGGCACATTAGGGACTTAAGGGGGATTTTCCAAAGGCACTACCCTAAGTCTGTATTAAATACCACCAAAAATCCTGCCTAGACTGAAAGCATGGAACAATACGCTTGCGTAAGAGCAGGCATAAATGTTAACATGTGCAGTACACAAGGGCATGCAAATATTCTAAAAAAAATGAGCCTAAATTGTGACGTTGCCCATGCTCTACAATTATGTGCAGGCTTTCACTTTGCATTTCTTTGACTGGGTGACCAGGGAGTTGGACAGAGGGAGAGCTCTAGATGTGGTGTATTTAGATTTCAGTAAAGCCTTTGACACTGTTCCTCACAGGCGACTTATAAACAAACTGAGCGCCCTAGGGATGGACCCTAAAGTTACTGCTTGGAATAGAAATTGGTTGGGTGGGAGGCGACAAAGAGTACAAGTAAATGGAGCTCACTATGAGGAGAAGGATGTTACCAGTGGTGTGCCCCAGGGATCTGTCCTTGGTCCGATTCTTTTTAACATCTTTGTTAGTGATATAGCGGAAGGGCTGTCGGGTAAGGTTTGCCTCTTTGCGGATGATACCAAAATCTGCAATAGAGTAGACACCCAGGAAGGTGTAGATAACATGAGGAGGGATCTAGCTAAGCTTGAAGAATGGTCTAGAATCTGGCAGCTTGGATTTAATGTTAAAAAATATAAGGTCATGCATTTGGGCTGCAGCAATCCAAGAGAGCAATATAGTATAGGGGGTGAAGTACTTTTGTCCACTAAAGAAGAGCGGAACCTAGGCATGGTTGTGTCTGATGATCTTAAAGTAGCTAAACAGATAGAAAAGGCGACAGCAAAAGCTAGAAGGATGCTTGGGTGCATATGGAGAGGAATGGCTAGCAGAAAAAAGGAGGTGATAATGCCTCTCTATAAGTCTTTGGTGCGACCTCATTTGGAGTATAGTGTTCAATTCTGGAGACCACACCTTCAAAAGGATGTGAACAGGATGGAGTCAGTGCAGAGGGTGGCTACTAAAATGATTAGTGGTCTTCATTATAAAGCATATGAGGACAGACTGAAGGATCTTAATATGTACACCTTAGAGGAAAGGCGGGATAGAAAATTCAAAGCAAGTTCTGCTACGAGGGGACATGGGATGAGGGTGAAGGAAGATAGATTCAGGAGTGATATGTGGAAATATTTCTTTACGGAAAGAGTAGTGGATCCATGGAATAGTCTCCCAGTGGAGGTGGTCTTTTTCTGTCATCATATTTCTATGTTTCTATGTATCATACTAAACAAATTTCTAAAATGGTCTTCTCCCTGTCTCTTCTCTTGGCCCTCCTTCATTCCATTTGATATTTTTGTCTCTCTTCTCTCTCTCCTCTCATTTTAGGATCACCAGCTTTAGAACATTTTGACTGTTACATAGAAACATAGAAACATAGAAATATGATGACAGAAAAAGACCACATGGCCTATCTAGTCTGTCCTTCCATAACAACAACTACAACAGTCCCCTTTTTACCTTTAGAGTTCCTCTGTGTTTGTCCCATGCTTTTTTGAATTCAGTTACTGCCCTCATCTCTACCAACTCCACTGGGAGACTATTCCACGGATCCACTACTCTTTCCGTAAAGAAATATTTCCGCATATCACTACTGAATCTATCTCCCTTCACCCTCATCCCATGTCTCCTCGTAGCAGAAGTTGCTTTCAATTGAAAGAGGCTCTCTCCCTGAACATTTATGCCACGGAGGTATTTAAACATCTCAATCATATCACCTCTATCCCGCCTTTCCTCTAAGGTGTACATATTAAGATCCTTCAGCCTGTCCTCATATGCTTTATAATGAAGCCCAATAATCATTTTAGTAGCCACCCTCTGCACCGACTCCATAATGTTCACATCCTTTTGAAGGTGCAGTCTCCAGAATTGCACACTATACTACAAATAAGGTCGCACCAAAGACTTATACAGATGCATTATCACCTCCTTTTTTCTGCTAGCCATTCCTCTCCATATGCACCCAAGCATCCTTCTAGCTTTTGCCGTCGCCTTTTCTACCTGTTTAGCTACTTTAAGATCATCAGACACAACCACACCTAGGTCCCGCTTTTCTTTAGTGGACAAAAGTACTTCACCCCCTATACTATATTGCTCCCTTGGATTGCTGCAGCCCAAATGCATGACCTTATATTTTTTAACATTAAATCCCAGCTGCCAGATTTCTAGACCATTCTTCAAGCTTAGCTAGATCCCTCCTCATGTTATCTACACCTTCCTGGGTGTCTACTCTATTGCAGATTTTGGTATCATCCCCAAAGAGGCAAACCTTACCTGAAAGCCCTTCCGCTATATCACTAACAAAGATGTTAAAAAGAATCGGACCAAGGACAGATCCCTGGGGCACACCACTGATAACATCCTTCTCCTCAGAGTGAGCTCCATTTACTTGTACTCTTTGTTGCCTCCCACCCAACCAATTTCTAACCCAAGCAGTAACTTTAGGGTCCATCCCTAGGGTGCTCAGTTTGTTTATAATTCACCTGTGAGTAACAGTGTCAAAGGCTTTACTGCAATCTAAATACACCACATCTAGGGCTCTCCCTCGGTCCAACTCCCTGGTCACCCAGTCAAAGAAATCAATCAGATTTGTCTGACAAGACCTGCCTCTGGTGAATCCATGCTGCCTTGGATCCTGTAATCCACTGGATTCCAGAAACCTCACTATTTTCTCTTTCAGCAGCGTTTCCAATAATTTACTCACCACCGAAGTTAAGCTAACCGGCCTGTAGTTTTCAACCACATCCTTACTTCTGCTTTTGTGTAAAGGCACCACATGAGCCTCTCTCCAGTCCTTTGGCACCACTTCTGACTCCAACGAGGCATTGAAAAGGTCAGTCAGTGGAGCTGCTAGAACGTCCCCAAGTTCCCTCAGTATTCTCGGGTGTATCCCATCCGGTCCCATCGCTTTGTCTACTTTAAGTTGAGATAGTTTCTCACGAACACAGTCTTTTGAAAATTGTTCAAGATGTCCTTTGCTTCTGTTCCTATTTGTGGGTGTTTTCTGAGGTCCTGCTCCTGGTTCTTCATCTGTGAATACAGAACAAAAATATTTGTTAAGCAATTCCGCTTTATCCTTATCAGCTTCTACATATTCCTCCCCTGCACCCTTGAGTCTGACAATACCACTTTTGCCCTTCCTCTTCTCACTAATATATCTGAAAAATGTCTTATCCCCCCATTTTATTGCATTGGCTATTTCCTCCTCCTTTTGAATCTTTGCCTTCTTGACTACTTTGCTAGCTTCTCTAAGTTTTTCCAAATACAGATGGCTGTCTTTCTCTCTCTGTGATCTCTTGTATTTCATGAAGGCCTCCCTCTTTTTCTTCACTTTATCGGCTACTTCTTTCGAAAAACATAGCGGTCTCCTATTCCTTTTACCTTTATTTACCATTTTAACAAAAAGGTTGGTTGCCCTTAAAATATCCCCTTTCAGTTTTGCCCAATGTTTTTCTACATCCCTCAGCTGTTCCCATCCCACTAACGACTCCCTGAGGTATTGGCCCATCTTCGCAAAGTTAGTCTTCCTAAAGTCTAAGATCCTCGCCTTTGAATGGATTCTAACAGCCCTAGTCCTAATACTGAACCACACCATCTGGTGTTCACTGGATGCAAAATGATCTCCCACTACAACATCAGAAACACTTTCACCATTGGTAAGCACCAAGTCCAGTATGGCCCCTTCACGTGTGGGGTCTGTTACCAATTGCCTGAATAGTTCTCCCTGTAGAGAATCCAGGATCTCCTTACTTCTAGATGATACTGCAGCAGGAATGTGCCAATCAACATCTGAAATATTGAAATATTGAAATCTCCTATCAGTAGCACTTCCCCTTTCCTAGCAATGCTGCGCATGTCTTCAATTAACTCTCTGTCCACCTCCTCCTCTTGTGAGGGAGGTCTATATATCACACCAATGTAAATAGATTTTTCTTTCCCTCTTTCTAGTTTAACCCACAATGCCTCCCCTCTCCCTTTTAAGCTCTGTAATTCCAAAGCTTTAATAGTAGTTTTTACATATAGTGCCACTCCTCCTCCCCTTCTTCCTACCCTGTCCTTTCTGAATAAAGTCTAGCCAGGTATAGTTATATCCCAATCATGGTTTTCTGTGAACCATGTTTCTGTAACTGCCACTAAATCCAAGTCAGCCACTCCCACCAAAGCTTCAACATCAGGGATCTTATTTCCCATGCTGCGGGCATTTATACACACTGCTTTCCATATGTTACCCCTGTTACCCATTTCCATAAAGTTATTTAATGTATCACCTACCTGGGGGCTTTCACTTACCTGGGGGCTTTCTTCATCTATCCCCAACAAATCTAGTTTAAAGCCCTCTTCAGTAGATTAGCCAGTCTACTACCGAAGACGCATTGACCTTTATTGGACAGATGGATGCCATCTCTGCTCTGCAACCCTTGGAACAGCATCCCATGGTCTAGGAAACAAATGTACAACTTCCGTTGATTGCTCTATGACCTCTTCATCTCCCATTTATGCATAGCGTCCCCGAAATGGGTACACTCAAATTTTATGCCTCAGGTCATATTAAACCACGCATAAAACAATTCACTCACGCAATATTTTATTAGGAACAAATGTAGAATGAATACAAAAGTTCTGTGATATCTTCACCTGCAGAACCGATAAAAGAGCTTGAAGTAAGAGTTTAGTAAAATTTACTAAATTTATTTTACTCTTGAAAAGTAGTGTTTTTTCAACAAGAACACAATCAGTCATTCTCTCAAGTAAGCTTGATTTTTGTTTAATATATTGTTTTTAATCAAATATATTTGTATGTAGAATTTACAGTGATTCCGTTCTGAGTGCGATACATATTTCTGCCGTCCCCGTTTTGGGGACTCTATGCATGAATGGGTAGGGCATTTGCGATGAGCGATAATATGAGCAATTAAATGTAACAGAGCATGTGCAGTATGCAATTATTCCACAAAACATGCTATTTGGTGTTTTTGTGTTGTCTGTTTATGATTTTTCACATTTTTCAACTTTAGAATGTCAAGGCATTACAAATTACATGAAGTTATTTCAATGCTGGAGGATGATGATGAATGGATAGCAGCCGACATATACATTACTTTGCATGACTGCCTGAGCCATATGCCCATACCACTCAATGCACATATCAGCACCTGGGGAGGGGCTGCGGTATGTGCAGCAGTTGCCATGGGCCTGTGCATGTCCACACCATGTGTGGCTGGTCCATGCCTCTATGCATCATGCACATTTCCTGCCTGGGACATTGGTCACAGCAGTGTTCCATCGTGGGCTGCTGGTATGGGGACTGCCTCTGGGTCCGGGGGTTTGAGGCCCACTCCGCCAATATTTTTGCTGAGATATGCCAAGGGTGCAGTGTCACCTACCCATTGCACGATGCCAGTGCCACACACATGGTGGCTGTCATGGGGGGCGGGACATGTGCATGGTGTGTTGCATACACATGGTACCCCCAGCATATCATCGTCTAGCTGCACAGGGCATGCATGTCAGCCATCGGGCACTGCGGATGCGGTCCCAGTCCTGTTTCTGTCACCATGGGGTGGTAAGGCTGCCGTACAGGTGGCCCCATGCATAAGACAGGTGTCTGTGGCAGCATGTGCCCCCTTCCTCCAGCCCATCCACCCTGCCATGGGTCCCTCCACATCCCTTCCTGGGCATACCCACATATCTGGGCCACCCATTTGACTTGGGCCTGCCACATGCATGGCCTACTCTGGGCCATTCCCTTCTCCATATCCTTCCCCCTGCACATGTCACGCACCACTGTCATATGTGATGTGGCTGGCTACACAATTTTGAAACATAAAGATCATTTCCACATAATACTAATTACATTTAATTTATAATAAGTTTTGGAAATTTATTTGCAGTTTGACATTATTTGCAGTTGTTTTATATAACAGCCACTTCACCTGCCCTTTCATGCATAGTGTCCCCAAAATGGGGACGCTGAAATATTGTGCAAAATAGCAGTCAAAATATTTGTTTTGACCAAAATTATCACTTGAGGTGTTATTATTTTGGTATTGACTAACATATCATGGAGTTTCATGTGAAAACAAAAATTCATGCATAACTTCTCATACTTTCTCCTTTTGCCATCCAGAATCCCAGGGCTTCTTCCCATGACTCCATGGAGCTTCACTATACTCATACTACACTCTGTGGCAGGCCTTTAGGACACTCACCATAGCGCATTGAAAACATGTAAAACAAATTTACGTCATGCACAACCACTTTTTTTCTTCTTTATTTGTTCCTCCTCCTCCTAGGGACATGGACTCAGACTTCAGTATAATCCTTTGTTGTCTTTTCATGCCTCTCACTAAGTAGCGGAACTGGCAATGTAATTAGGGGTGGCTCAGCAGGGCGCAATTGTCTATGATCTGGGTGCACTTTTTACTTGACTCATTCTCACGCTGTTTGTCAATAAATATATTTAAAGGGATGCTGTGCTGGTACCAAATTGGATTCAGTTGGTAGTCTGCCAGCAGAAGGGAAAGGACATCCCTTAAATATAGCCCAGGCCTAAACTAAAGATATACTAATTTAGGACACACAGAGAGAGGAGCTTTGCAGGAGGAGTTTGTTATCCTTGCTATAGTCAATAGATTGCATCTGTTGATCAGGATAAAGGCATGTGAATGTTGTGCTGGTTCACTTGAATGCACACAAATAAAGGTTAGGATACCAAAGAAAAAGATGTAAGGTGATAGCTTTTTATTGGACTAACTTCATATGTTTCTTGATTTATTTCCAGAAGCTGACACTTCCTTCCTCAGCTCCAAGCAAAATGAGCAAGTTACAGCAAGAAATGACTTTTGCCACAGCATACCATAGAATACGTTACAATGCTACTTTGAAAGGAAAGAGGCAATGAGGAAGAAGTGGTAAAGTGTCTCCTGAGTTCTTTTTTGTTTGCTGACCTTTATTTTTGTGCATCTGTTGATAGGATATGTTCCTTTTCTACCCCCCTGCAGAGAGGAGCATGGAGAACAGTTCCGATTACCTGACCTTGTTTTGTCCAATCAGAGCAGAACTTCACACTCCATCATAAATTATAGATGCAGGGCCCGATAATCAGTACTGGCAGCTAGTGCTGCTTATGCAGTTAGCCGCTGAGGCTAAATGTTAAACCTGGATATTCAATGCGAGGCAGGGCCAGCCCAAGAGTTTCTGCGGCCCTAGACAGAAACCCCGGCCTCACCGCCCCCCCCCCCCCCCACCCTCAGCTGCCGCTGCTGCCAATTCCATCTCGGGAAGGAGAGGCGGGCAGTGGTGGCAGCAGTACTATTGCCACTGCTTTTGGAAATACTGCCACTTTCCACCTCCCCCCAAACTGAATCGGCAGCAGCTGGGAGCCAGAATGGCCGCCAATGTCTGCTGCTGCCGCTGCCCACCCAGGCTAGCCGCTCTAGGCAGCGACCTAGCTCGCCTAGTGGATGGGTTGGCCCTGATGCCAGGTTCATATCTGGCCCCAGCATTGAATATATGGGGTCGCTGTATACTCTGCTCACTAACTGGGCAGCAGCAATATTGAGCACCTGCCTGGTTAGCGATGTGTGATGAATGTAAAAACAGGGTTTCCTGCGCTTGGCCTTTGCTAACCAGGCAGCGACTCTGTATTGCTGCTGCTCGGTTAGTAAGCGGTGCCACATCCATCACACCCCTGACACACCCCGATGCTATGTGGTTAGCATTGGGGCATGTACAGCTTGCAGTCGCGGATATTCAGTGGCACTAAGTGTGTTAGTGACGCTGAATATCCCGTTCGCTGTGATTAATGCAGCTAGCAGCTCTGCTAACCAAGTTAATAAGAACATAAGATATGCCATACTGGGTCAGACCAAGGTCCATCAGGCCAGTATCCTGTTTCCAGCAGTGGCCAATATAGGTCATACGTACCTAGCAGTTTCCCCTAAAGACACAGGTTCCTCAATGCTTGTATTGGGTTAAGCAGTAGATAATCTGGGTCCACTTTAATAATGGTTTATGGACCATTAATCACTTTGAATATCTGGCCCGCAGCTACTAACTGTGGTCCAGTTTTTTAATAAAGGCTGGATCCAATCCCGGTTCTACCCCCTTGCAGCTCTGATGTT
Source organism: Ichthyophis bannanicus (assembly GCA_033557465.1). Lineage (NCBI taxonomy): Eukaryota > Metazoa > Chordata > Amphibia > Gymnophiona > Ichthyophiidae > Ichthyophis > Ichthyophis bannanicus. The sequence continues at coordinate 801,917,809 of CM066035.1, read as the reverse complement.
CCCAAGAAGATGATGTGACTGTGTTACCAAATTAATGTATCAAGAAGTGATACAAGTTTTCAGACAAAGAAAATTTCTTGAATAATGAAAACTCCTGGAGTAGATATTCTCAGACTGGACATTTGGGATTGCCAAAAAAAAAACCACTTTATACAGCACATTGAAAAATTGATGAAGAATGGACCATTTTTACTCTACTAAGTCTGACCAAATGGTTACAGGAAAACAGTCTATGAACAGGGCTCTTTTTTTTTTACCATGTTTGAAGGTGAGACTCAGACACAGTAGGGCTGATATTTCAGCCATGGCGATCAGTGCTTTTAAAGCACATGGTTGCCGTCACTGAAAATAAAACTGGATCTGATTTTGCTGGCAATCACAGCTGCTATCCCTTCAGGGGTGATATTGACCCGCTAACCAGATAGCTAAACCACATAGTTAGCACAGTCATTGACCTGTCCTAAGTGCTAAGTGGATATTGGCTCCAACTGCCCCTACCCTAGCCACAGACTGTCCCAGATTTAGCTGTGTGTCTTTTCTGCATTCCTTGGGGTTTACTGTAGCACTATTTGGATAGTGCCACTGAATACTGGGATCACTGGGTTTTAGCCGGTCAGCATGTTCTGCTAACCAGCTAAATCCTTTTGCTATTGCCCCCATTTTGTCTTGCTCCTTAGCATCTGCGTTAATGATTCTTTACTCTAGTGTATACATTATACAGTGTTGAAATACCACCGGTTTCAAAGCATTCGAGAACCATCCTCATTTCATAGAAAAAAAATTCTCCCATTTGAAGCAGCTGCTGTAAGCATGGCAACAGGGCATTCATAAAATGACTTTGATAAATTGGTCCTGTTTGGGGCTGTGGGTTTGCCTTTTTATGCTATGTTCTATTTTATCAACCGAGACATTCTTAAAACAAAAACTGCTCTTCTGTTTATAAGGTCCTTTGCTGACAGGGGGAGAGCGAAATGCAAAACTCAGTTGCCGATGGTGTGGACGTCAAATTAGCAGTTGGGTAGAAAAGTGCTATGTGAGGGCTGACGTAAACTCATGTTGGTTTCGAAGAGAACAATTCTCAACACTATTTACCTGAGTAAACAGCAATTTGCCAGGGTTAAATGGCTTGGTTGAAAATTGTGCTCCCCTGCTTAGTTAAGCAGTAGTAGTACTGTGCATATTTTATCATTTGTACAGTGCTACAAAGCATACGTAGTGCTGTGCAGAGACTCTTAGTCGCATTAACGAGAGACATTCTTGTGTCATTGTATGTGACCCTTTCAGACCTCTGTAATGGACGTCATGTTATTCATTGAATTCCATGTATGTATATATATGGTGTCTGTGAAAGAAATTCAGGTCGGAAAGGGTTAAGGAAATGAAGTACACGTAGATGGGGTTTGAAAATATATGTGCCTTGCTATGCCCCCATTCTGCTATCTGCAGTAACTGAAGGTCCAAAGTGTTCGCTGCTTTAAGCTCATGTACATTGCAGCTCCGAGTTTTCATTGGGAACAAAGGTGTATTGTTTCCCTTAGGAAACTGACTGCGATAGACAAGGGCTAAGAGGTCTTGTGTACATTGCAAACAATGCTAGCTATTCAAATATTTTCCCCAAACTTTAGCCCATCAAATGCTACTGAATGGTTCAGCATCTGAACAGTTCTACACTCCATAATATGTTAGTGAATGCCCTTATTAATAAGGAGCTACTGGTGAAATAAAGAAACCTACTGTATACTGATTACAGGATATTTAGACAATGATGTGCGGTGTGGACCAGACCTAGCAAAAGTAATTTCTTTCCTACACTAGGGCGGTATGTTTAATAAATGGCGGTAGCGACTTCCGTGCAATATCAGAGCCACGGCCCCATTATCACACGAAAGCCGCTATCGCTGTTTGGGTAAAATCTAGGGGCATGTTTACTAAACTCAACCACAAGCCAAAGCTCTGTTGCTTTAGTAATATCCATCATACCTTTCAAATCTGCCTGAACACTCCTTACCTGGCTTCCCCAAACCCTTAGAAATTTGGACTTGCAAGAGGCATAAAGGGACTTTGATTAAAACCCAACCTTCAATTTAATTTAATTTATAGAAGTGCTATGTATATTCCAGCTTTCATGTATATTCCAGCTTTCATTTGCAGAAACATGCAAAGTGGATCACAAAATCAATAAATCATAAAATAACAATAATTAAACAAACTTGAAGTAACAATGGGGCTAATTTTATAAGGTATGTTTACATTTCCATGCATGTTTATGCATGTAAATTATGGTATTTTAATGGTTTACGAACATAAATTACCATTTCCATAGTAGGTCGTTTTTCTGAAAGTACTTGCATCGGACCTATGATGTGTACTTTCGCTTTGGCCGTATGCAGGGGCAGTGTTTTAAGTGGAGTATGGGTGGAGTGCAAAGTTATGTGTGTAAATTATTAAATACAATTTACACATCTTCATGTAAAATCTAGACATGGGCATCTACAACAGCCATCGGGCTTGCATAAGCACTTGCAGCTAGAGAAGGGGCCCTTTTGGTAAAGTGTGCTATGCAGTGAGCATGGGTTTTGGTCCACAGTAGCTGTTAGCATGGGGGAATGACAGCTGATGCAGTCCTATTTCCATACTAATGGCGACTCAGGCATTGGAGTGCTAAATGGGCAGTTTAGGGATGGTGAGTGCCATGCAGTTAGTATGGGAGTAAACACCATGCGCTATCATGCTTGCAATTAACACAAGTGCAATTGTCTCCACCTCCATATGAGGAGTTAAATGCACCCATGGTAACAGTGCTCCATCTTAGGGCACAGCATTCTGCTTTAACTGCCAGGAAAATGCTGTCCACCCCCTGACAGTTAACACGTTGCCTTTGCACTTAACGCACCTGGAATTTGCGTGAAAGGGCCCGTTATTGCGCATTTGGGATCATTTACACCGCTATTTTATGAAGTAAAGTATGCCGAAGCTAAGTAGGGTTGGGTCTGACTAGTACTTGGATGGAAGACCACCTTGGAATACCATGGGCTGTAGATTTACTGCGCAAAAGAAAGACCTGGCAAGCTACTTCCAGTCATACCTTGCAAGAAAACCTAGGGGCTGGGCCACCTAGAGTCTGCATTGACTTGATGGCACACAACAACAACAGGAGCATGCATGTTCTTTATTTTGTAAAATAGGTGTGAAATACATGCATTAAAATGCATATTAGCCTAGACACCCCTAATAAAATTATCCTCAGAAAGCATTTAATGACAAAAACTAACTAATCAAATACAAATATTATAACACATATCACATCAACATTAAATAAATGTATCACTGAGGGCCTACTACCTTTCTTCAACTGGACGGAGGCAGAGCTGTTACCCGGCACTGGAGGAGCCACCTGCTGATGTCAGGGCTTGGGGTATATTAATATCAAGGTCCTAGGAGATCCGGTGAGGGCCTACTACCTTGCCTCACCTGGAAGGAGGCAGAGCTGCTACCCGGCACTGGAGGAGCCAACCGGTGATGTCGGGGCTTGGGGCCTAATTATATTGATGCATTCCAAAGGGGCATAACCTAAGGGGCAGGACTGACCCCTTGAGCGCCCCTTTGGAGTATTTGAAGCACAGCAGAGTCCCTTTACTGGTTTATGGGTCCGAATAGATAGAAGAGGCACCACTTGGTGAAAGGGCAGAAACCTGTGAAGGTATGGGGTCTCATGGACCAGCCCGTTAAGATCACTGTTATCCCGGCCAACTTAGACCTATCTCTGCAGTCTGTGATTGGAGACTGTCAGTGACTCCTTCCGCTAAGGGTTCTGAGACCCAGCCTGGCTCTTTAACTGTTGAAGGAACTGTAGGGGGTTTTCCTGTGAGTGGTGAACTCTCGGAGGCACCTTTATTTCCTGACCAAGAGAACTCAATAGTTTTGGGAATTGAATTGGGGGTTCGGTGTGTCCCATTGCCAAGAACTGTTCATTTTCCTTGCCTTCTGTTTCCTTACCTACTCAGGCTGAAGTCTCTTTGAAAGGCATATGCATTGTCACAATGCCGCCCTGGTGGTTAATGGTGGTCAAGGCAGGTCGGGCATAAATAAAAGTAAAGTTGGGTTTGGTATGTTTCTCTTTCTAGGGCCCAAGGTTGTATAGCCCCGGTAGCATCCTGTATTACCAAAAATACCCAGAGAACAAAAGGTCATCGAGTGTAGGGAAAAATAAGGCTTTATTTCCCCTGGTTTGCACAAAGGTTCAAAGGATCGGCTTCAAACACCAACAGAAATCTCCTTACATCAGGTTACAAAAATCACAACTCAGATTCAAAACAAAAACTGTTCATTTCACAGAAAGGTTACAAAGGCAGGCATTCCTATTTACACCGGTTTTAGTGCTCACTGGTTACACAAGCATTCTACACTTCCCGTGATGCAATAGCTGCAATCCATGTCTTCCTCTGAAAGGGATTCTACCTCTTCCACTTGCATCGGTTCCTCCAGCAAAGTATCTGAGACAAAGTCAACAGTTCCCGGCAAGCTATAGTCAGGTTTCTCACCCAAATGCTGTATGACCTCCCAGTGTTTGGAGTTTAGCGTGGGGCGTCGGCCATGAGCATTTTTACAGTGTAAAGATCTTTCTTTCTTCCCAGGGTTTACATACACTTCCTGCAAACCTGGCTTACTTAAAAGTTTCTTATTTAATAAAAACTTTTCATACCTTTTCTTTTGAGCAGTGGGACATGTACAGGGAGCTTCTGTCTCTTGCCCTTTCCATAGGCTGTTTCCAATACAATATGGTTTACCTTGTAACTCTTGCTTCTTTCCTGAGGATGAGGCTTGGGGCCTACTCCTAGGGAGATTCTGCCTTGCTCCAGCAATATGGCTTGGGTTCTGCCCACAGCAATCACAATGCAGCTTTTGCGTACCTGAATCTCTTGGACCCTTTTGTAGTCTCTGTCCATTCAGGTTCCTTTGGCTTGTACCTCTTTCCTGCACTCCAGCAGTGTCTGTAGCTTCTGCAGCTCCTGCCGCTCCTTCGGCGTCTGAAGGTTCTGCAGCTTCTCTGCGGCCTTCTCTGCTGCTTCTGGCTTTAAGGCTACTTCTGCCTGTCCAGTCACTTCTGCTCGGCACAGCACTTCTTCCAGAGCTCTCACTGCTCCTACTTCTCCTCCTGCTCCTCCTGTACTCCCTGCTCCTCCTGTTCTCCTTGTTCTTGTCCTTGCCTTCCTTCCAGTCTTCTTGACTTCCTTTAAAAGGAGTTCCTGTCTTCCTGGATTGGAGGCTGGCTGGTTTTAGGTTACACCCTGTAGGGCGTGGATCCTCGGTCTTCCAGAGGTCCCTCTTGCTCCCCCTATCAGGCTCCTGCAAATACTGCAGCTTGTGCACGTCTTTTTTCAAGTTTAAAACATTTTCTTCTATGCCCTGCTGGTCTGCTGCATCACAGCATATAGTATCTGGTACTAAATTAGCTCTAGTAAGTTCATTTGAACAAATTTCAATATTCTTCAACAAGACAGCTGCTAAGTTGGCTGAGCAGGATGAGAACGTATTGCAGTTAGGTGTTTCTCAAGGTAAACTTGAGGCACAGATTTCCACCTTGCAAGTGATTTCTGTGTCCGCAGGTAAGGATTCCCTGCTTGTCCACTGACAGCTGGAAATGATGGAGAGTTCTATGAGGCATATAATCATCGTTTTTTAAATTTTCCCTCTACAAGATTTTTGACTTCTTTATACCTCTTTCATAAATATTTGAAAGAGATGTTGTAAATTGTTGATCCCACTTCAATTGCAATTGAAATTTGTATTATATTTCCAAAACAGTCATAGTTTCTAATAAGGAGGCAGATGGTTTAGACCAACTTTCACCAGTTGGTAGTTTTGACCATTCTGCCTTCCTTGAGTCATCTATCGATGAGATTCCTACTAGAGCTATTTTACTTGTTTCTTTTTCTTCTTTAATAGATAAAAATGTTATAATGAGAAAATATTTCCAAAAGAAAAATGTTTCCTTTTGTGGACAACCAATTAATGTCTTCCCTAATGTCTCCAGAGCAACATAATTTTACTACATAACCTTTCTAGGTTTGAGGCCTAAGGTGCTTGCTCTGGGGGGCTACCTTTTTCCTGAAGTTCCCATGCAAATGTTTAGTTGTGTTTCAGGGTATTCATTATACATTCCTTGATCCTATCCACCTAGAGAGCCTTCTTGTGGGGAATAATGTTTAATGTGATTTCTTAACTTTGATTCTAGTTAATTAGCCAAGTTTAAATGGGTCCTATATGAATGCTATCTGCCATTTTTGATATATGTATTTAATTATTTTCCTTATTAACATAATTTCCATTCTCAGGTTGCAGAGTTATGATCCTCCGTGATTTGGGCTTGTAGTTGCTTTGTACTGGTTCTATTGTGTTTTCAGGGCCCAGATTTGGACTATGATGAATTTCTTGTTTTCCTTTTCTTCTGCTTGTGTAAAGTATTATAAACTGTCTTATAAATTAAAAAAAAGTATCACTCACACATAATATACAGTAGCAACAGCAAAGCAACGCTCCTGCAAATCTAGATTGCTTGCATTTGCCTTCAGCTATTCACCAAGCTTCGAACAGCCATGTCTTTAAAAGACATTGGAATTGTGGGTACTCTGGGAATATTTTCAGTTGAGGAGAGAGCACATTCCACATCCCCAGGATTGCTCCTGAAAATGTTGAACATTCTGTTCTTATCAAATGAAATTTCTGTTGTGCTGGAAGAAAAAAATGTCTAGACTAGCTAGACTACAGGGATCGGTGTGGATTATAACATGGAGAGGATGGATCTATCTAACTACAATGTAACTAACTTTGATGACTCTAAAGATTGGTGCAGAACTTGTCAGTTGGCTTAGGAGTTTGTTTTCTAAAAAGCAGAGTTGAAGATGCCAAGGCCTGGAATAGCTTAGTAGTGGAGCCCGTCACTGAGACAGACTTTGGCAGAACAGGGATGGTAGATAACAGATAGGGGAGAGAGGAATGGTGGGTTGATGCAAAACAATTTTTATATGAGTATCTACCCAAATTGAATGACTCTCAGCTGAACAGACTTGATAGACCATTTTGTTTTATCTGCCTTCAGTTACTGTGTTGCTATGCTACATCCTTTACCTCAGAAGTGATTTTAAAAAAGTGCCCGATCAGGTGGAAGAGGTAGTGGTGATGGGGTGAAGGTTGAAAGAATAGTAGTGCAACAGGCTGTTAGTCCTTTCACATCCAGGGTGGAAGTTGCCAGAACTTTATCTCTTTTTATTCTATCCCCTCTTATATATGCAATTTTTATATATTATTTGTTTAGTATCCTCCAAAGAGCCGTAGCAGGATTCTGGGCAGTGCATGAGTTTACTGCTGCGGCTAGTGTGGGTATTTTGATAAATGGGTATGCCATCAGCCAGCATAGGAGCAGTAACAGCAGCCGCACCAACCGCCACACCCCAAACACACCACTGAGAGTAATTTCCGTCTCGGCGCCGTCGGATGACGTCACCCACTTGTGGCTGACTCATCCTGCTTGCCCTGGGAGAACTGCAGTTACCTCTCTCCAGCATACATTCACCTTTCAACTTGGGTTTTTGTTTTCTTCACTTCCTCACCTTTCTTTGTGATGATTTGGAGGGAGAGGGGTTGGCCACTCACCCACTTTCTCTCCTGAACCACTTCTCTCTAGGTCATCAGTCTGGAACAAGGGAGGGGAGAGTCACACACCCTCCTCTATAAATGTCTTGCAGTCTTTTTCTCCTCCCTCTCCCTTGTGTAAAGTATAAATGCAGGAGAGGAATCCAGGGCCAGTGCTAACTTTTTTGCTGCCCCGTGCAAGTGATTATTGTGCTATACCCCTTCCCCCCGCCCGCCCCAGTGGATTTCAATGGAGCCCTTCACAAGTGTCGGGGATTGCATATGTGTGTGTGTATATATTTCTGTCTGTTATGGGGAGTATTGGGGGTGGCATGTGTGTGTGCGTGTCTGCCATGGGGAGTATTATGGGCTATGTGTGTGTATGTCTCTCTCTCTCTCTCTTTCTCATGACCTCCATCCCAGGCTTCTTCCAGTCTGTGTCTCTCTCTCTCTCTCTCTCTTGTAGCTCCCCTCTCCAGCCATCACCTAGTCTCTCTCTCATAGCCCCTGTGACTTTCTCTCATAACCCCCTAGCCGTTACCCAGTGTCTCTCTCTAACATAGTCCCCCCCCCCCCCCCCACCATCACTCGGTCTCTCTCTCTCTCATCCCCTCAAACCTTCTGTCTTATCTTTTATTTCCCTCCACCCTGGTGAACAAGCAGTGAAAATCAGCATCAGGCTTTGAAGCCTACACATGCACTGCACATTTAACGTGCAGCACATGTATGGGATCCAAAGCCCCGCTCTGGCTTTTAGAGACAATTCATCCCTCCATGATTAGCTCTGCTCTATGCATAAAGCTTGAACCATGTAGCTCAAGCTACATGCACAGAGCAGAGCTGATTACGTGGCTCAGGCTACATTGACAGAGCAGAGCCGTTCGCACAACTCAGGCTATATGCACAGAGCAGAGCCATCTAGCATGTAGCCTGAGCCGTGTGATTGGCTCTGTCCTGTACATGTAGCTTGAGCCGAACAGCTCAAGCTTTATGCACAGAGCATAGCCGATTACGGTGGAGAGCTGAAACACTCCTAAAAATCAGCATGGGGACTGCAGCACATGCACGGACTTCAAAGCTTCATGCTGATTTTCACTGCTTGTCTGCCAAGACTAGCCCATCCAGTAGGCAAACTAGGCAGTCGCATAGGGGGACAGGCCCTGGTGGGCAGCATGCTGATCCCTGCTGCCACTTCAGTGCCGTGGCAGGTCTTAAAACATCCAGGCTTGTCCGTGGTTACGATTTGCCACTCCTGCTCCCCTCCGACAGGAAGTTGCATCAGAAGAGGGCACGAGTAGCAGCCCATGTATGCGCATAGTGCAGACGCGCGGGTACTTTAAGAACTGCTGTGGTGCTGAAGAGGCAGCTGTGCCACTGCTCCAGGCAGGCCCCACCCCCTCAAGGTGAGAAGGTCAATGCTGGAGGGGGCAGGGGGCCTGCTTGGAGAGGCAGAAACCTTCGGACCGGTTCTGTTGTCTGCCACTCATCATTCACGACCTGCTGCTCACCTGCCCCACAACTGGGTCTGGTCAGCTCACCGTGCTAAATGTACCACTCTGTGTGAGTGCACAGTTTGCACAGTAAGCTGCACCGGCCTGGAGGTATCTCATTTGTTGTCCCTTTCCCATCCCCCTCTGTCCTCTGAACTTTGAAAAGGGCTGAGAGTTTATCTTTTCTTTCTATATTCCTTCCCTGCTTTCTTTTCATCCCTGTTTTAAGAGACCTTGGGCTCAGTTTTCACAAGTAGCAGTGGGATATTCAGCAGCAGTATGCAGATAGGAGCTGCTGCTGAATATTCAGGGGGAGCGTGACTATCTGGATAAGTGCAATTTCATCTGGGTAGCAACCTAGGCCTGATTTTCATGCATCCTAAGTTGCCTAGATAAATGCTGGCTGAAAACTTCGCTAACTGGATCAAGTCGGGACTTCTCTGGATAGTGTTGACAGAGCCCCGGCACTAACCAGATATTGCCAGGCTGGTCTATGGAGATACTCAGCAACACTATCTGATAGTGCCACTGAATAACTCAGTCAGCAGCACCCTAATTGGTCTGGCTAAGTGTTCTAAATATCGCACTCCCCCCACCCAAGAGTTATCAGGGAGGTTTGTGGGTGCATCAGGAAGCACATCAAGATATGTTTTTAGTTTTTTTCTTATCCTACCCTTTTTATGGTTCTTTTCACTTCTCCCCTTTCCTAGGCCTGCCAGGAAATGGCAGGGAAGAATAAAAATAAGAACTGCTAAGGGATTGGAACAGAAGCAGACTCAGCCCCATATGGAACTCAGAGGGCTGTTTGCCCCAAACCCCCAACTGACCGTCATTCAGAGAACACCTCCTCATTTCTACTTCCTCCTCCTGCAGCCGCCATTATAGCAGCCTCCCTGCCCTCAGGTGACACTGCTATGCCTAGGGGTGAGAGGCCAATAGTAACTGAAGAGCCACCAGACACCAACTGCACTGTAGAGGGTAAGGGAGCTAGAGCAGGGAATATTGAAGTTGGGTAGGAGAGAGAAAGGCCACCTCCCCCACCATCAGAGGCCTAGTGACCCCCCAGCCCCTAACTTGAAGGCCGATACCGCAAGGGCATCTACAACAAGGACCAACTCCCCACCAAAAGCAGGGGGGTAAGTGCCCTGCTAAGTTGCAAAATATAACATTTATTTATTTAACCAGTTTTGTATACCACCTTATCCTTCAATCAAAGTGGTTGACAAGACAACAAAGGCTTACATACTGAGAGTATGGGAAAACAAAAACGATACATTACAATATAAATACAAAACAAAACAGTATGCTATAATACTATATCATAGTAAAATTAAATATACATAATGGTAAATTTTAAGTTATTTCACCAAATGATTCTACAAGTAAATAAGTCTTTAAAGATTTGAAGCCTGCTCCTCCACTACTGGAGAAGGGAGAGGAAGTTGACTCTACCCCCACCACCAGTAAGTAGGTGCAGTAAAAAGGAGATTGAGGACTAACTGTAAGAAGTGAAATCGGGATAGTGAAGCATAAAAATAAATGGAAGGAAACTGAAAGGAAGCAATCAGTGTTAGAGATGGATGTAAGGAAAGAAGTGAAGACAGAAGGAGCGAGAAGAAATGATAAACAGATAGGAGCCACTGGAAACAGAGTTAAGAAAAGACAGAAAGCAGAAACCAAAGCCTGGGACCAGCATGATTAGAAAAATAAAATGGCAGACAACAAAGATAGAGAAAATAACTTTTAGGCGTGTTTCGCATAAGCAATAACATGCCTATTGTCAAGGGTCAAGCCGAGTGTTTGTTTTGTCTGTCTATACACAGAGGGTTCGCTGAGCTTGCACAAAGAGACCTATGGATTTGAATTACGACAAACAAACAAGGCAAAAGAGCAGTCCAGAGCATCAGTGTCTGCCCAGGGGAACTCCAACTCCTGTGGGCAGAAGAGATGGAGAAGGCAGCAATGGTGGCCAAGAACACAGGGATCACCTGCAGAAAAGATTAGAGGCAGGGGGAGTTTCATGCAAAGAAGCCTGAAGAAATTTAAAAGGACAGCAAGTTTTTAAAAAAATTATGAGGAGCACAGAGGACAGGGGATGAAAGAGCAAAGGGGGAGGGAGAAGGAGAGAGAGAGAGAGAGAGAGACTGAGAAGGGAAGCCGAGTGGAAGGTAGCAGGAGAGGAGTTGGATGGGAGGAAGGAAACGTGCAGGGGGTTGGAGGGTGAAGGGATAAATGCATGGGGAGTAAGGGGAACAATGTGTATGAGCCAAAATGCTCACCCCCTCCCATCACACACACCTGCAGGCACCCTACCTTTGCACCACAAACACACACACACACACACAGGCAGCTCACCTCTACACACACAAACACACGAGAAACCACCTCCATACCACTCACGCACACAGGTACCCCACCTGTGCACCACACGCACACATAGCACACCGGCTCCCCAGCTCTGTACCCCATCCCCATATCACACACACACATGCATCACAATCCTGTACACCATGCACCTACAGGCACTGACTGCTGCATTTCACCCTCACTCAGGCATCCCACTGTCACACAGTCACACTACATACACAGGCACCCCACCCCTGGCAGCACACGCAGAGATACTCAGTATCTGAAGACAGACACAAATATAGATAATATCAGTTATAAAGATTCGTCAAACAGCCCCTGCTACCATAACAAGAAACACTTTGTGGAGGATTTTAGAAAGGCCATCCAAGTGAAATCGGAATGTTCAGAGCAGAACTTGCAGAAAAATGCCAGGGATGTCTCCAGCTGATTGCAGGAACACAGACATTCCCATCATGGATGTGCATGCAGATGGACACATAGACGTCCCCATTAGGGATGCTTGTGTTGGGAACATCCATCTAAGGCAAGCTAGCATAAGAGGATGTCCAGAGGCATAGCAAAGTGAAAACCTGAGTCTCCATCCCTTGTCAGTGTTTGTTGGCATATGATGGGTGATTTCAATTACCCCCGGCATCGACTGGGTCAGTGTCACAGCAGGACATGCTAGGGAGATAAAGGGGTATGTTTACTAAACAGTGGTAGTAGCTTCCATGCGATATTGGAGCCGTGAATGGGGCTATGGCTCCAATATCGCATAGAAGCCGCTATCGCTGTTTAGTAAACATACCCCAAAGTTTCTAGATTAAATAAATGACTGCTTCTTGGAGCAGCTGGTTCATGAACTGACAAGAGGGGAAACCATTTTGGACCTAGTCCTTAGTGGAATACAAGAACTGGTGCAAGAGATAAGGGTATTGGTCCCACTTGGCAATAGTGATCATAGTATGATCGTGTTTGATTTAATAAATGGAGGAAGGACAGCAAGGAGATCCACAGTACTACCTTTTAACTTTCAAAAGGGAAACTATGATCAAATGAGGAAGATAGTTAAGAAAAAGCTAAAAGGAGCAGTTGCAGAGGTTAAAGATTTACATCAAGCATGGATATTGTTTAAAGATACTATCTTGGAAGCCCAGATCAGCTGTATTCCACATTTTAAGACGAGTGGAAGGAAGTCCAAAAAACTGCCAGCATGGTTAAAGGTGAGGTCAGAGAGGCCGTTGTAGCCAAAAAAAGCATTGTTCAGGAAATGGAAAAAGGAGCCAAATGACAAAAACTGGAATCAATATAAGCACTGGCAAGTTAGATGCAAGGCATCGATAAGGCAGGTGAAGAGAAAAATTGAAAAAAAGCTTGCTGTGCAAGAAAAAATGCATAATAAAACCTTTTTGAAGTACATTCATAGCAAAAAAAAAAAAAACTTGTCAGAGAGTCAGTTGGACCATTAGATGATAGAGGGGTACAAGGGGCACTAAAAGGGTACAAGGCCATAGTGGAGAGACTGAATGAATTCTTTGCTTCGGTCTTTACTGAAGAAGATGTAGGGAAGTTACCCATAACTGAAATGGTATTTAAAGGTGATGCCAGGAGAATTGAAAGAAATATGTGGATAAGTGCAAAGTTACGCACCTAGAAAAGAACAACTCAAACTATGATTACCCGATGCAAGGTCCCACATTAGGAACCACCACCCAGGAAAAAGATTTAGGCATCTTTGTGGATAGCATGTTGAAACCCTCCCCCAAGTGTGCAGCAGCAGCCAAGAAAGCAAATAGAATGTAGGAATCATAAGGAAAGGAATGGAGAATAAAACAAAGGATATTATAATGCTTCTGTTTTGTTCCATGGTGCACTGCACCTTGAATATTGTGTGCAATTCTGGTCACCATATCGTAAGAAGGATATAGCAGAATTAGAAAAGATACAGAGAAGAGCTACCTAAATGGTAAAGCGGATGGAAGGATATTCCTATGAGGAGAGGCTAAAAAGGTTAGGGCTCCGTCAACCTGGAAAAGAGACGGCTGAGGGGGAATATGATAGAGGTATATAAATTAATGAATTAATTTATTTTATTTTATTTATTTATTTAACAGTATTTATATAACACTTTTTCCTTAAATCAAGGTGATTTACATTGAACTCAGTTGTTTACATTGTAACAATACAATTTCCATTCAACTCTGTAATTTGTATACATTGTAACAGTCTGGGAAGGGATATACATGGGGGAAACACAAACAATCAACAGTTTGATTCTTAATTTGTTTATATAGGGAGGAATCACTAACAGTTTTTAACAGTTTGATTCTTGATTTATTTACAAGTGTGATTTACTTAGTTTGGGGGTGATACTTTGTGCTTATGTGGAACTGTTCCTTATTTATGTTCTGGTGCCTGAGTGGAGAGAGTGTTTGTATTATTCTACGTGATATTGCCAAAGTGTTCAATAAACATTTTCCTGAAGTCTTTGGTGTCTTTCGTGGTTCTGATATCCTCAGGGAGGGCTTTCCATAAACTTGATGCATACAGTGATAAAGCCCTGTCAGAAGTGATCTTCCTTGTTTTGGAGAATTCAGCTGGAGTGTAGCTAGTGTGTTGTTGCTGTTTGTTCTCACTGGGCGGCTCTCAGGATGTTTTGTTATTAGTTCTTGAAGTGACTCGGCTGAGTGGGGTGGAACGGGTAAATGTAGGTAAACGTAAATCGATTGTTTACGCCATCAAAATATAAAAAGACTAGGGGGCATTCAATGAAGCTACAGTGTAACCCATTTAAGAGAACATATTTTTTCACTCAAGGCGTAATCAAACTCTGGAATTCTTTACTGGAGGATGTAGTAAAAGTTGTTAGTGTAGATGGGATTAAAAAAGGTTTGGACAAGTTCCTGGAGGAAAGCTCCATAAACTATTATTAAAGGGGACCCAGGAAATCTACTGCTTTCCCCAATACAAGCATTGTGGATCCTGTGTGTCTTTTGGGGAAACTGCTAGGTATTTGTGACCTAGATTGGCCATTGTTGAAAACAGGATACTGGGCTTGATGGACCTTGGTCTGACCCAATATGGCATATCTTATGTTCTTATGATAAAATACAGGGGGTATTAGTGTAGCTCCTTTTCCGCACCTTACAGACATTTTCCTGACAAAGCAAACACTTGTTCATGCCTGGAGCAGGTATTACTTTAGGTGCAATTCGGGACATTCAAGGAATTTCTGAGATCAGGCTGAGACATTCAGATTCTTAGGAATGCCCCAGCCACCCCTCCGCCACACCCAGGTTCAGACTTGGGGACTCCCACAGACAGGGGTGGCCCAAGGGTTCTTGATGCCCTAGGAAGACCCAAAGTTCCACCCCCACCGCACTCCCTGCTGCAACGTACCATTGCCAGACCACCCCCGACATCAGCCTCTTACCTGGGGTTGATGGATGTCATGCTGATCACCTCTTTGAAGCCATGGCAGGCCTTAAAGTGCATGCGTTCACTCATGGCCTGCCGCTTCTGCCCCCTCCGACTTCCTGTGAGTGGGGGCAGGAGTGGCACGATGTAAATGCACGCATACGTGTGCTTTAAAGACTGCTGCAGCTTCAAAGAGGTGGTCGCCATGCTGTCTATCAACCCCAGATGAGAGGCTGGATTTTGGGTGCAGTGCGTCAAAGGCACATGGTGGCATGGGGTGTGGTAGAGGTGGCACATTGGGACTGTCTGGGGCTGAGCCATTGCTTAGAAGAGGAGGAGGCAATCACCATGCCACCCACCAGGGTCTGCCGCCCTAGGTGACTGCCTAGTTCGCCTAGTGGACAGGTTGGCCCTGTCCACAGACCTGGCTTCTAAAGTGGCTCCGGGGATGTCTCTGTGATTTGAATGTTTGCCTGCCTGTTTTCTGACATCCAAATCATGAATAATGCTTATAAAATAACCCCCTTTATCTTCACTCTTCAAACTCTTTCCCTTCCCCTCCAGACATGCATGAGTTTGCAAATGGAGGAAGGTGAAACTTGCCATTTTGTCACACTATACTGTAAGTGTGATCTTTTTAACTTATATTTTCTATTTAGTGATTGGAATATGACAATTTTTGCAACATATAACTGCCAGGGCCAGTGTTAAACATAGCTGGGTCTCAGGACAGAAATTTGGAAGGGGGCCCTAAAGCCCATTAGCAGGCTGTGTCTTCTACTTCAGGCAGGCTTGGGGTTTTTTCTGTCCTGGAGTGCCAAGACAATTGCCCTGGTCTCACCCCCTCCTTCCCAATGCCAGCCCTGACATCTGCTGATTATTTTGTACAATATGGAGGAAATGCATCTGTAACAAATCCTTTCTGTTTCTTGGATTTTGCAATGCATGCAGCATCTGGTGTCTTGGTGTTTCAGTTTAATTTTTGTCTACATATTTCTATTTTCACTTTGTTGTCATTCATTCTGTATTTGGTGAGTGTTTATCAATGTTCTATGTGTGTGACCAAGGCCAGGTATTCTGTTGGCATGAAATTTCTACACAGAAATATATAGCAATCTGCCTTGTTTAGTTTTTACAATAGGTATGCTAATATTTTAGAACTACTGCAATACTGTATTTAGAGTGCTGCCTTTTCCTAGGTAGGTCCTTGTGTGAGTTTTGGAAGTAAGGTCCAGCATGGTAGATTTGCTCTGAGTCCTGAGTATCTTTACTGTACAGTTTTGTATTAGTTCGCTATATGCCTGGTACTGAGTGGGTTGATGTTGCTGTTACTGAGATGACGCTAGAATCAGAAATATTTTTTGTATGGTAAGTTTTATGGGGAAATGTCCTAGCTCTGCTCTGCACAGACTGTTGGGTGGGACCAGGGAGTTGTAGATGCAGAATATTATATTTGGCTTTAAAATTGTTTGAGGGTGCATTTAGAAGCTCAAATGGCAATACTTCAACTTCCATTCTTTGGACACATCATGTGAAGAGAAAGACCATTAGAGAAAGACATCATGCTTGGCAAGGTTGAAGGTCAAAGCAAAAGAGGGAGGCCAGCAATGTGGTGGATCAATACAATAAAAACAGCTATGGATGCCACTCTATCAACAATGAGCCAACTGACTGAAGACTGAACACAGTTTAGGACAACTATCCAGAGGAACGCAATGAGTCTGCATTGATTTGACAGCACTTAAGAACATGTGTATTGGGTGCACTGAGGAAAGGACTGTGACTCAATGGTGGCTGAAGAATGCAATCTTTTCTGTCCCTCCCCCTTAGTATGACTTGCTGGTGCTGAAACCTGCCCTGCTGCCCATGCTGCAGTTATTTGTTGGGGCAGCACATGGGGCATGGGCAAGGCAGGTCAGAGTATAGGTATCAGCAACTAACAGGTTTTTCTCTTTCAAAAAGATGGAAAATTAGCCTACGTATGTCTGCTCCCTTTTGGAGGCCACCTCGTCTTTTTTGACTATGCTAAGAGAAGGCAATTACAAGGTAGCATCTGCATAAGAAAACCACATTATTTCATATCAATAGAAAGAGTCGTGTGATCTCCACAATTATTGTATTCAGAGCTCTGCGGCTATGGGAACATTTCCATGGCTTAAAACATAAGAATAAATTGCCTTAAAGTACTGTATGTGTGTGCAGAACTGTAGGGAATCTCTCTGAAAGAGTATGCAACCTAAAACAGCTAAATAAACAACAGAATGAGTGCTCTTCATATTTCATCCTGTTTTCAAATGCATTGTAAGAAAATTGAAGAACTCATACACTATCACACATGAAATATCTCTCTAATCCCCCCTCCTGACTTCTCATGCCAATCTTCCTGTGGACACTCCATCATTCCATCTTTGAAGCCAGTCCTTTTCTGAATACTTCTTTTTGATATCACTGTACTTGCTACAGTTATTGTATTTCAGTCTCTATGGGGAGGCTTTCAGAACCACGAATAGCAGGGATGTATGTCCATTTTGGATGTAAAACCCCAACTATTCGCAGGGACCTCATTCTGCACATCGAGCTCCCCGCACGCACAGGTCCTTTGTACGGGGAGCTCTGGAGGGGAGAGGGAAGGGGCGGCAACTGTGCAGAGAGTGGACGGAGTGGTGACAGACCACACAGTTTGGACATACAGAGCCTATTCAGGTCACAGCCCTGTATATCTGATGCTGACAGGATGGACGTGGGACTTATTCCACCTCGAGGTGGAATAAGTCCCATGCGTGGCAGGGATCGGGGCCCACAGAAGTCCCAGGGCAGCCAGAGGTAAGTCCCCACTGCCCAATCCTGGCCCTGGCTTCCCCCACCAAGGGCCAGGCAGCATAGAAATACGAGCAGGATGGTGTTGGGCCTTTCAGCACTCCTGCATGGTGTCCCAGTGGCATGGTGACGAGATGCCATGGCACCAGAGTTCCAGCAGGAGCATAGGGAGGGCTAGCTGGGGAGGTTGACGGATGTTCAGCACAGCCGGATTAGAGCATGTCCGGCCTGTCTAAGTGCCCGATTCTGCACCTGCAGGAATGTCTGGCTCCTGCAGGTGCAGAATTGGGTACACATTCAGGCCATCCATATTTTGGATGTCCAGATGACCCGGATGTGTCCCGATTGGAATTGGCCTCCACGTGTCCTTGCAGAGAAGCGTGATATCTGCAGTAGCCAATGGTCTCAGAAGTTAGGTTCCATCTGTTTTTGCAAATCTGAGGATGACTTTCTCTAGGAGTTTCTACAAAAGTAGTATTGGGTAGCTATGCTGGAAACCGTGGATGATAATGTGATGGAAGTATTCTTGCACGGGGAATGGGAACATGCTGGTTTCTGTATTTTAAAGTCTGCTGTTCTACAGTATTTTTTATAGGGTAACACAAAGTTTCTAGTTATAAATTGGCCGATCTAACCATCATTATTTAAATGACTACACACAAATAGGATATACTCCATGGATAAAAGTCCCTTCAATGTCCTCTCATATGCTTATACAAATGTTTACGTATCTGCCTTGATTTAATCCAGAATAACAATTCTAGTTCTTCAATCTCTCTCTCCCTTTCTCTTATTGCAGCTGTTTTGTAACTCTCTTCCCCATATTGCTTCTTTCCTGCTACCTCTCTCAATTTCAAGTTTGTTTAGAGTCTCTATCTGCAAGGTTTAGCTGGTTCTCCGGGCAGAACCTCAGAAGGGCTGCTCAGAAATCAGCTCCCAGCTTTTCAGGGGGCACCCTGCATTTTATTTGCTAATTTCCCCAAGCAGCTGTGATTTAGTCCTTGTTCTTAGCTATAATTAAATGATAAATCTTCACGTGGACGGCATCCAATACAGAATCTGGCAGTTCTCTTGCATGCTAAACAGAGCACAAGATACATTTACCCAGGAAATGGTCCAGCAGCGGAGAGCTAGAAGCAAAGAACTAGATCCTCTGGTTGGGAGCTATATAAAGAGGAGTTGTCTCAGTTGGGTGTGGGCCAGAACAAAAGACCTCTTTAGTTCATAGTACATTGGGCCCCGGCTGCCTATATCTAACATGTTTGCAACAGAGGCCATGTGGGACAGAGTTTGGTATACTGCTCTCTATGGAAAGGAGGGCGAAACAGGTTAGGGTTTGAGGGCATCTCTTCCGAAGACAATGCAGCAAGGTTTGAAAGAGATGGCACTTGAAGCATTGCGCAATGTGAGATAAACCATTCAAGCACTTTGCCTGCTGGAGAAGGCATTCCGTTTAGGATGTTTGATAATAGAGGACCACCCTCTCCTCAGAAAGGCAACACATATGGGCTGCTATTCTGCAAAATCCCTGAACTACATAAACTAAATGTTTGAACATATTCAGCCTGCAACATTTTCTCTTCATACTGCAAAACATGTTGTTCAATTTGCATTGCTTGCCAGCCCAATCTTCAGGCTACACCCAAATTCTACCTTAGTATAAATTGCATGTGAATTGATTGGGAACAGTGCCATGGCTAGGGATTTGAGCACTTGAGGTGACAGTGAAGTGTGGGAAGGACAGAGAGACATAGCCGCCAAGTTACCCAGTCTTATGAGTAATATCTTAGGCCAGTCCTGGATTTCTGAGAATCCTATCAGATGCATTATGGGGGACACTAATTTCAGTGAGTAGAATCAGGGACACTAAATACTACATTGCTTTGGAATGTAAGTTCAAAACCAAGACTAGCCAAAAAGCCTTCCTCCTGGAACTGGCTAACTTTGCAGCTCTGGAAGGAGATTGAGAAACTGAGGAGCAAGGATGTGGTGAATCGGTCTCTGAAATTGAGAAACAAAAGCTATTAGGCAGGACACCCTGCTGAATGCAACATTGCATCTGAGGCCTTGATTGTGGATATGCACCCATTGGGTGTGCCTCAGGGAAAGGGTTAGAAAACACTGGCCTAAATCAGTAATATTCACTTTTAGATGAGCGGAATACTCACTGAACTGGATTTTGTTGTTATCACCATTGAATATCCATCATATATTTAGCCAGTTAGTATAATTTGCATGTTTTTATTACTCTGCAAGGCACTGATTTAGACTGACACTCAGTTCTGTGCCCCAGGCTTACTCCTAGGCACCATTTGTGCACTGACCTTAAATTTCCACAGACTAGAGATTGTATAATGTAAGAAGGCTTAGAGCGGTAAACTAAGAACTAGGGAAACCAGGCTTCAAGTCCCACGGATGCTCTTTGCAATTTTGGGCAAATCACTTAGCCCTCCCTTGTCTGAGGTACACATTTAGATTTGAATACCTCTAAGGACAGGGAAATACTATAGCTGAATACAACTTGTCTTGAGCTACCACTGAAAAGATCTGAGCTAAATCCAAAAGAAATAAATAAACTGTGTAGCCAGAGACCATTTTCCAATCATTCCACGGCCAGTACCAACTCCTGTTCCAGACAAAATTTGACACGCCTATACCATCACATAGATTTAATAGTATGTTTTTAAAGTAAATCATATAGAAGATCTCCCAAGGGACTGGACAGAAAGTAATGGGTGATCCCTCTTCCTGCTTTCTGCTGGGCAAATGTCCTATGCGTTACAGCCCAGAGTGTAATAAACCCTGAATTGAGCATGTCAAGCACTAAGCAGAAAAGCAGATTATAAGCAAAGCTCCATAAGCACTGTGCCAGACAAAAAAAACCCTGTAAAATGTTTTGCTAAACTTAAATTGGCTTTTGGCATTAAACTTTTATTACCATTAGTTTTAAATTCGACTGCTGTACACATTCTTTATATTTTGCTCTGGGTGTAAATATTAAGTTAAACTAATGTGGGCTGTGTAGTCAGATGCACTGTTTGTTCCATTAATATTTTGTGTTCCACGATAAATTAATTACAGGTTACACAAGAAATATGTTTTATTTAGTGCTTATAAACATGTAATGGATGAGGCAATTATTGGCAAAGAAAAAAAAAAGTCATGTACGAGTGGAAGGCAGCAATAAGGGGACATAATAAGGAATTAGCATGAAGACCTAGGGATCTTCTATTAGCTCAGGCAGGGGAGCTGCTTATTCCTGGTCTTTTCTTCCTTGCTGGCGGGACGCAGAGTCAAACCCGCAAAGTCCCCTGCTTTGAGAAAAAATAAGATTTCAATAGCACAAACAGCAAGAGAGAAGATCCCAGCCCTTGATGCTCCATGAACAGCTATTAACGGGTTAATACTAACTACAGATCACCAGAGATAGATGCAAACTAGTCTAAGCAAGCACTGATTAATATAAATGCACTGAGATAATACCTCTATCTATGCAATACTGATTGATGTTCTTTAAATACCAAATATTAATAAGCATCCCTCCCTCCCCCCTCCCTTTTAGCTCTCTTTCAGCACATTCAAGGCAAAGAAAAAGTTAAAATTTCACAGAAGAGATATCCGTGGCTAGTGCGCACAGAGATGGGTGAGGAGGGCTCTCTGGTGAGCAGAAAGTGGCAGAAGTGATAATTATGTGAATTGTTTCATTAATAAAATATATTTTATTCCATTTGATGCCAACCAAGGAAAGTTTCTGTATGATTACTGCATATTTTAGCTCAGCCCTTCTTTTTCTAATGGCTTAACCCCAAGCTAAAGTTAGATCTCATGGAAAATTCTACATTGCCTTACTGAAAACAGGATTAATATTTTAAATGCAAGCTTTTTCTATGGGAGGAAAGAAGGCCATAGCAAGATAAAAAGTGAGTGGTGCACCGGCTTTCTGTGATACCCGAGGATAGAAGTCCTTCATCTGAGGAGGTTATTTTTAAGCCAAATCCTGTAAGGATGCTGCATCTCAGATTGTGGTCCCACCTTCTCACTCTAGTTTTCCTCTTTGGGGTGTCTGACTTTGGGAGAGCTTCCGCCCATAGTCTAAGGCAGAGGTTCTCAACCCAGTTCTTCGGACCCATCTAGCCCATCAGCTTTTCAAGAGAACCACAATGAATATGCATGAGAGAGATCTGCATACAATGGAGGCAATGCATGCAAATCTATCTCATGCATATTCAGTGTAGTTATCCTGAAAACCTGACTGGCTTGATGCCCATGGACTGGGTTGAGAGCCTTGCCTTAGTGAATCCTTTTTTGTGCTCTGCTATGCCATAAATATCCTTTTAGAGAATGGGCACGCAAACTGAAGCCTAAACTCCAGATGGTTCATGCCATGGTAGGATAATACCCTCATTATTTATTTATTGTTCTTTCTTTCTATATTTTCAGTGTGTGTCCTATCTTCTGTCTGTCCTTTACTCAACTCCTGCTCTCTTAACACTTTACTTTATTGCCTCTGTACTCTGACTACTACTCTGACTGCACAGTTGGGAGCACTTTTTCTTTTCTCCTTCTCCCTATTCCTCTGTAAATATTTAAAGTTAAAGTTTTAACCTTGTCTGAGTTTTCCTAGGGCATTTCCTGTGGAATCTGCCTGCTTCCATTCCCCTGCCTTCAGCACTTGGCCAGTCCTTCCCTCCTGCTGGGCTTTGTTAGAAGCTTACCTCTCTTAGCACAGGATCTTGGTGCCCTGATTGCAAACCACTACTAACCTTTATGCTCTATTAAGGCATTTTCTCGTGCCGGTTTAGAATTTAGCTTGTTACAATATTTATTATTCTTTCTTACTATATGTTTATCCATAAATGCACCCTGTGTGACTTAAAAACCTGGTCCCACCCCATCCCTCCCATGTCCAGCATCTCCCCATCTCACCCCACCTCCAATTGTCCAGCCGGTTCCCCTCCTCCCCCTCATCATGCTGCCTGCCCAGACTACCCTTTCCCCACTGCCACTTTTCCTGTTCTCTTGGTGGCAGTAGCGACAACAACAGCGGACCTCCTCCAATTAAAAAAAAAAGTGGGCCTTTCCGACTCCGTGCTTGCAAGGCTGGTCTGATTAATCCCTCCTCTGATGTATGCTCGCATCAGAGGAGGGAAGGACCAGACCAGCCATGCAAGAGCGGAGGTACAAAGACTTGCGTTTTGTTTGTTTTTAATTGGAGGAGATCCACTACCATTGCCATCGCCAAGAGAACAGGAAACGTAGCAGCGGCGCTGGGGCATGAGCAGGCTGGGCAGGCAGTGTGGGGGCAGTTGAGGCTGGCAGTCAGCAACCTCAAATGCGCACCTAGGTTTTTGCATCCTGTAGGGCACACACTGAAAATCAGTGCTGTACCTGCCTAGATGGTTCATGCCATGGTAGGATAATACCCTCATTATTTATTTATTGTTCTTTCTTTCTATATTTCTATATTGTCAGTGCGTGTCCTATCTTCTGTATGTCTGTTACCCAGTTCCTGCTCTCTGCAGTGTTGTGTCTCCCTTCTTAACACTACTTTATTACTCATCCCCGGCTTAACACTCTTTCACGGCCTTCCTCTGCTCATTGACACAATGGCTCCACATCACTGTGTTGTTGATGTCAACTCTCCCTAGTCTTTTCCCCTCATTCCAACAATTCCTTTGCTCTACTTCTCATTACCCACTCCTTACTGTCTCCACTTCCCCTGTCATTCTGTCTTCTATGTTATCATCTGCCCTTGAGCTTTGCCATTTTCTTCCTCTCATTCAGCCGTCCCCACTCTCACTGAAGGAACCTCACCCTCACTTCCATCATGCCGCCTCCTCTCTCCCCCATTCTGTCCTGCTCCTTCTTCTTCTCTCATATGGAGATGTCCATCCCAATTCTGGCCCTCTCTAAACTTTTTTCACACTCCCAAGGAAGATCAATGTGTAACCTCTCATATCTGGTTCATATCCTTCTCCTTTCTCCCTCTTCTCTCCCTGTTTTATGTGCCTTGTGGAATGCAAATTATGTCTCCAATAAACGTGCCTTCATTCATCACTTCTTTATTTCTAATATTCTTCATCTCCTGGCTCTTACTGAAACATGGCTTCTCTCTGAAAACTCCGCATCAGTCGCTGCCCTCTGTCATAGCGGCTACCTATTTTCCCATACATGTCAGCCCATTGGCTGTGGTGACGGTGTTGGGTTTCTGCTCTCTCAGTCCTGCTACTTTCAGCCCCTCCTGCCTCTTTATAATTCCTTTGCTTGTTTTGAAGTCCTACCATAGGTCTAGTTTCTCCACAACCTCTCCGGGTAGCTGTCATTTATCGACCCCCCCCCCCCCAACAAGTCCACCTCACCTTTCTCACTGACTTTGACTCCTAGCTCCCCTCTTTTCTGAATGCATCTTCACCTTCCCTTATCCTTGGGAATTTTAACATTCATGTCGATGACCCTTCTTTGATGACCCTTCTGACTCTTATGCCTTAAAGATCCTTTCCATAACCTCCTCAGTCAACCTCCATTTGTGCTCTACCACTCCTTCTCACAAGCATGAGCACTGCCTTGACCTTGTCTTCTCCTCCAGCTGCTCACCTTCAAACCTCTCTACCTCAATTCTTCCCTCATCTGACCATCACCTGCTAACCTTCACTCTTAACCACCCCCACCCTGGTCTCACCCAATCTCCACAATCTCCATCAACATGTTTAAGAATCTTCACATTATCGACCCTTCAGCTCTCTACCCTGCTGTCTTATCACCTCTTTCCTCCACTATGTCATCTGAATCGGTTGATGAGGCAGTATCTTCCTATAACACTATATTCTCCCCGGCTCTAGATGCACTGCTTCCACCCATTCCACAACCTGTGAGGCATACTGTACCTCAACAACCCACTACCCACGTTCCTGTGCCCTCTCAGCTGAGAGCCTGCAACTTAACTCATGTACCCTTGCTGACCACCTAAATTTCAAATTCATGCTAACCTCTTTCCAGTCAGCCATAGCACTCTGCCAGCAAGAATACTATGTGAATCTGACTAACTCCGTGACCTTTGCTGTCTCTTTGCTACGCTCAACTCTCTCCTCAAGGTCCCTCCTCTTCCACCAATCCCTCCTTCACTTTCTGCCCAGACCTTGGCTGATTATTTCCATGACAAAGTCCAGGAGATTAGCCCTGAATTCTCTACAGGTTCACCTTCCCCTCCCCCTCCCCATCTTCAATCCCAAATCCTTCCCTTACCTTCTGTCACCCTTTATTCTTTTTCTGAAATCACTGAAGAGGAAATTGCAAATCTTCTGTCCTCTTCCATATTGACTACTGGTTCCTCTGATCCCATTCCCACCCATCTACTAAGCTCTATATCCTGCCATCATCCCTTCCATCTGTCATATCCTTAACCTATTGCTTTCCACTGTAACTGTTCCTGTGGCCTTCAAACATGCTCCGGTCACACCTCTCTTCAAAAGGCCCTCACTAAACCCTAGCTGTCCCTCCAGCTATTGGTCTATCTCTCTCCTCCACTTTGCTTCAAAACTACTTGAACAAGCAGTTCACTGTGTCTGTCTTGACTTTCTTTCCTCTCAGGCTCTTCAGGACCCACTGAAATCTGGCTTTCATCCTCTACATTCCACAATAACGGCTCTTGCCAAAGTCTTCAGCAACTTGTTTCTCACCAAATCCAAGGGCCTTTACTCAAATCTTATCCTTCTTGACCTTTCTGCTGCCTTTGACACTGTTGATCACCACCTTCTACTACTACTATTATTAATCATTTATATAGCGCTACAAGGCATACACAGCACTGTACAGATACATGTAAGAAGATGATACCCTGTCTTTGCTTGGATTTAGAGGCTCAGTTCTGTCCTGGCAGTGTACGTTCACACTTTTAGTGTATGTTCTGGTGGATTCTCCTCTACTGCCATCCCACTTTCAGTTGATGTACCTCAGGGCACTGTCTTGGAACCTTTCCTTTTCTTTCTCCACACTCAATCTCTTGGTGCACGTATTTCCTCCATGGTTTTCAATATCATCTTTATGCTGATGACTCTCAAATCTACCTTTTTGTGCCTGAAATCTCTCCAGGAATCTAGTCCCGGATCTCTGCCTGCTTATCCGACATTTCTGCCTGGATACCTCACTGCCATCTGAAATTGAACATGGCCAAACTATGCTCCTTATCTTTTCCCCTAAACCCACCTCCCCCCTTCCTCCTTTCTCTGTTTCTGTGGATGACACTACACTCCTCCGTTTCTTCAGCTTGCAACCTTAGTTTCATCTTTGACTCTACTCCCTCTTTCCCTGCACACATCCAACAGATGGCTAAAACTTGCCGCTTCTTTAACATCAGCAAAGGTCATCCCTTCCTTTCTACTCACACTACTAAGTTCCTTTTCCACTCACTAGTCACCTCCCACCTTGACTAGTGCACCTGCTCCTCACGATTCTCCCTCTGAATCATCTCTCTCCCCTTCAATCTGTTCAACACTCAGCTGCACGGCTTAACTTCTGTCAGTGTTGCTAAGCTCATGTAACCCCTCTTCTCAAGTCACTATATTGGCTCCCTCTCAGTTTCCACTTTTAAGTTCAAATTTCTCCTGCTGACCCATAAGTGCATTCACTCTGCAACTCCTCACTACCTTTCCTCTCTTATCCCTCCCTACACCCCTCCTCGGGAACTCCGCTCTTCTGGCAAGTTGTTTCTATCTGTACCCTTCTCTTCTATGGCTAACTCCAGGCTTTGCTCCTTTCACCTTGCTGCTCCTTATGCCTGGAACAAAGGACCTGAGACTGTACGTCAAGCGCCTTCTCTGACCCTTTTCAAATCCAGGCTGAAAACTCACCTCTTCGCTGCCGCTTTCGGATCTTGTCTCACCTGATCTCCTTTGTGTTTCCTTACCATTCCCCCTAGCTGTATCCCATGTCTACGGCTACTGTGTTGTCTGTCTGATATTTATCTTTATGTTTACCTTTATTCGATTTCTTGATAGACCACTTGGGCTGATGAGCAGGGACTGTCTTTTACATATGTCTGTGCAGTAGTAGTAGTAGTTGTAATAGATTGATTCCAATTCATCTGGGCGCATGCATGCATGATTCATTAAAATTTCCCAAGTATTTGCATTCAGTTAGTTAACACCAGGATAAATCGAAAATTACTGTTTTCCATGATTTTTCCATTCATACCAAAACTAATGCACATGTCTATTACACACAACTTATATGTGAATAAGTCACTATAAACATAAAAGTAATGTATATTTGAAGAAGAGGGGTTGAGACATGGTAAGGCCCTGGTGATGAAGAAAATGGCTACTAGGGGGAAGGGTCTGGAGCATTAGGAGTCATTTGTGCGGATCTGGGGTCCCTATATAGACTCTGCCACATAGGGCAAACAGCACCACGGAAGTGAAAATCCGGGTTAAAGGGGTCAATGGGCAGACTATGTGCTGCTGCAGCGCATAGCCTGCCCAACTCAATATCGGGCCCTTATGGTCTTAAGGTGTATAGGAGAATATAATTTTGTGTCATCAATCACACTCTGCATTAATAACAGCTTCCATCCCTTAAATCGAACAAGTTGAAAAATGCATCCGTATAAAGGTGCATTCTACAATGGGATGTCCAAGTGCAATCTGGGATGTCAAAGCCAGAACGTCTGAAAAAAAAAAGCAGACACATGCAGGTTCAGGCAGACTTTCAGAAATGTGGATGTACCCGATATGGACATATAGGGTCCAATATTTGGTTGTCCATAGTTTGAAAGGGCTATGCGGTGACAGGTGCATAGCCCTCCCCGCCGACAACTCAACCAGATATTCAATGCCATGGCAATGGCACTGAATATCCAGTGACGGTTGCCGATGCCAGAAGCCACCAAAACTAGTCATGCAGCAGCAGTGATATTGGATGCTGTCTGGATAGCTTCAGCACCTTAAAGATAGGAGAGGGTTTTCCTCGCCTATCTTTGAGGTGCTGATCACTAACCATGCAGCTTCCAATATCACTGCTGCATGGTTAGCACCATTCTCTGCCTCCGCTCTGTCCCAGACCACTCCCAACACACTCCGATGCTAACCGGATAGTATCAGGGCATGTAGGGGACATAGCCAGGAAAATTCAACGTCACTACTCATGTAGGTGCCATTGAACGTTCCCGTCTAAGGCAGTTACATGGCTTACAGGGGCTGTAAACCATGTAACTGCCTTTTGAATATCAAGACCCTACAGTATATCGCTCACATGATGTGTATATCTTTATGAACAGAGTTTAGCTGTTTATGTGTGATGATTTGATGACGAGATGTCAAAGGATGGGGGGAATGTGTGTGTGTATATCATGGGTGTTTGAGGTGTGTGCTTGTTGGCAGGGTGTGCCCAGGGGTTGTGTATGTGCGTCTGTCATGGGTGGATGTGTCAGAGACTATATGTATATGTTTATATATGTATGTGTGCATGTTGACAGTTGTGTCATGGGGAGCATTGGGTGGGTAGGGGTGTGTGTGTGTGTGTGTGTGTGTGTGTGTGTGTGTGTGTGTGTGTGTGTGTATGTATGTCGGGGTGTGTCCATCTTGACAGTGTGTATTAGGGGCCTGTAGCCTTCTTTCTCCCCTGCAATTTCCCCATTCCTTTGCACTATTCCTCTTCTCTATGCTTGGCGGCCTTTCCCTCCCCTCTTTTCCTTGCCACCCCTTTCACTCTCTCCCTCCTTTCTTCCACTCTCTCCCTATCTTTCATACCCTTCTGGCAGTCTCCCAATTCCCTTCCTCCCCTTCCACTCTTCTTACAGATGACCCCTTTCCTTACTTCCTCTCCATTCCCATCTCTTATGCTTTGCAGTCCCCTTACCCTGCCTCTCTTTTTCTCCTCTCTAACCCTACCGTTTCCCTTTTGCTCTGCCCTATACCTATCCTCTATCTCATGCTAATCCCGCTCACTTGCGTATGTGCCACCCCTTTCCCTTCTCTGATGGGCAGATTCACTATGCCACCAGAAGCTGGAGTCATGTGCTGGGCCTTCTGCAGTGCTGTCACCACTCTTGCGTTGATGGGATCACACCCACTGGTCCTTCATCTCTGCCGTGGCCACTTATTGCCAGCAGGAGATGGGGACTTCCATTAGCCCTTCATCAGTGCCAGCACAGCTCTTGTGTCAGCAGCACCTTGGGATTCCTGCTGGCATTTCATCATTGTTAGGGGCTAGGAACTTCCGCCAGCCCTTCTTCTGTACCGCAGCAGCTCTTGTTGATGCCGTACTGCTAAGTGTTGGTGAAGTATGTGGTCTCCACTAGAAGACACAGCTTCTGCCTGTCCTTGCACATAGGTTTGCCTGTATAAGCGCAGACAAACCTATGCATACAGACAGACAAATGTAAACAGTTGGCTGTAACCTCCACAATAGGCATTATTACATATGCAAAATGCACCTAAAAATGAATACTTTATAAATCCATCTGTTACCTTGTCTAGCTCTTATACTTCATTTGAATGATGAAACGTCATTGTATCTATCTTTGACAGGAAGGGTTTACCCAAATGTTTATTAATTTTTCAAGCAAAGGTGCTAAAAATTTGCTACCAAGCCATTATGTTTATGTTTATTAGATTTCCTGATATACCACTCCTTCATAATACCAGGACGGTTTACAAATACCCCAGAGGTAGCTTTATATATATTTTTCACACATTTGACTTGTAAATCATGATGGAATTCTCTGGAGGAAATCATTCCAAATTATTTTTTGATTGGTGTCTTTTCCATGTGCATTACAACAGGTCCAACAGAAACAAACATTCCTATACATAATGCATGCTACCTAGGGGTGTTCAACAAAGTTACAGGATACCCTAACAAGGTATTATATCTGCACAGAACAGTTCAAGAGTGCATTTAATTTATTAAATATTTGTGTGCAATCAACCAGGAATAAATATTGCATTCATGATGTCACTTAGCTAGCCAGAATTTATACATTTGTTAGGACACATGGCCACCCTTCAAAAAAACAGAATTTTTTTTTCAGGAGAGAAACATTAAATATTAGCTCCTGAATATCAGTTTCTTTCATTTTAAAGTCCAATTTATCTCAAAGCAACTGGTTCCCTTTAAACTCACCTTCTTCAAATTGTAAACTAGCTGCATGAAAACTATGAGCCTTATGGCTTGGGCTGTGAATTCCTTCCACATCCATATGTTAACTTGATAATATCTCTCAAACTTATTTAGAAACATGACGGCAGAAAAAGACCACATGGCCTATCTAGTCTGCCCTTGCATATCAACTACAATTGTCCCCTGTTTACCTTTAGAGATCCTCTATGTTTGTCCCATGCTTTTTTGAATTCAGACACTGTCCTCTTGTCCACTACCTCCACCGGGAGACTATTCCACACATCTACGGCATAGTTATTCACCTGTAAAGGTGTTCTCCAGGGACAGCAGGAATCAGTCCTCACATATTGGTGATGTCGGTGCTGATGGAGCCCTCATGTGGAGCAATTCCCCAGCTTTCAAAGAAAGCCTTTGGGATTGCATCACGCATGCACAGTCCCCTTCCCTCCCAAGGGTGCCATCTTGCTCAGTCTAATGACATACCTAAAAGAAGGCAAAAAGAAGAAAAGCAATAGTAAAATTGCAACTCCAGGGGAGGAGGGAGGGTTGTGAGGACTGATTCCTGCTGTCCCTGGAGAACACCTGTTACAGGTGAGTAACTACGCTTTATCCAGGAACAAGCAGGAAGTCAGTCCTCACATATGGGACTCCCTAGCTATAGGCTACCGAGAACCCATAGCTGAAAAATGGCTCCCTCTAGAAGAGCCGCAGCAGCTGTGATAGGAATCCAGTAGAGGCACAACACCACCAGTAGCCTGACACCAGAAGGCCGGAGAGTAGGAGTTGTCTAAACCTCAAATAAGTTCCGGAGTACCGCCTGGCCGAAAGCACTGTCTCGGCGGGACCCTCCATCCAAGCAGTAATGGGCTTCAAAAGTCTGGCTTGAAGACCAGGTGGCGGCCTGGCAGATGTCTGCCAGTGGAACAGAGTGGAAGTGAGCCACTGATGCAGCCTTAGCCCTGACACGGTAGGCCGTGACTCGACCCTGCAACGGAAGGTTGGCTGCCCTGTACACCCAGGCTATGCAGTCTGCCACCCAGGTGGACAACGTATGCTTGGAGACAGGAAGCCCCAGCTTACTGGGGTCAAAAGAGATGAAGAGCTGAGGAGCCCTTCAATGTCCCCTCATACGCTCCAGGTAGAAGGCTAACGCCCTCTTACAGTCAAGGGTATGCAGGACAGCCTCTGCCCGGCTGGAATGTGGTCTGGGAAAGAATGTCGGAAGAACCATCTTCTGGTTGAGGTGGAATGGAGAGACTACCTTTGGGAGGAAGTTAGGGTGGGTGCGTAGGACCACCCTATTCCTATAAAACTGTATGTACGGTCTTTCTGAAACCAAAGCCTGCAGCTCATTCACTCGCCTCACAGACATGAGTGCCACCAGGAAAAGTATCTTCCAGGACAGGAAGCGTAGATGGCAAGTAGACATCGGCTCAAAAGGTGGGCAAGTAAGCTGTTGCAAGACCACATTCAAATCCCACTTAGTCGCCGGAGGGCGAACCGGGGGTTTTAGTAGAAGTAGACCTCTGAGGAACCTTGACACCAAGGGATGAAGCGACATGGGATGCCCTTCCACTGGTGAGTGGTGTGCTGACAATGCACTCAGGTGGACCCTTACAGAATTAGACTTGAGGCCTAAGTCAGAGAGGTGAAGCAGGTACTGCAACACCACAGGCACAAGGCAAGAGAAAGGGTCTTCATTGTGCTGGCTACACCACACCTCAAATCCACGCCACTTTAAGGCATAGGTTTTTCAAGTGGACTGCCTCCTGGAGGCCAGTAACACTTCTTCTACATTCTTAGGTAGGAGGAGAGGGGCCAGCACTACCCTTTCAGTAGCCATGCTATCAGGTTGAGGGACCTGAGATTGGGATGTAAGAGAGAGCCCTGTTCCTGGGACAGGAGGTCGGGCCATGTCCCCAGTGGGAGTGGGGTCTCCACTGCCAGATGGAGGAGAAGTGGGAACCAAGGTTGCCTTGGCCATCTGGGGGCTACCAGAATGACCGAGGCCTTGTCCCGAAGGATTTTGAACAGAGTTTGGGCCACCAGGGGTGTGGGAGGAAATGCATATAAGAGGCCTACCGACCAGGAAATCAGAAATGCATCTGCAGCCATCCTCATGGGATGCGGCTGTCTGGAGCAGAACCGGGGCAGCTGATGATTCTGCGGACTGGCAAAGAGGTCTATAGACGGATACCCCCAGCAGTGGAGGATCTGCTGGGCTACCTCCGGATTCAGTTGCCATTCGTGAGGTTGAGGACTTCTGCTTAGTTTGTCCGCCAGGTAGATCTCTTGGCCTGGCAGGTGAACCGCCTTGAGAGACATACCCTGTCTGATGGCAAAGGAGCAGAGGTCCAGTGCCTCCTGACACAGGACATGGGACCCTGTCCCTCCCTGCTTGTTTGCGTAAAAGGGACACTAAAAGGGGCCAAGGCCATAATGGAGAGACTGAATGAGTTCTTTGCTTCGGTCTTTACCGAAGAAGATGTAGGGAAGTTACCCATTACTGAAATGGTGATGCATCAGAGGAATGAGGACAAGTGCAAAGTTATGCACCTAGGAAAGAACAACCCCAACTATGGTTACATGAAGCAAGGTTCCACATTAGGAGCCACCACCCAGGAAAAAGATTTAGGCGTCATCATGGATCATACGTTGAAACACTCCACCCAGTGTGCAGCGGCAGCCAAGAAGGCAAATAGAATGCTAGGTATCATAAGGAAAGGAATGAAGAATAAAACAAAGGATTTTATAATGCTCCTGTATCGTTCCATGGTGCAACTGCACCTTGAATATTGTATGCAGTTCTGGTCACCAAAAAGGATATAGCGGAATTAGAAAAGGTACAGAGAAGAGCCACTAAAATGGTAAAGGGAATGGAAGGATACCCCTATGAGGAAAGTTTTAAAAGGTTAGGGCACTTCAACCAGGAAAGAGACTGCTGAGAGGAGATATGATAGAGGTCTATAAATTAACGAATGGAGGGCAGACTAGATGGACCGTACTGGTCTTTATCTCCCATCATTTACTATGTTACTATGATTGTCTACGCCATCAAAAAAGTAGAAAGACTAGGGGGACATGCAATGAAGCTATAGTGTAACATGTTTAAGACTAATAAGAAAAAATATTTTTTCACTCAATATTTAATCAAACTCTGGAATTCGTTACTGGAGGATGTAGTAAAAGCTGTTAGTGTGCCTGGGTTTAAAAAAGGTTTGGGCAAGTTCCTGGAGGAAAGGGCCATAAACTATTATTAAATAGGACCCAGGTAATCCACTGCTTGCCCCAATATAAGCATTATGGAATCTGTGTGTCTTTTTGGGAAACTGCTAGGTACTTGTGATCTGGATTGGCTACTGTTGGAATCAGGATACTGGACTTGATGGACCTTGGTCTGACCCAGTATGGCATATCTTATGTTCTTAATTTTTTGAAAATTAGCCTCCAATATGCTTCCCCTCTCCAGCAACCCTAAAGCCACAAACCCACAAACGCAGATCAGCTCACCTGTTTCTTATTAAGAGCAATACTCCTTGTTTCATATGGAACAAAGTCCAAGTAAGGACCCCATATGTGAAGAAAACAGTCCCATTGATTCTGTTTACACACCCTTGCAGCAATTTTTTCCCCAATGTTCATCACATCATGCAGCACTAGATGCCAGTGTATCAGTGAATGTGGCTGGAAACCTCTCACGGCAAATTTCAAACTCAGAGATCTAGATACATAATTCCTGGTTAGCTGCCCATATTCCTTTGAAAATTATCCTTTAAGCATTTCTACCTTCCTCTCTTAAATTGCTACCAATCGAGATTTTAAATCCCTTCCTTTTTGTGCAGGGAGAAATCCAGACCCCAACACGCTACAGATAACGTGTTTCACATTCAAGTCGTACTACTTGGTCCAGATCAGGGAGACAGTCAGCAGAAGGATTCATTTGCCCAGGGATTTCATTAATTTCAGTTTTTTATTAACTAGATAAAATCTTCTCCAGGTTTTATTCTCATAAATGCACACACCTCTGGGATATGGCATGAGGTCAGGCTGTATCATTAGAAGCAGACAATGCTGCAGGAGCATGTTAATTGCATCACCTAGGTGTGTAAAGAAAGAAGAATCAGGACAGCGGGGCTTGGAAAAGAAGATGATAGAAGAGGGCGTGAATGATTAGGGATAGTTCTCAAACCCAAGACCTGGAAGAAACAAACGGAAACCATCTAAACACAATATGAATTTGTATGAATTCTCCTGTAATCCAACTTCTGAAGCTCTGGAATCTCTGTTTCCCCCATCCAGTTCCCCGAAGAATACAAGAACTGCCATATCTGCAGCTTGTTGAGACATGGTCCAGAACCCTCCCATTGCTGAAAGAAGAAGGGCAAAACTGGAGGGGTGTCCTTGGGGAATGTTCTAGCACTGAGGGAAAAGGGAAAGAAGCAGAGAGTTGTCCTAGACAAGTGATCCAGCATTGAAGCGAGAAGGGTAAAAGTGGAGAGGAGAGCATGGACAATCTTCCCAATACTGAGGAGAAAAGGGAAACATTGAAAGACTGTCTGTGGGGGGAGTCTGCTGCACTGAGAAGAAAGCAGAAGTGAAGAGATATGGGGGGCGGAGCCTGATGTCCAGCGGGTAAGACGCTTCGCGCTGAAGCTCCCGAGAGGCCTACTCAGAATCCTGACTTAATACCTACATAATCTTAATATTTTGCTCCGAACTTACCGGGGTACCTCGGGGGGATGGCGGCCCATAAACCAGCGTGCTTGGACTTCGGGTCTCCTTCTTCTTCACACGGAAAACGCTCCAAAACAGAGGTGTCTTCCCCACAGAAGATGGTTCCACTTCGGGAAAACCCCGAAATGCACCAGGAGATCTTAGAGGAAATACGCGGCGTGAAGGAACTGGTGCAGTCCAACGGAGAAGCGCTTCGAGCCATGCGAGAAGACTTCGGTGTGCTCCAGGACCGACTTGAAAGTCTTTCATCACGGCAGGACAACATGGCGGGGGTCCTCGACTCGCATGCGGTGCGCTTGGTCAAACTGGACAAGGCAGAGCGCCAGATACAGAATCTTCAAAAAGAGTTAGAAGATAGCAATAATCGAGCCCGTCGCAACAATGTGAGGCTCATTGGAATACCGGAGGGGGCGGAAGCAGGAGATATGAGAGAATTCCTGCTCAAAACTCTTCCCTCCTTGCTGAAGATTACTTTTCATAGAGATCTGGAAATTGATCGAGCACATTGTGTTCCTACCCATATGGCGCTCAATCGAACGACCCCCCGGCCTATTATCTTTCGATTACTACGATATCAACAAGTGGAACAAATTCTAAATGCTGCCCGGGCGAATCATCATCTGGAGTTTGAAAGTCATAGAGTCTCCTTCTTCCCTGATTTGGCAAAGCCCACAGTTGACCGTCGGAAGAGACTCCTTGCTTTTTGCCCTCGACTTCAACAGCTACAGGCTCGCTTTGGCCTATTGTATCCAGCGAAGCTCCGAGTGACTCTCCACAACCAAACTAGGACATTCGAAGATCCTGATCTACTATCAACATTTTTAGACTCCAAAGAAGCAGAGCAGATGCGCTAATCCAACAACTTGGACTTATTATCTGCTGGCTCTGTCCGCCATTTTGAAGGGCCCAACGCGGTGGTCATAGCCAAGCACAGAGACTGCCTGGACTCTTCTTTCTTTCTCTATATGATTTTCTTGGTCTCCTATCCCTCCATGATGTGTGCCTCGGTTGGATTCGGAGCACGCACAGTTATACAGGTTATATGTTTTCAATTTCGGCCTTCTCTGGGGTTTCTCCCCGCAGACACATGGTCGCCAGTAATTTCTGGGGTTTTGCTTCTTCTCTACCGCACCGCGGTTCTTCTTTTTTAATGTGGGGCGCTTCATTGTATTACATTAGCTTATTTTCTATCATGTCATGTGTACAGCCAGATACAGTTAATTTGAGGGACATTGTGAAATTATGTGCGTTATCATGCTCAGAATTTTTAACCTTTCTGAATGGCCTTATGTAAGATCTTATCACTTAACGTAAAAGGCATCAATAGCCCAATCAAAAGAAAGAAAATCCTTAGCTATCTTAGCCATGAGCATGCTGATTTAGTGTTTCTTCAGGAAACGCATCTAAACTCCGCTGAAACACTGAAACTCAATGCTAAGCCTTACATGGTGGCTGCCTATTCTCCCGCCGTTTCCAAACGGTGTGGGGTAGCCATTCTGGTTAAGAAGTCTTTGCAAGCTACTGTAATGGATACTAGCTCTGATAAGGAGGGTAGATGGGCCCGTGCACACCTTGAGGTTGGAGATAATGAATTCACGTGTATTTGCATTTATGCCCCGAATGTGGATAACCCTGCTTACTATGCAAGTATTGCGCAGTTGGCACAGGCCTCTGCCAATACTCCATTAATACTTGGTGGCGATTTCAATCAAGTGCTAGACCCTTTGATAGATAGACAACCGCCTAGAACGAGCAGTACACCCAAGAGTCTTGCTACCCTTACAGCTCTGATGCAAGATCTTGCGCTAGTTGATATATGGAGGCTGCTTCACCCCTCCGACTTAGAGTTCTCCTTTTTTTCTGCCCCCCATCACTCACAATCTAGAATAGATTTCTTTCTCATTTCCAAAGCACTGATTTCTCAAGTGGACACGGCTAGGATTCATCCTCTCCATATTTCAGATCATGCTGCCATATCTTTTTCATTACATGTCACTACGCGAGATGATCCTCCCCGAGCTTGGTTTTTTGATAGATCCCTACTAGATCAAAAAGATTTTCAGGTTGACATAAAGGCCGCTATCCAAGATTATTTTCATTTTAACTCACCCCATGACACAGCGAGCTGGGCTTGGTGGGAGGGTTTTAAGGCATCCATCCGTGCATCTATAACCAGCTATCAAATTCGACAGGGGAAACAAAGAAAGCAACACTTACTGATTCTAGAGCAACAGATACAGGCTGGGGAGCGTCTCCTCACGTCCCGTACTGACCCATGTATTTTACTCCGTTTACAACGCCTTCGTTTTCAATACAATCAGCTTTTGTATACTGCTGCTGCTAAACATATTGAATCACAACAAGGGATGTATTACCGGGAAAATAACCGTGCTGGCAAATTGTTAGCAAATGCCCTGAAAGGTCAAAAAGAAGCCAAGCGTGTTACCGCTCTCCGTAATCCATCGGGGGGGGGCTTGGTCACTAAAGATACAGAAATCTTAGAACTCTTTCGTGATTTTTATACTCGGCTTTATCAATCTGAATGTGATTTTGAGCCAGAAGTATTTGAACGATTACTCTCAGGGGTGCAACGACCGACCCTATCTGACGAAGATAGAGAGGCCATGGACAAACCATTCACTTTATCAGAAATTCATTCTGCTATCAAGAGATGTGCCACAGGTCGAGCTGCAGGCCCGGACGGTCTCCCTACTGAATTCTACAAAACCTTTAACGCTGACTTAGCTCCAGTTTTGAAACTTTATTTTTCTGCTCTGGCCGAGGAGGGATCTCCTTCTGGGTCCTTTTCAATGGCAAATGTAGTAGTTTTTGAGAAAGAGGGGAGAGATCCGCAACTAACAGCTAATTATCGTCCAATTTCCCTCCTAAACGCGGACTATAAAATATTTGCCACCATTCTCTCCACCCGGCTCTCTGATAGGATGTCTACTTTAATACACCCAGATCAATGCGGTTTCATTCCCGGTAGATCAACTGCTGACAATGCTCGGACTCTATGTCATGTACTGACTACCGCAGTTAATCTTGATCGACCATTGGTTGGTCTTTCACTTGATGCTGAGAAGGCCTTTGATCGCTTAGAATGGCCCTTCCTGTTTGCAACTCTCCGCTGGTACGGATTCGGAGAAGGTTTTCTCCGTTGTCTCCGCACCATGTATGCACAGCCTACAGCCAGTATCTGTGCTAATGCTTTAAAGTCTCTGCCATTTCCCCTTCAACGCGGCACTCGCCAGGGATGCCCACTGTCTCCGCTTCTTTTCGATCTTGCACTCGAACCTTTAGCTTTACTAATCCGGCAATCGGAGGAGATTCATGGAGTCCCCTTCTCTCATAGGGAAATCAAAATTTCAGCATATGCTGATGACCTTATGCTCTTTGTCTCTCTAGACTCAGTGCCGGCTGTCCTAGAGCAAATTGGTAAATATTCGCAACTCTCGGGTTATAAGATAATTTGGACCAAATCGGTAGCCTTTCCACTAAATCCTCTGATTCATCAGGCAGATATGCAATCCTTTCCCTTTTTATGGCAACCTCGCATGGTCAAATACCTTGGGGTTCACTACTGCTCTCCTTTGGAAGACGCTATCTCCTTTAATGCCAAAGACTTAACCTCTAAAGTCCGGGCGCTTACTCACCGTTGGACTCCTTTAACACTTACCTGGTGGGGTCGCCTAGAAACCATAAAAATGATGATTGTTCCTAAAGTGAATTACATTTTAGAAATGTTGCCCTGTCTCCTACCTCGACGTACATATAAAGATTTAGAGGGCCTTCTGACTAGATACTTATGGCAAAATAAGACACCTAGGATAGCGAAGCATAAATTGCAAGCAGATAAGGAAAATGGGGGTGTCAGATTCCCTGATTTCCTGAAATATCACCACTCTTTTCTTCTCAAACAAGGCGCTCGTTGGCTGGAAGATCTAGCACCGAATAGACCTGTGTGGCTAGACATAGAGGAGGACCTTTGCAAACCGATTCCTCTTACTTATCTCCCTGGTATGACTCTCCCATCAGACTCCCACTATCCACCAATGCTTTTAGACACCTTAGGTGCCTTTAATACTCTTATGCAATCTCTAGACTCCCGATTCTGTCCATTAGACAGACTCCCGCTTTGGTACAATACTCGATTTCAAATACAAAATAAACCGATGGCGTGGAGCCCCTGGTACACTAGGGGCATTTGGATCCCTAACCAGTTGTTCCATGATGGTCGCTGGAAAACTTTTAGCGAATTGCAAATTGAATTTGGTCTCCCAGCGAAACACTACTTTCAGTTGGTGCAACTACAGCATTGTCTTCGGAGTGCTAAGGTGCTCCCGCCATCGGAATCCCATACCCAGGGTTTGTCGGAGACTATCCGATCTATCGGGAGTTCACCGGGTGTAGCATCTAACTTTTACAAAACCTTATGTAATGCTGTAAATAGAGGTACCCCTATAGCACAGAAAGCATGGGAGCGGGAACTGCATGTAACTTTGACCCCGGAGCAATGGAGCCTCGTCTGGAGTAGAGTGACACGGGTCTCCCGATCCGCCTCACTCACTCAGACACTTTTCTTTCTAGCCCACCGGTGTTTCTAT
This sequence comes from Ichthyophis bannanicus, assembly GCA_033557465.1. NCBI lineage: Eukaryota > Metazoa > Chordata > Amphibia > Gymnophiona > Ichthyophiidae > Ichthyophis > Ichthyophis bannanicus. Next base: position 801,878,649 of record CM066035.1, on the reverse strand, counting down.
ACTCCTGACAGATTAGCCAAATGGAACACCTCCCAGGGCAATAGATGCTGGACATGCCATGCGGCCATTGGTTCATTAACTCATGTTATGTATGAATGTCCCGCACTACAGTATTACTGGCGTCGGGTCTGGGGTCGTATCCAATCTATTTTGCACTTTCAAGAGCCCCTTTCTTGGAGGATAGTGGGACTCCGCTCAGCTGCGGGGATCCCCTCTCTTCCAAAATCGGCTTACTTCCTTTTAGACTTTATGCTGGGCATCGCTATCTCCCTAATTACGAAATACTGGAAAAATAGCTCCCATCTGAGCCCCAATGAATGGTGGAATCATGTCTGTCTTTATAGTAAATATGAACAACTACCTCGTATGCTTGCTTCTTCCGTTCAGACCCCCCATCATCTGTCTAAATGGAAGATGCTCAATGACTATGTTCACAATGCTAAATGCTCTCATCTGACTGTTTAACTTTGTATAAATCTCTGTCACGTGCTCATTCTGTATCGCAGATACTATTTATGTTCGTTTTGATGTACGATCATTGTTGTTTGGAAGCGCTCACATGCTGATACTGTCGGCTTAGAGAAGAAGCATGGGGGTGGGGGGTAATGGGGTTTGCTTTTCCTTATTGTATACTTGTTTTGTCTCCTTTGGTGTGTTGTTTCTTTTGTTTGTTGCAAAATGAAAATAAAAGTTTTAAAAAAAAGAAGTGAAGAGATATGTTTGGGGAGGTGGTCTCTCAGACGAGAAGAGGGATGGAAGTGGAGAGTTTCCCAGCACTTAGGAGAAATGGGGAGAATTGGAGGTGTGTATCTAAGAGAGTCTCCTAGTACTGAGGAGAGAGGGAAAGACTTAGGGGCATGTTTACATAACCTCTAGTGCAGGGTTCAACCCACTAGGCTAAACGTTAGCCTGGGACCCCATGCTAAAAATCCCATGCTACCAGGTTAACACACAAATAGTTGGAGACAAGGCAGGTTGGAGTGGAACATAGGTATTGACCTCAATATGAGAAAGTGGCGTTAGATACACTTGAGTGCCAACCATGGTACCGTGCCATTGAGGTCATGTTCCAACTAGATATTGGCAATCAGGATTGTTCTACCAGAAGGGATGTGACATGATCAAATCATCTGGCATTATAAATAAGTTTTGGATTAATTGTAGGTGTTTAATTGAATAATGACGGGTTCTGTTTTATGATGCGTGAGTGAACAAGAATTTTTAGTGCCTTCTTATCTAGGAAGGGTCTGTCTGCTTCTAGGTCTGTCCATATGAATTCACAGCAAATACCTGAACAGTGAACTAAATCATGGCAAGATCAGTGGCAACATGATTCTTGCTGTAGCTTTTGTGGTTTTATCATAAACTCCTAGGACTGATTCCATCTACTATTTTTAGAAGGTCATTTTAGAAGCATCTAAAAGTGAAATGACAACATTTGCATATCTAGATTGCATACATGTGCAAATAGAAACTTTACTACTACTCGTCTCTACCCCCTATACGCAGAAATTTAAAGGGTGTGGTGGGGGCATGGGCTGGACATTGTTTGGGTGTGTCGCCAAAATAGACATGTACTTCTCATTTTAAAACAGGAAGCCATGCCTATATTAATAAATATTTATGTTAGTTTTTGCACATGCACCACCCTTGCCAATGGACTCTTCCCCCCAACAAGAGCACTGATCCCCCACCCTCTGAACCCTTCTATTCAGATCCTACCAGGAATTTTCTTAGTGTCTGGTGAGGAACAGGCGCGATTCCCAGAAATTATGCATGAGTGCCTGACAGGGGCATAGCCATGGGTGGGTTTGGATGGATCATGGCCCATCCACTTTGGACATCTTGGAGTCAATCCCACCCAGTCAGTGACAGCAACATAGGCAAATGAGAAGAAAACAGGAGGCAGTATCAGCATTCACACTGCTTAGTGCCCACCAAAAAGGCAGTCCTGGCTACATCATTGCTGTACTACCACTAGGGGTCAGAAGCGCCATTTTGAACTCTGATCTCCTCCCCTCCCCCTCTTCCCCCAGTAAGAGCCAAGGGTTTCAGGTGGTGAAGTGGTTGATGATTGATTTGGGAGGGATACAGGGATTTAGGGTGTTTGACCTTATGTTAGGGTGGGATTTTGAAGTGATGTTGGAGGGAGTTGGGGTGAGGGAGTTTAGATGTGTATCAGAGGGATTTGGGTGAGATGGTGTGATCTTATGCCATTGGTGGGGGACTGGGGATGGGGTTGGTATAAGGAGATGTGAAGTGCCAAAAGCTATAGTGTAGATTGCAAAAATAGTATCTGCGTGTGTGTGTATAACCCTGTGGGAATAGGCAGCTTTTGTGCACATCTATATTTATAAAAGCCTGCTGCCCCCTATGTGCCAGAAAATATGCCTGCAATCAAAATTTTTTAACTGTGACTAATATTTTAATGCAACCACCGGCATTTAATTTGCCAGTCCCACGCCTTACCAAAAAATAGCTGTCTGTTCCCATGACAGGAGACAATGAAACAAGAGGGAGGGAAGCAATATCAGATGTCAACTATGAAATGCCTTTAAGAAAAACAATTTTTTGAAATTGAATAGAACTGTATCAAAGAATAAAAGCTGAGAAACTAGCAAGTTTGGTAGATGCAACCTATATAGCAATTACTGCAGACGACTGGACATCCATGGCAAATGACAGTTATATGGGAATCTACACCTAGTTTATCAATATGGAGTCTTAAGTCATTTGCGATAGGAATATTTAATTTTACTGAATTCTATAAAGCCAAGAGTATAGAACAGCACATTAATTGCACGCTGAAGGATGCAAACGAGCTATTATGTTTGCACAATTGACTGAACTGAGAAATCTGGCATTTTGGGGATCCATACCTCTAAAAATGTCTCAGTTTTAAGTATGCCAATAAAAGAGGGGGGGGGGGTCCATTATCATATTGTGTTTCTTGACAGAATTTTAGCCTTTCCATAATTGGAAACCACAAGGGGATTAATTGCAATTACTGTATATTCACGCATATAACACGCTCACACATATAATGTGTACATGCACAAAACGCACGGAAAGTAGATCATTCTGTTCTAAAATCTTCGTATAACATGACCATGCATATAACACACATATGGGCACATATGAGGATTTGTAGGTTAAAGGATCATTGATTATTTACTAATTTGTGGATCTTCATGTAACATGTGCCTCGTATAATGCGCATATGAATATAACACTCAGGGGGGTCTGACAGAATGAAAAAAAGCATATGCGTAAAAATATGGTAATTGTGCGAGTAGACATTTTAATCACTGGGTTAACTTCAAACAGAGTTTAATCAATGCCCAACTCTAATTTTTATTAAGAAGACTGGATTATGAGCGTGTGTGAAAAATGTATAAATAGTCAGTGACCAGGGTTGAAGTCTTGATGACTGGTGCTACAGTTCACAGGTTTTAGATTTGTGCCGTTTCAACTTCTTTTTGTGTTCTGGCCAGTGAAGAAAGAGGTTAATAAGCAGAGATGTGAAGCTAGCATTGACTTGTACTATCCAGATGACCTTTAAAAGGAACAAAATATGCTCAAAGAATTTTATTTCCTGCATCAACACTTAATGAAGGAGCACTTCTCTTACACAAATATCTGTCAGGGAAAAACATATGTCTCAGGCAATGCAAACTGCTGGTTTAGGGCACAATTCAGTTCAGCACAATCCTGTTTTCTCACCAGCAAACCTCTCCTGTTGACATTCAAACAGTCGCTGTTCCTTGTGTTTATAAGCACAGTAAATGCTCAACTTGATTTCAGGCAATTTGACTGGCAATAACACAGAATTATTAGTTCCTTAGTAATAGCACTTCTGTTGGGAGTCTTCACGGTTCCTGCTGCTGTTTTAGTAATGTAATTTAAAATTTTGTGCTATGTGATTTTGGTTCAGTTCTGGAGCCTTGGCTTCTGTTCGCAGGATCAGCTGGGGTTTAGGGAAAGATGCTTCCGAGGCAATGCTCACAGTCCCTCGCAGGAGGGAGGACATGCCAGTCATTGCGCAATAGTGACACCAAGGGGAGATTAGACAAATGATTTACTAACTGGGGTTTTAGTTTGGCAAATTGAACTGGTTAGAAGTATCACACCTGCAACCAGCTACGTTTGTGTGAAAGTAACCTGCCAGAGGTATTCCTAGAACAACAGCTTTAAATGTAGCCAGTTAGCATGATGTTTAGTACTAAACAGAAAGATCTATTTTCCTACAAATAGATTTCCCAAATTTATGTGTACATGTTTTCAAGCTGCAATCTGTGGTCTCTCGCCAAGGATTATTGCTGTTATAGCCAGGGTAGATGGGAGGAAGAAACGAGTTAAAACAGGGAAAATCCTATTACAACCTTAGTTCTGCTGGGCTTTGTAATCCTAGGAAATTCTCAAATGAAAAACAAATCATTTTGAAAAGAAATCAGGTTACAGCTGCAATACATGTTACTGGCCACAGGTAGACCGCATTTTATGAAATTTGCATTCCTTCCAGTTGAACCTCTTATTTGCCCTCCAAAAGCAGGCCATTTTGGGGTCATCAGGGCACCACACAACTGGAGGTGACCCAGACTCACCTGTGACAGAGTCAGGATGAGGTGGGGAAGTTTTGGGATTGGGATTTGCCATTATGGAACTGGATGAGCTGCAGATTTTATGGATTAAATGAAAGGCCCACAGCACTGCCTATTTCCTTGTTTCCACGTCATGCATCTCTTGCTTCCAACCTGCCTACTGCAGTGCTTTCAGCCATGGGTCCTTGCGTCTGCCTGTGCAAAGCCTCCACCCTCATCCTTTCCAGACTTGAATTCATTCACAATTTGATTCTGCAAACCTAATTAGTTCTGCCCCTCACTGTCAGTGCCATAAGGCTGTATGGTCTGTTGCAAAACAGAATTCATTATTACAGTGTTAAAAGCTCATTAGCTTAGAGGAAGTGTAAAACCCCACCAAGAAGGAACAGATGGAAGGGCAAAGAAATACTTACTGCAAGATACATTTTGAGAAAGAGCAAGAAGACGGTGAATGTGAAGCTAAAAGGGCACGTGACTTAGATGAGATGGCAATAACATAACTTATTAACCCTATTTCAAACTAGCAGACAGAAAATTCCTAGTGCATTTTTAGTTTGTAAATGTCTACATTTATTTATTTTTATTTATTTATTTAACCTGTTTTTATACCACCTTATCCTGAAATCAAAGCAGTTTACATTAAACTCAGAACATGAACAGGATACATTATACTTAAATTGAGGTAAACGGGGAGAAACTATTTTCAACTTGATCAACATAGTTACACAATAACATGTGGTTGTGGTTGTTTGGGTATGATTATGTATTTATGTCCATACGGGTCGGTCCATGATTCTTTAAGCATTTATGTCTATATGGGTCAGTCAGGATCAGTCAGGTTGGGGGCGGAGACATTGTAATATGTTTAGGTTATGTGACCATAGTGTTCTGTGAACAGGAAGGTTTTAATTTGTTTACGGAAGTCTCTAATGTCTCCAGTTCCACGTATATCTTCAGGGAAGGAGTTCCAGAGTTGTGGTGTGGCTAGGGAGAATGCTCTTTTGGAGGTTGATTGTTTGCTCTTTCTGTAGTCAGGAGGGATGTTGATCGTGTGTTTGTTTCTGGTTCTTTTAGAGCAGGGGGAGGTTTATTTTATAATTAGTGAGTAGAGAACATCCGCTGAAAGGTGAATGGTTTTAAAGTTGTTTAGTATGGTCTTGAATTTGGGCCATGATTGAATTGGTAGCCAGTGTAGTTGATGCAATTCTGGTGTAATGTGGTCGGTTTTGCTGGTTCCGTTGATGATTCGTGCTGTTGTATTTTGAAACATCTGCAGTGGATGTATGACTTGTTTTGTTAGACCCTGGTATATCGAGTTTCCATAGTCCAGGATCAGTGTGATGATGGTTTGGCAAACAGTTTGGAAATACATTGAACATTAATCTAAAACTGATTCGGACACTGACTTTGGGCTAGTGCTCACTACCACATTTTATGGACAGAAGAATCAAGGAAGGCAGGGCTGACAAATCCGACTGATGTCAGGCAGAATATCAATAAAATATGAAAAGAGGTACGGCAGGGAAAGCTTTCTGTGTAGGGCACTTTCAATATCAACATGTCTTCCAAACATGCACATATGCATGCTACACAATATACTCATACATGCATGCTCTCTCTCATACATACAATAGTTGCTCTCTCTCTCTCTCTCATACACACACACACACACTATGGAATATACTCACACATGCTTGCTCTCTCTCTCACACATACAGTATATAGTTCTCCTCTCTCTCTCTCTCTCTCTCACACACACACACACACTAAGAAATATACTCATACATGAATGCTCTCCCCCCTATCTCCCCAAACTCCTTTGTGAACTCTTTTCACATGATGCTAGTATTGCTCCTTCAAATCCAGTGTTGTAAGAAACTGCAGTGAAGGGGCAAATGCACAGCCAGAATAAAAGTAACTACTGAGCAATAAATACTTTATACTTAGCATCATTATGAACAGGCTGTGATTATAATGGCTCTGTATCGTTCCATGGTGTGACCGCACCTTGAATATTGCGTGTAGTTCTAGCTGCCGTATCTTAAAAAGGCTATAGCGTTATTAGAAAAGATACAGAGAAGAGCCACCAAAATGGTAAAAGGGATGGAAGGATACCCCTATGAAGAGAGGATAAAAAGGTTAGGGCTCTTCAACCTGGAAAAGAGACGGCTAAGGGGAGATATGACAGAGGTCTATAAATTAATGAATGGAGTGGAATGGGTAAACGTAGATCGATTATTTATGCCATCAAAATATAGAAAGACTAGGGGCATGCAATGAAGCTATAGAGTAACCTATTTAAGACTAATAAGAGAAAATATTTTTTCACTCAACGTGTAATCAAACTCTGGAATTTGCAAAGGAGGATGTAGTAAAAGCTGTTAGTGTAGCCGGGTTTAAAAAAGGTTTGGACAAGTTCTGGAGGAAAGGTCCATAAACCATTATTAAAGTGGACCCAGAACATCCACTGCTTGACCCAATACAAGCATTGTGGAACCTGTGTCTTTTGGGGAAGGTTCTAGGTACTTGTGACCTAGATTGTCCACTGTTGGAAACAGGATACTGAGCTTGATGGACCTTGATCTGACTCAGTATGGTATATCTTATGTTCTTAGTCCAAGGGCATGCTACATTTTAGATATGGATCAAAAGAAAAACATTCTGCAGAAGAGACAGCTAGGAAATATTTTACTCATTGATAAAATATGCAGGAGAAAGATTTTGTACAGAATGTAGGAATCAACAACATGATAGTCATACAGTCATTGTATATCTAGAAACTATAAGCGTAATCGGTATAATGTTGATGCAAAGAATAGTTGCAGCATAGTCTATCACTGTAGGAAGACAGGGACAACATTAATATATTGCTAATTTAAAACACATGTGTTAAGCAGGTTTCAACAAAAAATCAGTAGGTTACAGGTTGTAGCACTGTGAAGAATAATTAGCAAAACAGGCCAATAGTATACAAACATGTCATTAGACTGCTAGAGGTGGCCCGAGGGTGATGTGGAGCCATGTGTGGAGAGTCCATTGCAGGGTCTCATTTGCATAATTTTTTGCATAACCATGAGGCTTTCTACTTGTGCCTCTAGAACATGCACACACAAAGCTCCCTCTCAACCCCCCCCCCCCCCAGCACATATCACAGCATAGCTCTCTCAATCACCACTTGCCCATTAGAACTGATTTTTGGGGGGTCCAAGGTTAACATGGTGGACACTAGCTATGCTAGTTGCACCCTTTTCAACAAAATAGCACCTTTAAGATTTACCTTATGACGGATTTCTAAGTAGTCTGCAACAGTTGTCATGCATTGAGGGTGATACTTTAAGTATTTTAAACTCAGCTATTTCAACCCCTTACCAATGCTAAGCCACAAATGCACCAATATTTGAGCTATTTACATATTTAAAGCTGTCTCAAGAGGCAGTATCACAGTTTAAGTTTAACTTGAACTGACACAAGTCTGCTAAAATGACAAACATTTCAAGACACAATATCGACTACATGTTCAAAAACCTCATCTAATGTTATGTCAAAATAACAATCACAATTTAGCACATAACCTTCACTCAGAATTTAACTATACCATACCAGTTCTCACTCTCGGCATTCAAACAGCAAAAACCTACATAGGACAAGGCCAAAAGGCAGCACTGTAAAACTACACCAAGCCCTAGAACACAAGCTCCCACACAGAAACTATTTGTGAGTACCTCACAGGCAAAACACAGGCAGAAGAAGGGGCTACAAATTAGAAAAAGAAGCACACATAAAAACTGATATGAAAGCACATAAAACATAGACTTTCAGCCATGGACCCCTAAAAAATGAGAAAAGGAAATGTATATTGCCTGTACTTTGCAAAATGCAAAGAGAGAAATGTATATTCCCAAAGCTGAAATCTGCCAATCCATAAAAAATGGAAAACAAAAATGTTTTTTTTTGTACCTTTATTGTCAAATCCTTTTATTTCTCTAAGGTTCTGATCTCTTTTCATTTTCTCCTTTTTGATCTTTCCTGGTCTCTTTTTCTGTTTCTTGTCCCTCTATTTTTTTCTTTCCTGCCCTTCATTTCTCTCTGACAAATCTTTCTTTTTTTAAAATTTTTGTTTCATTTCTGTAATCTGCCTCTGTCTACTCATAGCTAAATTTTCATCTCCTTCTCCCATTCTTCCTTCTGGTCTTTCACTCCTTACACATTCTTCAATACATCCTCTTTTTATCTTTCGAAAGGGAGACTATGATAAAATGAGGAAAACAGTTAAGAAAAAAGTAAAAGGAGCAGTTGCAAAGGTTAAAGACGTACATCAAGCTTGGGTGTTGTTGAAAAATACTATCTTGGAAGCCCAGACCAGCTGTATTCCATGCTTTAAGAAAAGTGGAAGGAAGTCCAAAAAACTGCCAGCATGGTTTAAAGGTGAGGTCAGAGAGGCTGTTGTTGCCAAAAAAGCATCTTTCAGGAAATGGAAAAAAGAGCCAAACGACAAAACCTGGAAACAGCACAAGCACTGGCAAGTCAAATGCAAGGCATTGATAAGGCAGGCAAAGAGAGAATTGAGAAGAAGCTTGCTGCGGAAGCAAAAACGCGAAATAAAGACCTTTTCAAGTACATTCGTAGCAAAAAACCTGTGAGAGAGTCAGTTGGTGCATTAGATGATAAAGGGGTTAAAGGAGCACTAAGAGGCGACAAGGTGATAGCGGAGAGACTGAATGAATTCTTTGCTTCGGTCTTTACTGAGGAAGATGTAGGGATGTTACCCATGACTGAAGTGGTATTTAAAGGTGCGGAAGAATTGAAGGAAATATTGATACATCGGGAAGATGTCTTACAACTATTAGATAAACTGAAGAGTAGCAAATCACCTGGGCCAGACGGTATACATCCAAGGGTGTTGAAAGAACTGAAATATGAGATTGCAGACCTGCTATCAGTAATCTGTGAACTATCATTAAAATCATCTCTAATACCTGAAGATTGGAGGATCGCCAATGTAACACCAATTTTTAAAAAGGGTTCCAGGGGTGATCCGGGAAACTACAGACCGGTGAGCCTGACGTCAGTACCAGGAAAAATGGTAGAAACCATCATAAAGAATAAAATTACTCAGCATGTAGATAGTCACAACCTAATGGGAGACAGCCAACATGGCTTTAGACAAGGAAGATCTTGTCTTACTAATCTGTTATGTTTTTTTGAAGGAGTGAATAAACAGGTGGACAAAGGTGAGTCAGTTGATATTGTGTATCTGGACTTTCAGAAAGCCTTTGACAAGGACCCTCATCAGAGACTTTTGGCAAAACTAAAGAGTCATGGGATAGGAGGCAGTGTACTATTGTGGATCAGGAACTGGTTAAAAGATAGAAAGCAGAGGGTAGGGCTAAATGGCCAATTTTCCCAATGGAGAAAGGTGAATAGTGGTGTACCCCAGAGATCTGTGCTGGGTCCGCTGCTTTTTGACATATTCATAAATGACCTGGAAAGAGGAATAACGAGTGAGGTTATCAAATTTGTAGATGACACAAAACTATTTAAAGTTGTTAAAACCCAAGAGGATTGTGGAAAATTGCAAGAGGATCTTGATAAATTGGAAGACTGGGCATCAAAATGGCAGATGAAATTTAATGTGGACAAGTACAAGGTTATGCACCTAGGGAAGAACAACCCAAACTATGGTTACACGATGCAAGGTTCCACATTAGGAACCACCACCCAGGAAAAAGATTTAGGCGTCATTGTGGATACCATGTTAAAACCCTCGGCCCAGTGTGCAGCGGCGGCCAAGAGAGCAAATATAATGCTAGGTATGATAAGGAAAGGAATGGAAAATAAAACAAAAAATATTATAATGCCTCTATATCGTTCCATGCTGAGACCGCACCTTGAATATTGTGTGCAATTCTGGTCGCCGTATCTTAAAAAGGATATAGCGATTTTAGAAAAGGTTCAGAGAAGAGCCACCAAAATGGTAAAGGGGATGGAAGGATACTCCTATGAAGAAAGGCTAAAAAGGTTAGGGATCTTTAACCTGGAAAAGAGATGGCTGAGGGGAGATATGATAGAAGTCTATAAATTAATGAATGGAGTGGAACGGGTGAACGTAGATCGATTGTTTACGTTATCAGAATATAGAAAGACTAGGGGACATGCAATGAAGCTACAGGGCAAACTATTTAAGACTAATAAAAGAAAATATTTTTTCACTCAACGTGTAATCAAACTCTGGAATTTGTTACCGGAGGATGTAGTAAAGGCTGTTAGTGTAGCTGGGTTTAAAAAAGGTTTGGACAAGTTCCTGGAGGAAAGGTCCATAAACCATTATTAAGAAGTGACCGAAGATATCAATGCTTGACCCAGTACAAGCATTGTGGAACTTGTGTCTCTTGGGGAAACTGCTAGGTACATATGACCTAGATTGGCCACTGTTGGAAACAGAATACTGGGCTTGATGGACCTTGGTCTGACCCAGTATGGCATATCTTATGTTCTTATGTTCTTATCCACTCTTGAGCCCCCCCCCCCTCCATTTCTATTCATTATACTCTCCCTTTTTCCAACTCTCATCTGCCATTCATCTTCTCATCAGTCCCATCTCCTTATTCCACACTGCCTTCAGCCAATGACGTAAATTCTGCCCAAGCATCCTCCACAATGGAGAGGGCCCAGGCAAGAAGATGATGCATACATCCCGGCAGCCCCATGTTGTGATGGCCGAGGCAGAGCACAGCAAACATGATTTACTTTAAATGAAGTTTTCTGGGCTGCCTCCCTCTCCTGCTTGCTAGTAAAACCTTTCTTGCCTGGCAACCAGCACCTCCCCACTTTCCTGTCCTACAGTCACAACCCAAGTCTGAAATATCCACTCTCCTTCCCCAGTCCCTATTTTTTTTTTATTTATCCTTAATTGCCTGCTCTGACCTCGAGCCTATCCCAGTGTCTGTTATTCCACTTCCTCAGCATCCTCCCTGTTGCTTTTTGCCTCCTTTACTATCCAGCTTCCACCCTGAATTTCTCCCCTTCTCGCAGGTTCCTCCCCCCTCCACCCAACCACCAGCATCTCATTCTCCTTCCCTTGCATCTTTGCCCTTCAGAATATTAGCCCCACACCACGGACAGATGAAAGAATTTGGGACAGTGCTTAAATCCATTACTGTTAGGACCGTGAGTGGGAGGAACAGCAGGAGCCTGCTTGCCCACGAGCAGTACTTTACTCGCTGGTCAGTCAACATTTTATTTTTTATTTTATTTATTTACATTCTCTTATATACCGCGCTATTCTGCATCAGTGCAGTTTACATTGAACAAACGGAAAGCACTTTTAGTTTGGTGGGCTGGTGGGGCCTGAGGCTGATTTCACGAGATCAGCATCAGGAAATGTTGACTGGGAATAGCTGCATCTACTTCATTAAGGAACTGACTGGTGAGTGAAGAACCACAGGCAGGCAGATTCTTTCTGCTCACGGTCTGGACAGTGCAGCATTTAAAGCGCCAGTCCTGGATGCTTTCACTTGATGGTGCCACGATGGGCCTGATTTCTAGTACGGTGAAGTATGGTCTGATCTGGGCAGTTAGGTTGCTGAGCTACATCTATCACTTCGCCCAACCTCAGCTGCTCTGTATCTGAGCCCTTCTTCCTCCATTCTTTGCACTGGGAATTGATCTGGCCACTCCCCAGTCAGTGAAAGGCCTTTTCTCCAAACAACCAGGCAATAGCCAAAGGCTGGAGCAAGGCCCATGCTCCACAGGGTCATGTACAGGCAACATACTCGCACATGCCTAGGGCCAGCCCTATGAATGGAAGATCCTGCCCAGGGTACTTGCTGCTCCTGCAGACAGAAGAATTGTGCAAGTCCCGTGGGCAGAATACTCCATTAAGGCAGCCTTGCACAATTGTGCCTGCAGGAGCAGCAAATCCCATGGGCAGAATCTTCTATTCGCAGGGCAGGGGAGAGAGAAAGAGGGAAGGAGGGAGGGAGGGACGGCTAGCACTGGCACCCCCTACTGCCAGCACCCCATTTCTGCGCTTTCCTTGCTTACCGGGTGTGCCGGCCCTGTCTCACACACACACACACACACTATGCAATATACTGAAACATACATGCTCTCTCTGTCACACGTTCAAAGGGTACAGGTAAATGGAGCTCACTCTGAGGAGAAGGAGGTTACCAGTGGTGTGCCACAGAGATTTGTCCTTGGCCCATTTCTTTTTAACATCTTTGTTAGTAATATAGCGGAAGGGCTGTCGGGTAAGGTTTGCCTCTTTGTGGATGATACCAAAATCTGCAATAGAGTAGACACCCAGGAAGGTGTAGATAACATGAGGAGGGGTCTAGCTAAGCTTGAAGAATGGTCTAGAATTTGGCAGCTGAGATTTAATATTAAAAAATGCAAGGTCATGCATTTGGGCTGCAGCAATCCAAGGGAGCAATATAGTATAGGGGGTGAAGTACTTTTGTCCACTAAAGAAGAGCGGGACCTAGACATGGTTGTGTCTGATGATCTTAAAGTAGCTAAACAGGTAGAAAAGGCGACGGCAAAAGCTAGAAGGATGCTTGGATGCATACGGAGAGGAATGACTAGCAGAAAAAAGAGGTTATAGTGCCTCTGTATAAGTCTTTGGTGCGACCTCATTTGGAGTATAGTGTGTAATTCTGGAGACCGCACCCTCAAAAGGATGTGAACAGGATAGAGTCAGTGCAGAGGGTGGCTACTAAAATGGCTATTGGTCTTCATTATAAAGCATATAAGGCAGACGTAAGGATCTTAATATGTACACCTTAGAGGAAAGGCGGGATAGAGGTGATATGATTGAGATGTTTAAATACTTCCATGGCATAAATGCGCAGGAGGGAGCCTCTTTCAATTGAAAGCAAGTTCTGCTACGAGGGGACATGGGAAGAGAATGAAAGGGGATAGATTCAGGAGTGATATGCGGAAATATTTATTTATGGAATGAGTGATGGATCCATGGAATAGTCTCCCAGTGGAGGTGGTAGAGATGAGGACAGTATCTGAATTCAAAGAAGCATGGGACAAACACAGAGGATCTCTAAAGAAAAACAGGGGACTGTTGTAGCTGTTGATATGGAAGGACAGACTAGATAGGCCAGGTGTTTTTTTTCTGTCGTCATGTTTCTATGTTTCTATATATAGTTTCTCTCTCTCTCACACACACACACATCTGCATGCTATGCAATATACTCCCACATACATGCTCTCTCACACACATTCTCTCTCTCTCTCCCTCACACGCAAACACGTGCATGCTATGAAATATATTCACACATATATGCTCTCTCTCTCACACATACATAGTTTCTCTCTCTCTGTCCTTCGCACACACATGTGCATACTAATGCAATATACTCACACATGCATTCTCTCTCTCACACATTGTCTCTCTCCCTCACACACACACATGTGCATGCTATGCAATATATTCACACATACATGCTCTCTCTCTCACATATTCTCCCTCTCTTGCTCACACATACACGTATGCTATGCAATACACTTACACATGCATGCTCTTTCTTACACACTCTCTTTCTCTCCCTGTCTATCTCAGACATACACATATATACACGAACTCCGACGGAGGGTCATATGGTACAAAGTGAACAGTACAACAAGGGCCAGATTTCAGGATCAGGAAAAGGTGCAAAAAGTCTTTGTTCATTTGAATGCACAAATTTAAGAAATGACACATCTTTTAAGCAAGGGCTAAATTTCCTACAACATCTGTAAGGCGGGAAGATTTCACAGGGCATTAAAATAACAATAAATTGCACAGAAATCTCTGTGTGCTCTAAATGCAATACTACAGTTACTTTTTGAGTCAATGTTGTCTCCTGGTGACCCAGAACCTCCTGGGTTTTCTTGGCCATGTGACTGGAGGTAGATTGCCAGTCCAGGCTTTTCTTCTGAGGCAATGGAAGGTTAAGTAACTTGTTCAAGGCCACAAGGAGTTTTAGTGGGAATTGAACCCTGGTTGCTTGATTACCAAGCTAATGCTCTAACCATTAGATTATTCATCCACTCTTGCAGGCTGATGCAGAAAGCTAGTGTGGCCTTTAAGCACCGATAATGCCACTTTTAAGCACACTTTAAGTACTTTTAAATTCAGAAAACCGATGTAAACTCAGACGAAAAAACTAGCACCCAGTTAACACCGCGAGTATTTAAATGTATTTCAATTGTAGGAAAATGAGATGCACATAATAGTCTGGTATGCAAATTATAGCTATACCGAATGCAGAGACAGGCGTAGAGGATTTTGCAACCAGCCATAGCACCAATGTTTTTACTGCAGGGTCTGAAGTGACTTAAATTTCTAATGTATGCCCCTGACAGTATTTTGATGGTACTGGGTGCTTTCCTCGATGCCTAGATCATAGTCTCCTTAGATGATCAGGCATTGGGAAAAGCCCCCAATGCCATCAAAATAGGGAAATCAAATTCCTGGTGGCCCGATGGCCCCGATCCCCCCACCCGACAGTATTTTGATGGTATTGGGGATGACTGTAGCATCAGGAAAAGCCCCCGATGCCATCAAAATACTGTCAGGAGCTGGTGCCCTGACAAAAACAGAATCCCTGGTGGCCTGGTGGCCCAGTGGCCCCGATCCCCCCACCCAACAGTATTTTGATGGCATAAGGGACAATCACAGCATCAGGAAAAGCCCCTGATACCATCAAAATACTGTCAGGAGCTGGTGCCATGACAAAAAGAGAATTCTTGGTGCCCAGTGGCCTCGATCTCCCAAACTGACAGTATTTGGATGGCATTGGGGATAATTGCGACATCAGGAAAAGCCCCCAATGCCATCAAAATACTGTCAGGGGCCGGTGCCCCAATGGAAAGTGACCTGGTAGTCTAGTGGCCTCTGTACCCACCACCCCTCAGCTCAATTTAAAATAAAATAATGTGGTGGCCTAGCAGCCCCTGAACCCCCATCCCCATCCCAAATTAAAATAACTTAACCTGGTAGTCTAGCGGCCCTTGAATCCCCCCCACTCCAAATTAAAATAACCTGGTGGTCTAGCAGCCCTTGAACCCCCACCCCCCTCTAAAATAAAATAACCTGGTGTTCTAGTAGTCCCTAAATTCACCCCCTCCTACCCAGAACCTTAAAATAAGTGGGAGCGCTGCCTATGCGCTCCCGCTCTGCGTCTGCCATTTTGAAAAATGGTGGTACCTAGCCCCACATGGTCTATCCTGGGATGCACTGGGCAGGGTTAGACTGCCATATAAGGCATAGTCTACCTTGTATGGCAGTCTGACCTCACCCAGTGCATCCCATTTTTCAAGATGGTGGACCCAGAGTGGAGCACACATTCAGTGCTCCTGCTTATTTTAATGTTCCAGGTGGGAGGGGGTGGATTTAGGAACCACTAGATCACCAGGTTATTTTATTTTAGAGGGGATTTGGGTTCAAGGGCCACTAGATCACCAGGTTACTTTATTTTAATTTGGGGTGGGCATTCAAGGGCCACTAGACCACCAGGTTATTTTATTTTAATTTAATTTGGAGTTGGGATAGGGGTTTCAGGGGCCACTAGACCACCAGGTGAGTTTATTTTAATTTAGGGTGGGGGTGGGGGTTTCAGGAGCCACTAGACCACCTGGTTATTTTATTTTAATTTAGGGTGGGGGTTTAAAGGCCACTAGACAACCAGGTTATTTTATTTTAGAGGAGGTGGGGGTTTCAGGGCCACTAGACCATCAGGTTATTTCATTTTAATTTGGGGTGGGAGGTAGGGGGTACAGGGTCCATTAGACCATCAGGTAGTCACTTTCGTTTGGGGCACTGGCCCCCAACAGTAATTTGATGGCATCGGGGGCTTTTCATGAAGCTGCGATCATCCCCTATGCCATCAAAATACTGTCAGGTGGGGGGGGATTGTGGTCGTGGGCCACCAGGAATTCTCTTTCTGTTGGGGCATCAGTCCCTGACAGTATTTTGATGGCATTGGGGGCTTTTCCCAATACCACGTTCGTCCCCGATGCTATCAAAATACTGTTGGGGCCAATAGGCAAATTAGCCATGCGATGCCTGTTTCTTTGGGATAAGTCAAAACATGACAGGGGCCCAGGAAAACAGCAATTCAAAAAAACAAAACTTGAGTAATAACTTTTTTTTTTATTGTCGGATTCCACTGGCAGGAGATGGGGAGAAGGAAAAACTCCCCACTCAGCGACGGTAGAGACCTTTTATGTTAAATAACAAAACCCAAAATGTGAACAATATAAATCACTTATCTAACTTTGATGAAAGGGCTACGAAAAATCCTAGCAGCGACATGCATGTTTCGAGCCCGAAAGGCTCTGTATCAAGCTGTTTCTGAAAATGTGCTTGATACAGAGCCTTTCGGGCTCGAAACATGCATGTCGCTGCTAGGATTTTTCGTAGCCCTTTCATCAAAGTTAGATAAGTGATTTATATTGTTCACATTTTGGGTTTTGTTATTTAACATAAAAGGTCTCTACCGTCGCTGAGTGGGGAGTTTTTCCTTCTCCCCATCTCCTGCCGGTGGAATCCGACAATAAAAAAAAAAAAAAAGTTATTACTCAAGTTTTGTTTTTTTGAATTGCTGTTTTCCTGGGCCCCTGTCATGTTTTGACTTTTTGCAATTGTAGTTACTACGTGTCATCACATTTTTGAAGGTTTTGATTTGATGTTTCTTTGGGATAGCATGCCAAACTAGCGCTGATTTTTTGTGCGCATGTGTTTGGCTTTCTCTCCCAGTTTAAGGATGCCATTTTGCTTCCACTTTAATGGATGACTCATTTGCATGTGCACGGTTACTGCATCCTTAATTTGCATACCCTATTTTTGCTGCATCGCAAGTTAAAAGGTGTGTGTTGTAGGGTGCATAAAACGTCAATTCAGCGCACCTCTAGCACAGGCTTTCTGCATCTGCCTGTTAGGCAGCTATATTTAGGGACAGCTTGAGTCACTGCATTGAAAAGTAATGGAAAATATTTCAGCACCCAAGAGCTCGGACAGCGAATTCAGTTTCACTCAGCGCAGTGTGTTCAGGCAGGATACAAAACCAACTCCCTGGAACTGCATCTATGGCTTTAGAACAGAAGAATGCATGGGAAAACTACAGGGCCTCTGGGTTCTGTTAATATCTCGACCTCTAGTAAGAGCTAAAGAGCATGTGTGTGTGTGTGTGTGTGTGTGTGCGAGAGAGAGAGAATGTGTGTGAGAGAACATGTGAGAGACAGAGGAGGAGCGTAACTCTTGCAGATACACAGGGGAACAAACGGAGCAAGAGACGAAAGTAGGTTTGGACCAGACTGCTTTATTGAAGAATAAAGCAGTCTGGTCCAAACCTACTTTCGTCTCTTGCTCCGTTTGTTCCCCTGTGAGAGAACATGTACCATATGTGTGTATATTGCATAGCGTGCATGCGTGTGTGTATGCAAGAGCGAATGTGTGAGAGAGCATGCATGTGTATGTATATTGCATAGCATGTGTGTGTGTGTGGGAGAGAGAGAGAGAGAATGTGTGAAAGAGAGCATGCATGTGTGAGTATATTGTATAGCATGCACATGTGTGTGTGTGTGTGTGTGTGTGAGGGATGGAGAGCATGTGTGAGAGAGAGCATGCATGTGTGTGTATGTGTGAGAGAGAGAGAGAATGTGTGAGAGCATGCATGTGTGTGTGTATGTGTGAGAGAGAGAATGTGTGAGAGCATGCATGTGTGTGTGTATGTATGTGAGAGAGAGCATGCATGTGTGTGTATATTGGATAGCATGTGTGTGTGGGGGGAGAGAGAGAGAGAATGTGTGAGAGAGAGCATGCATGTGTGTGTATATTGGATAGCATGTGTGTGTGTGTGTGTGGAAGAGAGAGAGAGAATGTGTGAGAGAGAGCATGCATGTGTGTGTATATTGGATAGCATGTGTGTGTGTGTGTGGAAGAGAGAGAGAGAATGTGTGAGAGAGAGCATGCATGTGTAAGAGTGCAGCAGAAACCTGCTGAAGGGCTGAAGATGAATGGCGCAGATTGAATCTGCTGCAGGGCTTTTTTCCCTCCACATTGTTCTGATTTTGTACAAAAAGAGAATCAGAAAGCTAATATGTTTATACTGATCCAGGTGCAACATTTGAACAGAACATAGAACAGATCACTGAAAAGTTGTAAGTTTATGATAGGTTATGAGGGCGGATCCAGCCTGTTACTACTCGTACTTACTACTACTTATCATGTGTATCTTACTACAAGGTGTATGCAGTGCTGTATGAAGACAACTGCATTGCTGATGCCATTCAAATCATAGCCTGCTATTTAATATGTTTCTGTTCTAGAAGCATTTTGAATTTGTTTCTTTCTTCTGTCAGTGTGAATGTTTAGAGAGAACATAGCAACATTCTAGTTAATGAAAGATAAGGAGCCAAGTGTCTCATCTAGTCTGCCTAATTAAAAACATAGAAACATGACAGCAAAAAAGACCACATGACCAATCTAGTCTGCCCTTCCATATCAACTACAATAGTACTCTTTTTATCTTTAGAGATTCTCTGTGTTTGTCCGATGCTTTTTTGAATTCAGATGCTGTCCTCTTGTCCACTACCTCCACTGGGAGACTATTCCACGCATCGACCATTCTTTCCGTAAAGAAATATTTCTGCATATAACTCCTGAGTCTATCCCCTTTCACTCTCATGCTATGTCCTCTCATAGCAGAGCTTGCCTTCAATTGAAAGAGACCCCCCTGTGCATTTACTGCATGTCATGGAGGTATTTAAATGTCTCTATTATATCACCCCAATCCGCCTTTCCTCTAAAGTATACATATGAGAGATCTTTAATTCTGTCCTCATATGCTTCATAACAAAGATCACTAACCATTTTAGTAGCCACCCTCTGCACCAATTCCAATCTGCTTATATCCTTTAGAAGGTGTGGTCTCCAGAATTGCACACAATACTCCAAATGAGGTTGCACCAGAGACTTAAACAGAGGCATTATCATCTCCATTTTTCTGCTGGCCATTCCTCTCCCTATACGCCCAAGCATTCTTCTGGTTTTTGCTGTCACCTTTTCTACCTGTTTAGCTACTTTAAGATTGTCAGACACAATTATGCCCAGGTCCCGCTCCTCTTTAGTGGACAGAAGTACCTCTCCCCCTACAGTGTTACACTCCTTTTGAGGATATATCCCAGCTGCCAGCCTAAGAAGTTTGATCATTTGTAGGATATTTCCACTTATCCAAATCAGTTTTTCATTTTTTTTTTTTGTTTTACTATTTTGGATTATCACACATGTTTTCATTCTGTACTTAATCTAATACCTAGCCCTCTGCCTTCCTACCTCCTATGTCCTATCACCAAATTTTGTAAGAATCCAAGAACTACAAAAACTAATGAGACTTTTACCTGAACATCCATCTACATAAGTCTGTATGACCTTATTAGATGTTGTTTGGTCACCACCAACCTGATATCATCCATGCAATTGGTTTCTTGAGAGATGTAACCCATTGGTTCCAACTTGGCTACTCCATGGCCTGTGTTGTTATTGGTTTATGCTTCCTTTTCCTGCCCCTTATTCTTATAGTGTGACTGAACACTACTTGGGCCTCCACCAACCTACTGGCATCAATCTTCTGTGGCGGGGCAGGGGAGGGGGAGTTATTGCTTGCTGATTTTATCTTGGCTATTCAGTGACCTACCAGGTTTCCTTTATCCATCTGCGTTTTTAACTTATCACTTCTGCACATCTCTGCTCTTGATGGAGGGAAGGGTAAATTGCAATAGCACAGCCTTCTCCTAATTGTGTCCCCAGTACTGTTCTTTGTACAATATCATATTAAGTATGGGAAAGGATACTGGAAAAACCATGATGAGTTCAGTGTGTTCCTCATAGCGTGAAGGTAGATGACAGTTCTGGGTATCCAAGCACAACTCTGGTCCTTGAGTGCCTGTCAGGCTCATCAGGCTTCACTAGGTGGCTTTGGAAACAGGAAGCAAGGGAGCCATTCTGAGGAACCATAGAACCTTTTAGGATTGAGGAAAATAATAACAATACGTACACTTATAACTTAACCTCTAGGGCCAGGAACAGGATCCACTGGACATACCTCTTGGCTCAGAAAGGGAACCACTTCTGATCGACTTTTGTATTTAAGCCTTAGAAATGTAGTGCTCCTTTGCTGCCACCAGGATTCCTGAGAGACCTTTCTGAGGCCTGCACCTGTGTGCAGCATTCCTGGAGTCCTTTCTGGTTTTTGTCTGACTGGATCCTCACCTGACCTTCTTTTCCCGGGTTTTCATCCACTTGGATTCTCTCCTGACCTTCACATGTCTGGGTTTCTGTCTGGCCTTCCTCTTCTGGGTTCCTGACTGAACATCACCTGCCTAGATTCTTGTTAGGGGTCTATTCAACTAGCCTCTTGCAGAACACCTGTTTATATCAACAGGTATCCAAATTTTATTGCACTTTTCAGTCACCAGATGATGACTGCAAGATAGCCAGAATTCATGAAAGAGCCAGTGGCTGCCATTCAGGCGCATGCAGCAATGAGGAGACTAATTACTAAGCCATCATCATGAGCATGTGCAGAACCACACCCTGCCTGGGACATGCTTGATGCTTCCACACACTGTACTATTGCACTTTGGTCACTCAGCTCCTGAAATGGCCATAGATAGGTCTGGTTTTCAGGATAACAGATGAGATGCAGAAAGGTTTAGTGTGAATAGTGTGTAGAAATATGAAATAAGTAAAGTTACCCGGTTTCCTGCAGTGCTGAGGAGTCCAGGGCCCGGGAAATGGAGCCTTGGGGCAAGATGAAGCCTCCAGAGTAGGCCATGATAGAACGCCGTGCCAGGGGCCCATCTAAAGTTAAGGAAATGGTGCCTGCTGGGTCCCTGGGTGTCCTGGGGTGCCGGGGATCCAATCTGGGGTATTGCCAGGCAGTTTTGAGGCTTTGGGGAGGAGCTGAAGGCAAGAACTCCTTACCCCATGGAACTGCAATGTAAGAGTAGTTACTCACCTGTAGCAGGTGTTCTCCAGGAGCAGCAGGAATCAGTCCTCACATATGGGTGATGTTGGCACCAACAGAGCCCCAATGCGGAGCATTTCCCCAGCTTTCAAAGAAAGCCTTTGGGAATGCAGCGCGCATGTGCGGTCCCCTTCCCACCCAAGGGTGCCGTCTTGCTCAGTCTGATGACATAGCTAAAAGACAGCAAAAAAACAAAATGAATTATATGACTGCAACTCCCAGGGGAGGAGGGAGGGTTGTGAGGACTGATTCCTGCTGCTCCTGGAGAATACCTGTTACAGGTGAGTTTCTCCAGGACCAAGCAGGAAGTCAGTCCTCACATATGGGACTCCCCAGCTTCAGGCTACCGGGGACCCAAAGCTGAACAATGAGCTCCCTCTAGAGCCCCAACATGCGTGAAAGAATCTTCTCTGAGAATGCCCCCGTACGATAGCCCAACACCAGGGCCGGAGGGTAGGAGTTGCCTATACCTCAAAGAGATTACGGAGCACTGCCTGTCCAAAAGCACTGTCCCTGTGGGACTCCCTCTCAAGGCAGTAGTGGGCCGCAAAAGTCTGGCTTGAAGACCAAGTAGCGGCCCGGCAGATGTCTGCCAACGGAACAGAGTGGAGATGAGCCCCTGACGCAGCTTTCGCCCTGACACGGTGGGCTGTGACTCGACCCTGCAAGGAGAGGCCGGCTGCCCTGTAAGCCCAGGCGATACAATCCGCTACCCAGAGGGACAACGTATGCTTGGAGACAGGTAACCCCAGCTTATTAGGGTCAAAAGATATGAAGAGCTGAACAGCCCTTCGGTGTCCTTGCATACGGTCAAGGTAGAAGGACAATGCCCTCCTACAGTCCAGGGTATGCAAGACCATCTCAGCCCGGCTGGCATGCAGCCTGGGAAAGAAAGTTGGAAGAACCACCTCCTGATTGAGGTGGAAGGAGGAGACAACCTTCGGAAGGAACTTAAGGTGAGTCCGTAAGACTACTCTGTTCCGATAGAACCTAGTGTATGGTGCATCCGACACCAGGGCTTGAAGCTCACTCACTCACCTTGCTGAGGTAGGAGCTACCAAAAATAACGCTTTCCAGGAGAGAAAGCACAAAGGACAAGTAGCCATAGGCTCAAATGGTAGGCAAGTAAGCTGTTGCAAGACCACATTCAAATCCCACTCAGGGGCTGGTGGACGAACCGGAGGCTTAAGTAAAAGGAGGCCTTTGAGGAAGCGAGCCACAAAAGGGTGGCTTGAGAGAGACTGACCCTCCACCGGTGAGTGATGCGCTGAGAGAGCACTGAGATGGACCCTAACAGAGTTGGATTTGAGGCCTAGGTTGGACAAGTGAAGCAAATATTGCAGCACCACTGGTACCAGGCAGGAGAAAGGATCCTCCTTGTGTTGAGCACACCAGGTGGAGAACCTACGCCACTTGAGGGCATAAGATTTCCAGGTGGACTGCCTCCTGGAGGCCAAGACCACGTTCTCCACGTCCCTAGGCAGCAGTAAGGGTGCTAGAACTACCCTTTCAGCAGCCAGGCCATCAGATTGAGGGACTGGAGGTTGGGGTGTAAGAAAGATCCCTGCTCCTGAGACAGGAGATTGGGTTGCATCCCCAGAGGAAGAGGAGTTTCCACCACTAGTTGTAAAAGAAGTGGGAACCACGGTTGCCTCGGCCATCTGGGGGCCACCAGGATCACCGAGGCCTTGTTCCGTATCACTTTGAACAGCATCTTGGGCACTAGAGGCGTGGGAGGAAACACATATAGGAGGCCTGAAGACCACGGAATGAGAAACACATCCGCTGCTACTCTGAAAGGATGCGGTTGTCTGGAGCATAACCTGGGCAGTTGAGGGTTCAGTGGACTGGCAAAGATATCTATGGTTGGAAGACCCCATCTTAGGAAGATCTGTTGAACCATCAAAGGATGCAACTGCCATTCGTGTGGCTGCAGGATCCTGCTCAATCTGTCTGCCAGGTAATTCTCCTGTCCAGGGAGATAGACCGCCTTGAGAAGTATGCCATGATTGACTGCCCAGGAGCACAGGTCCTGCGCTTCCTGACAGAGAAGACGGGACCCTGTGCCCCCCCTGTTTGTTCACATAGAACATAGCAACTTGATTGTCCGTCTGAACTAAGACGGACTGGTGAGAGAGGACATGAGAGAACGTCCGCAGGGCTAAGCGGATAGCTCTCAGCTCCAAGAGATTGATCTGCTGTGCGGCCTCCCAAGGAGACCACAGGCCCTGCGTGTATGCTCCCTGAAAATGTACACCCCAACCCTGAAGGGAAGCATCGGTTGTCAGCACCTGTGAGTGTGGAGGTGCCTGAAAAGGCACTCCTTGCACCAGATTCGGAAGATGAAGCCACCACTGCAGAGAAGATGCTAGTAGCTTGGACACCCTCACTTTGTCCGACAGCTTTCCTGTGGCCTGCAGCCACTGAGTTCGGAGGCCCCACTGAACTGGCCTCATCTGCAGACGGGCATTTGGAGTAACATGGACCGTGGATGCCATGTGGCCTAAGAGCCTCAGAAATTGTCTGGCGGAGACCAGAGAATTGCTGTGGAATTGTCTGGTCAAATCCATCAGTCTGTGGGCCCTGTCCATGGGTAAAAAAGCCTTTGCCTGAAGGGTGTCCAGTCTTGCCCCATGAACTCCATGTTCTGTGAGGGAGGCAAAGTGGACTTTGCGAAGTTTATGACAAACCCCAGATGCTGAAGAAGGGAGATAGTGCGGAGGGTGGCTTGATTGGTCTCCTGTGGAGACTGACCCCTGATGAGCCAGTCATCCAGGTATGGAAAGACAAAGAACCCTTGAACCCTGAGGTAGGCCGCCACCACCACCAGGCATTTGGTGAAAACCCTGGGAGCGGAGGTTAGGCCAAAAGGGAGTACCCTGTACTGAATATGGTTTCCTCCCACCACAAATCTGAGATATTGCCTGTGGTCTGGATGAATAAGGATGTGAGTATAAGCATCCTTTAGGTCTAAGGAGCATAGCCAATCTCCCTGCTGGAGGTAGGGCAGCAGTATTCCAAGGGTAAGCATTTTGAACTTTTCCCTCACCAGGAACTTGTTTAGATTTCGCAAGTCTAGGATGGGCCTGAGGCCCCCTGTTCTCTTTGGTACCAGAAAGTACCTGGAATAGAAGCCTTGCCCCTTCAGGTGGTGGGGCACTGGTTCCACCGCCTGTTCCTTTAGAAGACTTGCTAACTCCTGCAAGAGTAGGTTCCTGTGCAGAGGGAGTCTTGGAGGCTCCCCTGGAAAGTAGGAGGGGGGTACCTGGTGGAAGTGGAGCAGATAGCCCCTCTGGACTATGCTTAGTACCCAGGTATCCCTTGTTACGGCTGACCACCTGTGGGTGTACAGGGACAGCCGGCCTCCTGTGCTGAGAGGGGCAAGCTGAGGAGGAGAGGCTCTGCCACTGGAGTCAAAACCCCACTCTCTGCTGTGCAGGAGCTGGAGCTGGAGGCTTGGGGTTTTTCTGCCTACGGGGCCCATGTCCCTGCCCCTTGGCCTGCTGACCCTGCTGGGAGAGCTATGGAGGCCTGGAATTGAGGGTAGGATTTGTAGGCAGAGGACTTCCTCGGGTAAAAGGCCTTTTTCCCCAAGCCCTTCTTCTTCTGAGAAGGGGCAGAGGTTTTCCTGGACAGCCTTGTCCGGTTGAGAGTCTCGGACTCGATTTCTGCAACCTTTTCAGCCATGGGCTTGCCAAAGAGGTTTTCACCTCGGCAGGGGACATCAACCAACATGTCCTGAACCCATGGCTCGAGGTCCGATGACTATAGCCAGGCCTGACGGCGTGCACCGATGCCGGCTGCGGCTACTCGGGCCGAAGCCTCGAAGCCATCATAGGCTGCTCGAGAGATAAACTTCGAGCACTCCCGGAGCCCCGATGACAGGGCTGTGAACCTCTGCAAAGGTTCCTCAGAGAGACCAGCAGAGAACCCGGCAATCTCCTTTGCCAGGTCTCGAAGGTATATGCCCATGTCCAGCTGGTAGGTCTGGACATGGCAAGCAAGCATAGAGCCCTGGAAGCACTTTCTACTGAGGGCATCCAGGTTCCGGGCCTCCCGGCCGGGAGGCACCAAGGAGTGCATCTTCTGACTCTTCAGACGATGCATGGCTGATTCCACAACCATGGAGTGGTGCGGTAGCTATGCCTTCTGGAACCAGGGGCTCTTGCAGACTCGATAGATGGAATTGACCCGCTTGCTCAGTACCGGCGTCGAGGCCAGCGCCTCTCACATGCGGAAGAGCAACCGTTCCAGCATCGGAAGAACCGGTACAGTAAAGGCCTCCTTGGGGGGGAGAGTCATACTGCAGGGCCTCGAGCTCCTCGGCTCGAGGCTCCTCCTCGGGGTCCGCGGGAAAGGCCAAAGCCTTGGCCATGTCCCGCACAAAGTCCAAGAACCGGGTATACTCCGGGGGGGACCGTCTCCAAGGCTCGGACTCCGGTGAGTCCGAAGGGACACACTGGGTCCAAAACGTGTCCGGGGACTCCTCGTCCTCCGTTTCCCAGCCCGACCCCTCGGAGGAGGAATCGAGTAGCTCTGGTCGGGCAGCCACTGATGCCATCCGCCCCAACGCTGAGGGTACCGGCGTCAACGACCTCGGTCCCAAACAGGAGGCCGAGGGAGACCTTGGCCGAGGATCGACTCGAGACCACATGAACTCGAGGATCGGCTCAGCCTCCGGGGTTGACTTGGACGTCGAGGTCCCGGTGGTCGGGGCAGATGCACCGGTGAGGCCGGCAATCAGTGCCCACTGCTGTTCCATGAAGGCAGCCTGCAAGGTCAAAAGACAGGGCTGCCAGTGAAAAATAGAAAAAATGGCACGAACGCTAGTCTCAAAGGACAAAAACTGAAAAATGAAGTCCGGGCTCGATACCGGTGTACTGGGTACAGGCGGGAAAGGGAACCGGCGTCGAACCGAGTCAAAAACAAGGATCCACGCAAAAATCAACTTTTTTTCACGGGTGACAACAATACACGTCCGTCGGGCTTCGCGGAAAAAAGAAGACTGAGCAAGATGGCACCCTTGGGTGGGAAGGGGACCGCGCATGCGTGCTGCATTCCCAAAGGCTTTCTTTGAAAGCTGGGGAAATGCTCCGCATGGAGGCTCCGTCAGTGCCGACATCACCCATATGTGAGGACTGACTTCCTGCTTGGTCCTGGAGAAAAATGAAACACCAGAGCAGTGCTCTGCTGAGCTCCGGTTGATTTAAAGGGGCCACGCTGTTAAAAAAATAAAGACAGGGAAATATTTAAAAAGTAACAGGAATTTGAATATAGGGTTCAGATAAGCGGATTTAGGGATATATCACCTTATATTTATTTTTAAATTTAAAGTGACAGTGTCCAAATTATTTGAGGTAGTTCGGCCGAGTGGGATTGAGACTTTGGATTTTTTTTTTTTTTTGGATTGGGTTAATTAGAGGAGATTTTAAGAAGAGCTATGGGGGGGGGGGGGTACCAAAAAATTTAAAGGAACATCACCTCAATTTGGGTATATGTGTAATAGTGCAAAATAAAGGTGATTTTTCTAAATAATTTAATGGGGTTGCCATGGTAACAATTCAAACTGGTCAGCTTTCATCACAGCTTAGGGATGGAATCCCAAGCCTAGTGGGAAGTGGAGATTTGACGCCCCATTGGTTCTCCCCTGGAGACACCATCAAAACCCCTTGGTTATGTTCTGGAATTAGGAGGTATTCCTTAGGATACCTGAACTTCTTTCAGGTAGAGACCACGAGGGAAGCAAAGTGACCAGACTTATGTTTAAGTGGCTGGGAGGTCAGGCCTCTCAAAAGCCTAAGTTAATGGTCTAATGGTAAAAATTAGAGCTGTTTATGAGTGAGAGTGGTGTGTATGAGGAGAGAATGTGTAATTAAAGTGGCCCGCGTACTTTTGCCACTAAGAATGAAACTGGGTTGAATGAATTTTAATTGATTCTGGAGCACCCCAGATATTGTAAGGGTAGAATATAATTCCCACTAATGGAATATAATTCCCACTATAGAGGCTTCAGGTGGGAGACGCCTGAAAAATTCCATAAACTCAGAAAGTCTGAGATTAGTAAGGGCCGGGTTCCATCAAGATCAGTACAAGTCTGAAATGTTAAGTGAGAGGCTAATTCACTTTATAAAGACAGGGCCATGAATATCTCTGCTGAATAAAGCTCCAATGAGAGAGAAAGAGAATGAATGGTTGGCTGACAAAGTACATGTGTAGAGTGTGAGAGAGTATAACAGCAAAGCAAGGTTTCTACATCCAGGGAACCTACCATTCTTTTTGTTTCGTCCCTAAGTTAGCAAAAGTTTAGAAGAATGAACCAGTGACCCGGGTTTTATGGAAATTGGTATATCATACTTAATGAAATAAATATAAACCTCATAATAGGCCAAATAGGGTTTTGCATTTTTCTTTTAGTTAAAGTTAGGTTAGTAGGTTTTACACATGAGCCTCAGCTGGAATTAAGGGAAGGAGCCAAGCTGCCATTAAACCCAGAGGAAGAGAGAAAGAGAGAGAAAAGACAACGAGATGACTGTGCACCAGTGTTAAGGCCCTGGTATGAACTGTATGAGCTGTGCCATTGAATGCATATACCAGTGATTTATGGGAACAAACTAAAATTAGAGTTCAGGGGAGTTGTGCTTACCTGTCCTTGAGGAAACTTGAGTACCTGAGAGAGATGTATTCACAAAGAATCAAAACGTTTGAAGATAGCAACTGCTTAATATGATAAGATAATTCCTGAGGATAAAGAGTCAAGACTTATCTGATTTTGATGATTTAAAGCAAATATCCACTGAGTTGATGTTGATCATCTGTAAAGAAAATCAAAACTGTTAAGGTATTTGGGTTTTAGGTTAAAGGAAGAAACTTGACTTATTTAAATAACACAGGTACACTAAAAAAATTTTTTTTTAAACTGCCTCTAATGTTTCGATTGATTTTTACGTTTTTTGGTGCGCTGAATCCAAATCTGGTAACCAATTTGCTCCATCACGTACAGATTTTTTGCTACATTGGGTTAGCAGTTTGAGGTGAACGTTTCAGATTGAGTGCGATCGAGATAAAAGTTTCTTGGATGAATTCTTTATACTAATTGTTTAGTAGTTATTCAAATAAGAATAAAGAAAATTGTAACAAGGCAGCACATAAGAATAGAGTAATGTCAACAAAAACACACTGTGATGGTAGCAAAATTGTCTGCACTTAAAACAGCCACATACATGTGCACAAACATTGAGCATATAAGAGCGAGGTTAGACACAAAGCAAAGCAAAGAAATGTGCAAAAAATGTTGTACAGGTATGTATGTAAGAATAGAAAACGCAAACCGCACCATTGCAATACATGAAGACAAACACCCGATGGTGTGAAAATAAAATTCTAATAAATGAGATCCGACACTGTGGTAATAACTAGCAAATTTTTATTTCAAAGTTTAGTGAAAACACAATATTTGTCAACACAGTTTAGATTTTAAAGTCATTCTTGAGTCAATCAATCTCCTGGTGGGCCCGTTTCTTCTTCCCCCGAATGCTTCTCTTGGTGCGCTGCTTGGCGCATTTTTCATCTGGGGTTTCCCGCAGCAGCAACCAGCAGAAATCAGCCATCATAGTGGTGTTCCATCTTCCTTGGTACCTTCTCTCTGCGTCCTTGATGTCCTGGTGAAACCTTTCATCTTGTTCTTCACTGTACGCCCCCAAGTTTTCGGGAAAGTAGTTCACATGGGAGTGCAAGAAATGGACTTTCAGGCTCATGTTACAGCCTTGTTCTTTGAAGGCATTGAGCATCCTGGCAACAATATCCTTATAGTTCTCATCCCGCCTGTTCCCCAAGAATTTGAGAACAACATCCTTGAAGGAATCCCAGACTTCTTTTTCCTTCTCAGACATCGTTTCAGCGAATGCTCCATCTGAAATGAGTTTCCTTATATCAGGGCCAACAAACACTCCTTCCTTTAGCTTTGCTTCAGAAAGTCGGGGGAACTTTGAGCAAAGGTACTGAAAGCACTCACCATCTTTTGGAAGGGACTTGATGAATTGCTTAATGAGACCCAACTTAATGTGGAGAGGTGGTAATAGAATTTTATCACGAGGTACCAAGCTCTCATGAAGAACATTTTTCTCACCGGGTCTCAAATACTCCCGAATTGGCCAGTCTTTTTCCCCCAGTGTAGGTCGCGGGCCCGGCTATCCCACAAGCAAAGGAAGCAGGGATATTTGGTGAAACCGGATTGCTGCCCTAATAGCATGGATAGAATTTTAAAGTCTCCACAAATCATCCACTTGTGCTCATCATAACGAATCTTCTGAAGAATCAGGGCCAAATTCTCGTATTTTTCTTGGAGAATAACAGAGTGAGCAATAGGAACTGAAGCGAATGTGTTGCCATTATGAGAAGAACACCTTTTATGCTGTCTTTTGATGAATCAATGAACAGCCGCCATTCAGCAGGATCATACTTGAGTTTAAACTTTTCCATCACTCCGTATATATCGTTGCAAAATACCAAATCTTCCTCTTTGCTGAAATACTTCAAAAATTGTGTCTCGCGGTTGCGGTACCAATAAAAAGTTGTTCCTGGTGACAATAGATTTTTCTGTTTAAGCCGAGAACCTAGCAGTTGGGCAGCATCTTTTGGGAGTCCTAAATCCCGGACTAAATCATTCAATTCAGCTTGAGAGAAAAGTTCAGGTTTCGGATCTGGTTCAGTTTCAAACTCGGAAGTACTGGACTCATCGGGAAAAGCCATCTGATGAGTCTCATCATGATCAGAACCGTCCACACAAATATGATCCAAAGATTTTGGTGGTTCAGGCACAGATACTTCGTTGCTATGAGGCATAGGCCTAATTGCTGAGGGAAGGTTGGGGTAACTTATTACGTTCTTATTTTTTAAGTTGTATCCCTTCACAATGCAAGAGCAAAAATAGCAGTCACTGCTGTGGTCTCTTTGTTCACGCCACATCATAGGTATTCCGAAATGAAATGCTTGTTTTTTACCTTTCATCCATAAGCGTAGATCTTCCTCACATGTCTTGCACACTTTGTGAGGAGCCCACGGTTTGTCTTGATCGCCTAACTTCAAACCGAAATAGGCGAAATATACTTTTTTAATAAATGCAGAAATGTTCCTCTGCCGCTTTTTCACGGTATATCCCCCACAAATAAAACAAAAACTGTCTGGAGAGTTGACGCAACCTCTGGCTCTGTGAGCCATCACAAATACACAGCACTGCAAACTACAACTGTAGTGAACCACTTCGGAATAAAGCTGGATTACGACTGAGCAAACAAAAGGTAATAATGAACTTGCAAGAACTGAAATTTGACAGGAACGTTCATGTTGCAACCACCGTGTTTGAGCGAGCGAACGAGGCGAGGCGAACAGGAAAGAACATGCGCCAGCGCGAGTACTGGATTTAGCCCCCCGCCTCCCAATTGTCCTGTTAATGTATAAAATGAATACAAAACACTCTAAAATATCATGAGGGAGTGTTTCTAGTTAGTTAACCATTACAACCTCTATTTTGGGCCAAGAAAATAAACTGCAGTCGGCTAAAAAGAAATTATGTGAACATTCCTTATATGGGTAAGAAATCTAATTTTGCAAGAAAACGTGACGTGATGGAACATTTTGGCTATTTTTCCTGGATTCAGCACCCCAAAGTCTATAGGAATCAGTTGCAAAACTGGAGGCAGTTTTTTGGTAGTGTACCTGTGTAATTGACTGCTTTATGTTTTCTTAATAAATAATTATTAATAATTGTAATTTAATTCTCTTTATCAATCATTTTAATTTATTATTAGTGTAATAAATAGCCAATGTGTTGTATTCATTGTAAATAATTTCCCCGGTTATCCAAGTTTTTGTTCCTTGTTCTATGTAAAAAACAGATAACATGTACCTTATCTGATGTTTTCTTGTTCTATGTAAACCGCGCTGATTATAAATAGAGCGGTATATAAAAGATGTTAAATAATAAATAATAAATAATAATAATAATAATGTATTTATTTATGGGAAAACTCACCTGAGCATGACATCTTGAGAGAGCTAATCTGGACCTTAGCCACAAGACCACGACTTCAAACATCCGCGGGGAAAGCTCCAGCTCATGAGGGTGATCCACATTAGACCAGGGTTTCTTGGCTTGTTTCAGTCCTCTTGGATTTGTCTTCTTCTTTTGGAGTGGAAGAGTAGCTTAGTGCTTAGAGCACAATATTAGAATCAGGGAACCTGAATTCAAATCCCACATATGCTCTGTGATAGCCTTGGGCAAGTGAACTGTGACACCTTCAATAGATGGGCACCTCTGCCCATACCAGCTCTCCACAAGAAACCTGGGAGTTACCTTAGAGCAGGGTTTTTCAGCCCAGTCCTCCGGACACATCTATCCAGTCAGATTTTCAGGATAATTACAATGAATATGCACAAGAGAAACTTGCATACAATGGAGGCAGTGCCTGCAAATCTCTTTCATGCATATTCATAGTAGTTATCCTGAAAACCTGACTGTCTAGGTGTGTCCCGAGGATTGAGTTGAAAACCCCTGCCTTAGATGATGTTTTTAGCTTTGAATCACACATTTCAAAAAAGGCTTACTGGAAACTGTGACTAGTTCACCAGTTGCATCCTTTTCTCATCTTACCTTATTTGAAAAAAAGTAATGTGTGCCTTGGTGATTATTCAAATTGACTATGTCAATGTTCTTCCCAAGATAACAATATAGAAGCTGTAAGTTGTTCAAAATATGGCATCTAGGGCAATCCTCCAGTTTTCTCCATTGAAAAATGATTCTCCCCTTTTAGAGAAATTATGTTGTCTCTCAGTTGTGTATCAGTTAGTGCCTTTAAAGTGACAGGCTGCCGCCGTTTTAACTAAACCTAGTTATCCAGTGCCCAAACCTATTCAGCATCCAGTGTTGAATATCCAGTTTTCCCAGCCAGAGATTTGTTGTCTGGTTAGT
This sequence comes from Ichthyophis bannanicus, assembly GCA_033557465.1. Classification (NCBI taxonomy): domain Eukaryota; kingdom Metazoa; phylum Chordata; class Amphibia; order Gymnophiona; family Ichthyophiidae; genus Ichthyophis; species Ichthyophis bannanicus. The sequence goes on along the minus strand of CM066035.1, from coordinate 801,846,058 downwards.
GGTGATAGTCAGCTACTAACTGGATAGCAAAACCACAGCCATTGACCTGTCCTAACTTTATGCGGTATAGCTGTCCGATTACTGGTTGTAAATCGCTGCTAACCAGATCTCTGTCTGGAGTGTCCCAACTCTGTCCATAGACTGCCCTGGAATTATCTGGGTGTTTTTCCTGCGGTTTGTGAGGATATTAAGTGGCACTATCTGGATAGAGGCATCGGCAGTCGTTCCCAACCTCATCCTTACTTCCGAGTATGCTTGCTTTTTTAAATGCCGTAGCTGGTATTTAAAAAAAAAAAAGATTGCTGGGTCTGAATATTAAGCCAGGTGTTTTATGCAAGGAAGAAGCATTTTATGAAATTACCCAAGACATATCTGCATAAAAGTATGTGCAAAGAGCCTTGGAATGAAGGGCAATATTGCCAGAGTGGGGTTTGCACTTATGCATAGGTTTTATAAACATTGCATATCAGTGCATAAAATAAAATGGGAAAGTCATGCATTCTGCAGAGTACGTGTAAATGTGTGCAGGAGCTTCTCAAGGACGTAGTTTTAGAATGCAGCTAAGCATATAAGAAACATAACTTATACACGTGGAGCCCTATTCACAACTGGACGTCCAGCCCCTTGTGCGGCGGACAGAATCAGGGCATACAGCAGTAGACCCAATTCTGTTCCTGCAGGAGCAGCTAGCCCCCACAGGATCAGAATTGGGTCTACCGGCCTGGATGTGCAGGCCAGCCCCGATTCTAATTGGCCGCACGCCTAGCCGCATACCAGGATAACTCAGCCTGGTTCCGTAATGGAGATGCAGTGCCTTGGCATCCCATCACCATGGCACCGTGGCTCCATTATGGAGTCATAAACACTACCTATCACTGAGATTGCCTTTTTCCCACAGCCAGACCCATGATCTGGCCTCCCATGGCCAGGGTCCAGCCATAGCGAACCTCCTCCATACCTCCCAGTCCTGTCCCCGCTGTGCGCCGCTGCTACCCCATGTTGAGGGGAACTAAGTCCCCATCTAACCGGCCTACCTCAGACATACAGGGACAACCTCAGAATCAGGGTCCAGGGTGACAGCCGGCCCACACACCGCCCTTGTTCCGCCTTCCCCCCCCCCCTCACCCTCATCTAAGGCTCCCCGTACAACTCCCCTGTTCATACAGAGGACGGCAAGGGGGACAAATAGTGGGGATGTACCTCCAGGCAAGACGTACGCCCCCACTATTCATGGCTCGGAATAGACTCCATAGCTGCTACATGGATTTGGCAGCCTGTTATTGCTTTAGTTCCAGTCTCTATTTTCTGATTTTCCCATGTCTATCCTCTCCTAACTCCTTTTTCAGTTTCCTTTTTTGTCTTACCTCCACTTCTCCCCTTCTATCTGCCTCCAATATGGATCTTTCCCTTTCATCTCTATATTCTTCATTTCTTTTTTTCATGACTCCCTATTGACTCAATATTCCACCCTTTCTTCGTCTCCTGACTCATCTTCAATTTCTCTTTTTAAATTTTTCATTACCTTGCAGCTTTCCATCTGTCCTATTCACGCCCCTCCCAGCCCAGTTCCTCACATTCTCTCTTCTTTCCGAACCTTCTATTTTCCACTTCCTAGCAGAACTGAGACCAGCTTTTTCTGCAGCTGGAAAAGTAATTCAGAATTACACCCCTTCTTGTTTTTTGTTTTTTTTTAATTTGAGCTCACTTTAGTTTTGAAGGTGGGGGAAAGGTTGCATGGATTAGAAGTGCTGGTTCTCCTCAGTATCTGTCAGACGATCAGTCAGTCAAGCTGGAGATAGGGAGGTCAGCAGGACAGTAGTAACAAGGGGGGGGGGGAGCCAAAATAGCATTTCCACATACCATGTCTACCACCACATCACAGTCCCTTCCCTCCCTCTAAATTAGCTATAAAAGACTAGGCCAAGGGCCTTTCTCTGCATAACAAAACTCCTCAGCCAGTATCAGCCATCCAATAAAAACTATGCGGGGCATTTTCAAGGCGGTTTAGCCTTAGCAGTCCTGCTAACCGGCTAAAACACAGTCACCACAATATTTAGTAACTGGTTAGTGCAACTGAATATCCCCACAGACTACAAAAATATCACCCATTTAAAACCAGGGCAAGCTGTGGGCAAAGCAGGGGCAGTGATAGCCGCTGTCTGGTTAGCTGGATAGCTTAGGGGGCTAAAGTTAGGACAAGTGAATGGCTTTCCTTAACCGTTTTGCAATGTCCAGTTAGTGACTGAATATCACCATTCACTGGTGGTTAACATCTCCAGTGGCCAGCCAGCTTGGATATGTTTGCCGCTGAATATCTATTTTTACTTAAAGGGGCAGCAGCTAGATGTTTTATTTATCCTAGTGGCCACTACTGAATATGCCCCCCCCCCCCTATATATATAGCTGATAACATCATTCAACTATTTTGTACAGATTGGACAGAATCTCTGTATATACCATCACCTTCAGTTCTGTAGCACACAACCTCACATGCCCCCAGCAATAGCGTTAAGATATTTGTCCTTACGATTCAACTTAGCAAAAACATATTCTGGTGTCATCACAGGGACAGTAACACTCTCCTTTCACTGCCAGACACTTTGTTAAATAGCACAAAATCCTGCATAAAGACACTCAACATCTACACAGCATTAACTCTCAGAGCTCAAACTAACAGCAACATATCTATGAAAAGACAGCACTGTAAATATTACACAGGTCCTAGAACACCAGTACACCTACAACTGGGAAAATGGTACAAGCAAGAGTGCTGCAGATCCCCTACACGGGAACTACATGCCAGCATAGGGGTTCTTAATCCAGTCCTCGGGACACACCTAGCTAGTCAGGTTTTTAGGATAACTACAATGAATATGCATGGGAGAGATTTGCATAAAATGGAGGCGGTGCATGCAAATCTGTTCATGCATATTCATTGTGGTTATCCTGCAAACCTGACTGACTAGGTGTGTCCCGGGGACTGATTTGAGAACCCCGTGCTAGCAAAATCCTTTACCTCGGTCACACAAGCAGGAAATTAATAGACCCTTAGCTAATGCAGAATAGGGCAGGAGTTCTCAATCCAGTCCTTGGGACACACCTAGCCAGTCAGGTTTTCAGGACAATCACAATGAATATGCATGAAGAGATTTACATGCACTGCCTCCCTTGTATGCAAATCTCATGCATATTCATCATGGTTATCCTGAAAACCTGACTGGCTAGATGTGTCCCGTGAACTGGGTTGAGAACCCCTGGAATAGGGTATCATAAAGTAGAAACAAAAATCCAGTCTGAAATGGACACCCCCCTCCCCCCACTACTTGACTCTATGAACAGTGCAATACTGGAAAAAGAGAAACCAAAAGTATTTCCTCCTGTACAGTACAAAATCCAAAAACAGAGGAGAGGCACAGTTCCCAAAACTAAAGCATTCCAATCCCTACAAATTTAAAATGCATTTTTTTCTTTTTTATCTTTGTGACCAGACATTTTATTTTTCTAACCAAGTTGGTTCAAGTCTTTTCCACTTTCTCTATTTCAATCTTAAGTTCTTGTAGGGTCTCCTTTCCATTTCTGCTCTGCCTTCTTCCCTTCCTTCTCTAGATCTGTCTAACACTGATTTTACCTTTCTTCATTTATCTCCTCTCTACCTCTCCATACATTTAGGTTTTATCCTTCATTCTTCCCTCTAATCATCAGTATCCCACTCTCTCATCTTCTTCTTTCTTATCTTCTTGTTCTTCCCCCCTCCCACAGTTCTACTCCCTAATCTCCCACTGGCACCCTCTATACTCACCCTCTTCTGAACCATCATCTGCTTTCCTCTCACCAGCTCCAGCTCCTTCCCTATCATTCAACCACTCCAGGTATCCAAAACTTTCTTCTCTTCCCATTCCCTGTCTTTTACTTGCACCCCAATCCCATTTCCACAGTCTCTCACCCCAGCCTCCACAGTCACCTGTCCATTTAAACTCCCTCTCAATCCCGTTTTAGTCTCCCTAGATCCTTTAAACTCCATCTTCACCCCTCCTTCCAAACATCCTTTCCCTCGTCTCATCCCTGCCTAAAGGTTCTTTCCTTTTCCCACCTGCTCACTTCATACATTATTCCTCTCCTCTCACTCCCTCCTTCCAGACACTCTTCCTCCTTCTCACCCCTTCTTCAACTTTTCCCTTTTGCACCTCCTCCCTCGAGACACTAATCCCCTCTTACACTCACACCCTTCCTCTCTATATATACTTTATCCCCTTCACATCTGCTTTCTTCCTCCTTCCAGATGCTGTTACCCCTTCTACTTCACCCTTTCTCTCAGAGCTGGCCCTACCACTAGGCAAACTAGGAAGCCTATTCTATTGTGGATGTCCCGGCCTCTGTGCGTCCGGTCGGAACCAGACACACAGAGATAGATGGGATTCTGATCCCCAGGGGCACATATAGCCCCCACGGAATCAGAATACCATCTAAGCCTGTATGTGCAGGCCCGGGCCCGATTCCGGTCAACCTGCACATACAGGCACCTGCCCGGCTAACTAAGAAATGCTCCTGAATGGAACCGCAGTGCCATGGCGTCCAGTTGCCATGGCACCACGGTTCCATTTAGGAGCTGCAAGCCCCGGCTGCCACCAACATTGTGCTTTCCCCGCAGTCCAATCCCCGATCTGGCCTCCCAGGGCCAGGGTTAGGCTGCAGGGAATCCCCTGCACCCCCTCTATCCATTGATGTGCCCCGGACCTGCCGTCTCCCCGCATCTAGGGGAACTTATTCCACTTCAGAGGAGGAATAAGTTCCTTGTCTACTCTGATGGCCCCAGATGTACAGTTCCAGCATCAGAATTGGCTCTGTACGTCCAGGGCCACAGACTGCCTACTGCCCTCCCTGTCTCCGCTTCCACACCACCCTTTCCCACCCCGTCTAACTTCTCCTTACAAACTCCCTGTTCATATAGGGAGGTTTGGTGGGGACAGGAAAGGGAGATGGATAGCTATTCGTGATTCAGATAGACCCCTCTGTGTCTAGCTAGAGTGGCATACTTTGTGTGGGCAGCAGCGCAGCCCTGGCACAGCTGGGAAACGTTGGCACATTGGAAATCATCATTGGCAATGCAGCAGTAGGTCTTTGAGCATCTGCACAAATACACAGATTGCCTGTATGACCTGCTCTCTACAATGCCTTTGTTAGAGGGAGTGGGACACACAGGCCTTCAGCATGTGCACATAGGTTCTCAAAGTCCCACTGCCACATCGTGCTTTTAAGCATGCAGGTTTGATTCTGGGTTCCAGTAAGGTAGGATGCCAGTGTCAGCTGCTGCAGCAGCGATGGCAGAGGGGAAAAAAGAGGGGGAGATTTTGGACACTCCCTGGTGGGAGGGGGGGAGGAGAGAACGGTGGACACTTGGCAGAGGAGAGAGGGAAGGAGATAGATGGGGGCAGGGGAGAGAGTCCAGACACCAGGGGAGGATAGAGCAGGTAAGGGAAAGGGAGATACTGGACCTTGTGGATGGGGGCACCTAAATGAAGGTTCACTTAGGGCATCCGATACCCTTGGGCCAGCCCTCCTCTGCAGGTACCTCCCCCTTTATACTTGCTCTTTCCAAATATACTTTCTCCCCCTTTATCCTTCTCGCATCCCCTTTTATCCTTCTTGCCCTCTAAAGGAGCTCTTCTTAATGCTTTCCCTCTTCATACCATTCATCCCCCCAAATAGTGCCCACCTTTCTATCTCCCTAGTTCCCCTTGCCTCCATGTCCAGCATCTGCCCTCTGTCTCCATATTCTCCCCTTCTCCAGACGGTCCAGCATGTGACCATCAACTTTCCCCCTCCAACTCCCACATCTCCCTTCCAAATACTCCAAACCTCCCCCCCTGTCTGGCATCAAAGCTCCCCTCCTATGGGACAACTGCTGTCTCTGAACCACATCACTCCGGGGCCTGCAAGAGCTGCAGAATCAGAAAAAGGTAACACAGTCCCTTGATCCAGCAGCTGCACTGAAGATGCGGCCACGCGCTGCTCCCTCTACTGCAGATTTCCTGTTTGTATGGAAGTAGAATTTGATAGAGTCTTCAGCGCAGACGCAGGATCAAGGCCCTGTGCATTCTTTCTTTGTTATTGCGACAGATGACGTTTGGTTGATGTGGCCATGGCAGCAGTGGACAGCAAATATCAGCTGGTTGGCCCTTACTTCTGGCACTGCTTCTCAGTCTCATTTCCACTCTGCCCCCACCCTCTCTCTAGTGCTCAGTTACATTCTCCAGCCCCTAATCTTATCACTTGTCTTAGCATGTTCTCTGCTATTCATCCTTGACCCTTCTTCCAACCCATTTATTCTGTCTCTTAAGCCCTATCTAGCCTATTATTCCTCTTTCACTACCCCCAACCCATTCTCATCCTTCTCGCCCCGCTTCAGAGTCCCATCCCTTTTCCTCTCACCTCTCCACAGCTGCCCTCTGACTATCCATTGCTTTTCACCTCACATTCTTCATATTGCCTCTCAGGTCCTCCCCTTCTCTTATCCCTCACACCCTAATTTATAACTCCTCAGCCCATCTAATACATCCCTACTTATATTGACTTTATTGTCATGTTCTGACCGTCCCTCACAAGTCTATGCTCATTCTCTGAATTTCCAATCTCCCACTCTCCCACCTTGCTTTATCTCCTGATTTTTCTCCAAATTTCTGCAATTCTAAAAAATCCCCAAATCCCCATCTTCCCCAATTTATCCTTTCCCCCATATATGGCGCCCCTGCTCGCACCCAATTCTCTTCAAATTTCCTAGGTCCCTGTTAAGAACATAAGAACATAAGACATGCCATACTGGGTCAGACCGAGGTCCATCAAGCCCAGTATCCTGTTTCCAACAGTGGCCAATCTAGGTCATGCGTACCTAGCAATATCCCCAAAAGACACAGGTTCCTCAATGCTTGTACTAGGTCAAGCATTGATATCCTGGGTCCCTTTTTAATAGTGGTTTATGGACCTTTCCTCCAGGAACTTGTCCAAACCTTTTTTAAACCCAGCTATACTAACAGCCCTTACTACCTCCTCTGGTAACAGATTCCAGAGTTTGGTTACACGTTGAGTGAAAAAATATTTTCTCCTATTTGTCTTAAATAGTTTACCCTGTAGCTTCATTACATGTCCCCTAGTCTTCCTATATTCTGATAGTGTAAACAATTGATCCACGTTTATCCGTTCCACTCCATTCATTAATTTATAGACCTCTATCATATCTCCCCTCAGCCGTCTCTTTTCCAGGTTAAAGAGCCCTAACCTATTTAGCCTCTCTTCATAGGAGTAGCCTTCCATCCCCTTCACCAATTTGGTGGCTCTTCTCTGTACTTTTTCTAATAACGCTATGTCCTTTTTGAGATACGGTGACCAGAACTGCACACAATATTCAAGGTGCGGTCGTACCATGGAGCGATACAGAGGCATTATAATATCCTTTGTTTTATTTTCTATCCCTTTCCTTATGATACCTAGCATTCTATTTGCTTTCTTGGCCGCCGCTGCACACTGGGCAGAGGGTTTTAACATGTTATCCACGATGACTCCTAAATCTTTTTCCTGGGTGGTGGTTTCTAATGTGGAGCCTTGCATCGTGTAACTATAGTATGGGTTGTTCTTTCCTAGGTGCATAACTTTGCACTTGTCCACATTAAATTTCATCTGCCACTTGGATGCCCAGTCTTCCAATTTATCCAGATCCTCCTGCAGTTTTCCACAATCCTCTTGGGTTTTAACAGCTTTAAACAGTTTTGTGTCATCTGCAAATTTGATAACCTCACTAGTTATTCCCTTTTCCAGGTCATTTATGAATATGTCAAAAAGTAGCGGACCCAGTACAGATCCCTGGGGTACTCCACTATTCACCTTTTTCCATTGGGAATATTGGCCATTTAGCCCTACCCTCTACTTTCTATCTTTTAACCAGTTCCCGATCCACAATAGTACACTGCCTCCTATCCCATGACTTATTAGCTTCGCCAAAAGTCTCTGATGGGGGACCTTGTCAAAAGCTTTCTGAAAGTCCAGATACACTATATCAACCGACTCACCTTTGTCTACCTGTTTATGCACACCTTCAAAAAAACATATCAGATTAGTAAGACAAGATCTTCCTTGTCTAAAGCCATGTTGGCTGTCTCCCATTAGGCCATGACTATCTACATGCTGTGTAATTTTGTTCTTTATGATGGTTTCTACCATTTTCCCTGGTACTGACGTCAGGCTCACCGGTCTGTAATTTCCCGGGTCACCCCTGGAACCCTTTTTAAAAATTGGTGTTACGTTGGCGACCCTCCAATCTTCAGGTATTACAGATGTTTTTAATGAAAGTCCACAGATTACCAATAGCAGGTCTGCAATCTCATATTTCAGCTCTTTCAACACTCTGGGATGTATACCATCCGGTCCAGGTGATTTGCTACTATTCAGTTTATCAAATAGTTGTAATATATCTTCCCGGTGTAGCGATATTTCTCTCAATTCCTCTGCAGTATCACCTTTAAATACCACTTCAGTCTTGGGTAACATCCGTACATCTTCCTCAGTAAAGACCGAAGCAAAGAATTCATTCAGTCTATCTGCTATAGCCTTGTCTCCTCTTACTGCCCCTTTTACCCCTCTATCATCTAAAGGTCCAATTGACTCTCTCACAGGCCTTTTGCTACGAATGTACTTGAAAAAGTCTTTATTTCGTGTTTTTGCTTCCGTAGCAAGTTTCTTCTCAAATTCCCGCTTTGCCTGCCTTATCAATGCTTTGCATTTAACTTGCCAGTGCTTGTGCTGTTTCCAGTTTTCATCATTTGGCTCTTTTTTCCATTTCCTGAAGGTTGCTTTTTTGGCAGCAACAGCCTCTCTGACCCCACCTTTAAACCATGCTGGCAGTTTTTTGGACTTTCTTCCACTCTTCTTAATGCGTGGAATACAGCTGGTCTGGGCTTCGAGGATAGTAGTTTTAAATAACGCCCAAGCTTGCTGTAAGTCTTTAACCTTTGGAACCGCTCCTTTTAGTTTTTTCCTAACTATATTCCTCATTCTATCATAGTCTCCCTTTTGAAAGTTAAAAGGTAGTACTGTGGATTCCTTTACTATTTGTCCTCCAATAATTAAATCAAACATGATCATACTATGATCACTATTGCCAAGTGGTCCCAACACCCTTATTTCTTGCACCAGATCTGGCGTTCCACTAAGGACTAGGTCCAGTATGGCTTCCCCTCTGGTCGGTTCATGAACCAGCTGCTCCAAGAAGCAGTCATTTATTCCATCTAGAAACTTTACCTCTTTAGCTTGTCCTGCCGTGACACTGACCCAGTCAATACCGGGGTAATTGAAATCACCCATTATTACTACTCTGTTGTGACTTTTGTTAGCTTCCGTGATTTCTTTGAGCATTTCATCATCCATTTGTTCATTCTGGCCAGGCGGTCGATAGTATACTCCCACTGCCATCACCTTCCCCTTCATAAGTGGAATTTCAATCCATAGAGATTCTACAGCAAATTTTGTTCCCTGCAAAACTTTAATCCTTTCTGACTCAATGCCCTCTCTAACATAGAGCGCAACCCCTCCACCAATTTGATCAGCTCTATCATTACGATATAGTTTGTATCCAGGTATCACAGTGTCCCACTGGTTATCCTCCTTCCACCATGTCTCTGAGAGTGCAATCATATCTAACCTCTCATTTAGTGCTATGTATTCTAACTCTCCCATCTTATTGTTTAGACTTCTAGCATTGGCATACAAGCATTTTAGAGACTGTATTTTATTCATATTAATCTGGCTATTGGTAGGCATGGGTAATTTGGCATCTTTATGCTCTGTCTGCTCCTTACTCAAGGGCATTTCGGCTACTATACTCCCTTTTGGAACCTCACTGCTTTTGGTAGTATCCTTCAAGGATACCTTCGTCCGAACCATGCGCTCCTGGGTGACTGTCGGCTTTCCCCTGCTTTCTAGTTTAAAAGCTTCTCTATCTCTTTTTTAAAGGTTAATGCCAGCAGTCTGGTCCCATCCTGATTAAGGTGAAGCCCATCCCTTCGGAAGAGCCCCCCCTTTCCCCAGAATGTTCCCCAGTTCCTAACAAATCCAAAACCCTCATCTTTGCACCATTGTCTCATCCACGCATTGAGACTCCGGAGCTCTGCCTGTCTTTTGGGTCCTGCACGTGGAACAGGAAGCATTTCGGAGAACGCTATCCTGGAAGTTCTGGATTTCAACTTCCTACCTAAAAACTTAAATTTAGCCCTCCTCAAACTCAGGGTCCCTACTCTTTTCCTGCCCCAGCTTTCACGCCCTTCTCTGTATTCCTCTAATCCAAAGGGCCTCTGCTCGCCCTTCCATTTCACAAGTCCTCACCCTTAATGGTGGGGTTTATAAATTCTGGAACCGATTTTCAACTGGGCGGTGCTATGCGCTGTGTTGCTGCAAAGCCCGCCCCCCCCCCCCCCTTTCTGCATAACCTTGATTTTCAATGCCAGGGTCATATGCGGCCCCAGCATTGAAAATCTGGGTCTCGCCGCACACCCCGGAAGCCGCAGGAGCTAGTTGGGTAGCACTGATTTTCGATGCTACTCGCTTAGCCACTGCACCTGAAAGATAGATGAGGAAAAACCTTGCCTATCTTTAAGGCGCAGCGAGCTAAATGGTTAGCACTGACAATCAGTGCTACCCGGTTAGCCCTTTCCTCCACCGACGCTCTGCCCCAAAGCGCCCCTAACATGTCCTGACGCTAGCCGCATAACATCTGGGCATGTTAGGGACATATCTGGGTTTTTCAACGGGCACTACCCGTATAGGTGCCCTTCTAAAATCGAGGATATGGCATTTACATTGGTAACTAGGGCAGTTACCCATGTAAATGCCTTTGAAAATCAGGCCCTCTGCTCCTAGGGAATAGCTTAATGGTTAGAGCAGTGGGCTAAGAGCTACATAAGCCGAGTATCAAATCCCACTGATACTGTTGTGATTGTGGGTGCAAAAGTAGATCGTGAGTTCTCTAGGGGCAGAAAAATACTGAACGTAACTTGCCTTTGACTTCTAAGAAAAGGTGTGAGCTAAATCCACTTCCATGATCTCTTTCCTGAGCTTCAAAAATGTTTACAACTCCTGCCTACCTGCCCCTTCTTGCTGAGGCCCTCAGATATCTCTAACATGATAAAGCAGATGGAAGGACTCCGCTTTGAGGAGAGGACTCTTTGGTTTGGAAGAGCGGTGGCTGAGAAGTATAATAGAGGTCATTAAAATCCTGAGTGGAGTGGAACAGCTAAATATGAATCAGTTGTTTAACCTTTCAAAATGTACAAAGACTAAGGGAAGTTATTAAGTAGTGCATAGAAAACAAATTGGTGAAAATATTTTTTCACTAAGCACATAATTACGCTTTGGAATCTGTTGCCGGAGGATGTGGTAAAACAGCATAGCTAAGTTTTTAATAAAAAAAATTTGGACAAGTTTCTGGAGGAAAAGTCCATAAATCATTATTAAGATTGACTTGGAGAAATCCACTGCTTATCTTTGGGGATAAATAGCATGGACTCTGGCTACTTTTGGCATCTTACCGTGTACTTGTGACCTCGATGGGCCACTGTCAGAGACAGGATGAGGTGTATGATGAACCTCTGGCTTGACCCAGTATTGTATCCTTTATATTTTTACATTTCTTTGGATGAATTCCACTTATTAGATACAGTCTAATTTTTTGTTTAGTTTTGTTGAGTTTCTGTTTTGTTTCACATCCCTAGTATATGTATATAAAAAAATTAACATTTTGTAAGACCCACACACAAAATATTGTCACCACCCCACTTAACATATTCAAGTCTCTAATATTCTGATTTGCACAGAGTTCAACGTTTTTGTTCTGTAGCAGTGAGAACCAGATAATCACAGAACAGCCTGAACACTCTTGCGGATTTTCTGTGCTCCCCACGGCACGATGTTATCAGGGTGTATGGACATTTGCTATTTGCTGCCATAGGACAGGGCTTTAATTAAAATGCTGGGAGTGGAAATGAAGAGCAGGTGGGTCAGATGCTGATAATCGGATGTTTGTGTAATGTCAGGTAGAGAACAGGATAGAGTTGAAATAAGAAAATGTCTTTTTCCCATGTGGTGCAAACAGAAGTTTTAAGACATTGAAGCTTGGATGGGCTATTAATCACTGTCTTGATGGATTGAAGTGAGCTGAGATATTGTACCTCAATGCACCTAAAACCAGGAGACTTTTTACATGGTAACAGGACCATGGGGGGGGGGGGTGGAAGAAGAAGCTCTCTAATCATTCCGGACTGATGCTGTTTTGAAAAATCTGAAGAACAGGAAAGTAGGTGTGATGAGATGAATATCCCATATGACCAGAAACAGTCCAGAGTTGGGGATGAAGTAGCTAGCCCAAGACACCAACGATCCTGTAAAAAAAATAGCCCTGAGCAGATCGAGAATGTACAAAGACTGTGAACCACCTTCAAAAACTACTGAAAAGATAGGAGCTAAATCCAAAAGCAAATGCTGTGTTAGAAGAAAAGAGGTAAAGTCACTGATAAAAGAGGCAATGTCACATTAGAAAATAGAGACAGAGAACAGGAAGCTTCTGGGAACTGCAATCCTAGGGAGACTTAGCTTAAAAGACAGTCAGAAGTAAGGAAGTGATGGCGGAGAAACATGAAATGTGGAAAGTAATTTTGTAAATCTCCGCATAAGCAATGTGCGTCACCATGCATGGCGTGTTTGTTGCAGTCCTATTTAGCAAAGTGACACATATTCATGCCTCACTTTAGAAAATAGTAGCCTATAGCACATGTAGGCACTGCAACTAATGTGGCACAGAGATGAAAATAAGTCATCATATTTTATAATGTACTCATATCCTTTGGGGCCATGCCTATCGTTTATCCTCACCCTATTCCCATGCACACCCGAAAGCAAGGTACATGCAATAGGCACTTCCATGCATGCTTACTAAATAGCAATTGGCCAAGGCACCCACAGAAGTGCCCATTCATGCATGTAAGTCCTGTATCGCGCGTAAGTGATACGTATCTTTCTGCCATGTCCATATAAAATCACCCCCTAATTGTGGAACTACATAGGGAAAAGTTGATGGATAATTTAATTTTAATGTGAACAGGTTATCAACATGTACAGTAGTATGACCCTTAACTTAGTAGAGCTGGAAAGGATATAGGTACAAACTCTGATTGGAAGCCATGTGGGGGCAGAGAAATACTAATTATACTTGTATGTATCTGGCCTTGAACTACCACTGAAAAGGCATAAGTGAAAAATCAAGATAAAGAAGTAAATAAATTCCTAAGATGGACCAATGGTGATTTATAATGAAGCCAGAACAAGCACTAAAGGCGATGATGATGATGATATACAAAGAACAGTCTCTCAGCAGACAAGAGGCAGAGGGCATCCAGACACGGAAGGGATGGTCAAAGTGGAACCAGGGTCAGCTGAGAGCTATCTCTTCATTTGCGGATACTTCTGGAAGAAGACTGAAGAACTTGAAATCAGGGCTGGCAGCATAACAGGAGTAGCAGAGAAGTGTGTTTTGGTTGCTGCATAGCATTTATGCCAGCCTATATTTAAAAGCCTGCTGTGCATACCCAGAGTAACCCAGGTATCTCAGGGGCAAACAATGGCACTGAAGGAACAGGGTCTGAAGGAAAATAAAGACATTGGCTGTTGTAAGTGGTTGGCCAGGTTACTGTTTTTAGGTGACCAACTGGAGTTGGGAGCAGGCCACTGACAGTGGCCTCTTGTAGTGAGCAATCCTCAAATTCTAATTGACAAGCATTTTAGGAACTATATCATGAAGAACAGGTAGTGGATCTTGAATTCCCAATCATCTAGGAACAGGCATGCGTTAACTGGTACTGACTAGGGCCAACCGTCATTCTGTTGTGTCCCATGCAAACTAGACTCCGCTGTGGGCACTCTTCCTTTTTCTCAGGATCTCTCCAGATTTGATGAGTTTGAGCCAACAAGTTCATTCTGCATAGGATTTCTTCTAGACAATGAGTGCAAAAACATTTTTATTACGGGTGGCTTCTTATTAAGAAGGGCTATGGACACTGTCACCTTGATACTAATTCTTAAAGGAAAGGGGAGGGTGGGATGATTACATTATGATCTTTTGATTGATGGAAGAAAGAGTAGTAAGTCTGCAGTGTAGGTGACTGCTCCTGACAGAGGAAGCATTGAACATCATATTATAAAGACATTTTCTCTCTCACTATATTGCTTAATTTTGTTCAACCAGCCAGAGCCAAGGAGATAAGATTCACTCATTTATGTAATATAATGTCAGATTTGCTCTACAGGGAAAGGAGAGACGCTCCCAGCTGGGTCACCCATCTTGGTGCTGTTGTTGTCTTGGTCTTTTTTCCCCTTATTTCGATCTTTAAGACATTCTTTGGCACTAGTCATAGTTTTTGAATAGCCCAAAGTGGATTTTTCTGCTTTTATATGTTCGAGGGTTGTTGTTGTTGGGTTTTTTTTGCAAATAGTTCTCTGACAGTGTTTGTAGCCCACCACAAACCTGCACAGGATGAGAAGAGCACAGTAGATCACTCTCCGCCTGGACTCAAGCTCATCCTCACCCTGGCGCTCATCCACGGCTCTTGCTTCTGTGCCAGTAAACAGCAGTAGACTCCTTCCTACTATAAAATAAGTGCAAGAACACCAGTGGGAGCTTCTGCTCAGAGTAACTTGTCTCATTATTATTGCTGAACAGCACAGCAGCTGAATTGCTTGTGTTGGTAGAAACAAGGCTGGTTTGATTAATGATTATGTATTGTTTGTTTCTTTAGTGACCATTTAGACATATACAACCTTTTCTCTATTTCTCTATTGCAGAAGTCCAAGAGCTACATTAATCCTGGCAAAAGTGGACTCTGTAGGGGCTGTGATACCAATCATTGGATAAACATAACATTGCCAGAGATGATGCTGTGTGCAACTTTTGAGATCATACAGCTCCCTTCTACAGATATAACAACACATGCACACATGTCCCATGTGTGTGTGTATCTGGAGGTAGCATGAGAATGGGTTCTGCTCAGATTCTTTCACTGATACTAATGGATAGCCATAGTGAAGATGAATCCCTTACAGCACAAAGACCTATACTGAAATCAATTCTTTTCTGTGTTATTTTGCATCAGTGAGCTTTATCTCCTGAAAGGCTCAAAATTCCAGCATCTCAAGCTGGGGGGCAAAGATTAGCTGAAATGAATGATGACCTGATACCTTTTATTGACACAACCTTTGGATAAGATTTATCCAAAGGTGATGCTGCACACAAATGTGTGAGACTGCACACGGGTCTCCTTGATTATGTTATATAACAAGGGTCTGCATCTACCTTGGATAATTCACCATTAACATAGTAACATAGTATATGATGGCAGATAAAGACCAGCATATTCCATCTAGTCTGCCCAGCAAGGCAGCAAGAGTAAGTGCACTTGCCGCTCCGTGCAGGTCACCTCTCCCCATGCCTTTGCTTAGGGGTGTACCCACCGCTCCATGTAGCTCCCCTATTTGTTCAGATATAAGAGATAGTTATCCTTATTTTGATTTTATCTTATTGCTATAAAAAGGGATCCACTGTGTCTGTCCCATGCCATTTTGAATTCTGTCACTGTGTTTGCCCCCACAACTTTCATCGGAAGGACATTCCAAGCATCCACCACCCTTTCAGTGAAAAGGTATTTCCTGACATTGCCTTTCAGTTTACCCCCTTGCAGCTTCATGTTATGCCCTCTAGTTTTACAGCTTCCCCGTCTTTGGAAGAGGTTTGTTTGTCCACTAATACTCTTTAAGTATTTAAAGATCTGAATCATATCTCCCCTGTCCCTCATCTCCTCCAGAGTATGCATATTTAGGTCTTCAAGTCTCTTCTCATAAGTCTTATGATGCAGGCTCCAAATCATTTTGGTCACTTTCCTCTGAACTGCTTCCAGCCTTTTTATATCCTTTGCAAGATACGGTCTCCAAAATTGAACACAATATTCCAAATGAGGCCTCACCAGCAACTTGTACAGTGGTATTAGTACCTCTTCCTTTCTGCTTGTAATTCCTCTCTGTATGCAACCCAGCATGTTTCTGGCTTTTGTCACCGTCTTGTCACACTGTTTCCCCACCTTGAGATCATCAGAAACAATCACACCGAGGTACTTCTCCTAGTCCATGCACATCAATCTCTCGCCCCCTATCGCATACATTTCCCTTGGATTTCTGCTCCCCAAGTGCATGACACTGCACTTCTTCACATTAAATCTTAACTGCCAAGCATTAGACCATTCTTCCAGCTTTTGTAGATCTTTCCTCATGTTCTGCACTCCCTGAGGGGAGTCCACTCTGTTGCAAATATTGGTGTCATTTGCAAAAAGACAGACTTTTCTATTCAGCCCTTCTGCAATATCACTTACGAATATATCGAACAGTACCAGTCCCAAGACTGAACCCTGGGGCACCCCACTAATCACCTTCCTTTCATCCGAGTGGGTTCTGTTTACCATCACCCGCTGTTGTCTGTCAGTCAACCAATTTCTGATCCAGTTCACCATCTTGGGACCCAACCCCAAGCTGTTGAGTTTATTGATAAGCCTCCTATGAGGAACAGTATCAAAGGCTTTGTTGAAATTTAGGTAGATCACATCCATTGAATGCCCTTGATCTAGTTGTCTGGTTACCCAGTCAAAGAACTCAATCAGATTTCTTTGGCAAGATCATCCTTTGGTGAAACCATTTTGCCTCAGATCATGCAACCTATTGGTTTTGAGGAAGTCCACTATTCACTTTCAGGAGCGTCTCCATTACTTTTCTCACCACAGAGGTAAGGCTTACTGGCCTGTAGTTTGTCACTTATTCCCTATTACCACTTTTGTGGAGAGGTACCACATCAACCCTTCTCCAATCCCGTGGAACCTCTCCTGTCTCCAAGGGTCTATTAAAAACATCTTTAAAAGGCCCTGCAAGAACTTCTCTGAGCTCTTTCAGTATCCTGGGGTGTATCTCATCTGGTCCCATAGACTTGTCCACTTTCAGTTTTGCAAGTTGTTCTAACACTTCATCTTTTGTGAATGGTGGGGTATCTACTCCATTCCCATTTGCATATTTGTCAGTCACAGGTGGTCCTTCTCCAAGATTTTCTCTAAGGAAAACAGAGCAGAAGTATTCATTTAGCATTGCCGCTTTTTCAATGTCACTTTCCTTGAATCTGTTCCCAGCACTTGAGTCCTCTGATTTCACCTCTGATTTCCCCCTCTCCCAAATATACCTGAAAAAAAGTCTTGTCACCACACATCACATCTTTAGCCATCTTTTCTTCTGCCTTTGATTTTGATATCCTTATTTCTCGTTTGTCTCTTTTAGTTTGATCTTGTATTCTTTTCTGTGTTCCTCTGTTTGCAAGCTTCTGAATTTTGTGAAAGCTGTGTTTTTTTGCCTTTATTTGTGCAGCCACTTCTTTGGAGAACCAAATAGGTTTCCTTTTCCTCTTGTTTTCATTTACTTTCCTTACGTATGAATCTGTTGCACCTTTTATTGCTTTCTTTAGTTTAGCCCATTGCAATTCCACTTCCCTTAAACTCTCCCACCCTACCAACTCCTCTTTCAGGTACTTGACCATTTTACTAAAGTCAGCATTTTTGAAGTCTAACACTTTGCGTTTACTGTGATTGGATTCCACCTTGGCTTTTATCTCAAACCACACTGTGTGATGATCGCTGCTGCTCACATGGGCACCCACCTGGATGTTCGACACGTTATTTCCATTGGTGAGCACTAAATCCAGCACGGAGCTCTCCCTGGTTGGTTCCTTTACCATTTGTTTAAGTAATGCATCTTGGAAGGCATCCACAATTTTTTTACTTCTTTCCAGATTTTCAGAAGAAACGTTCCAGTCCACATCGGGTAGATTAAAGTCACTCAATATGATTACTTCCCCCTTCATGGCTATCTTTGCAATATCAATAAATAATTTGCTATCCATTTCTTTGGTTTGAATTGGAGGCCTGTAGACCACACTAGTATGGATGATAGTGCCATCTCCTCTTTCCAACACAATCCACAGCGCTTCTTCTTTTCTCCACGTCCCCTGCATTTCAGCAGCTTTAATATTGCTTTGGACATACAGGGCTACTCCTCCTCCTTTTCTACCCTCTCTGTCTCTTCTAAATAGATTATAGCCAGATATGGCTATATCCCATTCATGTGATTCGTTAAACCATGTTTCTATAATGGCCACAATTTCCAAGTCCATTTCCACCATTAGGGCTACAGATCAGGAACTTTGTTGGCTAGGCTTCGTGCATTTGCACACATTGCTTTCCAGCATTTGTTAAATGGCTTGCCTGCATTTTGCATGGGTTTTGTTCTACATGCCCTTTCCCGCTTGCCATTGATGTGTTGTTCAAGTGTGTGGCTGTTTCCAATGGGGTTTTTTTGCTGGGAGTGATGCACTGAATTTGTCCTTCTACATCCATCACCCCCTTTCCCTAGTTTAAATGCCTTTCCACATAATGCCTGAATTTTTCACTTAGGATCCTTTTCCCTGCGGGGGAGAGATGTAGTCCATCAGCACAGTATAGCCTCTTGTTGATCCATATGTTTCTCCAGTCGCCTATATATCTATATCCTTCTTGTTTGCACCAGGTTTGGAGCCATGTATTAAAGTTGTTTATACGATGCAGCCTTTCTGCCCCCTTACCATGAACAGGTAGAACTTCTGAGAATGCTATAGTGTTAGCAATGGGCCTGAGTTTCTCTCCCATAATCTGGAAGTCCCTTTGAACTGCAGAGGCACTGTTTCTAGCCAGGTCATTTGTACCCAAGTCGATGACAATATCAGTTTTTAGAGTACTACTAAAGGGTTTTGCCCATTCTGAGACTATGGGGAAAATGTTTCATCCATGTGGTCTTTGGTGAGCACCCTAGAATTTTTGTTGTGGGCACCTCTATGCAATAAAGATGATGAAGCCCCACGTGGAATGCTCCCCAGCTTCCAAAGGAAGCCTTTGGGCGGTACATCACACATGTGTGCCTGCCTTCCCGCCTGTTCCGGCACCATATTCTCCAGTCAAATCACAAAGCAGGAGTCAAAAAGGCAACTCCCCGGGGGGGTGGAATGTTTGTGAGGACTTATTCCTGCTATTCATGAAGAACACCTGCTACAGGTGAGTAACTAAGCTTTCTCCGTAAACAAGCAGGAAATAAATCCTCATGTCTGGGACTCTCAAGCTATAGGCTAGCAGAACCCGAGGAGAATAGCAGTCCAATAGGGCACTGACCTGGAGAAGCCAGAAAGAACATAAAGGTAGTCCCACCGAGGGACTCATCTGATTCAGTATCCTCAGCAGACATCAACCTGAGGGGTTTCTGCAAGTAGCTTGAATGGACAGATGGGATGGCGGGCAGGAGTTGACACTATGACCCGAAGAGGTGTAGGAGCACAGCCTGGAAAAAATTGCTGTCCCATCAGGAATCCCCATCCAGAAAGTAATGGACTGCAAATGTATGGACTGAGGACAATTTAGCAGCTGTGTAAATCTCCTCTGTGGAGACAGAGCGGAGGTTGGCCGCTGATGCAGCCATCACACAGACATTATGAGCTGTGACATGACCTTCAAGGCTTAACCCAATCTTGGAATACATGTGAGCAACACAGTCCGCTAACCAGAGGGATAGCGTGCACTTCGAGACAGGGGTGTCCAGCCTACTGGCGTCAAAGGAAATGAACTGCTGGTGGACAGGTGGTGTGCCTTCATATGTTTCAGGTAGAAGGTTAGAACCCACTTGCAGTCCAAGGTATGAAACGCCGGTTCACATGAGGCCAGGGGAAGAAAGTCGGTAAGACTATTGACTGGTTGAGGTGGAACGCCAAGATCACCTTCGGCAGATAGCGGGACTGATTGTGGAGTACAGCCCTGTTCTGGTGAAATCTGGTGCATGGAAGGTAAACGACCAGATCTTGGAGCTCGCTGATGCAACACGCTGACATCACTGCCACCAGGAAAAGGACCTTACATATCAGGAATGTCAGAGAGCACAAGTCCAGTGGCTCGAATGGGGCCCACATTAGGTGGACGAGTACCACATTGAGATCCCAAGCGACTATTGGGGGCTTGAGCAGGGGCTTCAAGAGGAGCTAGCCCTTCATGAATTGGGCCACAAGAGGCTGGTCCTAGATGGGCTTCCCTAGAGCCACGATAGTACGCCCCTATCACGCTGAGGTGAACTCGCACCAAATTGGACTTCAGGCCAGAGTCAGAGAGGTTCAGGAGGTTCTCCAGCAGTTGGTCCATGATACAGGAGGAGTCCAGCGACCTACCCACCCACCAGTTGGCAAACCTCCACCACTTGAGCTCACAGGATGCCAGCAGGATACTGGTAATGTCCTCGGGGAGATAAAGCTCAGCAAGGACTACCCATTCAGCATCCGCTGTGAGGGTCAGCAAGAGCTGCCACAGTAGTGGGAACCAGGGCTGCCAAGGCCAGTAGGGAATGATGAAAATCATGGATACCCTCTCAGCCTGGAGCTTCAGGGGGGTTTTCATCATGAGTGGTATCAGGGGGCACGCATACAGCAAGCCTTCCCCTTGGTGGAGGAGGAAGGCATCTGAGGCCAGATAGTTGCTGGCCGGCCTCTGGGTTACCTGGGCATTGTGTGCCATGGCGAAAAGATCAAACACAGGAGTGCCCCACTACTGGAAGATCTGTTGTACCACCAAACCTTTGAGGGTTCACATATGCCTGAAGCACTGGCTGAGTTGATCCGCCAGGCCTTTGAGCTTGCTGGGTAGATAAGTAGTGCTGAGGTCCATGCCATGGAGCAGGGCAAACTTCCACAGATGAACAGCCTCCCAGCACAGGAGGTATGAGCTTGTGCCCCCCCTGCTTGTTCACATAGATCATTGCTACCTGGTTTTCCATCTGAATCAGGACCACCTGATTTGCCAAGTATGCCTGAAAGGCACGGAGGGCATTCACTATGGCCCAGGGCTCGAGGAAGTTGCTTTGATGCAGACTCTCCCATTTAGGCCACAGGCCCTGGTGAGGGACTGCAGTGAGGGACTATACCAGTGACCACTATCCTGTCTCAAAGGCGGCCTAACACCTGCTTTCATGGCATGCTTAAAGTCCTCTGGGCCTGCCGCATGGAGAGGCAGGCCTGAGTGGTGATAATGACCATGGCAGCCATGTGCCAGAGGACTCAACATCCCATGGGCTGTAGTGTGGTGTTGTACTGCACCTCACTCACCACTTCGATGACTCACTGCAGGTGATCTACTGCTAGAAACACACCCAAGTGGTGTTGAAGAGGGCCCTGATGAACTCTAGTTGCTGTGCCAATTGGAAGTGAGACTTCAGGTGATTGATCACAAAGCCGAGCCTCTCAAGCACCTGAATGGTGAGTTTAGCAGAATACCTGATGCTGTCTAGTGTGGCACCCTTGAGACAGTCATCCAGGTACGAGAAGACAAAGACTCCTAGGATCTGTAAGAAGGCAGCCAAGACTGCCAGACACTTTAGGGGTCATTCTGAGGCATGAATAGTGGGGATGGGCGTCCTTTTGGGACATCCATCCCCTCTATTTGGGCCATTCCTGACCCCGTCTATCTTCCCTGCGTGTTGTACGGGGAAGGTAGATGGGAGCGGGAAAGAGGAGGATTGGGTGCGGTGTTAGGGCGGGCAGTGAGTGGTCACTGGCCCCAGATGTACAGGGCTGGCAATTTGCATGGGGAACTTTTCCATCTCGGGCATCGCGACATTTCAATGGAGTCGCGGTGCCATGGCAACCTCATGCCATAGCACCACGGCTCCATTGAACTGCCCTGACTGAGTTAGCCGGGGAAGGCCTGTATGTGCAGGCTGGATGGAATCAGGGTCCCGGCCTGCATGTACAGGTCTGTTTGTGATTCTGATCCTGTGGGGCTAGACATGCCCCGCAGGATCAGAATCGTGACTCCCTCTGTGCATCGGGTTCTGACTGGGCGCACAGAGGGCCAGAACATCCTGGATGTAATCGGGCCCTTTGTGAAGACCCTTGTGGCTGAGGCCATCCCACTCAGTACTGACAGTTCTGGCCTCCCAGCATGAACCGTAGATATTGTCTGTGACTCGGGTGTATCGGGATGTGCATATACATGTCCTTTAGGTCCAAGGAGAATAGCCAATCATCCTGAAGAAGGTATGCGAGCAGCATCCCTAGTGAGACCATCTTGAACTTCTCATAGACGAGGAACCAGTTCAGATTTTGCAGATCCAGAATGGACTGGAACCTGACAGTCTTTTTGGGGACCAAAAGTACCTGGAATAGAAGCCCTGACTGACTTGAGCCAGAGGAACTGGCTCGATGGCTAAGTCAGCTAGCAGGGCAGCACCCTTGGTCTGCAATGGTCCATGGGGGTGGCAGCTGGGTGAAGTGCAGCCAATATCCACTTTGGACAATCTGTGGCACCCAGGTGTCCAAGATGATGAGGGGCAACTGAAGGACAGAGTGGACATGCTGTACCTGTAGGGGTACATTGGTGGACAAAGGTCGGCTGGCTATGTTCCTGAGGAACCCATCAAAACCCCATACTCAACTTGGGCTGGGGTGGTTTGCACCTTCAGAGTCATCTCCCTCTACTGTTGGCAGGAAGTCTGTGCCTTAGGCTGTGCCTGCAGCTGGGATGGGTTATACTGGCATGGGTGTGGGTAGAAGGCCTTTTTTACCTGGTGTTTCTTCTGCACAGGATCTGTGGTCTTCCTGGAGAGTCTTGAGAGAGTACAGAAACCAAAGGGAGCAACCCTCCTGCAGTGTCAAAGGGCACAGAATAAGCAGGACAACAAACCAGCCATGGAAGGAGAAATTTTATTCACAAACCATGAGGTCAGCACGACAAGTGTTTCGGCCAGGTACCTTCTTCAGGGGACAAAGACCCCTAAAAACAAATAATAAAATAAAATAATGATTCAACTAGTAGGACAATTGCTGAGAATGCAGGTATAAAAGTATAAAATGTACATGAGAAACTGAAGATAAAAAACAAATTAATAAAATGCTCTCGAAACTCACTTGGCGGCAGTGAAAGCCTTGCAGAATGCAGGCTTCATGGCGCGGACAGCATCATCACCACACTCCATCCAGCCTTTTCTGGATTCCCAAGCCATGCCCATTGAGGTGGGGATATTGGGTTGGAGATCCGAATCGACTCTGGTTCCCAGAGCAATCTCCCTCTCCAGCATGTCAGAGTTTGAGGCCCAGGGACATCACCATCAGCAAGCCAGGCAACATGAGGGCCAACAGTATCTACCCTCTTCCAAGCCGCAGAACCGGCAGTAGGAGGAGACAGCACTATTTTGACTTCCTCTCAAAGTCCTAATCGGAATGGGAGACTGAGGAGGAATGGACAGCATCGGACCTTTGGTCACTGAACCTTCACGTCTGACCATTCGCCTCCACCCAAGCAACGCAAGTTGCCCCCGGAGGACATGTCCTTCCAGGATTTCATTAGGGAAATGGCCAAGGCCATTCTCTTTTCCCTGGAATCAGAGGAGGAAGAACTGGAACTTCTCCAATAGATGATGGTTCCCATGCACCATGTCCTACAGAAGCTGCTGCTGCTGCTGTGGGAGACACCGCTTACGGTTTCTGTCATTAGCCACAGGCTTGATTCCCTGTACTGGGTCCAGAAGGCCCCAGGATTTGAGAAACATCAGTTACCCCATAATTCTATCGTGGTTGAATCAGCCTTGAAGCATACTAAGAATGCCAAGACTCACTCATCGGTGCCGCCACGCTGCGAGGCTCACACTCTGGATTCCTTCGGGAGGTAATGCTATCAGGTTCCATGCTGGTCACCAGAGTACTGGTCTACCAGACCTATATATATATATATATATATATATATATGAGCATGTTCCTCAAGGATGTCTTGTTGGACCTAGAGGATTTTGCCACCCTTGTGGCAATAAAAGGGGCAACAGATAAATATGTAAGAAAAGTAAATAAAAACAAGAGGAGAAGGAAACCTATTTGGTTTTCCAAAGAGTTGGCTGCTCAAATAAAGGCCAAAAACACAGCTTTCACAAAATTCAAAAGCTTGCAAACAGAAGAACACAGAAATGAATACAGGATCAAGCTCAAAGAGTCTACAAGAGAAATAAGGATAGCAAAATCAAAGGCAGAGGAAAAGATGGCTAAAGATGTTAAGGGTGGCAACAAAACGTTCTTCGGGTATATTCGGGAAAAGAAGAAGATCAGAGTTGGAATTGCAGGACTCAGAAGTGCTGGGAAAGGACTCGTGGAAAGTGACACTGAAAAAACGAAATTGCTAAACAAATACTTCTGCTCTGTTTTTACTAAAGAAGATCCTGGAGATGGACCAGCTGTGACTCCCAAATATAAAAATGGGAATGAAGTAGATACCACACCATTCACAGAAGATGAGGTGTTAGAACAACTTGCTAAATTGAAAGTGGACAAAGCCATGGGACCGGATGGGATACATCCCAGGATACTGAAAGAGCTCAGAGAGGTTCTTGCAGGACCATTAAAGGATATCTTCAACAGATCCTTGGAAACAGGAGAGGTTCCTCAGGACTGGAGAATGGCTGATGTTGTACCTCTACACAAAAGTGGTGACAGGGAAGAAGTGTCAAACTACAGGCCCGTGAGCCTTAACTCGGTGGTGGGAAAAGTAATGGAGGCACTCCTGAAAGAGCGAATAGTGAACTTTCTCAAAACCAACAGGTTACAAGAGCCGAGGCAACATGGTTTTACCAAAGGACGGTCTTGCAAAACAAATCTGATTGAGTTCTTTGACTGGGTGACCAAGGAACTAGATCAGGTGCATGCAATGGATGTCATCTACCTGGATTTCAGCAAAGCCTTTGATACTGTTCCTCATAGGAGGCTTGTCAATAAACTCATTAGCTTGGGGATGGGTCCCAAGATGGTAAACTGTATTAGAAATTGGTTGACTGACAGACAACAGAAGGTGATGGTAAATGGAGCTCACTCGGATGAGAGGAAAGTGCTTAGCGGGGTGCCCCAGGGTTCGGTCCTGGGCCCAGCACTGTTCAATATATTTGTGAATGATATTGCTGAAGGACTGAATGGAAAAGTCTGTCTTTTTGCAGATGACACAAAAATTTTCAACAGAGTGGACTCCCCTGAGGGAGTGGTTAACATGAGGAAAGATCTACAAAAGCTGGAAGACAGGTCAAATGCTTGGCAACTACGATTTAATGTGAAAAAGTGCAGTGTCATGCACTTAAGAACATAAGATATGCCATACTGGGTCAGACAAAGGTCCATCAAGCCCAGTATCCTGTTTCCAACAGTGGCCAATCTAGGTCATACGTACCTAGCAGTTTCCCCAAAAGACACAGCATTGATATCCTGGGTCCCTTCTTAATAATGGTTTATGGACCTTTCCTCCAGGAACTTATCCAAACCTTTTTTAAACCCAGCTACACTAACAGCCTTTACTACATCCTCTGGTAACAAATTCCAGAGTTTGATTACACGTTGAGTGAAAAAATATTTTCTTTTATTAGTCTTAAATAGTTTACCCTGTAGCTTCATTGCATGTCCCCTAGTCTTTCTATATTCTGATAACGTAAACAATTGATCTACGTTTACCAGTTCCACTCCGTTCATTAATTTATAGACTTCTATCATATTTCCCCTCAGCCGTCTCTTTTCCAGGTTAAAGAGCCCTAACCTTTTTAGCCTTTCTTCATAGGAGTATCCTTCCATCCCCTTTACCATTTTGGTGGCTCTTCTCTGAACCTTTTCTAATAATGCTATATCCTTTTTAAGATACGGCGACCAAAATTGCACACAATATTCAAGGTGCAGTCTCACCATGGAACGATATAGAGGCATTATAATATCTTTTGTTTTATTTTCCATTCCTTTCCTTATGATACCTAGCATTCTATTTGCTCTCTTGGCTGCCGCTGCATATTGGGCCGAGGGTTTTCACATGTTATCCACAATGACGCCTAAATCTTTTTCCTGGGTGGTGGATCCTAATGTGGAACCTTGCATTGTGTAACCATAGTTTAGGTTGTTCTTCCCTAGGTGCATAACTTTGCACTTGTCCACATTAAATTTCATCTGCCATTTTGATGCCCAGTCTTCCAATTTATCAAGATCCTCTTGCAATTTTCCACAATCCTCTTGGGTTTTAACAACTTTGAATAGTTTTGTGTCATCTGCAAATCTGATAACCTCACTCGTTATTTCACTTTCCAGGTCATTTATGAATATGTCAAAAAGCAGTGGACCCAGCACAGATCCCTGGGGTACTTGGGTAGCAGAAATCCAAGGGAAATGTACACGATAAGGGGCAAGAGATTGGTATACACAGTTCAGGAGAAAGACCTTGGTGTGATTATCTCTGATGATCTCAAGGTGGCAAAACAGTGCAACAAGGCGGTGGCAAAAGCCAGGAGGATGTTGGACTGCATACAAAGAGTGATTACCAGCAGAAAGGAAGAGGTGTTCATGCCACTGTACTGTTAATGGTGAGGCCTTACTTGGAATACTGTGTTCAGTTTTGGAGACCATATCTTGCAAAAGATGTAAAAAGACTGGAAACTGTTCAGAGAAAGGCGACCAAAATGATTTGGAGCCTACGTCAGAAGCCTTATGAGAAGAGACTTGAAGACCTAAATATGTACACTTTGGAGGACAGGAGGGACAGGGGAGATATGATTCAGACCTTTAAATACTTAAAGAGAAATGATGAACAAACAAACCTCTTCCAAAGACGGGGAAGCTATAAAACTAGAGGGCATAACATGAAGCTGCAAGGTGGTAAATTGAAAGGCAATGTCAGGAAATATTTTTTCACTGAAAGGGTGGTGGATGCTTGGAATGTTCTCCCAATGGAAGTGGTGGGGGCAAACACGGTGACGGAATTCAAAATGGCATGGGACAAACACATTGGATCCCTTTACAGCAACAGGATACAAACAAAATAAATGGTACCATCTAACTTCTGAACCATCTAACGTCTCAACTAATAGGGGTGTCCTACATGGAGTGGTGGGTTCACACCTAAACAAAGACATGGGGAGGGATGGCCTGCACTGAGTGACAGGTGCACCTACTCTTGCCATCTTGCTGGGCAGACTAGATGGACCATGCTGGTCGTTATCTGCCGTCACTTACTATGTTACTATGTTGTCCCTGAGGACCATCGTGGGACATTTTGGGGCTTGGTGGCTCACGGCAAAGATTGCTCAAATTTCATGGTGCTAGGTGCCTACAATGCCTTTGAGTCCACGGACAGAGTGGCGGCCATGGGTATCGCCACCTGCTGGATGGCATGGCTGCAGTCTTCAAACCTGGAGCAGTGGGTCTAAGACAAGATCACCAATGTCCCCTGCGAAGGTGAGAACCTTTTCAGGAAACCAGTAGAGAAGAAGTTGGGGTAGCTCGAGAAGGAGCATGTAGCTCTCTCAAGACTCAGAAAAAGCAAGACAACAAACCAGCTGTGGAAGGACAAATTTTATTCACAAATCATGAGGTCAGCCCGACATGTGATTTGGATGGGGGCCTTCTTTTAGGGGACAAAGACCTCTAAAAACAAATAATAAAATAAAATAATGATTCAACTAGTAGGACAATTGTTGAGAATGCAAGTATAAAAATATAAAATGTAGATGAGAAACCAAAGGTAAAAACTAAATTAATAAAATAAATAAATAAATAGTTATCCATTGTATTACAAAAATAAAGCTCAATTAAATTAAGTAAACAGAAATTAAATTAAAATGAACATCTAGGGCTACAAAGGCAACGTGACAAAAGAAACTGAAACAGAAGGATGAAGCTAAAGATAAAATCTATTACCAATGGAGTAACTCACCAGTAGATGTGTCTATAGCATCTATTAATGGTACAACACCTAAAGCAAAAAAATACATTGTTCATAAACAATTACCAAACAAGACTACAGGATTTAAGTCACAACTTTATCACTAAAGAAGCATACCAGAAGTCATTCAGGGGAACCCATAATAAAAAACTATGCCGCTAAAAATAGTGTAATTGGTATGTATTATAAACGGCTTCGACTTCTTGCTCAGTTCTCAATTCAAACTGAAATGAGATCATTTCTACAGTAAATATATCTGAAAAATGCACCAAATACCAAAGAGAAAGGAGTAATATACCACAAATAATGTAGTCAGCATGTACCGGGAGTGACTTTTAACTATCATTAAATCCACTTTAGACAAACCACATCCATAAACAACTATATATCACTAGTAAAGGATCATGGCAGTCCGATGGTATTCAATAAAAGGATATAATAAACTGGATGACATCACCGATGCAGCCACGCACGGAGTGCTCTCCAGCTTCCAAAGGAAGCCTTTGGGAGGTATACTGCTCATGCACATCTGCCTGCCGCAGCACATCTTCTCCAGTCTTTTTTTTTCTGCGGAGCCCCTAGGATGGGTTTTTGTGGTCCAGCTTTTTCTGTGTTTTCCTGTCCGCCAGTCATTGATTAATCGGTTTTACTGACTTAGGTTTTCTTCTTTCTTGCTTTTTATTGCTTTTAGAGTGTTTTACCCCTTTGGGGTTGTTTTCCCAACCATGGCAGCTCTCCAGTTTAATTTTACCTAGGTGGTATTTTTTGGCATATCTAAGCCAACTAGTGACATTAAAAAATGCACCAAGTATGGCAAGACCATCTCTCCCACTGACTGCCACAACTGGTGCTTACAATGCTTTGGACCCGATCACCAGCTGGCTTTCTGTGAGCTCTGCTTGCAAATGACATGCCGAGGTCTGAAGGGTCGGGAAAAACAGAAGGAGTTCCCTCTTTGGCTCATTGGATTCAGTATCCTCAGCTCCGACCCCCTTGTCAATGGCTGCCAAAAGTTCTGAGGCATCCAAGGGAAAGGAGCTGCATGCCCAATCAGAGCAGAAAGGCCTGAGCAGTGAGAGGAGACTTTCTGATGAGACCCCATCAACGTCGAAGGGTGAGTTCTGGGAGAAATTCTGTGTGCAGTGTCATCGCAGCCTTTCTCAATGTGACACAGAGTGCAATGGCCGGGAATGGCCGACCACGCTTCCCCGGCGGGAAGACTCAACCTGGATAGCGGAGTAGACTCCCATTGCTCAGGAGGGCAGCCAGATGTCTCCCGATGCAACTAGCAATGTGGAGTCCTCACCCAAATTGTCGATGCCAGTGTCCGCAGCTGTAGCATCGACCTCCTCGCAGGTGGTGGTTCTGGAGGAACGTCTTCAAGCCCTCGAAGCTCAGTTGGCAGCAGTGGAAACCTTTCAGAATGCAGGCTTCATGGTGTGGAGAGCATCATTACCTCACTATATCCAGTCTATCCTGGATTCCCATGCCCTAAGGACATCTGATGGGAGATCGGAATTGACTCTGGTTCCCAGAGCAATCTCCCTCTCCAGTGTGTCAGAGTCCAAGACCCAGGGATAAATTCAGAAACAAGGTCTCTAAACCCATTGGGCATTCTTCAAGTAAAATAAATATATCCTTTCTGAATATGAACCTGTTGACCCAGTGCTATGTGACTGGTGTTTAAAGGGTACCACCTTGCACTCACGTATTCTAAATAGGGAAAATCTCGTTAAAATCTCAAGTTAAGAGTTAAGAGCTCAGCTGGTGCATTTTCTTGATTGAATTTAATAAACTATTAATGTTTTGTTTTAGCACATTTCATTTGTTTCTCAGCAAGAACCAAGTTTGGGATTTAAAATTGTGCAGTTATTGTTTAAATTCATGAGGCTTATGATTTAAAATGGATTAGCAGAGTTCCAAAGTTTGATTATCCGACTCACACTCTAATCCTCAGATTTCCTTCCTGATGGAAATGCATCCACTTTCCTCTTATTTATTTCTTTTTATCAGCTTAACTGTGCCTGATGGTGCTTGTCGGCTGTAGAAAGTATAACCAGGCGTAAAAGTGCAAACACTTCCATCGCATTTTATCTCTGCTAAATCAGCTTAAAAGTCATTTATAGATTTTATCTCATCAAAGGTGCAGGTTTATGACAGCCTATCCTGCCCCTATGCTTCGAAGGGTAGGATGTGCAAGGGAAGCAAACGCTTGCTCTCAATCATGGCCTGTGTTAAACTTGAATCATGCTGAATACAAGGAATAACATCTGTTTGGATGAAAAATAAAATCGGACTGCACAAAGTCTAAATGAAAGGCTTTATGCTGTATCACTGGGGAGATGAAAAAACATCAGAAAACAGAAGGGTGGCACAGAGAGGTTGGGAAACTTTTTGTGGGGAACAGTAATTGTGAAGAAAAGATGTCAAACTGGCACTGTCTTGATGTCAAAAGAAGTAGAGAGGCAAAGTAGTGGAATGTAGAAAGGAAGGCAGGTGGGACAAGCAAGGTATCCTCAGCAATGCACCTGAAGGTAAAGAGCTTGGTACTGTAGCTCCACGTGGAACATGAAAGACCAAAAAAGTCTTGTTTTAACCCAGTGGTTTCCAAACTTGTCCTGGGGTTTTCCCAGACAGTGGGGTTTTCAGGATATCCACAATGAATATGCAGAAGGTAGATTTTCATACATGGAGGCAGAGCATGCAAATCTCTTGTATTAATATTCATAGTGGATATCCTGAAAACACGACTGGCTGGGCAGCCCCAAGGAATGGTTTGGGGACCACTGGTTTAACCCTTAGTACCTCTATGGAGATGGAGCTTTTTGGTTTCTCTAAGCTCCAAACAAGAATCACTTGAGCAGCAGTGTGTCAAAGATAAAATAGTAGTTGATGACAGATAAAGACCAATTGGACCCATCCAGTCTGCCTAGTTAATCTGGTCCATAGTACTAAGCATATTTCCCAGCTGCCCGCCATAGAAACTCGATCACTTGTAGAATAAGAGGGTCATTTTAAAAGCCTTGGCCACGATTTGGACATCTGAAAATGTGCACGTGGATGTCCAAATCATGGAGATGTTCCCAGAGCCATTTTGCAAATGGCTTTTAAAGATGTCTACATTATGGGAACATCCAAGTAGGTAGGGGGCATGACTGAGGCATGACTGGGGAGGTGCAATTGACTTAGACATCCCCACCCCATCTCAGAAACGTCCAAGTTTAGACCTGCTCTAGATATTGGGAAAGTGCTTGATTAGGCCTTAGAACATCCAGAAAGTGTAGAAAAGATGGAAGGTTAAGTGATTTGTCCAAGATCACAAGGAGCAGCAGTGGAATTTAAACCCATTTCCCAAGCCACAATCCATTTTGCAGGAAATGTACATGCTGAAGGAAAGCACCCCTTGCCTACAGGGAAAAAGCATCACAAACCTTCCACTCTGCACATAACTAAAGATTTTATAATATTTTGTGAAATTATGAGGCTGATTCTATAATGTGCATGTCTGGCCAGCAGAAACGTCTAAAGTGAAAACATGCATGTAATATACCCAATTCTGAAACCATGGAGGTAGATGCACCTGCGGTTCCAGAATCAAGGAGATAGACATTCCCGGTGCGGCACAAACAACACATCAGGGGAACACAGGCCCACACTGCTATACTAGGACATGGGTAAATGCAGCAAATGGCATGTACATCCCTGTGCTCGCAGTATTCTGAAAAGATAGACATGTGCAATGCTGCCCGTCTTCATGCGGCCATGCCTCCACAGGCAAAATGAACATCTCTGAAGCTGATGCTCACACTGACAGTGTAGTGCTCATGCAAAACAACAATAATACTGATGAAGCAGATTAGGTCATGCAGCCCAGCCTATATATTCAAGTCTATTGCATGCCCACAACGCTACACGGTCATCTACGTGTACCGGAGTTATCAAACAGGCAAATGAAATGGGAGATGGTTGTCCTGACAGATCCTGCAGCAAAACAGACCTGGCATGTGATGAACACCATAGTCATTTGTTCAGTGGCCATCAATGAAAATAGTATAGGCTGATTCTTCAAGGCATCTAGCAGGGCTGCCTGAATTTAGCCATATACCCGCCCCACATGACAGAGCCGGAGGAGGGCAGCATGGGGGCAGGTCAAGGTAGCAGGACATAGAGGGGCGATTCAGGACACGGCCCTGTATGTCCTGAGGGTGGGGGATGGATGTCCTGCTTATTCCACCACGGAGGTGGAGAAAGCAGCAGAAATGTCAGGGAATAGGCCTGGGAACCACTATCACGGCTGGGTTCGGAGGCAGATAGATCCCCACCTCCCGATACGGGAGATGGCGCTGCGGTGACCAGGACAGCATACGGGGAGGATATCCCCACAGGGATGCAAGGGCATGCCGGGCCGCCTCAGGGCCCGATCCTGCACCACAGAAATGTTTAGTTCCTGCAGTGCAGAATCAAGTCCTAACAGGTCTGTCCTGCTCAGGAGTGTCCAAATGGCCCGGATATGCCCCTTCTAGGATCGGGCTCTAAGTGCAATGTGAGAAATTGGCAAGAGAAAACTGAAATGGGTCTGTACAGCTACATGGCAAAACATATATCTGGCAATCATAGGAAACCATCAGAATGCTAACATGCAACAGTGTAACTTTCAGAAACACATGCCCAAAAGCACCATCCTCTGTTCTGACAAATGTGCACAGTGTTCAAGACCTTTGATGGTGCATTTGGATATGCATTAGTGCCATCCGTACTGCAGCATGCCCCCACTCCAAAGCTACCCCACCATTCACAGGGACATGCCCTGCTATGTTGCTGTAGATCAGCTTTACAGAGGTTACTGCCCATTCACACAGGCATCTAGTGATGCTGCTGTTAGCCCTATGGTCCAGGTACTGGCCAGGCATACATGTTCCCCCTGAGTTGGGTATCAGGACACCAGGGCCTCTCCTGCAGCCCTCATACATCCAATACACACACTCTCTTGCTTGCAGTCACAGATAACATACCTCTGCCATGACCATACCCTGGACCTATACACAACTGCTGCTACTGCATAATTGCATGGCATCTCCAGCCTACACATCTGATCTGCATTGCTCAGTGAAAAATGTACCATCCCTACAGCTATGTTTCCAATTCTCCAAACCATTTGTTGAGGAGATTTTGCATAGCCCCCTTTACATATTCAGCCCTTGCCAGAATACCGACTATTGCAGTGCTTTATATTTCTGTTGGGGCGTTGTTTCCTGTTACTTTAGCATACAAGCATCCCTCACATGTGCATTCCTTTCATTTCCACTGCATCCTTTGCTCTCCCAGACAGCAGACACACCAAGTCACTACAGACTTATCATAGCCACTCATCTCTATGAGATGCATTGGAGTTTGGAGAAAACTCTTTTCTAAGTCCTGCCCTTATTCCACATTTCATCAGGTATAACATGGACGTATGGGTGATATGCCTGGGACCAGGGCTGTACCAAGCCATAAATGCACCCCGTGTTATCTTCTCTTCTGGCACACTCCCCTCCCCCATCGGTTGCCTGCCCCCCCTGCTGGTTGCCTGCCCCCCCCCCCCCCCTGCGTTGCCCTACTGTTGCCTCCACAACTTTTTTGTTTTCTCGGAAGTGGAAGCAGCAGCAGTGAGGCAGACCCACATTTGAATGGCTGGCCTGGTCTCTCCCTCCTCTGATGTGACCTATATCAGAGAAGGAAAGGAGGGACCCGACCTGCCTACAAAAGTGGAACTGCCTCACTGCTACTGCCACCTCTGCCTCTGAGAAAACAAAACAGTGTTGGCGGTGTCAGGGCAAAACAGGGGGGGGGGGGGAACCAGGGCCAGCAGCCCGACATATGCTCTTAATCCTTTTGTGCCCTGTGCAGCTGCAGTGCTTGTACAGAGCTAGGTGCGGTACTGCCAGAGACGTACATGGGCCTTTCCTGTATACCTTTTATATGTCTCCACACCTGACCACACCCGTTCCACCCCCCCCCCCCCGCCCATATCCTGAGATCTCCGTTTTAGTGCTGTGTACTAGACATTTTTGAATGAAATACGTGTACCCCGTACGTACACAGGGCTTATTCATGTTTCAAAATTACCTCCTTAATTACTAGTGAGTACAAACAGAAATGTTTAGCAAATAGAAGACACTATATTTTAAAACCATTCTATACATGCAATGGTTTACCCATTGGAAAAGCTTTAAAAATGGCCCTTCCTATCGCCATCCAAACACTTGTAGAACCAATAATTCTCACTAGAGGTGCAATTAAGGACAGAACTCTTAAATCATTACCTTTTATGATAAAGTTATTCTTTTGCTATCTAATGGCCTTAGACTACCTACCAACTCAGCAGCTCATTTAGCATAAGTTAATTGGCACCCCATCCAGTGCATCAACCTTTCTTTTACTTCTGGCCTGCCCCACCTTGCTGCAAGGGGAGATGCTCCTAGCTGCTTTAGGAGCCTCCTGTTCAACACAGGCTTTCTTCAACAGTCCACTTGTATCTAAAGCTTATTGACAAGCTAGTATGAACAAAGGAGTCTCTGTGGAGTTCACTCCAAGGTTACACCTTGTCCTAGCAAAGGCTTTTACTTTCATGCCACCCTTAGTCCCTTTCACATGCACTTTCATATTCACCAATGGACTATGCACATCTTTTATATCCATCCACAGTGGGAAAATATCATCAGACTCGACATATGAAGAACAGGGCACAAGAAAGTTATTTTATCTACTGTCATCTCTAAATCAGCAGTTTCCTGCTTGTCAACTCAGCTAAAATCCCCAAGGGCACAGGTAGGGAGGGGGAAGTGTTTCTCTGGGATCACAGAAAGTTTGTCATTAACATTCTCCATCCTGAGCCCTCTTGCCCTCCATTGAGAGGAATAGAATTCGTTAGTACACCACTTTATGAAATCAGCTGCAAACCAGTCTCAGATGCACCCTGGAGAAAATTAAATGTGGACTGTGTTCGAAGGATGAAGTAGGAAAAGGAATGAGAGTATTCTCTTACTCTTATTATCCCCTCTATTTCACCATCCATCCTATCTCTCCCTCCTTTCCACCCGCCATCTGTCTTTTCTTCCCCTCTCCATCTTAGGTTGCCACCGCATTTAAGTCAAACCAAAGAGGCTGCTCCAACCCATGCGCAGAAACATAACTCTACTGTCCTAAGAGAAATTAGAACTACAACTCTGTGCATGCAATGGGGCAAATCACTGTCTGGATTAACCTATTTGGGTGACCTGGATAAGGTGGCAGCCCTACCACAGTGTGCCTCTCCATTCCCTTCCCTCGTGCTCTTCACCACCCTGGTGGAAGAGGCTGGAACAAAGGATGATGGGGAAGAATCAATGAAACTGATGTGAGATCCCAGAAAGCTGGCACAGAGGAGTTACTTTGGATCCTAACTTAAGTACTTGTTCCAAAAGAGGTGCCCCCCAATGCATGGAAACACAGCAGAAAAACAAATCCATCTAAATAGAATTTTGACTGAAATAGGATTCCCTTCGGAAATACTTTTGATTGAGTATTCCCCTTGGAAATCTTTCATCATAGAATCTTCCATTTCATTGTGTTTCTGAGGGTACTGATTGAAGTCACCAGCTGTTGCCGTTTTCAACTTCAGTTTTCTTTTTTGTTTTAAGTCATAATTATATTAATAGAGGCAACTGGTATTTTCATTAGGGAGCATCAAACATGCACCATTACAGTGCTATTATCTTGCATTAAATGAATGTTGCATTAATTTTGTACCATATGAATCATTTTCATGGTGTGTGAAAGGAATAATATAGCATATGAACAACCCCACAGAGTGCCTAAAACCAAAGCATTTCTGGAATGCTAGTCTTCAGTTCACAACCTTAATAATGTTTCAAAGTTACATTCTAGTTGTATAACCTTAATTCCAAGAATGAGGTTACCACCTCTGTTCTTCATGAGAAAAACATTTGTCGCTGGTCTGCCAAGAATACCAATAGGAATAGAATTTACCTTCAATCAGATGAGGACTTCTTAGCTTAACCGGTATAACCAGTGACATCTATGTTCCAATAATCTTCATGGGCCATATGTGTTTCTGTTGGGCAGATAATGATTCTAGAAACACCTGTATATGCCATATAGATCTCTGCACCCAACCTAACCAACCGACCGACAGCAACTGATTCGCACCAAAACCTCAACCTCAACCCCCTTCCAGCAACATCAAGGAGTACCTCAAGGATCCACATTATCAGCTATGCTTTTCAACATCTACCTCCGTCCACTCTGTTCAGTCATACGCACTCACAATGTCAACTTCCACATATACACCGACGACATAATGCTCTACGCCCCAATTACAACCACAGACCCAACAAACGACCAGCTATCAACCTGCTTCACCGACGTATCCAACTGGCTACAAGAGAACAACTTATCCATTAACATAAAGAAGACCGAGGCTCTTATAGTGACAAAAGACCAAGACTTCAAACCACCCACTCACCTCACCATGGGAACCACGCAAATTCAAATACAACCACACATAAGATATCTCGGAATCATCATTGACCAAGCCCTAACCCTTAAGCAGCAAATCAACAAGACTACTGGAACTGTATTCCACAAAGCGAAAATGGTACAACGTCTCCGACCTCTCCTCGAACCACAGGACTTCAGGACAGTAATGCAAGCTCTGACACTCCCTCATCTGGACTACTGCAACATAATCTACCATGGCCTACCTGCCACACAAACCAATCCCCTCCGAATTGCCCTCAACACCACGGCGAGAATAATACACAATGCAAAGAAACGGGACCACATCACCCCAATTCTGAGGGACCTTCATATTCTCCCCATCGAAGCAAGAATCAAGTACAAAGCTCTTCTACTCACCCACAAAATCATCCACCAAACACAAGGCACCCCACTCCGCACCCTACTGCCTCGCCCAACCCACAGCAGAACAACCAGGCAATCCTCCAACAGCTCCATTGCCGTCCCCCACAAAAGAACCAAAGCAACACAACGGACCTGAAATAGAGCCCTTGAACTCTATGCCCCATCCCTCTGGAACTCTTTACCAAGCCACATCAGGAACAACGGTGATCTCCCATCATTCAAAAAGCAGCTAAAAACCATCCTATTCCAAGAACATCTCTGAATAGAACCCCCCCCCCCTATTCCTCTTCAAGAACTCCAGACCAGTAACTCTACTATCCTGTCAGTCTCTATGTTCGCCCCAAAATCATCAATGTTGAACCCCCGGTGATGGGGCCCCCCCCCCCACTATTGATTCCCCCCCCCCCCTGTTATACGTCCCACCGCTTTGACCCGGTGAAAAGCGGGATATAAATACAGTTAAATAAATAAATAAATAAATAAATAAACCTTCTCCTTATTTAAAATGTGGGGTCTTCATGGTCGTATCCCATGGAAAAGAGGATCTCCACTTCACCACTGTGCCATATTTTTCTCTCTTGTCACTACCTTCTTTATCTCTTCCAAGCTAGGTTGAATTCCAGCAAATGTTAAAATATAATTAGCTGTTTCAATGTTGAATAGCATAACAACTTCTTCAAAAGTTTTTTTTCTCCTTATTCCTTATGAAAAATAGATATGTTTTGCTTGTCCACCTGTTTTTACAATTTGTTAATGTCTCATCAAACACCCACATAACAAATATACATGAGTGTTGGGCAGATGGATTCTTAGAAAATAGATTATTTAAAAAAATATATTTAACAATAGAGATAAATAAACAAAAGTATATAATTGAGCATGAGGATGGGAGGGAGGAGGCACAGGAGGGCGAGGGACAGATGGGAATCCTTCAAAAAATTTACTCTGACGATCATTTTAATTAAAAAAAAACAGCAGCCGTACAACAAGAGAATCCTGATTTTCGCAATAATACTTTCATTTTTATGCTGGGACTGGGTGCATGCAGTGCTATATAATGGTGATAAGCTTCTGTCCTAAGGAGCTTACATT
Source organism: Ichthyophis bannanicus (assembly GCA_033557465.1). NCBI lineage: Eukaryota > Metazoa > Chordata > Amphibia > Gymnophiona > Ichthyophiidae > Ichthyophis > Ichthyophis bannanicus. Next base: position 801,808,160 of record CM066035.1, on the reverse strand, counting down.
CTAAGACAATGGTAGATAAGGTGACTTGCCCAAAACCACTATAAGAGATGGGATCGGGGCCCTGGATTCACTAATCCCAGCCTAATGTCCCTCCCTATAGGCTACTCCCTCACCAATATGTTAGAGCTTGCTAGCTTAGATGGAAGAACACAAAATCATGGTAATTATAATAGTAATCCTAGAATACTAAATGGTGCTAAGGTTTCGCACTTAACACATGTTACCAACACATGTTAAGGGCCCGATTCTGTGCCACAAATAGTGGGGATGGATGTACATCTATCACCGCTATTTGTGCATTCTCTGCCCTCATCTAACTTCCCCGCCAGTTGTACAGGGATGTTAGAAGGGGGCGGGAAAGGGGAGGATCAGAGGCGGAGGCAAGGCGGGTGATGGGCAGTCACTGGCTCTGGACATACAGGACCGAGTCTAATATCGGCCCTGAACATCTAGGGCTGGTTTCCCAGTACGTAAAGGATCGGTGGCCCGGGGCTTGGATTGGGCAGGGGGGGGGCCCGAAGGCATTCCGAGCAGCCCGACCCTGTCCTTAGGAAGCCGGATCAAGGGTTGGGCTGCAGGGAATGAGTCCCTGAAGTCCAGCGGCCAGCATCGCTGCTCTTCAATGGAGCCGCAGTGCCATGGCAACATGACATCATGGCTCTGCGGCTCCATAGAAGAGTCTTGACTGAGTTAGCCGGGGACAGTCCTGTACATGCAGGCTAGGTTGAATAGCAGTCCCGGCCTGCACGTACAAGACTGTTCATGATTCTGATCCCATGGGGCTAGATGTGCCCCGCAGGATCAGAATCGCGATCCCCTCTGTACGTCCGTCTCAGACTAGCATGAGTTGGTATGTTCCTGGCAAATAATGTATGACTGGGTACCGTAATGAGCGGCAAAGTAACATGGGTGCATCTAACAGAACACATAGAGGGGTCATTAGTTGAACCTACTTTAAGTGCCACGTTAACTTCACTCGCATACTCATGTGTTTGCCATGCCCACACTCTGCCTCATTTCAGCGGTAACTATCTGGTATGCCTGCAGCCAGTTATAACTCACTAAAACGCATATTAACTGTTAGCAGCACTTTGTAAAAGGGATGGATAATCTTCTTCAACCGGGAATGGTTACTCTGCCTAGAATTGAACATTTAGATAAAAGGGAAGTTCAAATTATAGACCTCTACATGGTTTATCAGGGTCAGTAAGAGGCAAACCAGTGAGACACTGGCTTGGGGTGCAGAAGCTGAAGGGCACTCAAAGCCTGCCTCATGGGCTTCTCCCCTTGCAGTAGCCCCCCCTTGCTCTCCTTTCTGCAGCTTAACTCATCTCTGCTGGTACCATGGGAACTTTAAACAAAAGAACACTCATTTCCTGTTTCTTCTGAGTAACAGGAAGTGCCTGTTCATGCATTTGAAAGTCTCCCACAGCACCAGCATAGCACAACTCCAAAGGTCAGGACCGTACCAAGCTAGACATGCACCCTGTGCGACTAACAAATCTGTTGCCCCTCTCCACCCAGCTACGTTCAATAGCTCATAAGAACATAAGATATGCCATATTGGGTCAGACCAAGGTCCATCAAGCCCAGTATCCTGTTTCCAACAGTGGCCAATCTAGGTCATACGTACCTAGCAGTTTCCCCAAAAGACACAGGTTCCACATTGCTTGTACTGGGTCAAGCATTGATATCCTGGGTCCCTTCCTAATAATGGTTTATGGACCTTTCCTCCAGGAACTTGTCCAAACATTTTTTAAACCCAGCTACACTAACAGCCTTTACTATATCCTCTGGTAACAAATTCCAGAGTTTGATTACATGTTGAGTGAAAACATATTTTCTTTTATTAGTCTTAAATAGTTTACCCTGTAGCTTCATTGCATGTCCCCTAGTCTTTCTATATTCTGATAACGTAAACAATCGATCTACGTTTACCCATTCTACTCCGTTCATTAATTTATAGACTTCTATGATATCTCCCTCAGCTGTCTCTTTTCCAGGTTAAAGAGCCCTAACCTTTTTAGCCTTTCTTCATAGGAGTATTCTTCCATCTCCTTTACCATTTTGGTGGCTCTTCTCTGAACTTTTTCTAATAACGCTATATCCTTTTTAAGATACGGCGACCAGAATTGCACACAAAATTCAAGGTGCAGTCTCACCATGGAACGATATAGAGGCATTATAATATATTTTGTTTTATTTTCCATTCCTTTCCTTATGATACCTAGCATTCTATTTGCTCTCTTGGCCGCCATTGCACACTGGGCCGAGGGTTTTAACATGTTATCCACAATGACGCCTAAATCTTTTTCCTGGGTGGTGGTTCCTAACGTGGAACCTTGCATTGTGTAACCATAGTTTGGGTTGTTCTTCCCCAGGTGCATAACTTTGCACTTGTCCACATTAAATTTCATCTGCCATTTTGGTGCCCAGTCTTCCAATTTATCAAGATCCTCTTGCAATTTTCCACAATCCTCTTGTGTTTTAACAACTTTAAATAGTTTTGTGTCATCTTCAAATTTGATAACCTCACTCGTTATTCCCTTTTCCAGGTCATTTATGAATATGTAAAAAAGCAGCGGACCCAGCACAGATCCCTCGGGTACACCACTATTCATCGTTCTCCATTGGGAAAATTGGCCATTTAGCCCTACCCTCTGCTTTTAACCAGTTCCTGATCCACAATAGTACACTGCCTCCTATTCCATGACTCTTTAGTTTTTCCAAAAGTCTATGATGAGGGATCTTGTCAAAGGCTTTCTGAAAGGCGAGATATTCTATATCAACTGACCAGGGGCGGCCCAAGGGGGGTGCGGGGCCATGTGCGGAGATTAATTGTGGGGCCTCATTTGCATAGGGAGCCTCATTTGCATAAATATTTGCATAATGTTAACATGCATTTTTAGTAAACATGCTTCTTAATGAGTGTCTGGATAAAGAAAGACTAATAGATTTCTACGTTACTATATTCCAGTGCCAACCACCAGGCCCATTAGGAAGTACTATAAACACTGACCTTTTAGAACTCATAGCAAATCCACCATATCATAACAGTTCTGCCAGGACTCACAAAGCACCAAACCCTACCTATCAAAAGGCAACACTGCAAATATTAAACCAATACATCTCAGAGAATACCAATGCATCTCCTACTGGGGAAAGAGAACAAGTGACACGGTCAAATAGAAACCACATGAACAGAATACCTCTGCTTGGTTAAAATGCAGAACATAGACCATCACCAAAGAACAAGGGATCACAATTTAGAAATACAGTGTAGGAAGACAATAATTAAACTGGGAACCCCAAAAGCCAAACTTGGAATGTACAACAACACTGGAGAAATAAAACTATAAATTAATTTCCTCTTGTACTAAACAAAACACAAAAGATGTTAACAATGCACATTTCCAAGAGCTGATATATTCCAGTTAATAAATTCAAAATAAAAAAGTATTTTTCTACCTTTTGTTGCTTGTGCATTTTCTTTTCAGTTGCAATTGCTCCAGTCACTTTCTTCTGGTTTCTTTGTGTCTTCTGCGAGCTATCCATTTTCCTTTCTTCTCTTTTATATTTTTTTCCAAATTTTTTCTCTATATCTGCTTTAACATACTGATCTTTCCCCTTTTGCTCTTTCCTCCATTTCTTTCCTTATTGCTTTATCATCCACTCAAATTTCACCCTTCCATTCTCAATCTACACTTACTCTTCCAATACCCGGCCCTTCGTAGATTTTTCTTCCCTCCCACACAAAATATCTTTTCCCCTCTCCATTCTCATTTCCCATTCCTTTCTAGTCCTCCCCCAAAATCAGCTCCTTTATAGTTCTAGACCCACCCAGCATCTGCCCCCTTCTAGTCCCAGTCTCCCAAACTTCCACATCAGCCCATTTCCAGTCCTAGCCTCCCATATGCTGTTTTCCAGTTCCATTCCAGCCCCCCATCAGCCCATTTCCACTCCAAGCTCCCCATCAGCCCATTTCCAGCCCTTTTCCAACTCCCATCAGCCCACTTCCAGTCCTATTCCAGCCCCCATCAGCCCATTTCCAGTGTCCTATTCCAGCCCATCACCCATTTGCAGTCTACGTTCCCCCATCAGCCCATTTCTAGTCCTATCCTAGCTCCTCATCAGCCCATTTCCAGTCCTAGCCCCCATATGCTGTTTTCCAGTTCCATTCCAGTTCCTTATCAGCCCATTTCCTCCACGCTCCCCCATCAGCTAATTTCCAATCCTAGCCCCCTCGTCAGCCCACTTCGCCCTATTCCAGCCCCCATAAGCCCATTTCCAGTCCTAAGAACCTATTGTAAATAATTAAAAATATCTGTTAATTGTTAATCCCTGTTATCCATGTTTTTACTCCCTGTTCTCTGTAAACTTAACATTTGTTTTATGTTTAAGTACAAAATTTGTTAAAATGTAAACCGCGCTGATATCAAAAGTGCGGTATATAAAAGCTGTTAAATAAATAAATAAATAAATAATAAATAATCCAGCTCTTCATCAGCCCATTTCCAGTCCAAGTTCCCCCCTCATCACAGCCCATTTCGTCCATTCCCCCCACCATCACAGCCCATTTGCAGTCCTATCCCCCCCCCCACCATCACAGCCCATTTGCAATCCTCCCCCCATCACAGCCCAATTGTAGTCCGTTCCCCCCATCACAGCCCATTTCCAGTCTGTTCTCCCCCCCACCACAGCCCATTTCCAGTCTGTTTCCACAATCCCAGCCCAATTTGTCCATTCCCCCCCCATCACAGCCCATTTCCAGTATGTTCCCCCCCCCCCACATCACAGCCCATTTCCAGTCTTTTTCCCCCATCCCAGCCCATTTTCAGTCCGTCCATCCCCACCATCACAGCCCATTTCCAGTCCTATCCCCCCCACCTTCACAGACCATTTGCAGTCCTAATCCAGCTCTTCATCAGCCCATTTCCAGTCCAAGTTCCCCCCCATCACAGCCCATTTCGTCCATTCCCCCCACCATCACAGCCCATTTGCAGTCCTATCTCCCCCACCATCACAGCCCATTTGCAGTCCTCCCCCCATCACAGCCCAATTGTAGTCCGCTCCCCCCATCACAGCCCATTTCCAGTCTGTTCTCCCCCCCAACAAAGCCCATTTCCAGTCTGTTTCCCCCCATCCCAGCCCAATTTGTCCATTCTCCCCCATCACAGCCCATTTCCAGTCTGTTCCCCCCCCATCACAGCCCATTTCCAGTCCGTTCCCCCCCCCCATCACAGCCCATTCCCAGTCTGTTTCCCCCATCCCAGCCCATTTTCAGTCTTCCCCCCCCCATCACAGCCCATCCAGTCCTAGCCGCCCCCCTGAAGATCCCTGCGCCATCTAGGGGGCTGCAGAGGGAGCCGGGGAAGCCCGCGCGAGGCCCTGGCTCCCTCTGCACAGCCCGCCAGCGTGAAGAACCTTTACCTTCACGCTGGCGGCTGTTTCAATGAAGCCGCGAATGTCGGTAAAGGTTAAAGGCAATGCCCTTTAACCTCTCGCGGCATTCGCGGCTTCATTGACTTGCCAGTGCTTGTGCTGTTTCCAGATTTCGTCATTTGGGTCTTTATTCACTCTTTTTGAGCTTCCTGGAAGCCCAGTGATGATATCAGTGCCTCCTTTGGTGCTTGCCTCCTGTGCAGCTGCACTGCTCACACAGCCCTTCATACGGCCCTGCCAAAGGTGTAGTTTTTAGCATATTCCTTTTGTTTTGATCAGTATGGGAGGAAATTCATTTCTGGGGGTTTTCTGTAGTGTATTACTGCACACTGAGTCTGGTTTTTGGTGTTTTCTAATGCATGTTTTGTCTGCATATTTGTTTTTAGTTTCTTATTTTTTTTAAGTAATGGTCTCTGTTTTCTATGCATAACTGAGTTGAGGGTCTCTATGTAACAATCCATAGCAATCTTGTTTTCATAGGTAGAGTTGATGCTCATTTGATTATTGTAAGTTCTGAGTGTCCATTTGAAAGGTTTTGTGTTATTTCACACAGTATCTGGCAGTGGAGGAAGTTTGTTGCTGTCACTAGTGTGACATCAGAATTTGAATAGAATCTTTTATATATGTTGACTTGTACAATGAATCATTCTACTTCTGCTCTGCGCCCACTGTTGGGGAAGTTTTATTGGCTATTCTGCAAATGTTCTATGTGAATGAACAATTATACTCTATTGGATTGATATTCTAAAGGCAATTAAGCATTCATTGGTGAATCCATAATTAGCCTGTCCATGTATGTTAAAAAATATACGAGCAATACCAAGCCATTTCAGTTATTCAATGGATAGATATTATCAGGGGTGGTGCTATTATTAGCTGAACTAGGAAGCCACCTAGGGTGCCAATGGCCCAAGGGCAGCCCATTGCCACCACTACTGCCCCTCTCGGGGACCTGCAGCAGCAGCAATTACTTTAAACAGCATTGCAGCACTTACCGAAACCTCCAGTTCTGAGGTGCTGTTTATGCTTCTGTCCATTCCAATGCAGACTTCCTGTTCCCCATGCTGCACTGACACTGGATATATGGATTAAGTTAAATGCCGGCACCAGCATTTAACTTAATTCAGTGATTGTTCTGACTGAAAATTTAGCCCTATCTAGGTGTGTCAGGCTGCAAGATTGACCCAAAGAGAGGGGCATAAAAGCATAAGTTGGCTCAGGCTCACTTTATAATATATTATAACATAAAAGCTCCATTTTGGATGGTATTAAGGGTGGAAGACGGTAGACCCAAAGAAAATTGGGCTGTCTTGCTTTGATGTGGAAGGTATCATTTAAATTACTTCATTCTATAACTCACTAGGAGTTTCTCTGGTAAGCCTGTAATAAACTTTAGGTAAATACATAAATTAAAACTGGTAGTTACCAAGCTGCAGTAAAATGTGATGCTTTAATATAACTAAACGTAACATGTGGGTCACTAATCCACAGTTCCTCACTTCCTAAAGGTAGTGATTTCCAAGGTATATTTCATTTTGCACTGCTGTAACCCTGAACATTGTGCATTCCTGGCCACAGCAACACAAAGAAAGCGGACTCCAGGCTAGGCCTCCTCATTTTAAAGGTGTTGTTGTATTTATTTATTTATTTTTTAATCTTTCCACGAACAATGCAACTTGCAAAGTTAAACACAAGCTGCATTATTCATTGAGCATAATAAGGTTACTTTGCATGCATTTACTGTGCATTCCACTAAAGGATCATGAGTTAAGGGAAAATAATGCATGATTTTGCCATTTAATGAGTCTTATTTGACAAAAAAAAACCCTGCTTGACTTAGTAACTTTCCCTCATAATCTGAATAAAAGAGGAATACTATGTGACATATATAAAATAAGGATAAAATGGAGTTTTCATTTAGGTTAACAATTGCACCCTGGTAAATTCCAGCATTTTCATGACTTACATGCTTTTCAGCACTTGAATGTTATACTGTGCTTGAATCTCTCTAGCATTTACAGAGCCTGAGCTGCTAAGGGGTGAAGGAGCTCAGCACAAATTATCCCTCCATGGACGCATGAAGGAGTTTACTCAATATTGGAGGTGTTCAAGCACCCACAGTTCTGGCATCTATGACTGCATTCCACAGTTTTCTTATTGTAACGAATGTAACTCGCTTTGAACTGCTACTGAAAAGGTGTGAACTAGAAGAAAAAAAAAGTCTCCTGCACTGTCCCAGACGTGGCGTCTGAAGTTGTATCCTTTGAGACATTTTGCTTAACATTCCCAAACTTCAGCACCTAGAAGACCAATTAGGATAGTTCAGCCACTCTTTGGAAAGACTTTGGAGAAGGGGTTAGGACTGGACTTTGCAATCCTTCCCCTTCTACGCCCATCTCCTCATTCATGCAAGAAGAAAACGCACAACATAGGGTTTATCCGAACAATTCTATCCACGAACTTCCCTGCGAAACGCACAACGTTCCCAGCTGACGGCTGCTCCGCCCCCTTTCCCGGGAAACCCCGCCTCTCCTACTTCTCTGCTTCCATTGGTTGGCTGGGAGCTCAGGGGCGTGGCCGGAGGGCTGGTACCTGGGTTGGCTTGGATCACGCTGGCTAGTGCCGCTGAGCTGGGGAGGGGAGAGTGGCGCAGAGAGCGGCGGCGGCGGCTGCACCTTTAGCCGGCCGCGGGGCCGTTTCGAGGCGCTGGACTTGTTGTCGTGTGGTGTGGCCTTTGTGACGAAACTGCCTTGTCCAAGAGGAGCATGGGGAGGACAAGGTGCTCGCCCGGTACCGATCCCCGGACTTGGTGCCTGCCGATGCTGTTGTTGCTGGGGTTTGGCTCTGTACTAAAAGGTAAGGGCACAGCAGCTGCTTTTATAGGGCAGCTCAACAAACAGAATGCCCAAGTGAGCAAATGTGTCCTTGCAGCACTTCGGTAACTCTGTGCAAGACCAACAGAACCCTTTGCCTCTGATTTATTTTATTTTATTGTTGCACTTGCTATATTCTGGTAATTTCTGGTTGTGCTTGAGGAAGTTTCTGCAGCTTTTGCCCTTTTGCATCCTACAGGTTGTATTTGTATAGAGTTATAGACCAAAAATCCTTCTTTTTATTTCGCCATCCTTTCTTTGTCGATGTAATGCTGAGCTGCAGCAGTTCTGCATGGGGTCTCGTTGCTTGCATTGCTTCGAGCTGAAAACAGACCTAGGGAAATTACGGTAGCACTAGGCTGTCATTTGAAAAGCAGGTAAATCAAGGTATTTCGCAATATTCCCAGTTCACGGGGAAGCTCTGCTAAAAAGCGGGACTTGGTGATGCTACTACACTTCCGTCCCTGTCTTGTTTTATTTCGTTTCTGCAGGGTTTGCAAGCTTTCCTCTATTGGGAATTTAATTGGATTCTGCGAGATGCGTGGTTTAAATTGACTGCTTTATTTTCTGTTGGTTGGACTTGCGTTGGTTAAGAAACCACGGGCGACCCAGTTCTTTTCAGGCACTTAGCTGGGACCTGGGTCAGAGGATCTCATTTAGAGGCTTTAAAGATTTATTTGTGTTCCCTCGGTAAGAGTCTTGCCGAAAAGCTCGAATAGGTACGCGTAGCCTGGAGCCGTGAGGCTGACTGCCAGCATTACAGGATATTTAGAAGCGCTACACTAGCTGAGTCTCTGCCCTTTCCCTGGTGATGATGGGCTGTGAGTTTCCTCAGCCTTGGCTGCAGAGGAAGAGCTAAGGTTGGTCCTTTCAAGAAAATAGCACCCTCTGGGTAAAACAACAATTCTTCTGGCAGGATTCAGGGACAGGTCCGGTACTTATTCCCCGAACATAAAAGTAGAAATAAGACTTCACAGTGTGCAGGTGATACGTGACATAAAATACTTTACAAACTTCTAACAGGAGATGCAGGGGGAGGAAGCGATCGGAGGGTGTTAAAATCCAACCGATTTACCGCTCCCTGGACACAGAGGAGATCGCTCAGAATCGGGGCACCTAAAGGTTTACAGCTATTTCTCAGGGTAACTAGCAGCAAATGATTTTTACATACAAGCGATTTTTTTTCTGGTCTTCCTGCTTGGTCTGTTTTCGTGCAGCTCGGTAATAAGGCATCGGGGTGCAGCTACTTGTAATTGCCTAGTCTCCATGGGTAGGCTCCCCCATCATCCGCCAGTTACCTGTGCGGGATTCTGCAGGCTACGCTACTGCACGCCTGGCAAGCTTATGGCTGTATAAGCGCGCGTAGTTTTGTAGACGCGACATAGTGACGGTAATAAGCTGGGGCTTTATGGACTGTATTATTGGGGGGGGGGGGGAGGGAGAGGAAATGTTTTTTGGTGACTTTAAAAGATGGAATTGTATTTGTCTTTAGCGTTCTATGTTTGTTTCCCTGAAAACTATCGACAATGTACCAGATGAGTGGGGAGGGTGGGACAGGGCTGGTGCAACGAGGGTAGGCGAGCACTTCGACACTGGAGGGAGCGCACTAGCTAGTCACGAGTAACGTTCAAAGATGTCATGGAAGATGTTTATAATCTCTGCTAGCAGTGGTTTTACCCCGTTTCTTCAGAGTTTGGAATAGAGTTTCTGCTTTGGAGATTAGCTCCCACTAAACGTCAGATGCGCCAGCTCCGCAGTAGTTCAGATGATCACTGGAGCAAAGTTTGGAAAATTTGTGAAGTCTGAATGGTTACGAGTATGAAGGATACTTCCATGGGCTGATGTGCTTCTAATGAAGATCAGGTATCGGCGTAGTAACTTTTTTAAAACAGTAAGTGTGTGCCCTCGGTGAAGCCCCTAGGGAACGCTTGGCATATTTAACTCCTTCACTGCCATGAACACTCTTACACCAGGAATACAAAAAGGAGGCTTCTGACAACTTGGATTAAGCAGCCTTTCTAACAGCATTTTTCGTTGAGGCAAAGAGGATTTGTTCTGCCTTGCTAGGGAAAATGTTCAATTTTAATTGACTTGTTTATGAAGAATGACAGATGAAAGCTAATTTCATTGCCAGAGACAACTTGCCTTGAGAGAAGGGGTTCTTCATACCATTTTGTAATTGGAAGGTGCCAAATTACAAAATGGTGCCTGGCCTATGCTTTGCTAAGTAGGCTTGCAGGATTTCTACCCCTGACTTAAAGCAACAGAATATGTAGGAGTCTATGCAAAAGTTTTAAAAAACCTGAATGTTAAGTGGTCTTGCTCAGGTTGCAGAGCACCTTTGTTTGGGAGGCATTCAAACCAACCTGCAGCGCTACTCCCTCCCTCTAGCTCCCTAGTTGTTGATGCAGATGGGACAAAATGTTGGTCAGGCTATGGCCATTGTCATCCACCTCATTATACTGCTTTTATTTTCCAGTTTCCCTTGACTTGACCCTTCCATCCATTTTGGCCTGTTTCCTTTTTTCTCCTCCTTCCAGCTCCACTGGGATCTGACACCCTGAGTCTTCATTTTTTAACTATTTGCGACCACCCCATCCCTTCATGCCTATCATGACTTCTGAGTTGACTACTGTATCTACACGTCTGTAGAGCATCACCACAGATACTGGCTTTCTCAGACTAAATGTGAGCTATCCTAACTTTTATATAGCTTGCAAGATATGATAGAGAAATTCAGATACCTGAAAGGTATAAATTGGGTACAAATAACAAACCTTTTCAGGGGAAAAGGAAGCTGTAGAACAGGATTACAGCAAGCGACTCCAGTGGGATGGACTGTGAAGAAACATCGGGAGATTTCTTCACAGAAAAGGGTGGTGGATGATGCAGGGACAAAAAACAGTAAAGGAGTTCTAGAGGGAAGGGGTTAAGCACAGTGGATCTCTATTTGGTGGTTTATGGATAAGGGTCAAACCTTGGCTATCTGTAGGGATTTTCCACATAAATAAAATAAGGAACTATTGAGCAGGAAGCGCAGAAAGCGAGAGAAGGCGAGAGTCTGTTCTCAGTGACCACTGGTTGTATGTCTGCAAGTGCATTACCAGGCATCTGGGCTACTAGAAAGCTGTGGCTGATGGGGTTATCACTTCTCCTACTTAACATCAGTAGAGGGGGAACAAGGGCTAAACATTAACAAAGTAGTTTAAGAAAGCAAATAGGATGGGAATGAAGCTCTTTGCATCCGTTTCTGACAGTACACAATGCAGTGCTGCGGGCACAGTGATGCATGTGAATGCAATATCTGTACATTCACGCATATGTACCGTACTGAAACCTTTCCTCCATAGCTAATCACCGGGACAGTAAATATGCCAGAGAGAGGATCTGACTCTTGACACTGACCTAGAATAGACTTGTCTTTAATTTTCGCATTTCCAATTGCCTGGCACGAGGTTCGATGTGCTTCAGATGTATTGACAGTCCGTTCCGTCTGCATTTGTATTGCACCAGCTGAATATCTTATCATGCTATTAGTAGGTACCAATCAGTTACAGTACATCAGCATCCCAGTCTGTCAACATTTAATTTTCACCAATATCTTTGGAACGTGCTAAATATGATACATTAATGGTGAATTATGGAGCCTGGGTACAGGTGCACTGCCATGTCCTTCATAGCATCATTCCTGGGGAAAAAAACAGTTTCCATGTTATAGCGATGAGTCATATTCAGAAGGACGGTCACTAGGATGAGTACAGATGAGGCAGATAAGATATTCTACTGTAACATGTTATGATAGATGTTTGGCCGGAAAGCTTCTTCGGTCAGGTGAAACATAACCACCTTTTGCTTCATAACTGAATACGATGACTTTGATAAAAGTGTCTCCTCTAGAAAGTTTGCTGTGACTTTATTTTTCTGCGAATGTACGGATTTTCTTTTTTCATTTTGTCTTGCAGTGTTATTGCATGACTGGAGCCTGAAAACTGAGTGTTAACACAAGCGGCTGCTGTTTCTGCTGATCTGGATTCTTGCTCAGCTTCTGCTATGGTGCAGCAGATGGCTGGATCCAGATATAGAAAGCAGAAACTAGGTTTCCTCTCTGTGCTGCTAGTGTTAACAACTGTTTTTGGTGTGTGGGTTTTTTTTCTTTTATTGCTCCTTGCCACGCTGTTGGCTTATGATATTGCCTATGAAGCATGCTTTTATTAACTAAGTAGCGGAAAGACCAATCAAAAATAATGGGGCATGGTAAAGGCCAAAGTCCTCTGCCCTCACTGCTGTTGATAGGGGAAAGTGCTGCAAATCGAGTTTAGTTGTGAGGACCGAGCATTGTCTGCTCCTTGTGACTAAACTGTGCTATTGCAGCACCTCCCCTACGGCAGCAGTGTGGTGGACTCCCATGCAGCTTGGCAGGGATTGTGAAGGCCTCTACGCTTGTAACCTCACCATGCAACTGCCTGCTGCCCTTGGAAAGGCTCACATTGACTATGCATGCACATTTAACAGTAGGTAAGAGCTATTGGGCAATATTTACTAAGTCCCATGCTAGTAACACAGGGTTGGGCTGCATTACTAGTGCAGGGCAGGTAAAGTCATCGCTCTGAATTTTGTGTGGCTCGCCATGTTGAAACCGCCACAGGGAGCAACTGCCGCCGCCCATTGTGTAGTGGCTCCCCACCAAGCCCTGGCAGTGCAGGCTTTCAAGGGCAATGCTACTGGCTCTCCTTTTGGGAATGCCCACGGGCCCTGTCCAGGCACCACGCAGGCTTGCATTACCTAGGCAGCATGGGATCTTTAGTGCAAGGTATCACGTTACCTTTTAATGAAGTGCCAAAAATGCATGCTAACCCTGCGCAACTCGGATAGTGCACTTCAGTAAACATGTCCCAGAGAGAGGCTGGAGGGTGTTTGGAAACGTGCATAGGTGCGTATCCCATTCATATCTGTAGAAAATGCTTAAAAGTGAAAATTAATATAAATCCTATTTCTCATGTAATTATGATTCCTGACGGACAGCTTTAGGATCAGAAATCTACTATGGCCCAAAAAGGCAGGGCAAGTGTGTGTGCCTCTGATAGAGATGCTGAGGTTAGCTCATCCCAAACAGAAATTTACTGCCCAAATGAGTGAGATTTTTTTCAGCAGAGTTTCGGAAGAATACATCTACACATTCCATGCCCCCCCTCCTCAAGCAATCCCTTTTCTTTGGTCTCGATCAATCACTTTCTTCAGCATCCCATCTTGACCTTGGTTACCTTCTCCCCCCTTCCCAAGGTGACCAGCTTCTCCCTTTCTCACTATCCCCTCCAGGATGGCCAGCAACTCCCCCTTCTCTCCTCCTCTCTGTGTCCAACGTCTCTCCCCTCCCCCCTTGAATCATCGGAAAGCAGCTGTGGATGGCTCGGGGCTGCTGAGCACAGACGTGTAAACGTTCTGCTGGTCTAGGTGGGACCCAGTAGAGCCCGAGTGGATGCCTATGCTCTGAGGCCCTGCGCCATCCACATCTGATTTGAAAATGGTTCAGGGTGACTGGCAGAGGTAGACTGACAGTGGGAGAGGGCAGGTCCTACTCGGCCACACTGCTGCCCTGGCTGCTGAATGCATGAGGAGGTGATCTTGGTATGTGACATCTCCCTCCAGTCATGTGCGTTACATATACAATGCACATGACTCACTATTTTTAGAGTTGCCAATTGACTCCATGTCATACAGAACAGTGTAATCCAACCCAGGCTTTACCCCAATGCATACATAGGGGTCTGTTTACTAAGTGGCGCTAGAAATCAGAGCCGCGGCTGCCGATTTTGCATGGAAGCTGCCAGCGCCACTTAGTAAACAGACCCCATAGTTTTGAATTTCCACAAGGAAATCTATGTGAAAAATCAGGAGTACAAATCTGGATGGTTGTGTAAAACCAGGATTGAATCAACCTATTTTGACCTGGAACCAGCTAGCGTGTCTAATTTACCTCCCATGACTGAGTATCATAGGACTGACATGGTTCTGCTCAGGCATAGAGCAGTGACCAGGACTGGTGACATTAGCAGCAGGGAGTGCCTGGCCTGCTCTCCGAACTACAACTGAGGTTGCAAAAGACTAGAAAAATGAGTGGATAAGGCCTATTGCTTGGCACCTCTGCTTCACAAGGTTCCAATAACATGGCACAGATCCCCTCCCCCCTCATTTAACCGACAGATGCATGGTACTGGGTATAACTGTTTTTTTAAAGTGGAATTGTAAGAATGTAAAATGTTGTGCTGGGTCAGTCTAATGGTCTAAGCCGAGAATCTTGCCTCCAATGGTGCTTGGGAGATTCCAAAGAACAGCTTCCGCAGCTCTCTCCTAGGAACGAGCAGTAGCTTTCCAAGGTCTACTTGGCTAATTAGGTATGGAATTTTCTAGAAATTTTGTCCAAATCCCTGTTTAATCTATCTGCGCTAGATGTTTCACCACATCTTCTGGTAACAAATTCCACAACTTGCTTGATAGAGAAAGCATTTATTTTTAATTTTACTCAATTCTGTGTTAAAGTTTCTACCTGTTTTATTGAATGTCTTTCCTGCATTTACCTCGGCAAAAGTAATGAAAGCTATTGTGCTGATACCTCCTAAATAAGACACTTATAAATACAAATGTAAAAAAAGGAGGGGAAAAAAGTACAAAATGCTGTGGATGGCCAAAACACTCTCCACCAAACATCAAAGGCAGGGATCCAGCGAGAGGGTGTGTAAAGCTGAGTAAACAGAATCCTCCTCAAAACCCATCTGTGGTTACCCTGCTCGGAGACTCATTACAGCCCTGACTTGGGCTGCGCTGCTGGAACCATGCAGAGATCACAGATGCTTGTGCATGAGGTGGGGAAAGTAAACACTTTGTCATTTGGATTATCTTTTTCCTTTTTTAACTCAGCTTTGCTGCTGAGTCTGCTCCCTTGTCTA
Organism: Ichthyophis bannanicus; assembly: GCA_033557465.1. Taxonomy (NCBI): domain Eukaryota; kingdom Metazoa; phylum Chordata; class Amphibia; order Gymnophiona; family Ichthyophiidae; genus Ichthyophis; species Ichthyophis bannanicus. The sequence continues at coordinate 801,792,901 of CM066035.1, read as the reverse complement.
GGGGTGGATGGGACACTTATAGGGTGAGATTTTTTTTTCATTCATTGCAAAAAAACTTTTATTTCCCCCAGAAACATGTAGTGGACACTAGGTGGTGCAGGTGTTAACATACTGCAGCATTGCTGCAAATTGAGATGACCAGCTCTGGTCCTGTGTAGCCATTAACTGGTCAGTTTTAGGTCATTTGTAAGGAACATCCCTGAGACATTTTACATTTGGTCCGATTAAAGTCTGGGGAAGTTGTTCTGGTTGCTCTGAAAACTGGATCTGAGATGCCAAGTTACCACTTCTGGGAGTGAGGTGTTTTTTTGCCAGTTCTGGTTTTAAAATTGCATTGCAATGCAGTATGGTATTTGTAGGTAGGGCTGGCCTTTCCACTAGGCAGACTAGATGACTGCCTAGGGTGAAGATGTCTGTGGGCAACAGGCTTTGTGCTTTGGCACACATGGCCTGCTGCCTCCCATGTGCCTAGCTGCACCACCCTCCCCCCATGGTGAACTACAATGCTGCCGCCCCCCACCCACTGCCGCTGATTCCGGCAGCAGGCGGCTAGGCTCGGTGGCATCAGAAATCCAGGACTGGCTTAACATCTCACTCCCAGAACTGGGTAACTTGGTAAATTTGGGATTTGTTTGCTGTTCTTGACAACCAGAGCCTTTTATGGTTCTCCAGAAAAGAAATCATTGTAAAGTTAACGTGATCAAAAAAAATTGTGCACTCTAAGGAATATCTATCTGGTGCAGAGCAAAAAGCTGTTTTCAGCAGAATCTGCCAGCTCCAAATGTGGAATCGGATGAAAACAGAGGTGTGTTGAAATTCAAAAATGGTAACTTAAGTGGTGTGCTGTTCTCCATGACAGGCTACTTCAGTCCTGGGTTTCTTAAATTCTTTCCTCTTGCATTCTGGGATTTGTAGTAGAAAGGCACAATCCTCAGAATACATTGGGGTAGGGGATGGGAGAGCGGCATTTAAGACCACCAGGGCCAAATTTCTCTTCTGGGCCAACTTAGCCCTTATCAATAATATATATTTTTTAAACTTTATAAATGGTTCTATTCTGGTGATTTCCAGTTTGTGTATGTGATTATTTTTGCAGTGTGAAGCTGCAGAGCGGATGCTGCTGCTTGTTTCATTGATCGGAAACTTCTTGCTAGACTGTTCCTTCTTATCGCCACAGAGCTAAATGGCAGGGGATCTTTTTAATTAAATACTTACATATTTCAATCCACCTTATCTTTGTAAAATCAGTCAGGAATTCCAGGTGGCACACACTGCATGCTCTTGCTAGTCCTTTAGTAGAGGATGTGGCCAAGACAGACAAGCCAGCATTGGAAAATATCTAGGACAGGGGTACAGAAGACTCCCTGTCTCAGGAAACAGGGTGATCTAATGCTATTTTTTTTTCCATATTATATCTCTGTATTTACAGACTTGATTTCAGGAACTTCAAGTCTGTAAATACAACGGGACGTAATCTCGGGCCTGGTTTAATTTCTTTCCAGTGACTTTGAATCTTCCAGCACCCATAGCTGCAAGTTGCTGGGGCTGTGATTGGCAGTTTGTTGCCAGAGGGGAATCTCTCACCTTCCCGTGTGGTTACTATGGTGACGGGGTATACCCATGGAGACAGTAGATGCTCCAGCAGGATGTCCTTCCTAGTCCAGCAATATTCATTCCAAGTCCTCGAGGGCTGCTAGCGGGTCAGATTTTCAGGATATCTTACATGTATGCATTCAGCGCCGCATATGTCTATAGCACTGTAGACATTATACATGAAAGTGATTTCTATATAATGGAGGTTGTAGGTATGCAGATCTCTCATATGCATGCTTATTGGTGTTATCCTGAAAACCCAAACTGTTGGGAGTTATCAAGGACTCCCATTCCATTATTCCATGCTGTTACATTTCACTTCAGTCAACCATGTTCTAGGAGTATAAACTGAAGTGAAATGCCAGCAAAGGCATTTGACTTCTGACTGCAGGCCTTGGGGTGGTGTTAAGGCGCCCTACTCTTATTATGGCTTGAAAACATATGGCTTGAGCTTCTAGCTTCATTGGCGCTAGGGCTGGGATCTAGCATCATGGTCTTCACCCCCTCTTATTTTAGGCCGGTCGTTACAGATGCAGCTGGGGGTAGGGTTTGGGGATGGAAATTCACCAAGATTCCTAACGAAGCCTGGCAGTCATAGATGTTGCCATTGTGCAATCGTTATGACATTCTTCTTCCTCCAGGGACTGTGAACACTGTCTTCACAGCATCCCCAGCTATGGCCAACCCATGGAATGTAAGATGTGGCCGGAAGCAGGTATTTTGGCACCTAGGACAAGTAGCACGAAATGTGCTCTCAAATCCAGGCTCTGGGCTAGGTCAAACCTGCAGTGGTGGTGGTGGCTTCCTCTCTAATGCTGTAGACAAACATTTGGGGAGGTATCACTGGAGCAAGCTAGGTATTGAGGGCAATAAGTTCATGACACTTCCACACATTACACCCACCCAGCCCTCCCCCATTGTTCTGCCCCCACCTTTAAATTAGTTATAAAGGATAGTGCAAGAGTCCCAAAGGTCTCCTGTACATTAAAGAAACTACCAGCCAGTATAAACCACCCAGGAAAACTACCATTAAACCTTTTTGATAGTATCATTCAATTACCTCAATATCAGCGTGAAATCTGGATGAAGCCTATAGAGGATGGGATAAAATTTAGGCATAAATCTTACCTCTGTAGTTCTCTAACATATACACTGTATCTCTAGAAATTCTGACAGAAGTAGAAACAAAGAAGACCTAGAATGTTTACCTGCACAATTGGCCATACAAGAAATATATTCAGATTCCTGTCTTAAGACAATAACCATGACTCATCTCTTCACTCCTCACTTGTTTTCTGGGGGTAACTCTATGAAGGCTTTTTTCATGCATATGTATCAGTGTATGCTCTTAGATGTCGATTATAGAATTATCCTGCATAAATTTATGTGCAGATTTCGGGCAAAGCATGAATGGAGTTGCAATTTGCATTCTTTGTACATGCTACACACGTGTATTTTATAATGTGTGCAAGCAAGTGTGTGCATTTAATTATAGCCATATTTTCTGCTGTTTTCGTGGAACAATTTAATAGACACAAAGGCGTTTGTGTCTTTATAAAATATACTTAAAATAGGCACCTACTTAGGTGATCTGTTTTAAAATTACTCTTGGAGAAGTAAAAATACCCAAAATCTGTATAGCAAACCTGTTATAGCAAAATAGCAGAAATTCTCAGGACTTAACTGCAGCAATTCTACCTATAGAAAATATTACATCAGGCTCTAGAACACCAATGCACTTTTATTTGAAAAATGGAGCAAGCTGGACTGCTTCAGCTGTCTGCATAGAAGGTACATATTAGCAGAATCCCTCATCCGTCACACATACAGAATAAAAGGCTAGAAATTAGAAACAAACATGCAGACAAGAACTGAAATGGAAGCCCTGCAAAGCTCGACTCTGCATGTGGCCCAACACCAGAGAGAGAAACAATATATTTCCTTCTATATCGATCAAAATACAAAAACGATCAGAGCACAAAGATACATTAAAAGAAACGCACATTCCCAAAGCTGACAATAACCTTTTTCTTCTTCCTACCTATGCACAATTTTTGTAATTGGAGGCCCTGATCTTTCTTTCTTCTTTTTGTTGATCTATTCCTAAGTCCTTTTCAAGGGTCTCCTTGCCATTTCCTTTTTTTTTCTCTCCTCCTTCTGTCTTTGTTATATCTGTCTCTCATTGGTCTTTCTTTACCTTTTTGTCTTTTTTTCTTTTCTGGATCTCTCCACTCATAGCTAAATTTGATCTTTCATCTTCTTCCCTCAGTCGTCATTGCCGTCTTCTCACGTTCCATCACTATCTTTCACCTCTCCACTTACCCTCATCTATCTTCCACTGTCCATATCCCCACACTAACCTCAGTTCTTTCTGTCATTTGGCCCCTTTCTATTGCTTACCCCTGCCCAGATCCTCATTCCCTTTCAACCTTCCCCCATTTCCATTCTATTACCCTTGCCACGGATCTACCCCTTTTGGCTCTCATCTTTTCCACAGCCTCCATCTCTTTTCATTGACTTTCAAATCTTCCCACCACCACCCCATATTTTTGTACCCATGTTTCACACACCCCAGTCCATCTAGCACATCCCTACTCCTAAATCCCTCATCCACTCTCCTAGTCTTTCTCAAATTCTGAGTTCCCATTCAGTCCTTTTTTATGCTTTTCCACCCTCCCAACCTATTCTCTCTCATCTAACTCCCTTCCTCCCTCCCTCCTTCCCTTCCCCATCTCTTTCCTGCTGCTTTCACTCTCCCCTCTTATCTGTCTATCCTCCTTCACCAGTCTCCTCCTACTTTTCCCATCTCTTCTTGCCTCTTCTCCTTCCCTTCCCTCGCTATTTCTCATCATCCTCCTTTTCCTTCATATCTCTCTCCTCCTCCACCCTTCCTCTCGTTCCCTCTCCAAATGTTTTCTCCCTCTCTTCCTCCATCGCCTCCTCCCCTGCATTCTCTGCCATGATCTAGCTTTCCTCTCTGCCCTCCCCATTGTTTCCATCTATAGTCACCCAACTTCCTGATTCCAGCATGGGATAGTTGGCCTAGGAGTTGAAGTTAGCAGCATTCCCTGTTTTCTGGCTCTTTCTGAAGCGCCAACAATGGAGGAATTACAGCAGGGTGGGCTGCGGGACTCAGCATGCACAGTGCTTCAGTCAGGTGACCTCTCCCAGTCATTTCAGTGGTTACAGCACTGGCTTGGGAACCAAGAGACCAAGGTTCAATTCCCACTAGCACTCCTTGTGGCCTTGGCCAAGTCACTTAACCCTCCATTGCCTCAGAAAAATCCAGGTTATCAATGTCCCTGTTTAATGTACATTACCAAGTTTAAGTTACAATGTAAACCACTTTGATTGAAACTATAAAGCGGTATAAAAGACCTGTTAAATAAGTAGAGGGAGGAGGGAGAAATGGGATTAGAAGTGCAGCACATGCTCAGTCTCACAGCTTGCTCTACAGTAATTTTTGCCATTGTCCATGACATAGTAGAACCAGAAAGCAAGCTTGCTAGTTGCTAATTCACCTTATGCCCTCTAAAATATAGTATCCAGGGCAAATACGCAGTCTCCTCATCTTAATGCTGGAGGAAGGCCACACAGTGGAACATAGCACTGCCACTGAGCCATCGGGTTGACTTTGAAAACTTTTAATCAAAGAACTTTCTGCTGTGCCTGCAAGATGCAAGAATATTATTGGCTGTATTTTCAGTACATGATCCCTTTATTTTTATTCTCTTTCCTAGCTAAATTCTTTTTTAACATCTTTTAAGTAAAATTTCAAAGCCCTTTAAAAGTTGGAATATTTGGACATGCTCAGTACCTCCTCACGCTCTGGCTTAGGAATGGGGTTTATTACTGTGATGGGATGTGCAAAGCTAACCCATTTGGAGACATTTTTCCTCTGGGGATTTTTTCCCCCAGACTGCCAAGAAAGTCATTCAGGCTAGTTTGCTGGGAGGATGCAAAAACCTTTGTCCACTTTCCCAAATATGTTTTTTGTAGTTTGCATATTTACTAGGGCATTTTGATTTTGGAAGGTCTAATATTTATATATTTCTTTAAGAAGGTTGGCAGACTTGGATTTGGATTTTTAATATATTCATCTTTTTCAATTCAGAGCTCAAGATAAGTTTCAGATATTATCAGCATTTCCCTTCCCCAAAGAGCTTACCTGAGGGGTCCCGTATGTACTAAGCTGCATTATAGCAACAGTGTGTGGTGTTTGCCAATAATACAGTTTAATGCAGAATTTTATTTTACCGTGATGCATGTTAAAAAATAAACCGAGAAGCATGCAAATAACTCGTCATGCAAATCAGTAACTCAGCTTGCATTACACTTTGCAAGCTGTATTATACATTGAAAGTAAACTCCTCAAGAGATTTAACTTTTTCCTTGAACAGTGACCCCCTAACACACGTTATGCTCCTAGGGAGCAAATTTATAGGCTTGCCAAGGGTAGAAAAATACCCCCAGTGACCTGATCCCTTAAACAAGAGTGCTCCCTGGATCCACCACCTGATCTATATAGAAGTGACAGCCCCAGTTCCTCCATGGCACCTTCTGGGGTATACTTGGTGGATATTAGGTGGGAGGGGGCAAGAGCAATCTACTGCTAGGGGCCTGTGGCCACTATTTTGCAAATAACAGCTGCAGGGGCAAGAAGACTATTGAATTGCTCCTGCCCCTCACTCTGCACAGGGATACCCCAGTAGGTGCCGTGGGGGTAGGGCAACTGGACTGATATTTTTGTATGGATCAGGAGATGAGGCCAAGTTTTTGAACATTATGGGCTGTCCCTTTAAAAGATAGCAAGTCCCAGCAGGGTTCACTATCTTTGCTGCATCCAGGAACATGTATTTCGGACCATACAGTGCAATGCAAAACTAAATTTACCATAGGATATGTGAACCTGTGGGTTAGTGAATCACACATTAAAATTTTACTGTAGCAAGGTAAAGCACAAACATGCTTTTACTGTAGGTTAGCAGAGACACCCCTAAGTTTTTACCCGAGGCAGCGATTGCTGAAGTGATTATGGGAGAAGTAAGACTTGAACCCTTGATTTCCTCTGTCTTAGCCAGAGTATAACCTATACACTGGAGTACTGGATGCATAAAACTTGTCAGGGTTTGGATATCACATGAAAAGAAAACAAAGGTGGTGCCAGGAGCAGTTGAAATGGAAATGTACCATGGATGGGTTTTGTGATAGCTCTTCCTGATAGAAACCACAGGGATTCTGAAGCCTCGGCCGCTGTGTTATAAATAGATTGCATCCGATTCTGTCAATTTTGCATGTCAGTGGAGCAGCTGCTCCTGGGTGCAGGTAGGGTATGCCACTTCCAAAACCTCAGCAGCAGCAGAAAATCTGAAAACAGTGGGCCTTCTATTAGCTTGCATTGTGCTTTATGGGGGTAATATGTAGCACTTCAAACCTAATAGCACATTTCGTTAGAATCGAAGCATTCTCATTCACTGGCAGGAAGGCGCTAGAACCATGCAAATGCCCTGCTTCACCGACTCGATCCATGAGGTTGCGCCTACTGCTTTGTCAAAATTATGAATTAAAAAGGAACTGATTTTTATAAGAGATTAACTTCTTGGTGTTCAGGCTTCATAAGTGTATTTAAAGTCTGATTCTAACCAGACAGGGTATTCACTGGCAGGAAACACCCTACCCTCCTGAGAACAGAGGGAATTTAAATTGCAAAACGACATAAGAATTAGGCGAGGGGCAATATGCAGTGCAGCTGGGGTTTGGTTTTCCTAGCCAGGCAGTAAAGTATCTGCAAATAAGTGCCCTGAATAAGCACAGCATAGGCCAGTAAAGAGCTCTTAGAATACCAAAGGCAATCTGTGGGTACTTTCAAGCGCTTGCATGCAGCTCCCTCCCTCCTCGTATCCCTCCCCCCCCCCCCCATGCACTGTTCAGTCACTTTCTATCTCCATTATGCTTCTTTTCACACTGACTAAAATATAATGGAAACACAAGCAAGGTAACCTAATCACAGGAAACAGAACTGAGAACAAAGGAGTGGCTGGGAGTGGCAAGTTTTATTTCATGTCAAAACCACATTTTATGAATGGAAAATATACTACCTAAGTAATATTGCATCAAACGGCAATAATACCAAATACACATGGCAGGTGCTAACGATGACTGACTAAACTGAAGACTGATGTAGCTTTGTTTCAGTGATCTATGCTAATGAGCAGAAAACATGTAGAATGATATTACAGCACACCAGAATGTGCTGTTAGAAATAATTCTTCAAGCAAACCGAAGGTTTACTGAACATTCTTATGGGCTTTCAAAGATGGTTTTAATTGTTACACATCAACACTTCAGACATTCCATCTTAGTTGCTTATTTTAAGAGGAAAGCATCTTATGCAGAACAAGATGGCACAATACCTCAAGGAACCATTAGCGGGATGGGAACAGCTGGGGGATGTGGAAAAAACAGTGGGCAAAACTGAAAGGGGATATTTTAAGGGCAACAAACCTTTTTGTTAGAAAGGTAAAAAATGTAAAAGGAAAAGGAGGCTGCTATGGTTCTTAAAAGAAGTAGCTGAAAAAGTGAAGAGAGAGGGAGACCTTTAGGAAATACAAGAGCTCACAGAGAGAGGAAGATGGACATCTATATTTGGAAAATCTTAGAGAAGTTATGTAGCAAAGTAGACAGGAAAGCAAAGATGCAATAAGAAGAAATAGTCAAGGCAACAAAATGGGAAGGTGGGGGGATAAGAGATTTTTCAGATATGTTAGTGAGAGGAGGCAGGGTAAAAGTGGTATTGTCCAACTCAAGGGTGAAGGAGGAATATGTAGAAACTGATCTGGATAAAGCAGAATTGCTTTACCAATATTTCTCTTCTGTGTTCACAGAAGAGAGGCCAGGAGCAGGACCTTGGAAAACACCCACAAACAGGAACAGAAGTGACGGGGAGCTTGAATGATTTTCAGAAGATATGTTCGTGAGGAACTAGCTAAATTAAAAGTAGATAAGGCGATGAGACCGGAAGGGATACATCCGAGAATACTGAAGGAACTTAGGGATGTTCTAGCAGCTCCAATGACTGACCTTTTCAGTGCCTCTTTGGAGCCAGAAGTGGTCCCAGAGGACTGGAGAAAGGTGTATGTGATCCCTTTACACAAAAGCGGAAGTAAGGATGAGGCTGAAAACTGCAGGCCGGTTAGTCTTACCTCTGTGGTGAGTAAATTGGAAACACTGCTAAAAGAGAGAATTAGCAAGGTTTCTGGAGTCCAATGGATTTCAGGATCTGAGGCAGCATGGGTTTACCAGAAAGTAGGTCTTGTCAGACATATCTGATTTCTTTGACTGGGTGACCAGGGAGTTGGACCGAGGGAGAGCCCTAGATGTGCTGTATTTAGATTTCAGTAAAGCCTTTGACACCGTTCTGCACAGACAACTTATAAACAAAGTGAGCACCCTAGGGATGGACCCTAAAGTTACTGATTGGGTTAGAAATTGGTTGTGTGGGAGGTGGCAAAGGGTACAGGTAAATGGAGCTCACTCTTAGGAGAAGGAAGTTACCAGTGGTGGGCCGCAGGGATCTGTCCTTGGTCCTATTCTTTTTAACATCTTTGTTAGTGATATTGTAGAAGGGATACCAGGTAAGGTTTGCCTGTTTGTTGATACCAAAATCTGCAATAGAGTAGACACCTAGGAAGGAGTAGATAACAACGTGAGGAGGGATCTAGCTAAGCTTGAAGAATGATCTAGAATTTGTCAGCTGAGATTTAATGCTAAAAAATGCAGGGTCATGCACCTGGGCTGCAAAAATCCAAGGGAGCGGTACAGTGTAGGGGGTGAAGTACTATATTGTTCCCTTGGATTTTTGCAGCCCAAATGTATGGTCCTGTATTTTTTAACATTAAATCTCAGCTGACAGATTCTAGATCATTCTTCAAGCTTAGCTAGATCCCTCCTCATGCTATCATGTCCAGGCCCTGCCACAAAAGAAGAGCGGAGCCTGGACATGATGGTGTCTGACTTTCTTAAAGTAGCTAAAGAGGTAGAAAAGGTGGCAATGAAAACCAGAAGGATGTTTGTATGCATAGGGAGAGGAATGGTCAGCAGAAAAAAAAGAAGTGATAGTGCCTCTGAAATAAGTCTTTGGTGCGACGTCATTTGGAGTATTGTGTGCAATTCTGGAGACCACACCTTCAAAAGACTATAAACAAGTTGGAGTCTGTGCAGAGGGTGGCTACTAAAATGGTTAGTGGCTTTCGTTATAAAGCATATGAGGACAGACTTAAAGATCTTAATATGTACACATTAGAGGAAAGGTGGGATAGAGGAGAAATGATAGATGTTTAAATACCTCAATGGTATAAATGCACAGGAAGAGAGTCTTTCGATTGAAAACAAACTCTGCTACAAGGGGACATAGGATGAGGGTGAATTGGGATAGACTCAGAAGTAATATGTGGAAATATTTATTTACGGAAAGAGTGGTAGATGCATGGAAGAGGGAGGAGTAGCCTAGTGGTTGGGGCAAGGTACTTCAGGCCGGAAGGTCGGGGGTTCAAATCCCACTAGAGGACAGCAACCTTGGGCCGGAAGGACTGGGGTTTCTAGTCCCACAGGTGCTCCTTGTGGTCTTGGGCAAGCCACTTAACCCTCCATTGCCCATGTTCCCTGTAAGTATTAGTGTATGTGTCTCATATCCCCGCGTGTTAAATGTCTCCCCCAATTGTGTTGTGACCGCTTTGATTGAAGGATAAGGCGGTATACAAAACTGTCTAAATAAATAAATGGAATAGTCTCCCAGTGGAGTTGGTAGAGACGGGTACATTTTCGGAATTCAAAAAAGTATGGGACAAACACAGAAGATCTCTAAAAGTAAAATAGACCATTGTAGTTGATGTGGATGGGTAGACTAGATAGGCCATGTAGTCTTTTTCTGCCATCATGTTTGTTTGTCTATTATAGTCCAACAAGGGACTGTGTGTAAAGAAATTAGTAATACAATAATTTTATCCTTAATCCATAACTTGTGTTTCTTTTTTTAAACACCCTGAATAATCTAGGATTGAGTCACTGTGGTAGTCCATACGAGAAGCAGCGCAAAATTCTGTACAGATTGGTCAGGAAGAAAGGACAGATTGAAATTTATTATCCAGCTCTGTGCAGTCCAGGAAAGTTGGGGTTTGTCTAGAATCCCAGTTACACATCTAGCTATTGTTATAGATATTTAAGTACGTATAAACTTTTCTTCATGGCGACAGTCATAGCAGCAGGCGAAGTTGCCTTTCTGAAGGCCGTTTTGTCATTAAACACAGAAAGATCTTCCTTATCTGAAGGGAAGACTGGTGTGTTAAGTAGGAGTGCTTGCAGTGAGTTTGGTCCAACATGTTTAATAATAATCCCCATTATGTGCAGATGGGCCCATCTTCAGCAGTAGATAAGACAAATTCCTGTCATTCTCTCATACCAGTGACTTGTGGACATTTTATTGCCGGCATATGCCTCCAGTATGCTCTATGCTGAATGTGTTGCAACAGAGGGCAAGTGCACAGCAGTGAGGTGTCCCGCTGTCCTGGTAAGCAGCTTCGGCCAAGGTAGGCTGACCTGTAGGGGGCACGTCTGATTCACTGCTTGCTTTTTAGGGGTGTGCAGCTTGTTAGGCTTGCTTTCCCCCTGACTTTCAAATCTCTTTAGGTTTGTTTCACACATTTGTGGTGTTAAATTCTCGGTGTATGCTAGAACTTCATAACATACCTTAATCCTTAGCTTAATGTGTCAAATCAATGTAGCACATGCAGACGAACCAGGTACATGCTGATGGATACACATTTCTCTATTTTCATGCCTGTTTCTAGCCTTAAAACCTAAAGTGGTGCATTTGGGAACTCGTGGTGTTTTTGATGAATCCCTTCCATGCATTGACTGTTACTAGTGCCCATGACTCTGGGCGAGTTGGCTAATCCTCAAATGGCAGAGTATGTGCCCTCCGCTGACTGGGTGTTGATACCTAAGCTGGAGAGGGTGTTGGCACATCTTCCTCAGTAGGCTATGTGATGCTGCATCATACTGTGCTGTGGTTCATATATCCATAGCCATGTACTGTACATTCACAGTATCACATGGTCCTTGGTTCTGCATAGTTCAGAGATCTATCAGTTTGCAGTCACTTCCTTAACACTCTGCAGCTTTCTTTTTTTCTGATGAAAATGATTTGGGCATACACTGGCTTTTCCTGAGTTTTTGTCCCTGTTCCAGGGATAAAAAGTGGTGCTTCAGTGTGGAACATGATTTTGTAAATGGAAAAAATGCACATTAGAGAGTGGGGGGAGGGGAGTCTTTTCTGTTTTTACAGTTGACCACAGAGGAATGAGTCTTTGTAAAAACAATCTTAGTTTATTTCGTCTCTGACGGTCTAGCCTGTTAAATGGCTGTTTAAAATTCATATGCTGTAGCCACCGTGGAGAAAATGCCTGAGACTCGTAAATAAAGCAGGCCTTTCCCTAATTTATTGCCTGCACCCTCTCCGCCCAACGAGCTTTTTTTTTTTTGCTTTTTTTTCCAGTCTTGTGCAATTGATGTGGCTTTACTCCAGTTATTTCTATTGAAAAATGAACTCTGTTTTATGCTGCACAAGCAGGGCTAATAAACCAGCTACTTGCTGCTTATAGAAGAGGCAGGCTTGTCACCTGCTAAAATATGGAAGTGTCCTGGAAAGGAAAAAAAAAAAGCCGAGGAGAGTTTAATGGTGATGAACAGTGCTCCGAATCATGTAGGACTCTGGTACTTTCTGATGCCTGCTTTCAAAAGCCATTTACCCAGGTAAAGTGGTTTGGATGAAAATCTGCACATTTTATTCACCTTCCATAGTGCACACACTTGTAGCATTCCTTCAATGTCTGGGACAAGGGAAGAAACTAGGGGGTGTCCATACCGTTTTCAACAGTACAAGTGATGGTTTACTCCCGATCATTAACTCATAGTGCAAAGTGCATGACTGCTTTTTAGGGTATATGCTGTATACTATTTTGGTTTTCAAAGAGAAACTACACAGGTACTTTTTCTTTGAAAGCTCGCTGCACTGAGTGATCACATACTTAACAAGTACACGAGCTATTGGCACATGCCCCATGTGCATTATGGTAGCAGGCAAGAATATTCAGAGACTGCATATTGGGTGACATTCTATTCAGAGCCGGCAAGTAAGGTACAAGAGGTTTTTTGTTTCTCTTGCACAAGGTGAAATCACACAGCAGTGAAATAGATTCCTTGTCTTGGCGTGCATAGTGAGCATGAAGCCTTTAATGAGCGGCCAGAAAGTTCTTTTATTTTTTAAATTAAAAATTACCACCCTCAAATAACCTCCTGAATGCTACAATCTTAGACCGGTTTTAGTTGTCTGTCAATATTGCAGTGCCTGTGGACTTTATACCAGGTTTCAAGGGAATACGTACTTGTATTTTCTATGAGTGCTTTTTTTATGGATAATAACACACAGATTTGACAACACAATATAAATCTTCCCCCCACTCAACCTACCTACACCCCAGGAAGACATGGACTTTTAGCAGCATTGAAAGGAGTCGGTTTTCTGGCAGCCAGTCAATGCAAGTAGAACGTGCCTGGGTTTTTGTGGGGTTTTTATCCCCCACCCCATGTAAATTGCTAAATACATAAATTAAACATTATTTAGTCCAGTTTGGTTTATACTTCCAAAGAGAATTTGTTATCTGTGATTGGTAACTAGTTTTATGTAATACATTGTTCTCTAGAACCATAGACGGAATACATTGTTCTCTAGTACCATAGACGGAATACATTGTTCTCTAGTACCATAGATGGAAGTCCTCTTCATTTGCAGAAACCAAGCATTCACTCCGCCCTCATCACTGAAAGTACGCGATGCAGAACTCCTCACCAAGCCTACGATATGATACCTCAGCATCATGCTTGACCAACATCTCAACATGAATGCCCAGATAGCTAACATGGTAAAGGCAGTATATCATAAAATTCGGACACTGCACCACACGAGACAGTTGCTAGACCTGAAAGTCTTTCGAACAGTCTTTCAAGCGCTAGTAATGCCTCACTTCAACTACACGAATTCCATACTGCATGGCCTCCCGAAGAGCACTTTGCATCCCTTGCAGCTGGCGATGAACGCTGCAGCCAGAACTCTTCACGGTGCTTCTAGAAGGGACCATATTACCCCAGTACTAAAACACCTGCACTGGCTCCCTGTCCATTGTAGGATCTCCTTCAAGATCCTAACAATGACATTCAAGGCCATCAATAGGTGCACAGCCATCTCCCTCTTTGACCTTGTCCAGGCCACCCCTCCCAACAGGACAAGGAGATCCGCTGCCACTAACACCCTACTTCTCCCCAAAGCAATCACCAAATGCTCCAAGTCTACGAGAAACTGTGCCTTTGCTCTCTACGCACCTTCCTGCTGGAATGCTCTTCCACCTGACATCCGGGCCATCAACAACCTTCCTCAGTTTAGGAAAGCACTGAAACATCACCTGTTTCTCCAGTACTTTACCAACACAAATGACATCTCACTTCCGCCACCCCCACTTGTCCAACCAACACCCCTGAATCCCCCACCCATCACACCAATCCGATCACCTAAGTCAAACCCCTACTGAAACCATTCCCTTTGATACTCGACTCTAGCCTAGTTAACGAAGAACCAGCCACTACCCTGGGACTTACAACTGAATGTATGTAAAATTCTTTGTTGTTTGATCTGTACATATTGCTGAATTTCATGTAGAATCTCACCTACCAACTTGTACATAGTTTAACCTGTTAGCCCTGTTAAACACCCTGTTTATTGTAAGTGCATTGTAGATTCCTACATTGCACAATTATGTTTCCTGTGAACCGCACTGATGATGAATAGAGCGGTATAGAAAAAACAATAAATAAATAAATAGTTTCATGTTCATTGTACACCACTTTGACTGTTAGAAAAACAGTATACAAAAATGGTTAATCTGGCCCTGAGTCTCTTATACCACTTTGACTGTGCTCTGACACTGAGCTTAGCGTACTAATTGCATGCCGTGGTTTTGAAAGATTTTTATATATTTAACTGATTAGGTAGATGTCGCACGAGGCATGCCACAGAGGCAAATTTCCAGATTCCATTCACTGTTTCATAGTCACTGCATCTGGAATTGATAAGAAGGGGAACTAATTCTAGGTGCAACGTAAGACCTGATGCAAAGGGTAAAGGTGGTGGAACCGTTTGGTGGTAGTGACTTTTAATACACTCAAAGACAAGGTCACCAGATATTTTGCAGGCAAATCTGGGATTCTTGTTATCTCAGGGGGAAGGTAGGGGAGAAAAAGGGACAACTTAATTCCAGTTTTGAGCCACAAGGTGTAGAGGAGAGAAAAGGAGTCATTATTCTGCCCCTCCACATCCATCCCATGACAGCAAAAATATCTCTGCCAAGCAGACAAATTGACGGAATCGACAAATCAGTATATTGAAAAAATATTTTTCTACCCCCTCTGTCCCCATTACTGGAATTAGGGGCAGGTGAGAGTCAGGTGGCAAATAGGTGGGAGTCAGGGCCACAGCTCTAAAATCGGAGATGATCCCTGACAATCAGGGACAATACGGTAACCTTACTCAAAGATAATGTATTCAGAGATTGGATATTAAGGAATGCTACTGAAACAGCAATTAACTTTCAAAAGAGAAACTGATAAAATGAGGCAATTTGAAAAAACTGAAAGGAACCATGTGAGTGAAGTTTGTAGCTCGGATACGATGTATTCCACTTAATGAAGGACAAATGACTGACAACATAAATAATGGGGAATCGAGAGATTATTAAAGACAAAAATCATATTTAAAAAAAAATGGAAGGCAGATCCTAATCAAAGTAGGATCTGCCTTCCATAGGATTTAACATACTGGCAAGTTAGATGTAAAACAAAGCAGACTAAGGATTTTAAAGGAAACTTGTCATAGAGGTGAACATTTAATAAACTTTTTCAAGTACATCGGAAGCAAAAAGCCTATGAGGAAGTTAATTGGGGATAAAGAAATATTCAGGGAAGATAAATCCATAGCAGAAATACTGAATGACTTCTTTGCTTTGGTCTTTCATGAAGATATGTGGGAAATGCCTATACTTGAAATGATCTTTGAAGGTGATGAGTCAGAAGAGAGAAGTCTGTAAAAGAGCACCTTGAAAAAACTTAAAAATGAACAAATCACAAGGACGCAATGATATTCATCCCAGCATCTAACAAAGCTCAAATACTAAACTGCAAACCTCTTGCAAGCAACATGTAACCCATTGTCAGCCGCTGTGCATGGAGGGTAACCAATGCAACCCCAATTTTTAAAGAGCTCTGAGATGATGTAGGAAGCTGTAAACTAGTGAACTTGATTTCAGTGTCAGGCAAATTAGTAGATGTTCAGAAGAACAACAATTACTAGGCATATTTATTTAGACAGATTTGTATACCACTTTATCCTTCAATCAAAGTGGTCACATCACAATTGGAGGGTTACACTTAACATAAGGGTACTTAACAACATTTAGACAGCACAACTGGGTTACGTTTAACATTGTACATTTATATATTTATATGGCTTAATGGGAAACAGCAGATATGGATTTGGCAAAGGAAAGTAGTAGAAATAGATAAAGGAGAACTTGTTGAGATATATCCAAGTCCCTCATGAGAGCTTGCTCAGGAAATTAAAGTCATTGGACAGGAGGAAATGTCTTTCTGTTGGTGGGTAACTGATTCAAATGAGAAACAAAAATTTGGACTACCTAGTCAGATTTCAGGGTGGAGGGTTGTGGATAGTGGCGTGCTCCAGAGATCTGTACTGGGAGCTGTAATGTTTAACATGTACATAAATGATCTGGGAAAGTGAGGAACAAATGAAGTGTTGGAATAATTTTGTGTCACGTGCAAATTTTGAAGTTGAATCGCAAGCAAAATGTGAGGAGTTGGAGGACCTTGCAAGACAAGGCAACTGGGTATCTAAATGGCAGATGAAATGTCAGTGTGGACAAGTATAAAGTGATACATACAGGGAAACTATAAACTGTAAGTAGAATGTTGGATTTCGTACCGGAAATCACCACCCAGGAAAAGAGACCTTGTAGTAAACAAACGTGAAATTCCTTTAAATGTGAGGCAGCAGCCAAAAAAGCAAATAGAATGCTGGAAATTCTTCAGACAGGAATTGAAACCAAGCAGATTATAAAAATGCTTCTATTGATTTGGGGCAACACCTTAAGTACCGTGTGCAGTTCTGGTTGCCCCACCTCAAAAGTATACACGTTGAAAAGTGCACACTTCCAGTGTGACACAATGGCATGTTTATCCCATTCACAGAATCAGGCATGTGGGGGTGCATGTGTGTGTTTAAAGGGTGGGGTATGTGCATGTCATAGAGGGTGTCGAGGGTATGTCAAGGGGAGTGTTAGAGTGGATACACGTGTATGCACATCAAGGACAGTGTCAGCTGCTCTCTCTCTCTCTCTCTCTCTCTCTCTCTCTCTCTCTCTCTCTCTCTCTCTCTCTCTCTCTCTCTCTCTCCTGACCCCCTCTCAGGCATCCTCCAGTATTTCTCATATACCTTCCACCCCCCCCCCTTTCCAGGCTTCCCCCAATATGTCTCTCCCCTCTTCTTCCCCCCTCCCCCCACCCCCTTCCAGGCTTCATCCAATAGTTCTTTACCTCATGGTTTCTTTCCCCTGGCTGCAATTTCTAAACACAGGATTTTAGTTTCCTCACCACAAAGAGCTCTGTAGTGATCAGAGATCTTCATCATAAGGCATATGGGGAAAGGCTTAAAGATTTCAATATGTATACTTTCGAGGAAAGGTGGGAAAGAGGTGATAGAGACATTTAAAAATCTCTGTGGAATAAATGCATAGGAAGTTATTCTCTCCCAACTGAAAGGACGCTCTGGAATGAGGGGTCATAGTGATGAAGATGAAAGCGGATAAACTCTGGTGTAATTCTAAGGAAATTTCTTTATAGAAAGGGCAGTGGATATATGGAACAGCTTCCCAGTAGAGGTGGGGAGATGAGAACTATCTGAATTCAAAAAAGTAAGGGCAAATAAAGAGTTCCTCTGAAGGAGAGGAAGAGATTGTGGAACTTAATAGTTCTTTTGAATAAGAAGACTGGATCAGTCGTGTTGTCTTTATATGCCAACTTTTTCTGTATTAAATGTTGGAAGGGCAAGATGCACACTCCTTTAGTGCACTTGCTCATCACCATGTTACTGTCTGCTGCTCAGTCTGTTGCTGTGTTTCCTGGCTGTACCAAGGCTTCAGTGCCACCCCCTCCCTGTGAAGTATGCCACTCTAGGCAGATACCTAGTCCACCTAGTGGTAGGGCTAGCCCTGATGTTAGAAATTAGACTGCTGGGTTCAAGGGGAAAAGTGCAGTTCTTATGTTTTTATAAGGCATATTTTGCATATGTGTTTATACATAAGATGTATACGTAACTTAATGTATAGTTATGTCAATTAGCTGGTGTGATTTGGAGCCCATTGCTACTGGTATGGCTTTCTCGGTTAGTGAACTACCAGTGTGGGTCTTGGTCTAATGGACACAGTCATGGCAATTCAGAAGACCCTCAGCACTTGTAGGAAAACTTTGGACTGTCAGCTCTTGAAGCACCAGCTTTCTGGACTCTGGCAACTATGTACTGAAGACTGGCTGTCAGTATCTCACCTTTATGGGAGAATGAAATGTGCCCTCTAAGCAATTACTCTTGAATATTGTGCAGACAATATTCATTTTGTACCAAACATAGATGGTCATCTGAGTATATTAGTGATCACACTGTTTTGTGCTTTGAAGCTAATTCTGGGAAAGATTTTCTCATTCAAATACGCACACATTTGTGTATATAGTGTAGAAGTAGTGAAAATAATTGTTCAAGCCCTGCAAGGTCTTGTTGCAGGGCTGCTCCGTGCTTATGTGCCAAAATTAGTTTGAGATCTCGGGACAACTAGAGTATCATTTCATTGGTGCATCACACTCTTAGGAGGTACTGCTACTACTGAGTATTTGTACAGCACTACAAGACATACGCAGTGCTACTCAGACACATGTAAAAGACTACCCCTACTCATCAGAGCTTACAATCTAGTCAAGACAAGCAACATTTATTATTTATTTATTTAACTTTTCTTATATACCGCCTTTCATGATATCAAGGTGGTTTTACATTGAACAGGGCATTATAACTTTGAGATAACTATTTTACAGGGAACCTGAGCAACTGGACCTCTTCCTTCTCCCCTCTGCTCTGGTCAACTGGTAAGAGCACCAAATTTAAGGTTAGAAAGGTTCCTGTACCCAGATTTTTATGATCTTAACATAGTAGCTGTAGACATGGATACATCTAGGGGAAATGGTAAGGAAAACACAAAGGAGACCAGATAAGTCAGGATTCAAAGGTGGCAGCAAAGAGGTGAGTTTTCAGCCTGGATTTGAAAAGGGCCAGAAAAGGCGCCGACATACAGACTCGGGTAGTTTGTTCCAGGCATAAGGAGCAGCAAGGTGAAAGGAGCAAATTCTGGAGATAGCAGTAGAAGCGATTTGCCAGAAGAACAGAGTTCCCGAGGAGGGATGTAGGAGGAAAGGTAGCTGCAGAGTGAATGAACTTATGGGTCAGCAAAGGAGTGGACCCAGGACAGATCCTTGGGGTACACCAGCTGATAGTGGGCTATCAGCAGAGGAGGATACACAAGAACAAACACAGGGAGAGAAGAAGAGAACCAGGATAGTACAGAACCCTTTAAACCAAGCAAGGGCAAGGTATCAAGGAGAAAGTTGTGGTCAACGGTGTCAAAAGCAGGCTGGAGACTGTCAAGAGCTTTTTCCGTAGAATGTAAAGGAAGAAAGCCATATTGTAAAGGATCCAGGAGGGCTTGAGAGAACATAAGAACATAAGAACATAAGATATGCCATACTGGGTCAGACCAAGGTCCATCAAGCCCAGTATTCTGTTTCCAACAGTGGCCAATCTAGGTCATACGTACCTAGCAGTTTCCCCAAGGGACACAAGTTCCACAATGCTTGTATTGGTTCAAGCATTGATATCCTGGGTCCCTTCTTAATAATGGTCTATGGACCTTTCCTCCAGGAACTTGTCCAAACCTTTTTTAAACCCAGCTACACTAACAGCCTTTACTACATCCTCCGGTAACAAATTCCAGAGTTTGATTACACGTTGAGTGGAAAAATATTTTCTTTTATTAGTCTTAAATAGTTTACCCTGTAGCTTCATTGCATGTCCCCTAGTCTTTCTATATTCTGATAAGGTAAACAATCGATCTACGTTTACCCGTTCCACTCCGTTCATTAATTTATAGACTTCTATCATATCTCCCCTCAGCCATCTCTTTTCCAGGTTAAAGAGCCCCAACCTTTTTAGCCTTTCTTCATAGGAGTAGCCTTCCATCCCCTTTACCATTTTGGTGGCTCTTCTCTGAACCTTTTCTAAAATTGCTATATCCTTTTTAAGATACGGCGACCAGAATTGCACACAATATTCAAGGTGCGGTCTCACCATGGAACGATATAGAGGCATTATAATATCTTTTGTTTTATTTTCCATTCCTTTCCTTATCATACCTAGCATTCTATTTGCTCTCTTGGCCGCCGCTGCACACTGGGCCGAGGGTTTTAACATGGTATCCACAAGGACGCCTAAATCTTTTTCTTGGGTGGTGGTTCCTAATGTGGAACCTTGCATCGTGTAACCATAGTTTGGGTTGTTCTTCCCTAGGTGCATAACCTTGCACTTCTCCACATTAAATTTCATCTGCCATTTTGATGCCCAGTCTTCCAATTTATCAAGATCCTCTTGCAATTTTCCACAATCCTCCTGGGTTTTAACAACTTTAAATAGTTTTGTGTCATCAGCAAATTTGATAACCTCACTCGTTATTCCACTTTCCAGGTCATTTATGAATATGTCAAAAAGCAGCGGACCCAGCACAGATCCCTGGGGTACACCACTATTCACCTTTCTCCATTGGGAAAATTGGCCATTTAGCCCTACCCTCTGCTTTCTATCTTTTAACCAGTTCCTGATCCACAGTAGTACACTGCCTCCTATCCCATGACTCTTTAGTTTTGCCAAAAGTCTCTCATGAGGGACCTTGTCAAAGGCTTTCTGAAAGTCCAGATACACAATATCAACCGACTCACCTTTGTCCACCTGTTTATTCACTCCTTCAAAAAAACATAACAGATTAGTAAGACAAGATCTTCCTTGTCTAAAGCCATGTTGGCTGTCTCCCATTAGGTCATGACTATCTATATGCTGAGTAATTTTATTCTTTATGATGGTTTCTACCATTTTTCCCGGTACTGATGTCAGGCTCACCGGTCTGTAGTTTCCCGGATCACCCCTCGAACCCTTTTTAAAAATTGGTGTTACATTGGCGATCCTCCAATCCTCAGGTATTAGAGATGATTTTAATGATAGTTCACAGATTACTGATAGCAGGTCTGCAATCTCAAATTTCAGTTCTTTCAACACCCTTGGATGTATACCATCCGGCCCAGGTGATTTGCTACTCTTCAGTTTATCTAATAGTTGTAGGACATCTTCCCGATGTATCGATATTTCCTTCAATTCTTCCACACCTTTAAATACCACTTCAGTCGTGGGTAACATCCCTACATCTTCCTCAGTAAAGACCGAAGCAAAGAATTCATTCAGTCTCTCCGCTATCGCCTTGTCGCCTCTTAGTGCTCCTTTAACCCCTTTATCATCTAATGGACCAACTGACTCTCTCACGGGTTTTTTGCTACGAATGTACTTGAAAAGGTCTTTATTTCGCGTTTTTGCTTCCGCAGCAAGCTTCTTCTCAAATTCTCTCTTTGCCTGCCTTATCAATGCCTTGCATTTGACTTGCCAGTGCTTGTGCTGTTTCCAGGTTTCATCATTTGGCTCTTTTTTCCATTTCTTGAAAGATGCTTTTTTGGCAACAACAGCCTCTCTGACCTCAGCTTTAAACCATGCTGGCAATTTTTTGGACTTCCTTCCACTTTTCTTAAAGCGTGGAATACAGCTGGTCTGGGCTTCCAAGATAGTATTTTTCAACAACACCCAAGCTTGATGTACGTCTTTAACCTTTGCAACTGCTCCTTTTAGTTTTTTCTTAACTGTTTTCCTCATTCTATCATAGTCTCCCTTTCGAAAGTTAAGGGGTAGTACTGTGGATTTCCTTACTATCCCTCCTCCACTAATTAAATCAAAGGCGATCATGCTATGATCACTATTGCCAAGTGGCCCCAACACCCTTATCTCTTGCACTACATCTGGTGTTCCACTAAGGACTAGGTCTAATATTGCTTCCCCTCTGGTCGGTTCATGAACCAGCTGCTCCAAGAAGCAGTCATTTATTTCATCTAGGAACTTTATCTCCCTAGCATGTCCTGTTGTGACACTGACCCAGTCGATGCCGGGGTAATTGAAATCACCCATTATTATTACTGCACTGTAACTTTTGCTAGCTTCCTTGATTTCTTTGAGCATTTCATCATCCATTTGTTCATTCTGGCCAGGCGGACGATAGTACACCCCCACTGCCATCGCCTTCCCCTTTTTACATGGAGGAGAGAAAGTCAAGGCATTGGAGGTTAACCGCACGTTCAAGTGGTTTAGAAATGAAGGGGAGGAGGGAGATGGGTTGTTAGGAAGGTAGGATCTAGTGAGGAGTTCTTGAGGAGAGCTGTAACCACAGCATGCTTGAAGGATTCAGGGACAGTTGCAATGGAGAGCAATAGGTTGAGAATATGAGAGATGGAAGGGACAACAGTGGAGGAGATAGGGCTTAGGAGGCAGGTGGGAATAGGATCAGAGGAGCAGGTGGTGAGTTTGGAGAAGGAAAAAGGTGTGTGGTTTCCTCCTCAGATCATAGAAAAGGAAGAGAGGGTAGCAGAGGTGTGGGGGAAAGCTGGGAGTGAAGAGGGGGAGGAGAGGAAGTAGCAGACCTTGTGGGGAATTGGAGGGTGATCTTGTGGATTTTGTCATGGAAATAGCCAGGTTTTGGGCAGAAAGGGAAGGAGGGGCTGGAGGCAGAGGCACTTTGAGGAGAGAGTTGAGAGTTGTAGAGATAGTGAGGGTCGGAGGCAAGAGAGTTAGTCAGCTGTCAGTTGAACGGGCACAGGAACTTAGATAACAGGTTAACAGGTAGTGGAAGACAGCCAGAGCTGGGGTATAGTATGCCTCAGAGGATGCTGCATGGGTAGAGTGAGCATCCAGAGCAGAGGAGAGTGCAGCGTTATAGGAAACTACTGCCTCATCAACACTCATGACATAATGGAGGAAAGATGATGAAACAGTGGAGGAGAGAACCAACAGGTCAATAGCATGAACATTTCTAAAAAGGTTGGAGGAGACAGGGCGAGGTTGAGGCAGCGGGTGATAGAGAGAAGCTTAGCAGGTGATGGTCCAATAAGGGAAGAACTGAGCTATAACAGTTTGAGGGTAAGCAATTAGAGAAAAACACAAGGTCAAGGCAGTGTCTGTGCTGGTGAGTGGGGGCAGTAGAACAAAGTTGGAGGTCGAATGAGGAGATAAGGGAAAGGAGCTCTAAAGCATAAGGGTCAGTGGGGTTATCAACATGAGTGATAAAATCCCCAAGAATAAGAGGGGAAAGAGGAATCCAGAAAGAAGGAAAGCCATGAGTCAAAGTTGGTGAGAAAGGTAGAGGTGGACTTGTCAGGAGGTAATTATATAACGCGCATGAATTCTAGTATTTTAGTCATTTGTGCACTTAAGTAGCTACTTACACACAAATGACCTCATATCATTTAAGACTACAGTGAAAACATGCATAGTTTTGCATCACGTATACTTTCACTGTAGGTATGCACATGGGCAGAGTTTGGGCAGTTCAAGCAATTACATGTGTAGATAAAATTTACGTATGTAATTGCAAAAAAGGTATTGCCATTTAGTGATCTTGTCTTAACGTGTGTACTTTCAAGGTCAAGCTCTATTTTAAAATAGGCCTAAAGTATATTCCTGAAAATGCATATTAACTAAGTACATTTATAAAATTATCCTGTACATGTTGTGCGCTACGATAGAGCAATCTAGGGATCACTGATGTGACTAGTCCCCCAAACGCAGTGGCATGTTGATGAGCTCTGGCACAGACTGGTTCCCCATGGCCCAGTGGTGCAGTAATGGACTCTGGGGAAGACAACAAATAAATTTGGCCTCTGCAATATGTAAATTATCTTTTCTGACTTAAAGAAGACCAATTATGCAAGCAGAGCTGATGCATTGACATCTGCAATTGGAAAGCTCTGCTTTACTTAGATAATTTATTTATTGTTAGCAGTTTAAGCTAATAAAATGCGTAAGAAAAAACCTTGAGAAATCAATTCAAATAAATTAATAATGAGACCTAGTGAAATATATAGAGGGCACCTGTGGTGACCCTTTGCAAAATGCCTGCTTAGAGGTCCTTAAGGCCTTCATTTTCTTATCCAGTCACATGTTGCATCCACTCGGCCCTCTAAGTGTGCTCTTGTTAAATCAGCATTGAGCTGTCTGCCTCCTCTCCTCCAGCCCTGAGCTCCAGCCGGGCCAAAGTCCTGACTCATTACTACTTAGTCTCGCTGTAGCCTAGCTGGCAGTGCTTCCAAAGGAAGGTGACGACATCACGTTTACCTTCCAAGCTCTGCCGGATTAAGCATGCTGAGGGTTGAGCAGCTCTTGTCTGGTTTAGAACAAGTGATGGACGTTTCCATTAAATACAAGTGATTCGTAATACCACAAAGGTCATTTTACTACAGATTTTAGTTTGGATGATATTTGAAAAGTTATGTTTGAGAGGCAGCTGTTGAGCATATACCTTCACTATCCATGCATTTTCAAAATGCATACAATAGTAGCAGGCTTAGTTTCTGACTGAATAGCCTGGTACTACCTATATAAGAAGGGGCCAGGTTTGGTGCAGAGCAAGGGTGGGCTAAAAACACATCCATTTAGCGGCAGTGTTCAGTCACTAATGGATAACCTTTTATATGGTTTGTTTAGTCCTGTTGGAATGGATAGCACCGACGTGGTGGTCATACTTTATGCATATTCACTATTGCTGCTGTATCTGCCAAGGCTGACACTCTAACTTACTCCGGTCACAACCCCAAGTGAAAATTGGGCCCAGTATATTTTTTCTGTGGCTATTTTTAAAGACCCACAAATTGCAAAAGTCTATATATACGAATGCTAATCCTATCTCTCTGTATATGTGAACCAGTTAGTTCAGGTAACATTGGTTGATGGCATTGGCGGTACTCTGCACAGATGGGTAAGTGGACTATTATACGTAGAGCTTCTGATTTTAGGTTTTAACAATAAACTCCCCCCTGTCGGTGCAAAAGGAGTAAAATAGCTGTTTGATAAATTCCACAAATATCCAACTTCATTAGAATGCTTTTACCCCTCCCTTTGTTGATGAAGCCATATCTTCATATAACGCTGTACTCTTCCCCCTCCTTCCATTTCATGTCCTGTGAGGCATACTGTACCTCAGCCCTAGCTGTCCTCTAAAAGCCACTACCTGTGTTCCTGAGCTTGCTCAACTGAGCGCCTTGGCTTCAAATCCTGCACCCTTGCAGACTTCCTACATTTCAGATTCATGCTAGCCTCTTTCTAGTCTGCCATAGCACGTGCCCAGCAAGAGTACTATGCCCATCTGACTAATTCTCTTGCCTCTGATCCTTGCTGTCTCTCTTTACAACTCTCAACTCTCTCCTCAAAATGCCTCCACCTCTGACCCCCTCCTTCCCTTTCTGTCCAGATATTGGCTGACTACTTCCATGACAAAGTCCACAAGATTAATTTTGAGTTTCCCTCGAGGTCATCTCCATCCCCCCTCCCCCTCTTCATTCCCTAACCCTTCACTCAACCTCTGTCACCCTTTCATCCTTTTCAAAGATCAATGAGGAAGAAACCACTCTTCTTCTCCTCTAAACTTACCACCTACACCTCTGATCCCATTCACCTACTAAATTCCATCTCCTCCACTGTCCTTTCCATCTGTCATATTCTCAACCTATTACTTTCTACCACAACTGTTCCTGCAGCCTTCAAGCATGCTGTAGTTACACTGCTCCTCAAAAAATCATCCCTTGATCCTACCTGTCCTTCTAATTATCAACCAATCTCTCTCCTCCCCTTTGTTTCTAAGCTACTTGAACATGCAGTTCACCGCTGCTGTCTTGACTTTCTTTCCTCTCAAGTCCCCTCTGGATCCACTGCAATCTGGCTTTCGCCCTCTACATTCTACTGAGATGTCTCTTGCCAAAATCTCCAATGACTTGTTTCTCACAAAATCCAAGGGCCTTTATTCAATGCTCATCCTTCTTGACCTTTCTGCTGCTTTTGACACCATTGGTCGTCTCTTTGATACCCTGTCTTTGCTTGGACTTAGGGATTTTGTCATATCCTCGTTTTTATTCTTCTCTCTCAACACTTTTAGTGTACGTTCTAGTGGATCCTCCTCTACTGCTATTCTGCTTTCAGTCTGTGTACTCAGAGGCTCTGTCGTGGGACCTCTCCTTTTTTTCCCTCTCTATACTCAATCCCTTGGTGCACTCATCTCCTCCCATGGTTTTCAGTACCATCTCTATGCCGATAACTCTCAAATCTATTTACCTCTCTACACCTGAAATTTCTCTGGGTATTCAGGCCCAGAACTCTGCTTGCTTATCTGACATTAGTGCCTGGATGTCTCACTGCCAACTGAAATTGAACATGCACAAAACTGAGCTCCTTATCTTTCCCCCTAAACCCACCTCCCCATTCCTCCTTTCTCTGTTTCTATAGATAACTCTACTCTTCCCTGTTTCTTCAGCTCACAACCTTGGAGTCATCTTTGACTCCTCCCTCACCTTCTCCACACAGACAGCTAAAACCTGCCGTTTCTTTCTCTAGAGTACTGGCAAAATTTGTCCTTTTTTTTTCTGAACACATTACTAAGACCCTTATCCATTCTCTTATCACCCCCTGTCTAGACTATTGCAACCTCTTCGCTGCTCTTCCTCTGAATCATTTCTTCACACTTCAATCTGTTCAAAACTCAGCTGCACAGCTAATCTTTCACCAGTGTCACTATGCTCACGTTACCCATCTTTTGAAGTCACTTCATTGGCTCCCTGTCCGTTTCTACATCCAGTTCAAGCTTCTACTATTGACCTATAAGTACCTTCATTTGGCTTCTCCTCACTACCTTTCCTCTCTCCTCTCTCCCTACACCCCTCCTCAGGAGCTCTGCTCTTCTGGAAGATCCCTTTTATCTGTGCCCTTCTCTTCCACTGCCATCTCCAGACTTCGATCTTTCTACCTTTGCAGCTCCTTATGCCTGGAACAAA
The DNA here is from genome assembly GCA_033557465.1 of Ichthyophis bannanicus. Classification (NCBI taxonomy): domain Eukaryota; kingdom Metazoa; phylum Chordata; class Amphibia; order Gymnophiona; family Ichthyophiidae; genus Ichthyophis; species Ichthyophis bannanicus. The sequence continues at coordinate 801,765,907 of CM066035.1, read as the reverse complement.
TTATCTGAGACAGTACGTCAGCTGCATCTGTGACCCTGTTCAAATCCCGGCTAAAAACTCGCTACTTTGAGACCAAGACTGCTTTTGGATCCTGATCCCCCTCAGTCTCCTGTTCACCTCCTGTATGTTTCCTTTCCATTCCCTATAGCCTAGTCCCCAGTTGTGTTGTCTATCTTGACAAGACTGTAAGCTGTTAGGTGCATGGACTGTCTCTTACTTGTCTCTGTAAACGCTGCATATTCCTTTGTACTGCTATTTAAATGATTAGTAGTAGAGAACCAGAAAGACATTTTGTTTGGGAGAAATGGTAGACCTTTAGCAGAAAATTTAATGGTAGTCTTTGTTCATCCGAGTCATTGACAGACTTTAGTGGGGGCGAGGGTGGGGATACGGAGAGGGGTTAGTATGTACTTGTAATGCAAGTATCAAGCGGTTTCAGACTGCAAAGTCCCCCTAGCCTGCATTGCTCCTTTCAAAGTACAGATTAAATTGGGAAATGTTGCTTTATGTTGTGTGTGGCGTGCATCACAAATTTGTGAATGTGCTGAGCAGCAGAATGTGAATGTGTAAATTGATTTCTGTCCTTGTTTGGACCAGTTGATAACTGATGCCAGGGCGACTTGCACATCTGACACGCCCCCTCCCCCATCTCCCCCATACCGCCATGTTCAGCCAGCTGCCTATCCTTGCCGTGTTGCCACCACTTTTGGTTTTCACGGTGGCGCTGGTGGCAACAGAGCAGAGCTCACTTCAAATTTAAAAAAAACAAACCACACAGGCCTTTCGACTCCGCACTTGTATGCAGATCTGATCCCTCCCTGCTTTGACGTAGATTCACATCAGAGGAGGCAGGGACCAGACCAGCCATTTAAACGCAGGTCTTTGCAACTCCACACTTGAATGGCTGGCCTGGTCCCTCTCCTCTGATGCAACCTATATCAGAGAAGGGAAGGAGGGACCAGACTTGCGTACAAGTGCAGAGTTGGAAAGACCCGGGTGTTTTTGTTTTGTAATTTGAAGTTGGATCTGATCCACTGTTGCAAGTGCCACCACTGCTGAGAAAACAAAGTGGAGGTGGCAGGGCAACAGCAGGCAGCGTGTGTGTGTGTGTGTGGGGGGGGGGGGGCCTGAGACCAGCAGCCTGAAATGCACCCCTAATCCTTTGCACCCTGTGCTGCTGCACTTCTCGCACAGGGCTAGGTACGGCGCTCACTGGTGCTACTCATTACAGTCCAGCATTGCTGGTTTTATTATTTTCCCCCTTTTCATGTGTTGCAGTAACCATCCCTCACAATGACCTTGCTGTATTTTATATAGACAAACCAGGGTGAAAGCCTGCAGCCGTAGCTGCTAGCTTTTCCCCTAGGTAGATCTCCCTGGTTCCCAATTAACTGCAGAAGAAATAAAGTTGTCAGAAGGAGTTCATGCAATCAAGGCATAAATACAATACCCTGGGCCTGGCTCTAGCTGTTTGATCCTCTTTGCTACAGACAGCATCGGCCTGTCATGTTTCTCTTTGAAATGTGCTAATAGTCTGTAGAACAAAGCTTTTGTGTTGTCGAGTGTCTGTCTCCAAAATCATTGTGTCCTGTGCAGGCTCTGGCCTATATGTTGTGAAAACTCAGCGTTGTGTTGAAATGTAAGGGGGAGAGGGTAATTGATTTGGATAAGTGGTGTTGGCCCAGCAGAAAGATTATCCAAAGCTGATATAATATGGACTCGTGGGGCCACATAGGGCCCTTCAACATTTGATTGGAAAGTTATGATGCACCACCAATATTTTTAAACCATGCTGAAAGCATTTACCTTGCTGAACACACTGGGGTGTGTTAAATAAAAGGGGACACTTGTATTTTTCTGTGATATGTCGATACAGAAATCAGTAAATTGTTACCAGCTGCATCAACTTTCTGTTGAATATATTAACTCAACTGTTATGACATGATACTCAATGGTGTGATTACAAAATGCCCATAATATATACTGCTAGATGAGGCTGCGGGGCTGGAATTTTGTTGACTAGGCAGTTTCCCCCTGCTCCTAGAGCTTCCAGCTCATTTGGAATCATGAGCCTTCTCTTGCAAGTACCTGGAGATTTTTTACCCGTTTCTATATCCTTGTTTTGTTTTTTTTCCTAGTCAGATGCATATGGATAGGAGTAGGAGATGCAGGCTACTTCTGGAACCCTGCCATCATGGGCTCTAAATCTAGCTGCTAGTAGAAGACCGACACACTTTTCCCTCAGGGCTGTAAGCTTTGTCTCAGCTGCATCTCCAGTGCCTGCTAACCCGGAAGGCCTAAGACTCAACTTTAGAATCGGACTGATCCCTGCCACTGGGCCAGCCCTCTTCTGGGTTTTTAAATGCTGACTCTCACTGACATAGATTTAACGAGTCACTAGTATCCTTATTTTTAGTTTACCCTAGTGTATTTGGCTCATAACTCTATTGATGGAGGATGTAGTAAAAGTTGTTAGTATAAACTGGGTTAAAAAAAAAAAGTTCCTGGAGGAAAGGTCCATATAACATTATTAAAATGGACTGATGAAATCTGCTGCTGCTTCCTGAGATAAACAGCATGGAATATGTCTACCTTTTTGGTGACAGGTACTTGTGACCTGGAAACAGGATGTAGAGACTATGTGCAATAAAACCATTGCATCATCCAGTTTCCATACCAATTCAACGTGGAACTGCCAAAAATGTAAACCTTTGCAGTATAGGGGAGGTTATGCTTGCCAGTCTACTCTGGACTGGGCGGGGCTCCTCTGTTCAGGGACAGCCCACTTCCTATAAAATCCACAACTCAGAGGAAGGGAGTGTCTTTGACTCCCAGGCCACTGCATGTCTTTGGCTGGCTAAGCCACTGTACTACAGCAGCAGGTGTCTTTGGGCCTCAAGCCCTTGCACCATGCTGTGCTTAACAGGGAGCTATCTACAGGGGCAGGTGCATCAGGCACCTCTACCAGGGTCCCTCACCATGACAAGGGCAGGAGAAATAGAGGTTTAGAGCCACTGCCTATAGCAGTACAGCTCAGCCTGAAGATTAGCTCCTGAATTTCATCGCACCAGACTCCAGTCAGTGGACTGAAGAAAGCAGCCTAACATTAAAGGGAGAAGAACATTCCCCCCCCCCCCCTCCAACTATATCCAAAGGTACTTGTGCAGAAGTACTCGCCCTCACAGGGCCAGCGAGCTGCGAGGTTTGAGCCACTGAACTTTTAAGTACTCGAGCAAGAGACAGATTCAGGGAAAATGGAACCCATTAAGCAGTCTGAGTACTTGCTCAAACACCTATTTTGTGACATAACAATAAGTGATGTTTACCCAAATGTTCAATTATGTTCTTTTCAGTGACCCTAAAGTTTTAAGTTAACCCTTGGTTCAAAGCATAAATGTTTGGCCTGGACTCTACTTATTGAAAAGGGTAAATGTGGAGATATCAAGTGACTAAATCACTACCAGTAGCCACAAAGATATCCCCATAGCCAATCCAAACCCTGGAACCTGGAGAAATTCTCACCCACAACTCCTGGATCAGGTGTGCTCATGTTCTCTGCTTGGCAGAGCCTCTGCCTAGACCCTCAGAAAAGGGGGGTTACAAGGATTCTAGACTTGGCAGACATTTGGTCTGAGCCAGTATGGCAAATCATATTGCTCAAGATATGCATACCCTGTAGTAGAGGAGGGACAGGTGGAATATGATACAGACGTTAAAGGATATAGTGAACAAACCAACCTTTTTCAAAGACTGGGAAGCCATGGAATTAGAAGACATCAAATGAAGCTGGAAGGGCGTAAACTTAAAAGCAAAGCCAGGAAATACTTTTTCACAGATAGGGTGGTGGATGCCTGGAATGCCCTCCCGATTGGAGGTGGTAGGGGAAACGGCGATCCACAAACACATGTAACAGACATAAGGAATCCTTATATGGCAAGAGGATGCTATACAGCAAACTTAATTAACCACTAATAGAGGGGAGTAACCCGCCTGGAGCGCCAGATAGAATCCTAAAAGGCATAGAGGAGAGTGACCCGCAGGATTGACAGATGCAACTAGAACTCTAGCCACCTTACTGTCAAGGCCGGCCCCAGCTTTGATTCAAGGTGTTGGGACCCTAGGCAACGTTCAAGCCTTATGCCCCCCTCCCCCAGCTGTCAGAATCTATTGCTTAGCTTTGAATGCCATGCTCTCCCCCCCCCTTGAAGCTACCACCCTAGGCAACAGCCTATTTTGCCAAATGTTTGTGCCAGTCCTACTTACTGGACAGACTAGACTGTATGTTGGTTGTTATCTGTCATTGACTGTGTTACTAAGTCACTTCAGAGATGCGTGTTTATGACTGAAGTTCTGCAGAACTGCAGGGAATGTGGAAAACAAGCATAAGGCAAACATCATAGATTTGTAGTTTTCAGATGGATGGAGGAGGCATGATATGAAAAGGCTGAGTTGTTCTATAAGAGATAATTGGATCCAGAGCAATAATAGGTAAGAAATAGATATGTTTAGCAAGCTCTGCAGTTTTCTTTTCTAAGAGTCGGTGACAGAATGTGTGTGTTGGTATAGGCCATTATTTTGAGATGCTTAGAGTATGGCGGGACTTTGTTTGTGGGCCTGCCTAAGAAACATTGCTTCGTAAGCAGATATTACAGAATTCTTCTGCTTGGTTGTTAGGAAATTTAGGGGCAAGAGAACATGTTACTCCAGTGCTGCAAAGGTTACATTGACTCCCGATGGTCTATCAGGGGATTTTTAAACTCTCTTGATGTTGGTCTTTAACAACTGAAAATTCACGTGACCTGATGATGAAATCAAAATAGCAGGTCTCCAGTCTCCTTCCCCTCCCTCCACTTATCTGAAGCAGGAAGGCGGCAGCAACAGTAGTAGCAGCAGCAGCAGTCATCACAGACTCAGTGTGCAGTGTGTGCTTACAGATCCCAGTACTGAGCATGGGTCTCGAGTCTAACAGGAGGGGACAAGAGCCTATGAACGTTCACTAGCTTACAGGTCCCATGCTGACTGGCGATTGCCATTATGTAGGCATAGTCACAATGAAAGCCCAGAGAGAAGGGGAAATGGTGATGTTTCTGTGACCCTCCATCCACTGATGATGACCCCATTTGGTGTCCCGACCCCAAGTTTAGGAACCACTGGCTTACCTGCTCTAGCACTTACCTATTTTGAGTGAGAAACTGGTTCATTACCAACTTCGGCGTAATCTCATGATCAGCAGAACAACTTTTGTTTCAGATTCCCATTCTCAAGGTGCTTTAGTGGCCTTAAAGCAGGCAGAGAGCTTGTTTCAGTGGCTCACTAGATCTCTAAATTCATACTGAAATCAATTTGTTTTTGTAAATGGGTTGAATCGTGGTTTTGGCACTGAGCATTTGGGGAACCTGATGTGGACTGAAGTCATTTTTTGTTTTTAAATGAAATTTTTCACAATTTACAAAAGATTGATTAAAGAAAAGGTAAACAACCACAAATTCACAAAATGGAGAGCAAAGCAGGTCAAAACCAAGTAAAAAAGAAAATGTAAAACAAGTGGTATGTCAGGGGGATCAATACAAACGTTGTTCTTGCCCATCTTCAACCCTAACATATTTATCAAACAGAAATAGATGACTTATCTTTCAGAAAACTTCCTAGATGAATGGGATCAAAAAATATATTGAATTTTTTCCCACGTGACCAGACACTTACAGGCAAGGCTGGCCCAACCCCTAGGCAAACTAGACGGTTGCCTAGGGCAGCAACCTCTGGATGGTAGGAAAAGCAGGCCACTCAAAGCTAAATATTAGACTTTGACAGCCAAAGGGTATGTAAAGTTTGAGGTTCGCCTAGGACTCCAACACTTTGAACCAACTCTAGGACTGGCCCTGCTTACAGGGAGATTTTAAAAAGAAAGAGGGTTCCCACAACCAAGACAGAATGCTTGAGCTGTAAACAGGCTTTCGTTTGCAGCTGTTTAGATCTGACCACTTCCGGGGAAAATAGCCAGCTTTTGACCACAAAATTCCTTGTTTTCCTTTTAAGAAGTAGAACTTCAAGACCCAACATTTTTTTTTCTAATTCGGATATAAAAGTATTATCGAATGAAGATTCCAAGAAGACAGTTAAATCCAGAGTGGCTGCAGGAGACAACTGGTCTGAGCCATCTTCCATTACCATTCTGGAGCCTCTCAGAAGATGCAGAAGTAATGAGTTTACCCATCTTTATTGGGATAGGAGAGAACGCCATGTAATACTTCCAAAAAATCTCCAACGGCATTGACAAATGAATTACAGGAAAATTCAAAATCCTTCACCTTTTTTTGCCCTTAAAGAATTTTCAATTTGCTGAATCTTAGTGTGCAAAAGCAAACTGTCCTTAATATTAGCAGCAGAAGTTGCCTGTAAGGATACAAATGGAGATTCAATCTTTTCCACTTGAGAACACAAGGCTTCATAAGACCCATCAAGCTCAGCTAACTTTTTAATTGTTTGATTTGAAAAGTCACATAATTGAGTTAAAGTCCCCTTTTAAAGAGGCTTCAATACAAGCCCAAGGAAATCAAGAGATCTTGCAAAGATTTCTGAAGATATTTCTTCAACACCTGATGTAGGCAAATGGCCCTGAAATAGTGAAAAGCAACTTTAGGCATAGAAACCTGTCACCAAGCCATTCTCTCTATAATGGGGATGCTACCTGACTCCAAAGGGGATAAGAAGAGACACCATTCTCTCAGGCTCGAAGCATGCCGCTTACCAACAACAATGGGGTTGGTTGAAGGGATGGTCTTCAACTACCTAGACTAATCGAGACAGCAGTAGAAGTTATTCACATTCTGAAGGAAAGAGACTTGGTGCTTAGGAACTAAATGCAGGTTCATTGGCCCCACTTGCAACAACTCCAAAATTTCTTCTAGTCTTACAACCCATCCTCCCTCTTCTCCACCATTTTGAGCGCTCTTTCAAAAAAACCCCAGAGCTTCCCACTCTTGTTCCTCTACGTCTCTAAAGGGGCTCCAAAGGACCTGCCTGTTTTTTGATTGCACCCCCTCAGGCATGGTCCTGTGACCACATTCCATGGTAGGCCCAAAGCCTTTATCACAGGAAGTTATAGACATTGATGATCTTAGTCAATCAACGCCTCTGGTGAGGCTGTGGCATCCCCAGCTCTCTGCTCCGGAGTGATGAGACAGCTGGTTACAAACACACCTGCTTCACTCCCTTGAAGTAGCTTTTTGCCATGGCTATTGCATTGCTCTCTTTTTTTGGGGGGAGAAGGAGAATGATTACACAGGTACACTACCAAAAAACTGCCTCCAGTTTTGCAACTGATTCCTATAGATTTTGGGGTGCTGAATCCAGGAAAAATAGCCAAAATGTTCCATCACGTCACGTTTTCTTGCAAAATTAGATTTCTTACCCATATAAGGAATGTTCACATAATTTCTTTTTAGCCGACTGCAGTTTATTTTCTTGGCCCAAAATAGAGGTTGTAATGGTTAACTAACTAGAAACACTCCCTCATGATATTTTAGATTGTTTTGTATTCATTTTATACATTAACATGACAATTGGGAGGCGGGGGGCTAAATCCAGTACTCGCGCTGGCGCATGTTCTTTCCTGTTCGCCTCGCCTCGTTCGCTCGCTCAAACACGGTGGTTGCAACATGAACGTTCCTGTCAAATTTCAGTTTCTTGCAAGTTCATTATTACCTTTTGTTTGCTCAGTCGTAATCCAGCTTTATTCCGAAGTGGTTCACTACAGTTGTAGTTTGCAGTGCTGTGTATTTGTGATGGCTCACAGAGCCAGAGGTTGCGTCAACTCTCCGGACAGTTTTTGTTTTATTTGTGGGGAATATACCATGAAAAAGCGGCAGAGGAACATTTCTGCATTTATTAAAGTATATTTCGCCTATTTCAGTATGAAGTTAGGGGATCAAGACAAACCGTGGGCTCCTCACAAAGTATGCAAGACATGTGAGGAAGATCTACGCTTATGGATGAAAGGTAAAAAACAAGCATTTCGTTTCGGAATACCTATGATGTGGCGTGAACAAAGAGACCACAGCAGTGACTGCTATTTTTGCTCTTGCATTGTGAAGGGATACAACTTAAAAAATAAGAACGTAATAAGTTACCCCAACCTTCCTTCAGCAATTAGGCCTATGCCTCATAGCAACGAAGTACCTGTGCCTGAACCACCAAAATCTTTGGATCATATTTGTGTGGACGGTTCTGATCATGATGAGACTCATCAGATGGCTTTTCCCGATGAGTCCAGTACTTCCGAGTTTGAAACTGAACCAGATCCGAAACCTGAACTTTTCTCAAGCTGAATTGAATGATTTAGTCCGGGATTTAGGACTCCCAAAAGATGCTGCCCAACTGCTAGGTTCTCAGCTTAAACAGAAAAATCTATTGTCACCAGGAACAACTTTTTATTGGTACCGCAACTGCGAGACACAATTTTTGAAGTATTTCAGCAAAGAGGAAGATTTGGTATTTTGCAACGATATATACGGAGTGATGGAAAAGTTTAAACTCAAGTATGATCCTGCTGAATGGCGGCTGTTCATTGATTCGTCAAAAGACAGCATAAAAGGTGTTCTTCATAATGGCAACACATTCGCTTCAGTTCCTATTGCTCACTCTGTTATTCTCCAAGAAAAATACGAGAATTTGGCCCTGATTCTTCAGAAGATTCGTTATGATGAGCATAAGTGGATGATTTGTGGAAACTTTAAAATTCTTTCCATGCTATTAGGGCAGCAATCCGGTTTCACCAAATATCCCTGCTTCCTTTGCTTGTGGGATAGCCGGGCCCGCGACCTACACTGGGGGAAAAAAGACTGGCCAATTCGGGAGTATTTGAGACCCGGTGAGAAAAATGTTCTTCATGAGAGCTTGGTACCTCGTGATAAAATTCTATTACCACCTCTCCACATTAAGTTGGGTCTCATTAAGCAATTCATCAAGTCCCTTCCAAAAGATGGTGAGTGCTTTCGGTACCTTTGCTCAAAGTTCCCCCGACTTTCTGAAGCAAAGCTAAAGGAAGGAGTGTTTGTTGGCCCTGATATAAGGAAACTCATTTCAGATGGAGCATTCGCTGAAACGATGTCTGAGAAGGAAAAAGAAGCCTGGGATTCCTTCAAGGATATTCTCAAATTCTTGGGAAACAGGCGGGATGAGAACTATAAGGATATTGTTGCCAGGATGCTCAATGCCTTCAAAGAACAAGGCTGTAACATGAGCCTGAAAGTCCATTTCTTGCACTCCCATGTGAACTACTTTCCCGAAAACTTGGGGGCGTACAGTGAAGAACAAGGTGAAAGGTTTCACCAGGACTTCAAGGACGCAGAGAGAAGGTACCAAGGAAGATGGAACACCACTATGATGGCTGATTTCTGCTGGTTGCTGCTGCGGGAAACCCCAGATGAAAAATACGCCAGGCAGCGCACCAAGAGAAGCATTCGGGTGGAAGAAGAAACGGGCCCACCAGGAGATTGATTGACCCAAGAATGACTTTAAAATCTAAACTGTGTTGACAAATATCGTGTTTTTACTAAACTTTGAAATAAAAATTTGCTAGTTATTACCACAGTGTCGGATCTCATTTATTAGAATTTTATTTTCACACCATCGGGTGTTTGTCTTCATGTATTGCAATGGTGCGGTTTGCGTTTTCTATTCTTACATACATACCTGTACAACATTTTTTGCACATTTCTTTGCTTTCCTTTGTGTCTAACCTCGCTCTTATATGCTCAATGTTTGTGCACATGTATGTGGCTGTTTTAAGTGCAGACAGTTTTGCTACCATCACAGTTTGTTTTGTTGACATTACTCTATTCTTATGTGCTGCCTTGTTACAATTTTATTTATTCTTATTTGAATAACTACTAAACAATTAGTATAAAGAATTCATCCAAGAAACTTTTATCTCGATCGCACTCAATCTGAAACGTTCACCTCAAACTGCTAACCCAATGTAGCAAAAAATCTGTACGTGATGGAGCAAATTGGTTACCAGATTTGGATTCAGCGCACCAAAAAACGTAAAAATCAATCGAAACATTAGAGGCAGTTTAAAAAAAATTTTTTTTTAGTGTACCTGTGTTATTTAATGTATTTTGAGACTCCATAAATGTTTTATGCTTTATAAATCACCTCTAGTCTTTTGATAGAGGTGATCGATAAATCATAGTACATAAATGTTCCTAACTCTTGGCCTCTGTATTCATTGATGTCCTCTCCTAAATGTTCTTGCCATGGATTGATTGAATGAATTTACAGAATTGCAGTGAACACCCCCATGTCTTCTCAATACTTCTGGCAAGTAATTTATTATGGCACTAAAATATCCATATCCTTATTAACTGGACTTGCAACTTCCTGTTTGCATGCTGGTGCATGAATAGCAGTGTTTTGAAATGAGATTGGTTTTATTTGTATTTTGTATGTATATCCTGCTCTCTTCACCAAAAAGGGAACCCAGAATGGTTTCATGTCTTCCTTTTTATGATAGCTGAGTAATATAAACTGTTTACATATCAGATCTGCTCTAGGTTTGTGAATGCTATACAAATACTATAAATGTTCTAAAACTTAAATTGCTATAGTATATCCACATCCACTGATTTCCTTTTAAGGTGAACAGGATTAGGGCCTGCTCTTTTACAGATATAAGTGAAGAGAGGATGCCAGGTGATCAGGCTGTGGCTGAAATAAGATGAGTTGGGTTATTGCTTTGTCCATTGGGATACATTGTATTTTTAAACAAAAACCACTAGGTTCCTGATTCTTCAGCAACATAATCATGGGGGTAAGACCAGGCCTGGAGACACTTGTTGATAAAAGCGTAAAGTGCATCCAGTTGACTTCAACAGTCTGGATAGAAACGACCAAATACAAAGGAAGAGACCAAGAGGAAAGAATATTGGCTTGGGGGGAAAATTAAATCTGACATGGCACAGGGGAAGTAGAAAAACTACTAAAAAAAAGCCCGCACTATGAGCAAAAATAGGACTGGTAGAAAATTCTGCTTGTGCTTCAATTTTACGTTTACTGAATTTTCCAATTATTCCAGGTATTGCTCCGACTGAACATTTTAAAATGTATCTCAAGGATATTTTATCTATTCCGCAAGACTTGATACCACCAGTTACATAGAAAGATAGAAATATGACGACAGAAAAAACCACATGGCCTATCTAGTCTGTCCTTCCATATCAACAACTACAACAGTCCCCTTTTTTTCCTTTAGAGATCCTGTTAGTCCCATGCTTTTTTGAATTCAGATACTGTCCTCATCTCTACCACCTCCACTGGGAGACTATTCCATGGATCCACCACTCTTTCCATAAAGAAGTATTTCTGCATATTACTCCTAAATCTATCCCCCTTTACCCTCATCCCATGTCCCCTCGTAGCAGAACTTGCTTTCAATTGAAAGAGGCTCTCCCCCTGTACATTTATGCCACAGAGGTATTTAAACATCTCAATCATATCACCTCTATCCCACCTTTCCTCTAAGGTGTACATATTAAGTTCCTTAAGTCTGTCCTCATATGCTTTATAATGAAGACCACTAACCATTTTAGTAGCCACCCTCTGTACTGACTCCATCCTGTCACATCCTTTGAAGGTGTGGTCTCCAGAATTTCACACTATACCCCAAATGAGATCGCACCAAAAACCTATACAGAGGCACTATCACCTCCTTTTTTCTGCTAGCCATTCCTCTCCGTATGCACCAAAGCATCCTCATAGCTTTTGCTGTCGCCTTTTTTATCTGTTTAGCTACTTTAAGATCATCAGACACAACCACGCCTAGGTTCCACTCTTCTTTAGTGGACAAAAGTACTTCACGCCCTTGCTGCAACCAGACTACTTCTGAACAGTTTTTCAGACACTAGTAACCCCCCACTTTGACTACGCCAATGTGATCCTTCATGGACTCCCTAAGAACACACTATACCCACTACAGTTAGCAATGAACGCTGCTGCCCATTTCCTACACGGAGCCTCTAGAAGGGAATACATTACTCCAATCCTAAAAGACCTGCACTGGCTACCAATCTTCTGTCAGATCACCTACAAAGTAGTAATGTTAATATTCAAGGCCATCAACAAAACAACCTCTAGCTCCTTGACGAACCTTATCCACCCCACACCTGCAACCAGAGCAAAAAGGTCCTTTGCCACCAACACACTAATAACCCACAGCGAAGTAACAAAATGCACTCGGGCAACAAAAAACAGAGCCTTCATGTTCTACGCACCTACCTGCCTGAATGAGCTCCCAGTGACCATCCGCGCAATCACTGACCTTGCCCAATTCAGAAAGGCACTAAAGCACCACCTTTTCCTCCTACACTATGCCCAGGCCAACAGCACATCCTCACCTGACACAACCCTACAACCTAACCATAAAAAACAGACAGCCCAATAAATTAAATTACATCCCTGTACATAGCTCCCAGGGCAAGCCATGTCGCTACAACTGCATAGCAACTTCTTGACTAGACTGTATATAGTCTTTATATAGCTACCCCTGTTCTAAATCCAAGTTGTATTACCCGTTTGATGTAAGTGCAGAGCAGGCTCTTCCTGCTCTGTACAAAATGTTATCTGTAAACCGCACTTATTTTAAAGTGTGCGGTATATAAAAGCATAAAATAAAATAAATAAAAGTACTATATTGCTCCCTTGGATTGCTGCAGCCCAAATGCATGACCTTACATTTTTTAACATTAAATCCCAGCTGCAAAATTCTAGACCATTCTCCAAGCTTAGCTAGATCCCTCCTCATGTTATCTACACCTTCCTGGGTGTCTACTCTATTGTAGATTTTGGTATCATCCGCAAAGAGGCAAACCTTACCCAACAGCCCTTCCGCTATATCACTAACAACGATGTTAAAAAGAATCGTACCAAGGACAGATCCCTGGGGCACACCACTGGTAGCATCCTTCTCAGAGTGAGCTCCATTTACCTGTACTCTTTGTCGCCTCCCACCCAACCAGTTTCTAACCCAAATAGTAACTTTAGGGTCCATCCCTAGGGGGCTCAGTTTGTTTATAAGTCGCCTGTGAGGAACGGTGTCAAAGGCTTTACTGAAATCTAAATACACCACATCTAGAGCTCTCCCTCGGTCCAACTCCCTGGTCACCCAGTCAAAGAAATCAATCAGATTTGTCTGACAAGTTACTAGAGCTTTCTATTTACCAGTTGGAAATAAGGAGCCCAGAGCTGCTATAAAGTTAGACTTGGATGTTCTTAATGGTATGGATCTTTTTCGGACATCAACCGATGTATTAAAAGTTTATATTCAATTAGTTACTCCTGCTTTAGTTTCAGAGAGAGACTGGTTATTAAAACTCTATTATAAGAAACGATCATTCTTTTCAATGTTTCCAGATGTATCAAGCAAAACACAGAAAAGGTGTAGACAGTTTCTATTACGACCTGGGGTGTTGCAGTTAGTTGCCTTATTACTTGAGATTTCCTTGTAAATGTGTTGTGGTATTTAAAACGCAGAGATTTATTTTCTATAAGTCTGAGGATCTGTCAGCTTTTATTAGTACTAAGATTCCCTTAGTTTACTACTACTACTAAGCATTTGTATAGCACAGACACGTAAGAGGAGAAATAGTGTTATGTCTCTGTTCCCCTTCAACCATCTTGTACTGATATATAAATTGTACCTTCCTCGGCCCAACTGTTTGTTTATATCCTCACTCCCTCTTTCATGTGATTTGTTTCATGAATGTTGATTAGTAGATGATTTACTTTTTTGTACAAGCTTTGTTTGATAAATTTGGAAAATTGCATAAACAAATAAAAAAAAACGTGCTAAGAGCTACTGAATAAAACCTAAGAAAAGCTCCTAGTTACACACTATATTATCCCTATCTCATTATGCTGCTTATAACGGTCTCTTTTATATATAAACCGGTAGTCTCCACCTTCACAATTAGTCTATATCCCATAGGGCTACTTCAAGGGAACCCAGCAGAACAGTGTTGCTATTGCCAAATGTACAGGGGAGGTAAAACCAGAAGACCAAGGCATGCCAGACTAAATCCAAAAAAGGTTGGTGAGCCTGGGTGACATAGCTAAGTACAAACTGAGAAAGGCAAGATTAAATTATTAATGTGATATAGGAATGTGACCCTATAAGTATGCCTTTACAGAGTACTAATAATCATTTATATAGTGCTACAAGGCATATGCAGTGCTGGGCATAAGAGCTTACAGGCTGGTCAAGACGGATAACACAACTGGGGACTAGGATATTTTTAGGGGAATGCAGAGGCATGCAGACATCCAGCTGTCCCAGGAGAAAAATTTAAAGAAATTGAAATGCGTGACCATATCTTTAAGCATGTTGTACAGTGTGCTAGGGATATGTAGGGCAAAAATGTTCAGTTCGTCTTTGGACTCTGAATTATTTGGATCATTCTGGTCTATGAAAGTTTATATAGAAAGCAATTTTGCATGTCAACAGTAAGGTTTTCTACCCATTTTTTGCAAAACTTGCTCAAAACATAAGACGTCCACTATAAAGGCAACGGCACTCTTAAGACATCAAGAGTGGCATGTCCCCCTTGAACCAAAAGAGGGGCAAAGAGCATGAAGACTCTATTGCACTCATTGTGCCGCTTTGCCCCTCTGATGCTGTCTTAAAGACATAGGGAGGAGGTCAGTTTAGCATGAAGACTCAAATCCTCTGAAGCTGGGAAAAAGCACCAAATGTAAGGTCTGGGTCAGAGTTCTGCAGGATAGACTGTTTAAACAGTGCTTAAAGGAGTATCTGTCTTCATAGAATCTGTCTACAAGAACCTACTTTCTGTTGCACTGAAAGAATCTAGGGCCCCTTTCTGAAAGGAAAATTGGAATGAAGTCTATGGGCCTGATATTCAGTGACAATGGCTAACTGATCTAACACGGCCAGTCACCGCCCTGAACTTAAAACCTGGATATTCAATGTCTGAGTCTTCAGCTGCTGCCTAGTTAGCTTCTGCGGTGAAAGTCAGGTCAGCCTCTGCTGTGCCTTTCTTTCGCCACATGGCCATAACCGAGCAGCGGAGATATTGAGTCGTTGCCCGGTTATGACTATGTGCTGCCTCCGGATTGCCCCCAGAATGCACTGACACTAACCAGTTAGCATTGGGGCATGCAGCGGCAGCACCCGCCCATATTCAGCAGCTATGTCATAATGCTGCAGGAGAAGCATTATGCCAGGAACCTCTCCAGTAGCATCAGCATGAGGCAATATAGAGTGATAGTTGTTGAAGTGCAAATCAAAGCATAGTTACAACCATGGGCTGTCCATGACAGATCTTTCCAAACCTCCTTAAGCTCTGCAACATTAACAGGAATATCATTCAAAGCAGGCTTAATTTTTGCATAGGAAAATCAAGAATTGTCTTGCTTTTTTGAGTATTAGAATCAAGCTTCCTAAAGCTGTGTATCACTGCCCATCTAGACAATACTTAGCTGTAGAACGTCCTACTTCTTCTTGTGCCAAATACGTTCCGTACGGCCTTTTCTCTCTCCCTCTGCTTTGCTTTGACTATGCTCACATTATCTACTGTACTTTCTCGTCTTGATTATCGCAACTCTGTTCTCACTGAGATCATCCGTACCCAGTTACGCCACTTACAACTATTACAGAACACTGCAGCCCGGATTATCATTTGTTCATCCCGCAGGGACCATGTCACACCACTTCTGATTCACCTGCACTGGCTTCCCACCGAATTCCATATACACTTTAAAATTCTTACCTTAGTCCACCGAGCCATCTATACGCATACACCACAATATCTCACTGACCTCCTTCAGTTTCACACCTCCACCCGTTCCCTCCGCTCGATCCATGTAAACCGCCTTCATCTCCCCTCACCTGCACGTGCTCACCTTCAATCTACCCGACACTCTGCTTTCTTCTTTCACGGTCTATCTCTGTGGAACTCTACCCACTACACTCCGACTTGAAACAAACTATTCCTCCTTTAAGTTACAGTTAAAAACCCATCTCTTCACCACAGCCTACAATCTTCAAGTCTCTCAAGCGTGACCTGGATTATTTGTTTGTCCAAATCTGTATTTTCTCCTTTTCTGTCATAATTTGTAGTACCTTTTCCGTTTCCTGGCCTTGTGCCTTTTTCTGATTGTTAAGAATTGTAAACCGCCCTGATGTAACATAGGGCGGTATATAAAATACAGATAAACTAAACTAGTCTCTGGGCATCCTAGTTATTGCAGGAAAGGAAATGGTACATGACCTTGGCCGGGTCTGGCTAGACTGAATATGCCAACAGGTGTATGGCTATGGCCTCAGTTGGGCCCTGCAAGGTACTCAGTCACAACAGTTCATGCAGGAGTATCAGTCACAATAGATGAATACTGGGTCTCTGCTGCTTACCACAGTAGTTATGGCCTGTGCCAACAAAGATGGTGTTGTGCCCATGGGGAACTGATGGAGACGGGTAGTAGAGGAAGTGGTAGCTGACAGGGTGCTGCTTATGTTGCCATTATTGCTTGACGGCGAATGTTTTCCTCACTGCTGCATCCCAGCTGCCCCTTTGCCACTGGAACTCCCTTGGTCTTCCACTTGAATCACAAGCATATCCTACAGTACATCGGTGCATTGTACTGAAGGCTGGTACTCCTTTTTCCACTGTGGTCATGCAGGGTGGCTAGTATACAAGCATTCTTGGTGAGGGGTTTCTACCTTTTTATTCTGTTTCTAGCTGCAAGGAGTCCACTAGAAGCAACACCTCTGTTAATCTCTCTTGGCCAAAAAATCCTCTAACTTCATCTGCTGATTAATCGCTAATATGACAGCACTTAGGGGACACTTCTCAAATTCATTTCCTCTGTCATAGAAGGGCTTCAGGACTTCTATGACCTCAGCTCTGTTCATTTAATCCTGATGCCCCAGAAGACTTTTAATACCGATCTTACTATGCAGTGAGATCTGATGGGGGGGGGGGGGGGAATGCTAGATGCTACACTGACCATTCCAGAATCAGATCCTGGAACATCCTGAATGAGCTGGTACAGAGGTACACCTTATGCAGTGCATGTTTCCTAGAAAGAAGGGTGCCGGTTCTCATAGACAGGGCTCTTCTACTAATACATGAGAACTGTGGATCAGTTTTAGCAGGCAATAATAAAAATGTGCCGGTACTCGGTGCCACTGTGTACCCCATCCAAAAAAACCCCAGCCCTGTCTTTCTGCTTTCTGATTCTCACACAGTTCATGCCCATGCCCATGCCCACCCTTCTCTCTCCAGGGGAAATATCCAGGTATTGCCAGGACAGGGATATCAATTTCCTTACTCTGTAGGCCTAATGAATCTTATTACTAGCTGCAGCAAATGTGCAAAACAGTGGCTATAAAGGCCCCCTTCCTTCACTGCCTTAGCCATGTTCTTTCCACTGTCGTTTTCAAAGTAGCCAGGAAGCACGTCTGGCCTAGCTACTGGCTCTCCATCCTTGCCTTTATTTCCGCTAAGATACGGACCTTGATATGGCTATTAAGGATGTGTAATTGTATTTGTTTGAAATGATATGGGAAATATGAAACGATAAGAGAAAATAGCATTTTTAATCAAAAAAACATGAAAACCACCTATTTTTCCCAGTGTCGTCATGGCCTGGCCTCAAACCAGCACCCCTTGGGTTGGAGAGTAAAGGCTCTAACTGTTTTAACCGTCTTATAATATTTCTGATACTATTCGTTTCTGTTTTCTGATTGGCTCAAGCAGCACTGAGTTTATGCCCTGAAAACTCAGGTAAGGGGGGGGGGGAGGTTCCTGTTTTCTGCCCTCAGCCTTTGGTGGGGGAGGTGCTCCACATTCCCCCTCCTTCAATCTAGCTCTCACCTTTTTTGTAGAAGTTGCTGTAGTTACAAATACATCACAAAGCTTTGGCATGTGGTAGGCAAGCCCTTGCACTCTGGACAGCCCCTACAGTGCCCTGCTCTCTCACCTCATCTGTGTGGGAGAAGGGGGGCAGGGCACGCCAGGTCTTTGCAGAATGCAAGGCTTGCCTATCACACACAGAAGCACAGATTGAGGCATGGCAGCAATGACAATGCTCCAGTGCCATTCAGAAGCTGGCACTAGAGTAGGTTTGCCAACTGACTCCAGATGCGCCCAACAGGCTTGATCCAGTCCTGGGTTTACCCCATTGCATACAGGGACATTTAGTTCAGATTTCTCCATTGCACTCCATAGGAAATGGAAAACTACAAGTCCCTGCATTCAGTGGATAAACCCAGGACTGGATCAAGCCTGTCGGGCGCATCTGTAGCCAGTTGGCAACCCTACACTAGAGGCAGTTGTCTATGCCTAAATCCAGGCTTGGGCTCAAGCTTGCTTGTCTGGTCTTGAGCTCCATGGCAAAATCTTCCTGGGTTTTTTTTGCCTTGTGAATCTATTGACTCCTGCTCTAGAAACTTGCTCCAAAGATTTTTCTTGTGCTGCCATCTTCTGCCGGAAATTTCTTAAGTTTCTTAGATATCGTTTCAGAGAATTTCTGAATGGGATTATTAATTGGACAACCGGGATCTGAAGTAGGCTTAGTAAATGTCTGGTAGTAACTGGGAGTTTCACAGAATTCAACAAGGAAAAAATGTTAGCAAGGATTCCAGGATACTTTTTTCAGAGTTGCCAAGTTACCCAATTCCATGAGAGTTTAAGCCGCTTTTTGATTTCTGACAATCTCATGTTCCATTATGGGACTTGAAGCGCTGATTCTAATGGGTAAAATCAGGGACTGCATATACCATATTGCATTGCAATCTAAATTTAAAACTAGAACTGGCAAAAAAAATCTCACTCCTGGAACTGGGTAACGGGAACTCTGCTTTTCCGAGAACTTACAAGGCTAGGAACATAGCACAAGAAGAGTCTTGGGAGTAAGTTGCTAGAGCAGGAGCTCAAGACCAGATGGGAAACAAGAAATATTAGCAAACATAGAAGACAAATTAAAGAATAGGCTTGTTAGAGTCAGCCCCCAAGGAGAATAGCTCCTCTTAGAAGGCCAGTGCATTTCAATCCAAGGGGCACGGGTTTGAAGTCGTCCCATAATTAACAAATGGGGGAAAAATTGCCTGGAAACCTCTTGTAAACTTTCAGCCATTTTTTTTTTTGGGGGGGGGGGGGGTAGGTAGCAGATACAGCCACCTTTTAATTAGCAAAATTGCCCGTCCATGCAATTCTTAAACAAAAACATTCTGCAGACACAGAAGAATAAAAACATTTTTTTTGCCTGCGCACCCTTAATGACTATCATCCACCTGGGTGGGCCACAGTCCACCTATACCCTGCTGTTGATCCACCCCTACTACATTTACAGCCTGCCCCTGCCTCATCCAGCTGCCTCCTGGTACCGCCAGGGAGAGAGATATTCTGACTGGTCCAGATGTCACTGAAAAACACAATACTACCCTCTGCTTTGGCTATTTCTACCTACAGCAGGGCATGGTACTGAGTTATACCGGCTGGGGATTACGTGCTTGCTAAAAGGCGTTCTGCAAAGCACTTAGTAATTGGGGGCTAAGACAAGAAGTCGCCCTTTAAACCCCACATTCTCTGTCACCTGTGGGAGCTGATTATCCAGGACATCAATGCACTGTATTGTGTCTTCCAGTGCCGCCTACTGCATGCCCTAGAACAGCGATGCCAAACACCACCCCATATCCCCTGATTTACTTATGATTGGCCTTATGCAAATGGAGAAGATGGCGGTGCAGATGGTGAATTGCAGAGTGGATAAGGAATATATAGAGGCATGCAATTTATTTTTTGCAAGCGTTTCAGAGGAAGTTTGCCAAGCAATTAAGGTACTGTTTTACTTAGAGGATTGGGGCCTGCCTCGTATGCATATACATACAGCACTTCATATGATTGGTGTGCATGGCATAAAGTTGTTTCAAACAAGTTAAAAACATTTTCCCTAATTTTTGGTCATCTTTTTCTGCTTCATATGTTCTTTAGCAGAGTGGAGGAGTAGCCTAGTGGTTAGAACACTGGCCTGGTAACCAAGCAACCAGGGTTTGATTCCCACTAGCACTCCTTGTGGCCTTGGGCAAGTCACTTAACCCTCCATTGCCTCAGAAGAAAGGCCTGGCAATCTACCTCCAGTGACACTGCCAAGAAAACCCAGGAGCTTCTGGGTCACCAGGAGTCAGGACTGACTCAAAGGCACACATTGCATTGCATGTTCTTTAGGATGCTCATTGTATGTGTGCTGGAAGTGTAAGAGTGCAAACAGATTTTATGCATGCTAATTCATAGTTATACGTACATACATGTGATTTGCATGCACTATAAATGTTTAGGTGCCCAAATAAACTGAATACATGCTCATGAATGCATATCCCTATTGCATATGCCCGGTAGTGTTTGACAGTAGTAGTAGATGACTGCTTGCCTCTGCCCGTGTACCCAGTCTGAGCTCTTAGTCTTCCTTTTTTATGCAGTCTCTGACTCAAGAGCCAGAAAGCCTGAGATTTTTTAAAGCTCACTTTCTTTGCTTCTGTGACAGAAACCGTGTTGCCTCCCTCTGTGAGTCCTTCCTCAGTTATTTGACTCTGCAGTCTTTTTACTCTGGAATCTGAGTGTTAAAACTCATTTCTCTCTGCTTTTGAAACAGTACAGTGCTATTTGTCTCCGAGTTTTTATCTTGATCTTTAGATTTCTATACGCATGAAGGGTATTTGTGTGCACTGCTTCCATTGTTTGTTTGCAAATCTCATGTATATTAATTTTGGATATTATTTGAAGACTGGTCAAGCAGGTCCCAAGGTACAGGCTGAGATCAATGATTCCTGTGGCCAGAAGACTGATTGGTGAACTGCGGTTGCATGCGTCTTAATTATACGATTCTCAGCACGTAACATAAATCCCATTTATTAAAACTACAGTTTTAAGCTTGTGCAGTGTTGTGTATACCAACTGTGCCACTGATAGGTATGTTCTGATTGTCAGAATGATTAATGAAAAAATCAAGGGGCAGAAAAGAGATATTTTTGGACTCCAAGAACAGAAAATTAGTCACATACAAGATTTAGGTCAAACACTAAAGTCAAAATTGATGAAATCAAAGGATGAATACTTAAGATAAAAATGCACATAAGAGACTGATGCTTTTACAAAAGTAGTCTATGAAAAGGTGGAAACACTCAAGAGTAAGACAAGTCAAGTACCTACATTCTGAGCTGTTGAAACTGCAAGTAGACTACTTGAAGTTGAGCAGCGGGAGAGATATGCAGAAAGATAGGTGCACAGGAAGCATAACTGAAGAAGCTGCTGCCGGGATAACACTATGGGGCATGTCTGCTAAACTGCTTAAGCTGCAAAAGGCCCACAGCAAGTCTAAAACCACTCTGGTATCTGCAGGGCATGTTCTCGGCTTTCTCCCTGTACATACTGCGGAGACCCCATGATGCCTACAAGGGCAGGGAGTGCGAGACGGCCCACGATACCTGCCAATGTAGGTATCTCAGGTACTGCGGAAGGTGAAAGGTTAGGGCAGGTAATGATTGGGTGGGCAAAACTCCCCCCCCCCTCCCTGATCCCACAATATTGTTTCACGGATGTAAAGATCCATGGCAATGACAAGTAAAAAGTGACCACCCCCTTCAGCACAGATATCTCCCCCCCCCCCCCAGACAACTTCCGATCACCATCAAGAACTGTCCGGGGGGGGGGGGGAATCGGTGCACCCTCTGACCAATTTCAAAGCCTGACTAGCCAGTTGCTGTTTCCCCTGATGCACAAGTAATACTCCCGGTTAACCAGTTAGACTCCCAATCCCCCATCCCCCTTCTGAAAAGTTAACTCTCGGCTAGTCATTTGGGCAAGGCCATACTTGAAATCCATCGTGGTCTAATGGCAACAGGTGGCAAGAGTGTTTCTCTTTGCTCCTGTCCCTTGCATTGCAGCTTCTCAAAATGGTCGTGATAATTCAGCCATGCTCTCTGACCCCTCCCTAGAGGGCAGCACTGCGAGATCATGGTCACAATCTTGTGGTGCTGCCACGTAGCATGATTGTGGCCATTATGAAAAGCCGTGAAGCAGGGGGCAGGAGCGGAAAGAACCGCCCCTGCCTGCTTTTGCCACTAGACCACCATTGATTTCAGGAACAGCATAGTGTGCATAGGTTAGGGGGTCTGGGGGGGGGGGGGTCATGGGGGCATACACTATCCTGACTGAAGCCGAAAGCTAACCTTTTGGAGAAGGAAGGAGGGAAGGGGATCAGAGGCCTGACCGGCTAGCTGGGAATGTTACTTGTGCAATGGGTGGGGGGGGGGGAGGGCAATTGACTAGCAAGGCTTTGAAATTGGTCAGGAAGTGCACCAAGTTTTCCTCCCCACCCCCCTGGACATTTCCTGGTGGGGATTGAGAGTTGTCTGGGGGATATTGGCCCTGAAGGAGGGGAAGGCCAATTTTTTTACTTATCAGTGACAGATCTTTACATCCATGGCACTAACAATGATCTTAGTTTAGGGGGGCCAGATTGGCACTGGAGAGGCGATTGTGGTCATGAATAGCCCACAGCAGAGTTTGCTGCCAAAAATCGGAACAAATCGTGGCTGCCAAAAATCGGAATGCCTGCCCCCTGCCCCGCTCTTGCCTTCCCCTGGGTCCACCTGCAATATCTGCGTTTCCCCCACATTAGTTGCTACTGCCTGGCGATAATTCCATGTTAGCGCAGCAGCAGCAGCAAATGCCTTTAAATAGATGCATCTCTTTGAGTGGGATGCGACCGGTAACTGTAGACAGGAGACATGCACTCGCTGTGCAGGAGTGAATGCAGACCAATGCACACATTCAGGGCACTCCCAGAAAATGCGATATATGAAGAGTAGGGAAGAGAATGAGCAAACCTGAGCAGAGCCGATTTGGGTTGGCACAGGTGTGGTTAGTTTGTTTACTATAGAGTAGTTTGGTTATTTTGCCAGTTATATGCCTAGCCTTTGGAACCCCCTTCCTGGTCATATTCTAGCTATCACTGATCTCATCACCTTCAGAAAGCTATTAAAGAGGCTCCTCTTCAAAGAACTCGTTGAGCATTTATGTAATTCCTTCATTCGGCCATCATGAACTGTGAGCTTGCTCCACGCACCTGTTTACTAATTAACTATCATATCAATAATACATGTTGACATCTTAGTCCTCCAATCCTTATCCCTGTCATCTTACGAATAGTTGTATTGCAAAGTTACAATGTTAGGATGACAATCTATCAAAATGTTTTTGGTAATGTTAAGTTACGTTATTTGTAAATCACCATGATCATTGGAAATGCAGTATATAAACCCTTTGAATAAAATAAATAAATACATAAGTTTTAGATATATATTTGAATAATACTTGGCTTTCTTTTTGAGCAGTAAATTCTTTTCCACAACAATCCAGCTTACTTTAAAGGAGACTTCTCCTGGCATCATACCCACATCCTTGCCATGTCATAAGTGGGAAGAATGGTAACGGTTCTCAGAATAATTCAGTGCTTATCAAAGAGAACTGACAGGCAGAGCTATTTCTACTTAGCAGTACAGGACCTGGCATTCAAAAGGAACTATCCAGATGATGGCAGCTTTTATCCGGATATTTGCTCTCAGCAGTACCGTCCATTGATATTCAGCTGCACTGTGTTCAGCGCTGCCGAATATCTTTCCTGACTACCTTGGCACTGTCCCGATGGTGCCAGAGCACTGTGCGGGGACAGGAAGTTAGCCGGAGGGCAACATTACTCAACCCACTGTCAAAATAACCATCTGGGTTGCTATCTGGAGAGATTCAGTGTCTACGCTATCCAGATTTTCATTGCCACTTGCAATCTGGATAGTGGAGCTGAATATCTGAAATATTTTTAAATGCTGTAGTCGGCATTTAAAAAAAACACCTGCCAAATGCCAACTGGGGGGTTTCACTGTCTGCCTGGGGTGGGGAGATGGGAAACCTCTAAGGAATCACAAGCTTGCTTGTCTGCCGTTTCTCAGCTTGCTGAAGCAGGGATGGTTGGAGGCAGAGCCAGGTTCCGTCCGGATATGCTGGGCAAAGGGCAGAGAGTCTTCACAGCGTTCATGCGACTGTATTGATCTTGGGGTCAAGGGGGGAGCTCTGCTGACAGCTGCTTGTGTTTCCATTAGGGCTGCATGGATGAGCTTAAAAAAAAACAAACCCAAAGGCAATGTGCAATATTTTGTGACACTTTATTTCCTCCTTTTGGATTTGTGCATGGCTAGGATAATCTTTTTATCCTAGTCAAGGACATCATCTCTTCCCCCCTTGACCCATGATCGGAATACACAGTTTGTAATTACAGGGGTGCAGTTTATTGGTCACCTTTAATCATGCCCCTAAGGAGACCAAATCTATCAACCACAGTTTCCCTCCTCCTGATATCAGGGCAGCCACTCTGCCACAGCCATCAACCACTGCTGTTTTCAAATGCCAAGAAGTCTGTCTGCTGGCAATTCTTCTACACTTCCTGTGATAACAGGCCTGGCTGTGAGCTATCCTGGGGTGTCACCTCTGGAAGATGCACTTCAATCCCACCCACTTCCAACATCCTTTTCTCCATCATCCCCCCCCCCCCCACACACACATCAATTACCACCAAATCAATCACCTCTCCCACCCACCCAAGGCACCCCAAGAACACCTTGCCTTCAGTTGCCACACTGAGTCACAATGTTCATGCCGTGCCAGTATAACCGCAAAGCTTTCCCTCACACTTCCCTATGTGTGACCTCATATGGGACCACAAGACCTATTCCCTCCTCGTACAAACTCCAAAGCTACCCCATTGACCCCACATCCAACACTCCCTCTGCTTCATGATTCTATATGCGAGTCCCCCTCCAGGCAGTACTGATATTCCCCATCCCCCCTCCTGCAGCTGCTCAAGGGATTATGAAGATCATATTCCTGGGTAATGCCTCACTAACTGCAACAGTGTGTCCAACCCCCTGCTTAGTCAGGCTTTCTTGCAATGCGTCTGCCCAGTCCTTTTTGTTAGCTTCTCCCTGTACCTTGGCCTTACTCTACCTCCCACAGCCATTCTTTTCTTTCTAATGCTCTGCCAGCCTAGAGTCTGTGACCTTTGCAATCTGTTCGGGCTGTGATAACCCACATCCTATGGCTTTTCCTCTCTCCTGAAAGGCTGCCCCTCTCTATGCGTGCTCCTTCCAGTGACAATCTTGGGATGATGCTAACAGTCTCCACTGCTAGCTATCTCCTCTCTGCAGAGAAGGCCCTGAGACTGGTCCCTTTGGGCTTTACTCCAACTCAGGGCCGGCCCGTCCATTGAGCAAGAATGTTTTTTGCACAGGGCCCCGCGTTTCAGGGGGCCCCGCGCAAAAAACATTCTTAAGCATCCCAAGTTAAAAAAAAAAAAAAAAAAACCGGCTGCTTCTGCCGCGGCAGCTTCAAGAGCTCTGCCGCGGCAGCTTCAAGAGCTCTGCCGCGGGGCCCCCCCCTGCCCGGCAGAGCCTCCGTGCATCTTCAGCTCTTCACGTCCAAAACGCGGGCTTTTTTCAGAGCCGCGAGAGTTCTTTTCTCGCGGCTCTCTTAATCCCGCGGGGCTGATGGGATTTCCCATCACCCTCGGCGGGATTAACAGAGCCGCGAGAAAAGAAACTCTCGCGGCTCTGAAAAAAGCCCGCGTTTTGGACGTGAAGAGCTGAAGATGCACGGAGGCTCTGCCGGGCAGGGGGGGGCCCCGCGGCAGAGCTCTTGAAGCTGCCGCGGCAGAGCTCTTGAAGCTGCCGCGGCAGAAGCAGCCGGTTTGGGTTTTTTTTTAATTTTAATTTGGAATGAGAGGGGGGGGGGTGGTTAGGACTGGTAATGGGCTATGGGAGGGGGGGAGGCTAATCTGGAAGTAGGCTGATGGGAGGGGGAGGCTAAACTGGAAGTGGGCTGATGGGGGGGGGGGGTGGGGGTGGTGAGGACTGGTAATGGGCCAGGGGGTGGGGTGGTTAGGACTGGTAATGGGCCGGGGGGGGGGTGGTTAGGACTGGTAATGGGCCATGGGGGGGGGGGGTGGTTAGGACTGGTAATGGGCTATGGGAGGGGGGGAGGCTAAGACTGGAAGTGGGCTGATGGGGGGGGGGTGGTGAGGACTGGTAATGGGCCGGGGGGGGGGGGTGGTGAGGACTGGTAATGGGCCGGGGGGGGGGGGTGGTTAGGACTGGTAATGGGCCATGGGGGGGGGAGGCTAAGACTGGAAGTGGGCTGATGGGGGGGGGGGGGTGGTGAGGACTGGTAATGGGCCGGGGGGGGGGGGTGGTTAGGACTGGTAATGGGCCGGGGGGGGGGTGGTTAGGATGGTAATGGGCCATGGGGGGGGGAGGCTAAGACTGGAAGTGGGCTGATGGGGGGGGGGGGGGGTTAGGACTGGTAATGGGCCAGGGGGGGAGGCAAAGACTGGACGTGGGCTGTGGGGGGGGGGGGGTTAGGACTGGTAATGGGCCATGGGGGGGGGCGAAGTGGGCTGATGGGGGGGGGGGGTTAGGACTGGTAATGGGCTATGGGGGGGCTAAGTGGGCTGATGGGGGGGGTTCGGACTGGTAATGGGCTATGGGGGGGGGCTAAGTGGGCTGATGGGGGGGGGGTAGGACTGGTAATGGGCTATGGGGGGGCTAAGTGGGCTGATGGGGGGGGGGTTAGGACTGGTAATGGGCTATGGGGGGGGCTAATTGGGCTGTTGGGGGGGTTAGGACTGGTAATTGGCTATGGGGGGGCTAAGACGGCAGATCGGGTCGTTTGGACTCGTAATGGGCTATGGGGAGGGGGATAAGGCTGGAAGTTGGGGTTAGGACTGGAAATGGGCTATGGGGGGGGTTAGAACTGGTAATTGACTATGGGGGGGCTAAGGCTGGAAGTGGGGGGTAGACTGGAAATGGGCTGATGGGGGGGTTAGGACTGGTAATGGGCTATGGGGGGGCTAAGACTGGAAGTGGGCTGATGGGGGGGGTGTTAGGACTGGTAAAGGGCCGGTGGGGGGGGGTTAAGGAATGGAAATTGGCAATGGGGGGGGGGGGAGGACTGGTAATGGGCCGGGGGGGGGGGTTAGGAATGGTAATGGGCCATGGGGGGGGGGAGGCTAGGACTGGTAATGGGCTGATGGGGGGGGAGGGTTAGGACTGGTAATGGGCCATGGGGGGGGGAGGCTAAGACTGGAAGTGGGCTGATGGGGGGGGGTTAGGACTGGTAATTGGCTATGGGTGGGGGCAAAGACAGGAAATAGGCATATGGGGGGGCTAGGACTGGAAATAGGGTGATGGGGGGTTAGGACGTAATGGGCTGATGGGGGGTTAGGACTAGTAATGGGCTATGAGGAGCTAGGATGGAAATGGGCTGAGTGGAAGGAGGGCTTGAACTGCAAATAGCTGATGGGGACGGGGGCTTGGAATGGAAATGGGTTGTGAGGGGGAGGGAGCTAGGACTGGAAATGGGTGAGGGGGGGGGCTAGGACAGTAAATGGGCTGATGGATGGGCTAGAATAGGACTGGAAAATTGGCTGTTGGGGGGTGCTAAGATTGGAAATGGGCTGTGGTGGGGGTTTGGATTGAAATGGACTCATGAAGGGGCTAGAACTGGAAGTAGGCTCATGGGGGGCTTGGATTGGAAATGGGCTGAATGGAGGGGAGCTAGGATTTGACATGGGCTGATGGTGGGGCTAGGAAAGGACTAGAAATGGGCTCATGGGGGGCTGGGATTGGAAATGAGCTGATGGAGGGACTTGGATGGGACTGCAAATAGATGGGGGAGCTAGGACTGGAAATGGGCTTATGGGGGGCTAGGACTGGAAATGGGCTGATGCGGGGACTAGAAGGGAGCGGATGCTGGGTGGGACTGGAACTAGAATGGAGCTGATGTTGGGGGAGGATTAGAATGGGATGGAGCTGGGAGAGTGAAATGGAGAGGGAAAAATATTTTGTGTGGGAGGGAAGACAAATCTACAATTGTCCGGATATTGGGAGAGTAGGTGGGGATTGAGGATGGAGGGGTAAAATTTGAGTGGATGAAATAGGAATGAGGAAAGAGCAAAAAGGAGAAAGATTAGTATGTTAAAGCAGATGTAGAGAGAGAATGGAAAAAAACTAGAAGAGAGAAGAAAAGACAAATGGACAGCAGACGATGAAGAATTAGCGGAAGACACGAAGAAACCAGAAGAAAGTGGCTGGAGCAATTGCAGCTGAAAAAAAAATGCACAAAAGGTAGAAAAATATCTCTTTATTTTGAATTTATTAATTGGAATATGTCAGCTCTGGGAAATGTGCATCATTAACGTCTGCGCTTTGTTTAGTACAAGAGCAAATTAATGTATAGTTTTATTTCTACAGTGTTGTACATTCCAAGTTTGGCTTTTGGGATTCCCAGTTTAATTATTGTCTTCCTGTTTCTAAATTGTGATTCCTTGTTTGGTGATGGTCTATGTTCTGCATGTGTAACTGAGCTGAGGTATTCTGTTTATGTAATTCCTATTTGACATTGCCACTTGTTCTCTTTCCCCAGTAGGTCATGTATTGTTGTTCTCTGAAATGTATTGGTTTAATATTTGCAGCGTTTCCTTTTGATAGTTAGGGTATGGTGCTTTATGAGTCCTGGTAGTGCTGTTAGGATACGGCGGGTTTGCTATGGGTTCTAAATGGGCAGTGTTTGTAGTAGTTCCTAATGTGCCTGGCGGTTGGTATTGGATTATAGTAATGTAGAAGTCTTTTAGTCTTTCTTTATTCATACACTCATTAAGAGGCATGTTTACTAAAAGTTCGTGTATGGTAACATTATGCAAATATTTATGCAAATGAGGCCCCTTATGCAAATGAGGCCCCGCACCGAGTCTCCGCACATGGCCCCGCACCCCCCTTGGGCCGCCCCTGCTCCAACTGATGTCTCTGTTGCTGAGAACACCACTGAAATTCCTTACCAAGCATGCAGCAGATGGAAACCTCGAGTCTGTGGAGCCACATTCCATTTGCCTCCCTGCCCTCTCCTATACTTTCATAAATAAGCCCCTTGCCCCCATTGGTCCTATGTCTGTTTCCCCTACTACAGTCTATCCTTATGCCCTGACCAGTCCCCTCTCTGCCATAAAGGGGGAAGTGGGGGGTCCAAGGACTCGAATGGCCAGCTGGGAGGTACAGGGCCACTGGCTTCAAAATTATATATGTACAATTCTTTGTAATTATTAAACGGAGCTGATTTTCCCTATAGGAAATGGGGCAAGAAATGAATTAAATTGGTGACTACAAACACTAACCAGTGGCAAGGCAGCTTTAAATAAGCTCTGTGGTATGTGTATGATACTGAACCATCATGGGATTTCAGCTGAACCGAACTGAGCTATTTTTCCTTTGGGAAATAAAAAGAATGAATTTTAGCCTAACGGTCCTGATATTCAAAGGCATTTACATGGTTTACAGACCTGTAAACTGTGTAAATGCCACTTAGAGGGATTAATGCGGCACTAACATGGTTAGTTTGCTGATTATTTCCGCTACACACCACAATGATAACCACTTAGCATCGGGGTGTTTTGAGGGATCTAAGACTGCTGCATGATCTTTCTTTTAGCTGCATCTGGACTGGACTGGACTGTAAATGTGCAAACAGACGTGCAAAGTTTGTTTTACCCCCGAAGAAGGCAGAATTGCCAAAACACTGCAAGTATAGGGGTTTATTAATCAAGCTGCTTTGGGTTACTTTGAGGTGTCTTCCCCCCCCCCCCCCTTGCTCTGCTCTGGTTGTTTCTTGGTTCGTTTGCGCCTCCATTTGACTCTTCCTCTCCATTCAGTACCTCCGCCCTCTCGCCCCCTATTCTTCCATGTCTGTCCTCTCCTTTTCTATCCCCCTGCAACTAGCACCACCTCATCTCCATACCATACCATTGCCTCCCTATTACTCCCATGTCCAGCATCTCCGTCTTTCTCAACTTGCTTACCCCATGTCCATCTTCTCCCCTCTCTCTCCCTATTACTCCTATGTCCTGCATTTCCCTCTCCCCTTATTAACCCATGTCCAGCATCTCCCCTCTGTCTCCCTTTGGGCCCCCCCTCCCCAAGTCCAGCATTTTCCCATAGTCTACCTATAACCCCCTGGCCAACATCACCACTCCATCTCTCCTCTTTGCCTCTCCCTATGTTCGTTCCCCCATGCTCCTTCCCATGTCCAGTATTTTCCTTTATCTCCCTAGCCCCCTACCTCAATTGTATACTCGCTGCCTCCCTATCCCCCTCCTATATCCAGCATTCTTCTGACTCCCTGTGACCCCCCATGTCCACCCCTTGTATTTACAAAGGACAGAGCCTGCCTGTGGAGCAGCATGTCCCACGGGCAGGGACTGTACAAGCTGTGATCCCAGCCCAGAGAGGCAAGGCACAATCGGCCTTGTACAGCCCCTGCCCATGGGACATGCTGCTCCCGCAGGTGGGTTCTGCTTCTCTGGACTGTGATTGCTGCCTCTCACAGCCTTCTGCCTTTGGGAGCAGCATGACCTGTGGGCCTTTGCAAGCAGCGACCATGGCCCAGAGAAACGGAGCCTGTCTGCAGGAGCTGATGTCAGGAGGGCACTGTCACTAGCCACCTGCCCCTACTCAGGATGATCTGCAGAGTGCTGGCAGCCTAGTGGAGAGCCTGCCTGCATGACACACTCCTGCGGCAGAAGGCTTTGAGGCCACAATCACTACTCACAGCTTTCTGCCCACAGGAATACTGTGTCTCGCAAGCAGGCTCTCCAGTAGCCCACAGGCGCTCTGCAGGTCATCCTGAATGGGGAGTGAGGGTGGGCATATAGGGGTGGTGCCCCCCTGCCATGCTTACCCAGCTTACTGGGTAGTGCTAGCCCTAGTGTCACACTTGGGAGCATGTTTAGTAAAATATGTGGTATATCAAATAACATAGTAAATGACGGCAGATAAAGACCAGTATGGTCCATTTAGTCTTCCCAGTAAGATGGCAAGAGTAGGTGCACCTGCAGCTCTGTGAACATAAATCATATCTATTATCTATGCGGTTTACAATATAAAACTCTATTTAAAATAACATAACTGAAAATAACTTTAGAGTAAAATTGGAGAGAAGTAAAAGAACAAACAAAAACAAACATAAAACAGCAATACTGAGGTAAATATAAACATAATGACTGTAGTGAGCCATAAACAGAGCCCCTCAGTCACTAATTTTCAATAAGCGTACCAAACGTAATGCTAAAAATATAAGTCTTAAAGATAATCTAAAGCTTTTTAAATTTAGTACAGTACATAACTCAGATGGCAGACTATTCCACTTTGAAGGAGCTACAGCAAAAAAAGCCGAGCCCTTAGTGGACTCATACTTAATAACAGTTGAGAGATTGTAACACTAATCAAAAATCATGCAAAGACCGCAAGGGTCTAGCCGGAGCAGAAAGAGTCACTAGAAATGATAGATAGTCTGGGACTAAATCATGAATTGCTTTAAAAGGTAATAAGCAATAGCTTATACTGAAACCGTTCAGTAATGGATAGCCAGTGCTATTTTACAAGCAATGGTGTAACATGATCACAGCGTTGTTCACGAGCTAAGGTGCGCACTGCTGCGTTTTGCATTGTTTGCAAACGCTGAAGTTGGTAATGCAGTAAACCAATATAGATAATATTGCAATAACCCAATAGGGATATCACAGTATGAATCACAACTTTTATCTGCACAGTTGCTTCTAAGAAGGGTTGAATAGCTTTAAAATGACGAAGCGCATAAAAAGATGACTTTAGTACATGAGATATATGAGATGTAAACGTCAAACTAGAGTCAAGTATCATGCCTAAATATTTAATTGTCATCTGTAATGATAATGGAACACCTTCAATAACAGGGGTAGGCCCAGTAACTCCAATGGAATCTGAAAACCACATTGCTACTGATTTACTTGGATTCAATATCCAAATTATTTTGTAACCAAGAAGCAACTTGTGCCAAGCAAAAATTAATGTCTGACATATCTGGCTTACTTTTATACTCTATGGATTTAATGCTCTCCTGCTCCTGTCCACGCCCCCGCAGTGACAGTTTAAAGGTTCTTCCCTCTCGATCCACTTAGCAGGGGGAGGGAGCATTTACAAACAGCTGCTCTTGATGGCTTCTGCTCTCCTGCTACTGCCATCATGAGGCCCCTTGATCTTAGTGAATCCAGAGGTCCTGCTGCACCTCAAATTCCTGTGATGGGAGGTGCAGTAGGGCTTCACTGGACTTCATGTGTATCTGTATCTGGAAGTCTGAGAGCAGAGATGTTGGAGCCATGGTAAGAAGAAAACATTCCTGGAAGCTAACAACTGCCATTTCACCATACAGAGCAGTCTCACACACTGCCTCTCCTTCCTCCCTGAATACCTAGCCACACATTGTGAGGGGGGAGGCTACTGTCGATATATGCAAGTATGGCAACATTTGTGGACATAGCATATAATGGCAAACAGAGTTCATGTGAGCCCTTGAAGACCATGGGCACTGTTCCCAAATCTCTGAGCTAACTGGGCAGCAGCTGAGGTATTTGAGGTAGCATCCCACTTGCTGATCATGAATGCATGGGAATATGTGCAGCTTTTCTATATGATTCCCCCACCCTGCCATTTCTCAAATAGGCACTGTGCATGTTTATCCTAGACATGTGCAACTGCAGCCCATTTCAGAATAACATGGGTGCAAATTGGAGACATGCAATATCCATGCCCTATGCATGTTTATAAAAAGGGAACATAGATATGTGCAGCCCCATTTTAAAAACGCTGTGATCTGTGCTGTCTGGCCATATTATTGATCCAAAGCAAAGGTTTTTCATCAAAAAGGACAACTTCTACCAGAAGGTGGTGGGACTCCTCTTGAGAGGTGAGAAGGGGATCCATGTGAGTAGATGGGAATCTGTGAGTTATTGAATGGCATTTATCATCACAACAGAGAGCCCTGAAATGTAAGTGGAGGGAAGTCAAGAGGAGGTCCAAACCCAAGGCCCTGGAGCGAGGGGACCAGATGGCCAGTCATAAAAGCTCACCAACTTTGAGCACCAAGTATCCCAAAAAATTGATGAGACCATGAAAGGGTTTGGTAAGCTGGATACATCAAGAGCCTCCCAGGAATGCAGTATCTGTTGTGCACCTTCCTACACCTGTCCTCCCCCTTCCTACTTGCCCTGCCATCTCATCTTGCTACCTCCCTACTGTCCCTGCTTAGATCCTACTCTATGTATGATCCTTGAGCAAGGACTGGTGAAAGAGTGGGAAGTGTATTATGGGGACTGGAGTTAAAATTAAGCTGATCCACTTTTTAAATTATATTTTTGCTTTGATGCTTGCAATCTGTGTTGTGCACCTCTTGGAGTGGAAATGCAGAATTTGTTTTTTATATGAAGATATTGCAGACTTTCTGAACAAGTTTAACATCATGCAGCTGCCATCCACTGCTCTTCATCACAGTGGATGTCGAATCACTATTCAGCAACATTCTCCATACAGATGACATAATGGCCCTTAGCAAATTTCTAAAGGCATCCTCCTTGGACCATCAGTACACCATGGAAACTATTCAAACTAATAACTCATGAAGACCCTCTACTACTTCAGTATCAATAATGACATCTATGGCACCCCAATATGCCAACTTATTCATGTCAGAACTGGATGGGCCTTCAGACTAAAGCCTTCAAATATTACCGGTATATTGATGACCTTTCTATTATGTGGACTGAAGAAGAAGCTGTAGTAATTCCATAACCTTTTAATGCATCTAACTTTCAATTAGTTAACTTTCTGTTGTGTAGTCAGTTTTGAATTTATCATGGCTTCTATCAACAGTGGCCATTTACAACATCTAGAAGCTGACGAATGCAGCTGCCTTCACAATTCCAACTTTCATCCTTCAGAAAAAAGTTCATTCTGTATAGCCAAGCAACATATTACCATATATAGTCTGACTTGTAAGATAAAAAGGTTACAACCCCCAAATCATCTCCAAGGAAACTGCTTCACTTAAAAATTCAAGAGAGAACCTACAAAGACAAGGTGAAAAATACACGCTTATAAAGTGGCACAATTATGTCTCTCTTCCATTCACAAAATTGTGCATATTTATTTATTTATTTATTTAACAGCTTTTATATACCGCACTTTTGACATCAGCGCGGTTTACATTTTAACAAGTTTTGTACTTAAACATAAAAACAAATGTTAAGTTTACAGAGAACAGGGAATAAAAACATGGATAACAGGGATTAACAATTAACAGATATTTTCAATTATTTACAATAGGTTCTTAAATGCTTGAGTTTTAAAGGTAGGGTTTGTGAGGCCTGGTCTAGATCAAGTGGTAAGATTTCAGGAGCTTATTTGGCTAGCCGTGGTCAATGGTCTGTGTGGGAGGGGGGTCAGTATATTGAGAGAAGTGTTGTAGGAAGAGATATGTTTTTATGGATTTTCTGAACTGGGACAGATCCTTTTGTGCTCTAATACTAGGTGGTAGCGTGTTCCAGCATCTAGGGGCGAAGGAAGAGAATGCTCTTAAAGTGGTTGTTTGAGTGAGTTTTTTGCTGTCTTTTGGGATTGTTAGCAAGTTCTCTGTTACAGAACGTCTAGATCTGGTGTTCTGTGTGTGTTGGAGGAGATCAGATAAGGAGGATGATGAGATATGGTGGAATGCTTTAAAGGTAAGGATGAGAGCTTTGTATAAGATTCTGCCAGCTAGTGGGAGCCAGTGGAGGTCAAATAGTATGGGAGTAATATGTTGACTCTTTTGGGATCCATGAAGAACTCTGGCCGCTGTATTCATGGCCAATTGAAGCGGGTTTAGAGTGCTCTTGGGTAGGCCATGAAGAACGATATTTGCATAGTCAAAATGAGGAGTGACTAATGCCTGGAAGGTTGTACGAAAGTCAGATGGTTCAAGCATAGGTCTGAGGTGTCGAAGGGTCTTGATTTTATAGTAAATGGCTTTTACAGTATTTTTTATGTGTTCTTTGAATTCAAGTCGTTGGTCAAGTATAACACCCAGATAACGTATTGAGGTTTTGAGTGGTAGATCAGCATCACGTGTTTTTAGAGTTGGTGGGGGAGAGAAGTCTTTGTTCCTAGTGACAATCAGGACTTCGGTTTTTTTAAAATTGATTCTGAGGTTTTGAGTGAGTAGCCAATCTGATATTGAGTTGAAGCAGGTGATTAGAGTAGTGTAGTCAGGTTTTAATACATTGATTGGAGTGAATAAGAGCACGTCGTCTGCGTAGATAAGACATGATACTCCGAATGAGCGGGAGATGTTGCAGAGAGGTTGCATATATATGTTAAATAGAAGGGCTGAAAGAGGAACCTTGTGGAACTCCTTGCTTCTGATGAAAAGGTTGAGATGTGGTCTCCCCAGTCCGTACTTGTTGCCAACGATCTTCTAGGTAAGATCTGCACCAATTCAGTGCCGTTCCTTGAATTCCTTTTTCGTGGAGCCTGGTGAGTAGTTGGTTGTGGTC
This sequence comes from Ichthyophis bannanicus, assembly GCA_033557465.1. Lineage (NCBI taxonomy): Eukaryota > Metazoa > Chordata > Amphibia > Gymnophiona > Ichthyophiidae > Ichthyophis > Ichthyophis bannanicus. Next base: position 801,730,399 of record CM066035.1, on the reverse strand, counting down.
GACAGAATCAAATGCTGCTGCTATGTCTAGGAAGATCATAGCGACTCCATTTCTGATATTGTCTGTTGTGTTAATGAGTGTGTTCAATAGAGAAGTTAGAAGAGTTTCAACTCCATGGGCTTCCCTGAAGCCATGTTGGTTTAGATCTAGTGGTGCCTCGGAATCAATGTGTTGTTGAATTTGTCTGAGTACGATTTTTTCTAGGATCTTGGCTAATAAAGGAATGCTTGAAATTGGGCGATAGGAGTCTTCCTTTTTCGGATCCAGTTTGTTGTTCTTCAGTAGAGGACGGATGGAGGTGTGCTTGAGAGCTGATGGAAATATCCCAGATCTAAGGGACTGGTCAGCTAATGCTGATATGTATGGGCTAAGTTCTGTTTTCAGTGATTTGATCCAGAAGGCCGGGCATGGATCATTTGGAGCGGACGGTAGTGGCATTGATGGATGTAATAATTTCTTCAATAGACTTTGGAGTTGGAGATGAGAAATTATTGAGTGTGAGTTGGATGTTGGAGGATTGCTTGGTTACACTTGTGGTTGATTCAGTGGTCTTGATTGCCTTGGATTGAATGTAATCAGCATATAGTTGTGGGTGTATAAATTCCTGTTGTGGTGAGGGAGGTTCAGTAGTTAGGGATTTTACTATTTGGAAGAGATCTTTTGGTTTGTTGAGGGAACGGCTAAGTAGCTTTGTATGGTGTTCTCTTCTCTTATCCCAGATTAGCTGACGATGGGACTTTAAGTTGGCTAGGTAAATGGACTGATCATGAGGGTTTAGGGAGTGTCTCCATTTCTTCTCTAATCTCCTCAGTTGTTGAAGGGAGGTTCGTAACTCTGATGAGAACCATGGTGCGTTCTTTTTCTTGGCGATAGAAGAGTTGGTAGAGGTTTTGTCTTGTTTAGTGGTAGGTTGTGCTGATAGTCGAAGAGCATTGTTCCAGTTTGATACAGAGTCGTCGATGTTGTTAGGTATAGTGGAGAGTTTTGGCATGGTAAGGGAGGTGATTGTATCCATGTTAAAAGGTTGGAATCATGCTGGTTTTGGTGGTAGGTAAGCATTTGGTGACTTGTTTGGAGATTCAGTAGATGGAATGATGAATGAGATAAGTTTGTGATCAGACCAGGGGACGGGGGTTGATAGGGGCTCAGGTTGGTTTATCAGATTCGGGTGTACTGATGGTGCAAATATGAGGTCAAGAAGATTTCCTTGTTTATGAGTGGATGTTTTTACGATTTGATCATAGTGTAAGTTGATCATGGCATCAAGGAAGGAGTTGGACACTGAAGGTGGTGTGGAGGCAAGATTAAAATCTCCAAGGATCCAGTTAGGTTTGTTGATATCCAATGGGTTGATGGCAATATCAATTATGGTTGAGAGATCGTCAGCTGGAGCATTTGGGGCTCTGTAGATGAGATTTATGGTGTTGCTATTATTGGAGATGGATAGCGTATTTGAGTGGTTTGTGGTATTGGTAGATATTACGTGATATTTCAAATCTGTTCTTGCTATTATACAAACTCCTCCTCCCTTTCTATTTTCTCTGTTACAGGTATAGATGGTGTAGTTAGGTGGGGTTAGATGGTTCATTAGGACATTGTCGGTATTAGGACAGCCATGTTTCTGTGATAAATAGGATGTCTAGTGTGAGGTTTGATATAAGATCAATGATAGCTGGCCATTTGTTGCGGGCTGAGCGTGCATTAATGAGAGCACACTTGAGATTCTGTGGAGTAGTTCTTAGATTAGGTTTCTTGTTATTTGTATTTTCAAGAGGTACATATATACAGTAGTTGTGCCTATTATAGTATGTACTTTGTGGATAATTTTGGTGGTGTTTCCTATTATGGGTTTGGTGAATAGGTATAAGGTTGAAATCAGATGTTAGAGCAGAGGAAATATGTAATATGCAAGAGAGGATGGAGAGGAGCAGGAGTGAACAAGTAATGGTAGCCATGGCGTAATCCTGGGATGGTAGAGAGGTTTGTAGGTACTTTAACTTGGGTGCTACTGGCAACAGTATTAATTGGATGTTACTGACCACAGTAATAATTGAATTGCAACAGTATAAATAAGGACACTGGCAACAGTGATAAATTGCTACTGACAACAGTAATAATACATTCCTATATGGTATGTAACTGATAGCACTAGTACATTTACAATGGTATAAATACAGTTGCTTAGGGGAGAATAGTTATGGTATATGGTGTACACAATGGTTAGGCTGTAAGAGAATAGTCAGATGAGTCTACGTGTGGATAGTATACTTGCTGTGAGTTGAGAGGGTGAAGTAAGCGAGCTCGACCATGTGGGAGCTCAGCTGTATTTGGATATGTTTGCTGGACTCAGCGTTGTTTCTTCATTCATGCATCTGGTTCCACGGTATGGTTTTTTGAGGCTGGGTGAGAGTAAATTTTGGGAGCGCTGTCTGTCTGGAGGTGGATGTGGTTCAGCGGTCATCTGGAGCAGCTTTTTCGGTCCTCGCAGCGTTATGTAACGGTGAGATGGATTTCCAGTTGTCAGGCCTGTATTAACTATAGGCCTCCACCAAGGCCTCCGCCTAAGGGCCACGCCAAAGGGCCCTCTGGCGAGGCCCTCAGGCGCGGGCCCGCCCGATGGCGCGAACTTTTAAAGCCGTGCAGGAAGTCCCGATAAGAGATGGTGCTGTTCCCTGCCGCCGGAGGCTCTATCCCCCGACTGGGGAGAGCTGCAGATGGTGGCAGGGGTTGGCTGGACCACGCGCCCGATGGCGCGAACTTTTAAAGCCGTGCAGGAAGTCCCGATGAGAGATGGTGCTGTTCCCTGCCGCTGGAGGCTCTATCCCCCGACTGGGGAGAGCTGCAGATGGTGGCAGGGGTTGGCTGGACCACGCGCCCGATGGCGCGAACTTTTAAAGCCGCTTGTGTGTCACTTTGTGTGTCTTGATAGGGTGGCAGGGGCTGTGTAGGTGGGTCCTATGTTAGGCTTGAGGGGGAGTGGTATTGTATTAAATATTTATGCCTGTCTTGAGAGTGTAGGTGTGTGTCTATGCACAGCTGTATGTGTTTGGGGGGGGGGGGGAAGGGGGTCTTTTTTTGCCTTTTGGTAAATAGTCATTATGTCAGCCTGTCCTCTTGCACTCACTCCTTCCACTATATCCTCCCATCTCCCACTCTCAGCCTTCCTGCTCTCTTTCTTGTCTGTCACTTACCTACCTCCCTCTTTTTTCTTTAGTTCCTCCTCTCCCTCTCATCTTCATCTGTCAGCAGGGGTTGGATGTCCACTGGCAAATTGAAGTTTTTGACTGCAGCTGTACTTTTTCCCCATCTTCTTCTGCTGGTGTTGGTAGGTTTTCAGCAGACATCACAGCTGTTCACTGTAGCCACAGTTTTAATTCTGCTGGTTGGGGTCCCCAAGGAACATATTTCTTCAGACTGCTCCTCTTCTAGTGGAGGGGCCTGACTTTGATGCTACCCCACTGTCTGGACCACACTCTTCCTGCCTCTATTGTTTCATATAGGTTTGTGTAAGCACAAACAATCCTATCCATATGCACAGACTGATGTATCTTCTTCAGCAAATGCTGTCATTTAAGTGAAATGTGCCTAAAAAGAAAAAGTACTCCTTGGAGTGACATACAGCCCAGAGCTGGAAGATGAGAGCACCCAAGACCTACAGCTACAACTCCTGAAGGATCAGCCAATGAAAGAGATTTCTTGCTCTGCCAGTGACAACCTTCCAGCAGTCAGCTGATGCGAAGCAAAAATTAGTGAAAAGTCATTTCTAACTAACTCATAAAGAGTGATACATGTGCTGGCACAGCTTACACTTATCACAGCACTGATTGCTCAGATGTTTAACTTTATATACCACCTTTCCTATAAAGTCAAGGAGGTTTACAATAAATAAAATTAATTAAGTTAAAATCAAAAAGAACCCTATATAATTTAATGGGACAGGAAGGCATAAGAGAAAAAAATTCTGGTAGCAGAAAGCAAGATGAGGAAAGGCATCCAACAGAAAGGGATTCTGCTCGGGCTCCTAGTGTACAATACATTTCTGAGTGAAGTATGTTATGTTAATGAAACAGACCAAACCATTCATGTGGAGCCCGATCCTAAAAGGGGCACGTTTGGATGCCTCTGAGCAGGATGGGCCCGTTAGGACTTGATTCTGAACTGTGGGAGCCAGATGTTCCTGTGGGTGCAGGATCGGACCCTGAGATGACCTGGCATGCTCCTGCAGCGCTGATCCACTGTCACTCTGCTGCCCAAACCTGGGCTGGGCAGCTGGGGCCCGGATTGGATGGCAGGGACCTACCATGGTCGGATCCTGGGCTTGGGGGATGGGGTCCAGAGCCGATCCCCTGCCATCCCTGCTGGTTATTCCACTTTCAAGGTGGAATAACCAGCACGTCCACGCCTGATCCGCAGGACGTACAGGGCTGTGACCTGAATCAGCCCTGTATGTCCTGTTGCCTCAGCCTGCCCCTACTCCACCCTCACTCTGCCCCCCCCCCCTGCTGACTCTCCCTATACTGTTGCTCTGGCTGTGCAGGGAGTGTCTGTGGGGGAATATGGGCAGGACAGCTTGTGGGGCCTCAGAAGTCGCTTTGCAAAATCGGGCCCATAGGCACAAGATCAGACACCTCAAAGCAGACCAAGAAGGCATCTCTGTAGGAAATCACTTTTTGGGACCAGATCACTGCATTGGTGACCTTTTCATGATCAGGATATTCAAAAGAAACTTTTAAACAACCAATGAATGCAAGAATTGTGAAGTTAAAATGATCAACTACTTTGAAGCTGACAAAGGACTTATGAAAGGACTGGGCTTTCTAACAGGTTATAAGCCATATAATTCTACTGCCTTTCGCTTCCTGATCACCCATTCTTCTTCCCCCTCCCTTCCACTTTTCAGACTAGCATTGGAATGCCTTTTTGATTCATTACATATTCTGATGTTATCTTATGCTAATTCTGCCTTGACTTTGTGGGGAAGGTGGGAGGGTTTGTTTCTGAAAGCTAGTGGGAAAAAATTTAGTCCAATATGTGTAATAGGCATGTGCATTAGTTTTCATTCCCATGGAAAAATTGATACATTTTTGGGTCATCTCTGTGACAACTGAGTGCACAGATTTTGGAAAATTTCAACAGATTGTTTGTTTGTTTTTTGTTGTGCACACACTGGAGCCAATACGGGAGGGAAAGGAAGTCGAAAAGCGGTCACCATCAGATTGGCTGAAGTGCCTCATGCTATCTTGCTTTAAATGCTTGACAGGCAATCGGAGAAACCTTTCCCTATGTCTGACATCTGCAATTTTTTTTTCTGTAGCTGATGCCACAGTAGGGCTGCAATACACAGCAAACACAAATGGCAGAGAACTATTTTGTATCTGTTTTTTTTTATTTTTGTTTTTTCAAAAGATGAAGGAGCTGGTATGGGTTTTAGGATTCTAAGTAAGAAATTAAATTTCACCTCTTCCTCCAATACTACCCTGCCAGTGATGAATCTAGATAGCACCACCTAAGAAACACCGCATTCCTTCAGCTCATGCTCACAATATCTTAGGTATTCATGATACTACATAGAGCTCAACGGACTCATTATTTATTGTATAGGCCAACCATAGGCACTCCTTGTGGTCTTGGGCAAGCCACTTAACCCTCCATTGCCCATGTTCCCTGTAAGTATTAGCGTATGTGTGTCATATCCCCTCATGTTAAATGTATCTCTCAATTGACCGCTTTGACACGGTGAAAAGCAGAATATAAATACAGCTAAATAAATAAATAAAATAAAATAAATGTTATAGGAATTGTTACTTCATGTATATAGTTCAACCCTGTTATCCAAGTTTTTACCCCTGTTCGATGTAAAACCAAACAGACTGTGTGTTTTGGTCATTTTGTTATTCTGTAAACCGCGCTGATGCCGAATAGTGTGGTATATAAGCAACTGTAATAAATAAATAAAATAAAATAAATAATATAAATAAGGGAGAAGTGTTTGGCTGTGGCTGGGGTAGGATTGCAAAGAAGAAAACAAAACATGCCAGCTTGACCTGTCGCTCCTGCCATAAGGCTGTGTCTAGGACAAAGAAGGACTTTGTGTTTTCTGTGCTTTAAACAACATGAATTCTGACCAATGTCTGAGGTCTCTTTACCTTATTATATCAAAGCATAAAAAATAGATTCAAGCTGCTTTTTCTTTCTAAAATGTTTTGCCTTCTTTTGTGGAACCTGTCACACTAGGGGCCTGAAAGGAGAGTGCCTTTGTACTTTGTTACAGTAACTTCTTCTGCCATTATGTTGGATCAAAATTGATGTATTCCATTGCAGAATCATAAGATACAGTACAATAACATTTCTTGTAATAATCTGTTGCATGTATTACCTGTCTAACAGCAGTTGTGAAGTTGAGAGGGGACAGGAAATTTTCCATTGTTCATAGAATAATAACATAAAAATTACAAATTTAAAAATCTGCAATACAGGTAACCTAAAATATACACTTACTGATGCATGCTCCATGTGAAACAAAATACTAATTATAGCAGACTACATTAGCAGCAACAAACTCGACATCCATGTTTATAACAGAATTGTGGCTTACAAATACTGATATAGTCCTCATAAACCAGCTGAAAGCACCAGACTTTGACTTATTTACCTGCCCAAGATCTAGCCGAAGAGGAGTATTACTACAAAAGGAGACCTACAATTTTCTAATGTAACAGAGGAGAGAGTACATACTAGACATACTCATGACTGAAAACAAGCACTTATCCTTATGTCTACTATACAGATCACCAACACCAGCTGTGCAGGACATAACAGCGATGCTCGACTTAGTATGCTCACACAACGTAAACACCTAATACTACCTGGTGATTTTAATCTTACCACAGCACCAACAAACTACATAAAATCATTCCATGAAGCAATGAACACTCTAGATTTTCAGCAAATAATCAATGAACCAACACACAACAGAGGAAATACTCTTGATCTTAAATTCATCCCAAATGACATGCTCAACTGCTCCATCCCTCCCACACTCCAACTGCAACCTGCTCCCTGGTCTGACCACTATGTAATCAACTTCCACATACCATAGCAGCCTACTGCATGTAGCCTGAATCTAGTCCCACATTCAACTGCTGACAGTTCAACAAACAAGCCTTCCTGGATGAATCTATACCTCATCTAAATGCAGATACTTACGACATCGATACTCATAAATTGGAACAAGGTAATCGAGCAAGCTGCATTAGCCCCGCAAACAACATATTACAGAAAGTCAAAACAGAGTGCCATCTACTACATGCAGAAACTAAGACACATTAAGATACAACTAAGAAGGCTTGAATACAAATGGAGACGGTCAAAATCACTTGATGACCAAAACAAGTATATGATCAAACTCCGGGAATATCATGACACCATCAACAACAATAAAAAGGAATACCATACAAAGCTTATAATGAACTCACTAAATTGACCTGGGGAACTCTTTTGAAATTGTAAAATCCCTAGTAAGAGCTCCCAACCCTGAGAGGATGCATACTACCCCTAACCCACAAACACTAGCCAACTTTTACAAGAACAAACTCCTCAACCCTACAACATCAGCACCGAGCAGCAGCTGTAACACCACTACCACACCATGGCAATCATTCTCCCCTATATCCACAGCAAATCTGGAAAAAATTATCACCAACCTGAACAGTACCACATCTCCTCTTGACCCATGCCCAGTAAGCTGGGTCAAAATAGCTAAAGCTGAGTTCTCATCCGTTCTTCTCAAAATAGTACAGCTATCATTAATTCAGTTACATGCCTAAACAACTCATGCACAATACTAAAGAACTCCATGCTAAACAAAGCAGACCAAAACTCATACAGACCAATATCTAGCCTACCCTTCATATCAAAAATAATAGAAAAGATATTGCAACATCAGCTCCAGGACCACATTGATAATACGTGCCCCTCAAACCACAACAGCATGGTTTTAGATCATCACATGGGGTGGGAACAGTGCTTATATCTCTCATGGACAAACTCATAAAGAGTATAGGCAAGCCAAAACAAGGATTTATACTCACAAAAGTGGTGACAGGGAAGAAGTGACAAATTACAGGCCCGTAAGCCTTACCTCGGTGGCGGGAAAAGTAATGGAGACTCTTCTGAAAGAGCGAATAGTGGACTTTCTCAAAACCAACAGGTTGCATGATCCGAGGCAACATGTTTTTACCAAAGGGCGATCTTGCCAAACAAATCTGATTGAGTTCTTTGACTGGGTGACCAGAGAACTAGATCAGGGGCATGCGATGGATGTCATTTACCTGGATTTTAGCAAAGCGCTTGATACTGTTCCTCATAGGAGGCTTATCAATAAACTCCGTATTTTGGGGATGGGTCCCAAGGTGGTGAACTGGATCAGAAATTGGTTGACTGACAGATGACAGAAGGTGGTGGTAAATGGAGATCACTCGGATGAAAGGAGAGTGATTAGGTCCTGGGCCCGGCACTGTTCAATGTATTTGAGTGATATTGCTGAAGGACTGCATGGAAAAGTCTGTCTTTTTGCAGATGACATGAAAATTTGCAACAGAGTGGACTCCCCTGAGGAAGTGGATAACATGAGTAAAGATCTACAAAAGCTGGAAGAATGGTCTAATGCTTGGCAGTTAAGGTTTAATGCAAAGAAGTGCAGTGTCATGCACTTGGGAAGCAGAAATCCAGGGGAAACGTATGTGATAGGGGGCGAGAGATTAGTGTGCACGAACCAGGAGAAGCACCTTAGTGTGATTATTTCTGCAGATCTCAAGGTGGCAAAACAGTGCGACAAGACGGTGGCAAAAACCAGGAGGATGTTGGGTTGCATACAAATTGGAATTACCAGCAGAAAGGAAGAGGTACTAATCAGGGCCGGATTTACCTTGAGTGAGGCCCTACGCCAACAAAAATTGTGGGCCCCCAGCAGGGGCGGCCCAAGGGGGGTGCGAGGCCTCATTTGCATAAATATTTGCATAATGTTACCATATACTAACTTTTAGTAAACGTGCCTCTTAATGAGTGTATGGATAAAGAAAGACTAAAAGATTTCTACATTACTATAATCTAATGCCAACTGCCAGACACATTAGGAACTACTACAAACACTGCCCATTTAGAACCCATAGCAAACCCGCCGTATCCTAACAGCACTACTAGGACTCACAAAACACCATACTCTACCAATCAAAAGGCAACACTGCAAATATTAAACCAATACATTTCAGAGAACAACAATACATGACCTACTGGGGAAAGAGAACAAGTGGCAATGTCAAATAGGAATTATATAAACAGAACACCTCAGCTCAGTTACACATGCAGAAACTAGACCATCACCAAACAAGTAATCACAATTTAGAAACAGGAAGACAATAATTAAACTGGGAATCCCAAAAGCCAAACTTGGAATGTACAACACTGTAGAAATAAAACTATACATTAATTTGCTCTTGTACTAAACAAAGCGCAGACGTTAATGATGCACATTTACCAGAGCTGACATATTCCAATTAATAAATTCAAAATAAAGAGATTTTTCTACCTTTTTGTGCATTTTTTTCAGCTGCAATTGCTCCAGCCACTTTCTTCTGGTTTCTTTGTGTCTTCTGCTAACTCTCCATCGTCTGCTGTCCATTTGTCCTTTCTTCTCTCTTCTAGTTTTTTTCCATTCTCTCTCTACATCTGCTTTAACATACTAATCTTTCTCCTGCTCTTTCCTCATTCCTATTTCATCCACTCAAATTGTACCCCTCCATCCTCAATCCCCACTTACTCTCCCAATACCCGGCCAATTGTAGATTTTTTATCCCTCCCACACAAAATATTTTTCCCTTCTCCATTTTACTCTTCCAGCCCCATCCCATTCTAACCCTCCCCCAACATCAGCTCCCTTCTAGTTCCAGCCTCACCCAGCATCCATTCCCTTCTAGTCCCTGCATCAGCCCATTTCCAGTCCTAGCCACCCATCAGCCCATTTCCAGTCCTAGCAACCCCCCAACCCAATACCAGTCCTAGCCCCCCCATCAACCCACTTACAGTACTAACCCCCCATCACCCCATTTTCAGTTTAAGCCCCCCCTATAACCCATTACCAGTCCTACCCCCCCCATCAGCCCACTTCCAGTCCTAACCCCATCAACCCATTTCCAGTCAGCCCCCCATAGCCCATTGCCAGTCCTAACCCCCCCATCAGCCCACAGCCCATTACCAGTCCTAACTCCATAAGCCCACCTCAAGTCCTAACCCCTCCCTATCAGCCCATTTCCTGTCCTAGCCCCCCATAGCCCATTATCAGTCCTAACCCCCCCCATAGCCCATTACCAGTCCTAACCCCATCAGCCCACCGCCAGTGTTAGCCCACCCCATCAGCCCATTTATAGTCCTAGCCCCCCCCCATAGCCCATTACCAGTCCTAACCCCCTCCCAACAGCCCACAGCCCATTACCAGTCCTAACCCCATCAGCCCACCTCCAGCCTTAACCCCCCCCCAGCCCATTTCCAGTCCCAGCCCCCCCCCCAATAGCCCATTACCATTCCTACCCCCCCCCCCCATCGGCCAAAAGTAACATTTAATAAAAAAAAAAACGCTGGCTGCTACCGCTGCCGCCGCGGCAGCATGGACCGACCCGCGGGGCCCCCTCTGCCCGGCTGAATCGTCCGTCCCTCCCTCCCTCCCTCCGTGCCGGCTTTGAGAGGCGCGAAGTGAGAGTGTCTCCCTCGCATCTCTGTTAAGCCCGCAGGAGCTGATGGGATCAGCCCCTGCGGGCTTAACAGAGACGCGAGGGAGACACTCTCCCTTCACGCCTCTCAAAGCCGGCACGGAGGGAGGGACGGACGATTCAGCCGGGCAGAGGGGGCCCCACGGGTCGGTCCATGCTGCCGCGGCAGCAGAGGGGGCCCCGCAGGAACAGTCCATGCTGCCGCGGCGGCAGCCAGCGTTTTTTTTTTTTTTTTTTTAATTTAATTTTAAGGCGGCTATTTTTGTGGGCCCTTGTCAGCTGTGGGCCCTACGCCACGGCGTAGGTGGCGTATAGGTAAATCCGGCCCTGGTACTAATGCCACTGTACAAGTCATTGGTGAGGCCTCACTTGGAATACTGTGTTCAGTTTTGGAGACCATATCTTGCAAAGGATATAAAAAGACTGGAAACTGTTCAGAGGAAGGCAACCAAAATGATTTGGAGCCTGCATCAGAAGCCTTATGAGAAGAGACTTGAAGACCTAAATATGTACACTCTGGAGGAGAGGAGGGACAGGGGAGATATGATTCAGACCTTTAAGTACTTAAAGAGAAATAATGAACAAACAAACCTCTTTCAAAGACAGGGAAGCTGTAAAACTAGAGGGCATAACATGAAGCTGCAAGAGGGTAAATTGAAAGGCAATGTCAGAAAATACTTTTTCATTGAAAGGGTGGTGGATGCTTGGAATGCCTTCCCGATTGAAGTGGTGGGGACAAATACAGTGACAGAATTCAAAATGGCATGGGAAAGACACAGTGGATCCCTTTTATAGCAACAGGATAAAATCAAAATATACTTAACTATCTAATTTCTCAACATACAGAGGTGTCCTACACGGAGTGGTGGGTTCAACCCTAAAACAAAGACATGGGGAAGGGTGGCCTGCACAGAGCGGCAGGTGCACCTACTCTTACCATCTTACTGGATAGACTAGATGGACCATACTGGTCTTTATCTGCCGTCATTTACTATGTTACTATGTTACTAATCCTGGATATTACACTGGCTTTTGACTTAATTTGTCATAACATTCTATTAGCAAGACTGCAATAGATTGGAATGAAAGCTACAACACTACTGTGGTTCAGATTGTACCTAACAGACTGAAAACAACAAGTAAAAACAGGACCTAGCAAATCTAAACCATACCAGCAACAGCAGGGAGTCTCCCAAGTCTCAGCCCTATCATCCTTGCTATTGAACATCTACCTTCAACCAATCTGTAATATCATTCCACAACACAAGGTACATTTCCATGTATAGGCAGATGGCATTATGATGTACCTACTATACAACACCTCTAAACCAAACCACACTCAAATAGTAACATGTTTTTAATAAAGTTGCAAATTGGCTCTCAACAAATAACTTAATCATAAATTGCAAAAAAAAACCCACCCCGATGTTATACATTACTAGGGATAAGAACTTCTCACGTCCACCTACACTAAAATTTCAGGAAACAACCTTGGAAGTGAAACAAGAAGTATGCTACCTCGGAATAACCTTAGACCAGTGACTAAGCTTAACCACTCACCTCAGCAATACAACTAGATCAATCTACCACAAGATAAGGACCTTACATCACTTAAGGCTGCTTCTATCACCACAGTCCTACAGGCAATGGTCTTTCCTCATTACAACTTCTGAAATAGCATCCTCCAAGGTTTATCCAGGTCTTATACAAATTACAAATGGCACAACGCATGGCTGCCTGAATAATCTGTGGAGCTCCAAAATCTCAACATATCTCTTCTAATCTAAAATAACTACACTGACTCCCTTTTGCAAGCAGAATCAGATACAAGGTCCTACTAAATAGATTATGAAGGATTTTTAATGTATTTTCACATTACTTAATATCACTAATCCAAACTGCCCCAAACAACAGAACTAGAAGATGCTGTACACAGAATACTTTAGCTTTACCCACGGAACTTCTAGAGCAACCAGTCTACCTGCAAAAGAGCATTCTTACTCTATGCACCCAATATATGGAATGCCTTTCCTGAAAGAATAAAAAGCATACCTGGCCTATCAACTTTCTGCAAAGAATTAAAAATGCAGCTATTTATAGAACACTTGGAAGGAACATGCTGCTCATAAATTAGCTAAACTGACTCCATCCCAACAACTTCCCCTGAAATGACCACTGACAATGAGCTATTTTTGACAATCCTCCCTAGTTAATTACGAGGTGTGACAAAAAAGAAATGAGACTGTCCCATAAATGTTTTATTACAAAATCTACAGAGAAATTACACATTGTCCCCTTCAAAGTAATCCCCCCCCCCCCCCAAAGTTAATGCACTACTTAATTTGGTTCTGCTACTTACGGAAGCATTCGGTAAAGTCCTCCTCCTTGAGGTCCCTCAGCTCCCTCATCGCAGTGGCCTTGATATCTTCTACAGAGGCAAAATGAGTTCCTTTGAGCACAGTTTTCAGCCAGGGGAAGAGCCAGAAGTCACACAGTGCAAGATCTGGGGAATAAGAAGGGTGGTCGAGAGCTGTGATCCGTTGGCTAAGAACTGCCTCACACTGAACACGGTGTGTGCAGGCGTGTTGTTGTAGTAGAGCAGCCACAACTTGTCTCTCCACAGAGCCCACCTGCTGCGCCAAACCCGGTCATGGAGTTGATTGAGGACCTGCTGGTAGAAGTGCTGGTTGACTGTTTGACCCTCAGGCACAAACTCATGATAGACCACTCCCTTCTGGTTGAAGAATGCGATCAGCATGACCTTGATCCTTGATTTGGACATGCATGCCTTCTTGGGTCTGGGTGACCGTTGAGTCTTCCACTGCAGGCTCTGTCTCTTGCTTTCAGGATCGTACTGGAAGACCCAAGTCTCATCTCCTGTGATGACTCGGCCAACAAACTCTGGATCTTCTCCGATCTTCTCTAGCAAGTCTCGACAAACATTGACCCGGTGCTCCTTCTGGTCGTCCAATAAAAGCTTGGGCACCATCTTGGCGCACACCTTCCACATCCCCAGCTCCTGTATCAAGATGATCCACACTGACTCCCTGTTCAGGCTGAGCTGCTCAGCTATCATCCGCACCATCAATCTGCGATCAATCCACACCAGCTGGTTCACTCTGTCAATGTTCTCAGTCGTCTTTGTTGTGGAAGGTCGTCCTGACTTGGGGTCATCCTCCACCTCCTTGCAGCCAGTCTAGAAGCATTTGTGTCACTCGAAGATTTGTGGCCTTGACATTGCATCTTCTCCATAAGCCTTTTGGAGAAGTTGGAGACACTCAGTTGGGCCCATCTCCAACTTAACCAAAAATTTCAAGTTGATTCTTTGCTCCATATTTCTGCCACCTCCAGTTGCGTGACAAAGCGATGAAGCAGTGTGCTACAAAAAAACCTGAAAAAGAAAAACAGAGTGAGAGAGATGAAAAAAAAATATTATAGCAGAATAGTGGCAAGATGTAGCACAACACAGTGACATAAATGGTTAGCCAATTGGCATTGAGTCATGGGCATGGCTGCCACAGTATCATTTATTTTTTTGTCACATCTCATATAGCACCGCGTATGCCTTGTAGCGCTATACAAATGATTAGTAGTAGTAGATGTGTCAGGAGGGGTGAAGGCGTGGTGCTGCTGAACTTTGTACTTGCCCCAGGACATGCACAGGTGTTAACTTGAGGGGGCAGGTGCACAGGCCAATGGAACATTTTTGGTCACTATGTAGAGTATATTCCTCTTGTAAAATTGTCTTTATTTTTGGCCCACCTAAATCACATCCCTTGAAATCTATACATGGTGTAGGTTTCCAAATGTATGTAACCGATCTGCATGTGTAAATACTGCTTACATGTGGAACTGCTTCTGTAACTTCCTGTGTATATTCAGGGCTTTATTGCTAGACAAAAAAAGTGTAACTATGGACGGGGCAAGGCAGGATGTGACCCATGGAAGCGGGACAAAGCTGGAAGTGTTTACATAGTTTGTTCACCGATACTGTTTACAAAAGTATCTGCTTAAGCTAGGCCTGCTATTTGGCAGGCCTAAACTAAATGTGTAACTTACTTATCTCAATAGTGGCTGAATATTGCCATTATCTGGATATTTTTCTACCCTACACTTCTTCCTTTCCTAACATGGCCCTCAAATATATGGGTATCTGGCCATTTAACAATTTAAACAGCCTGATTTCTCTATATTTTTTTGAAAATACATAGGCTAATTATGCATTTGCCAGCAAACACATAATTACCTTTGAATGGGGTATAATTATTCATTTGTTTGAAGGGGAATAATTATTCATTTATATGGAAAACACCCAGATTCACCAATAAACTCTCTCAACAACAGTTGCAGAGCAGAAGTAGGGTTCTTTCATTTTACAACACATTCAAATTCTGGTCTTATATCAGTGACAACACCAACTCCTTACACTGCCAAACATTGTGCATCATAACACAAAATCCTGAAAATGGACACTAAACACCGGCATCATATCCAAGAGCTCAACTGGCACCAACCCTGCCTATGTAAAATTAGCACTGCAAATATTCTAAAACTCCAGCAACCTCCAGTTGGAAAAGATCAAGCTGGTCTATTACAGATTCCTAGAGAGAACCTATATGTTAACAGAATCCCTTATCTCAGCTGCATGTGGAATACACAACATGACTTAGTAAAGAATAATAAACTGAAAATTAGAAAAGAAAAATGATTGAAATGAAAAACCCTCAAAACAGGCACTGAGCTGGGGCAAGACTAAAGAAAGAGAAACGGAAATGCATTTCCTCCTCTATGCATATTTTCAAAACCAACTTATTTTGTTCTCTAAAAGCTGCCACACTCTTGTACCTTTGATCATTTTTTCCCCTAGTTGGGTTGGTCCTGGACTCTCCTTTCCACCTTTTCTTGTTGTTTTTTTTTCTAAGTCCTTTTCCAGGTTCTCATTTCCATCTTCTTTTTCATTACACTCCCTGTCTTCATCCTTTTCTTCCTTATATCTCTCCAAAACTGATCTTTCTGTTTTAGCTTTTTTTCTTTTGCTCATCTGCCTTTTACCTAGCTATAGATTAATTCCAGTCCTCCCTCTTCCTCCTCCAATCATCAGCCTTCCTCTTTTTTTTACCTTCTTACCAGCTTTCCATTTCCTAACCTTATTTCCCTAGTCCTTCCATTCCCCATCTGTCTCGTTCCTTTGCCAGCCTCCTATGTCCCCATCTTTTACCCAATATCTAGTCCTGTATGCATCTCCTCCCCAACCTCACTATCACCTTCTGCCTTTCATCCCCAGCTCATCCCTTAGCCCTTATCCTCTC